>CM065913.1:2515000-3765000 GCA_033439115.1 Firmiana major | reverse complement strand
ATTTCCTTTGACAGTTGCAAACCTTCAGACACTCCAATAGAAGTGAATGCTAAGCTTGGAGAAATTAAAGATGGGGTTCCAGTTGATACAGGAAGGTACCAAAGACTTGTTGGAAAACTGATTTACCTATCACATACACGTCCTGATATTGCCTTCGTGGTGAGTATGGTAAGCCAATTTATGCACTCTCCATACGAAGAGCATCTTGAAACTGTGTATCAAATTCTTCGATACCTAAAAGGCACACCAGGGAAATGACTTTTCTTCAAGAAAAATGAGTAGAGAGGGTTTGAGGTATATGTAGATGCAAAATGGGTAGATTCAATTACTGATAGAAGATCAACTTCAGGGTATTGCACATTTCTTTGGAGCAATTTAGTTACTTGGAGAAGCAAGAAGCAAAATGTAGTTGCTAGAAGCAGTGCTGAAGCTGAATTCAAATCAATGGCTTAAGGAGTGTGTGAGATTCTTTGGCTAAAAAGGGTTCTAGCAGATCTTGAGAGACTGGTGAGCCTTCCTATGAAGTTGTATTGTGATAACAAGGCAACTATCAGCATTGCTCATAATTCGGTTCAACATGACAGGACAAAACATGTTGAGATTGATAGACACTTTATAAAGGATAAACTTGAAGAGGGAATAATCTGCACTCCGTTTGGACCAGGCAAGCAGCAAGTTGCAAATGTTCTAACTAAAGGCTTGTTGAGGCAATCATTTGAGCTTCAAGTTAGCAAGTTGGGCACGATAGATATCTTTACACCAACTTGAGGGGGAGTGTCGTAAATTAGGGAAGTCTTGACTATTAGAGATTAGAATAAATTTAGAAAGGTTATGTCCTAGAATAAAGGGAAATAACTAGAATCATGGACTGATTGTGAGAAATTTTAGGATTAACCTTTTCTATATTTTCTTATTTAAGTTGTAAGCTTAGTGCTTGTTTTGATATGAATCAAAGTATTTTTATTTTCTCTCCCTTTATATTTTACTACAAGAAGATTGAAAGGAAGTTACAATTATGGTTATTAGGCTTATTGTCTATATGTTATTAATGATGTGAAGCTAAGATAGTAAGTGTGATTTTTTCCCTCTGTTATTTAGTTTTGATGTGAATTCAAAAGAGCTGCAAAGTCCCCTTTCTCCCTCCAAAAGGCGTAAGAAGCAGTTTTAATCAAAGGTGGTTGATTTTCTTCAAGGTGTGTTTTATATCCCTATCTTTTGCCATCGGTTCAGTGCATGTTTTATATCTTCTGGCTATCTTTTTATTTTTTATTGATTGATTTTAGTGTTTTTTAATTGTGGGAAATGTCTATTTTAGAGTTTTAATCAATTGTTATTGATTCTGTTTAGCAATTCTGCTAATTTAATTTAGGATGTTATGTGATGAATATATGCATAATTAATTTAGGCTTTGAATTGGGTTAAAGTGTGATAATCTGCGAATTGGGTTTTCTTTGTAATAATCTGTCGACATCAGCTATAACTAAAACCTCTACCACCATAGTCTGCTATAAGTTTGAAACTTTTTTTTAACCTCGGGTGTGTATAAAAGAAGAATATTTGAGGATTCCATGCCTTTAGTAGCAAATGTGTAGATGTAGTGATTACAAAAGATTAAAGAACAGTAATAAATTAAAGAAACTAATTTTCACTATAAAAATCTTAACACATTCCTATATACTACATATAACAATTATCCATGTTAATATGCCTTAGTGATTCAGCAACCAAAAAACTTCATCATCATTTTTGCTTAATGGACTATAGTTACTAGGGAAAATGCTTTAAAGAGGCCCCTCTATTACTTTCTCATTTAAGATTTTTAATAAGTAATTTTGGGTTAGGATGATAACCATACATCGATGCCATTGAACATATTAATAAGTTTTATTTAGTTCATTATAGTATTAAATCAAGCTAGGCAAAGTTTCCTACATTTGCCCCCGACCAAATACTCAAAGATTTAGATTGTATGTTTGGAATTTGAAGCAACTTAGGTAAAATGTTTCTAGCATGGTTATAGATTTCAACTCTCCTTCCTAAAAAGGTTTGCTTTCAATGAACCTCTGGAATTGTTGAAGGTGTTGAGCACTATGGTAATTGAGCAACCAAAATACTTCATCACCATTGATTTGTGTCTCTTTTTAACATATTTTGTCATATTAAAAATATAAGAGAAGTGGAAGCAGTCCTAACTAGATAGAACAGAACTGCATAAAACTTCCTTTTTTGAACTAAAATCATACTAAAAACCAATGGGGTAATACAAAATACATATACGGCAGCTTCCAAGGTGACTGACAAATATGAAATATTAAATTAAATATTTTTAATAAAAAATAATAAAAAAAAGCTTCAAAGCTGTTTTGTTTACCAAAGAAACCAAGTTTATAATTTTCAACATATGTATATAATATCAAATTCAAATGAAAATAAAAAGAAAAAACCAACTGACTTCTAAGGTCAAGATATGACAAAGAATAAAGGCAATATTTCAAACAAAAGAATGAAACAAGCTCCCATCCAAACATGGTACAATTAATCAAGGACCCTGAGTAGATTATACAATTTAATATACATAGAGACAATAGCAAAGAATTTAGTAATTGTTTTACTATTTTATTAAGGTAATTTATGTCTAAGTTACATAAAATGTTTTGTTGTTTTGCATAAGATAATTCTTTTTATGTTTAAATTATTTTAGGAGCAAACTATTAACATGGATAAAAGTTGGATGGTGGAGTCCAAATATTCTGACAACTATGTTTTAGGAGTCTCATAGTTCATGAATTTTGTACGTATCAAAATGGGAGAACAATGTAAAATTCATTGTCCTTGTTAAGATTGCTTAAATTGTCAAAGGAAATATCAACCTACACAGCAGATTTACAGCTAATATCTACACATTTAATGCCAACAGATTTACAGCTAATATCTACACATTTAATGCCAACAGATTTACAGCTTTGACTGATATGGCAGTTATGATTATACAGATTTATTCCTTCCTTAATTAGGATATACTAGCTGTACGGTATTAATTAGATAGATGTATATATGGTAGGGGCTGAAGTTTAGCTTATTTTTCTTCCCAAATAGCTTGTAATCTATCTATATAATTAGTGATTGTCAATGAAGAAAGGTAGACTTTTCTAAAAAAGACTCTAAACTGTCATGGTATCCAGAGCCATTTGTCTCTAAGCTGTAGTTCTAAAGTGTCATTTGTCTCGTGCTCTCAAGTTTCCTAGTCTTGGTTATTCTTGTTCAAGTTCTCTTGACCTCATGTCTTTCGATAAGTCTAATGTTTCTTTGATTCGTTTCAATGGTAAGAACTACTCTGCTTGGGCGTTTCATTTCAAGATTTTCGTCAAAGGTAAGGAGCTGTGGGGACATGTTGATGGCAGTAACCCAGCTCCTGACAAAGACAAAGACAAAGACCGACACGCCAAGTGGGAAGTCAAGGACGCACAAGTTATGGCATGGATTTTAGGATCTGTCGAACCTAACATCATCTTGAACCTTCGATCTTCTCGGACTGTAGCTCAGATGTGGACTTACCTGAAGAAGGTCTACAGTCAACAAAACACTGCTCGTCGGTTCCAGCTTGAACATGAATTGGCCACTCTTCAACATGATAGTCTTTCTATCTCTGATTTTTACTCTAGATTCACTAATCTTTGGGCTGAATACACTGATATAGTTTATGCTGACTTACCATCTGAAGGTCTTAGTTCTGTTCAATCTGTCCATGAAACTACTCAGAGAGATCAATTTCTAATGAAACTAAGACCTGAATTTGAAGGCACCAGATCCAATCTTATGAATCGAGAATCTGTCCCCTCCTTGGATACATGCCTCAATGATCTTCTTCGCGAGGAACAGCGCCTTCTCACTCAAACCACCATGGAACAACGACGATCTACATCTGTTCCTGTAGCCTATGCAGCACAAGGTAGGCCACGAAGCAGGGATATGAGCACTGTTTAGTGCTTCTGTTGCAAGGGATTTGGCCATTATGCTGTAAACTGTACCCGAAAATTCTGCAACTATTGTAAAAAGGATGGCCATATCATCAAGGAATGCCCAACTCAACCCCCTAAGAAATCGGAGACAGCATATACTGTTTCAGTTGGCTCTTCTAATGCTGGTAGTTTTGTGAATACAAAACAAAGTGCTCATACTCCTGCTCCTGTTTCTGTCCAACCCGTGACCCCTGACATGATTCAACAAATGATCATTTCTGCATTTTCAGCTTTAGGACTCTCAGGTAAGCCCTTCTCTACATCATCGCCTTGGTACTTTGATTCCGAGGCTTCCCATCATATGATAAACAACGCTGATTCTCTTACCAATATAAACAAATATTTTGGAAATATCAAAATTCATATTGCTGATGGCAATCATTTACCTATCACGGCCACTGGTGATGTTTCCTCCTCTCTCACTGATGTCTTCGTATCTCCCGGTTTTACCAATAATCTTGTGTCTGTCGGTCAGTTGGTTGATAATGATTATAAAGTAGAATTTTCTAAATCTAGTTATTTTGTGCAGGATCAACAGTCAGGGCAGATGATAGCGAGGGGGCCTAAAGTGGGACGTCTTTTTCCTCTTCAATTTCCTTTGTCTTCTTTTTCTTTGCCTTTTGTCGCTTATAATTCTGCTCATGTTGATTACCGAGCCTGGCATAAACGTCTCGGACATCCAAACTCTAATGTACTTCATGCTTTATTGAAATCTGATTTTCTTGGGAGTAATGAAACACCATCTCTTAGTGCTGTTCAGTTTGATTGCAATTCTTGCAGACTTGGCAAAAGTAAAACTCTACCCTTTCCTATTCACACACCGCATGTTGTCAAACCTTTCAATTTGATACATAGTGATGTGTGGGGTATGACACCAGTCACTTTGCATGTTAATTACAAATACTTTGTCACTTTTATTGACGACTATAGTCGTTTCACATGGATTTATTTCCCTCATTCCAAAGACGAAGTATTTTCTGTTTTTAAAATTTTTCATGCATATATTTAGACACAATTTTCTGCCCATATCAAAATCCTTCGTTCTGACAATGGGGGTGAGTATATGTCTCATTTGTTTCAGGACTTTCTACAGAATCATGACATCATCTCTCAACGGTCTTGCCCTTCGACACCTCAACAAAATGGGGTGGCTGAAAGGAAGAACCGTCACCTTTTTAATATGGTTCGCACTCTTCTGTTAGAATCCTCCACGCCCTCTCGATTTTAGTGTGAAACTCTTTCCACTGATGTCCATCTCATTAATAGATTGCCTTCTCCCACATTGAACCATGACTCACCTTTCACCAGGTTATTTGGTCACCCTCCAACTTATTCTAACCTTCGTACCTTTGGTTGTGTCTGTTATGTTCATCTTCCTGCACATAAACGCAAAAAACTCACGGCTCAGTCAATTAAATGTGCTTTTCTAGGATATTCAGTATAGCACAAAGATTTTCTTTGCTATGATCCAAATTTGTGTCGCATTCAAGTTTCTAGAAATGTGATTTTTTTAAAAAATCAGTATTTCTTTTCTACCCATCAGGATCCTGTTTCTCCTTTATTTTCTGTTTTGCCTATGTTTCCTAACTCTCCTGCAGATGCAGTCCCTTCTAAGCCTCTCCTAGTGTATCAACGGCCCTCCACTGCCACTTCCCACCAACCTTCAGCACCTCCCAAGCTCCCTCAAGCTTCTTCCCCGACTGCTACTCTTGTTTCAGAACTTGCACCTCCCTCTCTCAAACACAGTACTTGGGTTCGTAGACCCCTAGATAGGTTTGGTTTCTCTTCTCCTTCATCCTTCATAGCCACCTTGTCTTCTATTTCTCTTCATTCGTCTTATAAACAGGCAATAGAGCATGAGTGTTGGCGAAAAGCAATTGAAATCTAACTTCTCGCCCTTGAGGAAAACCAAACATGGGATGTTGTTCCATGTCCTTCCTATGTGAAACCCCTTGGCAGTAAGTTTGTGTTTTCTATCAAGCTTTGTTTCGATGGGTCCATAGACCGTTACAATGCTCGGTTAGTGGCACTTGGCAACAAACAAGAATATGGTCTCGACTATGATGAGACCTTCGCACCAGTCACCAAAATGACCATTGTCTGAACTATACTCGCCCTTGCTGCCTCCCAATCCTGGCCCTTACGTCAAATGGATTTCAAGAACACATTTCTCCACGGTGATCTCAAGGAAGAAGTTTACTTGAAACTTCCCTTTGGTATGCCCACTTCCTCACCTAATGATGTTTGCAAACTGAAACGTTCTTTGTATGGTTTGAAGCAGGCACCAAGAGTATGGTTTGAGAAGCTAAAATCCACTTTGCTTGTTTTTTCTTTCACTCAAAGTCAGTATGACTCCTCTCTTTTTCTACAAAGGACATCCACAGGAATCGTTGTCCTCCTTGTTTATGTGGACGATATCGTCATCACTGGCTCTGACTTGGAGGCAATCTTTGCGGTTCAGACTTTGTTGAATTCTACATTCCACATGAAAGACCTTGGCCAGCTCACATATTTCTTGGGTTTAGAGGTGCATCATCAACCTCACGGTCTCTTCTTGCATCAACACAAGTACAGTCAGGATCTGGTTCAACTAGTCGTTCTCACCAACGCTACTTCGGTTGATACCCCCATGGAACTTAATGTGAAATATCGATGTGACGAAGGGGATCTTCTTGAGGATCCTACTACCTATCGAAAGTTGGTTGGTAGTCTCATCTATCTAACCATTACCCGACCAGACATCTCTTATGCTGTTCATACTGTCAGCAAATTCATGCAAGCACCGAGGCATCCCCATCTATCTGCAGTCCGCCGCATAATTCGCTACATTCTTGGGACACCTACTCATGGCTTATTCTTCCCTTCCGGTTCTTCACTTCAACTACAAGCCTATAGTGACGCTGACTGGGCTGGTTGCCCAGACACCAAGAAATCTACTACCGGCTGGTGTATGTTTCTTGGTATTGCCCTTATCTCTTGGAAATGCAAGAAGCAGGACCACGTCTCTAAATCATCTACTGAGGTCGAGTACCGAGCCAGCATGCTCTGAGATCATTTGGCTGCGTGGTCTCCTCACAGAGCTCAGTTTCTCTCCCGTTCATCCTACTCCACTCCATGCTGACAACACTAGTGCCATCCAAATTGCCGCCAACCCAGTCTATCACGAACGTACCAAGCACATCGAGGTTGACTGTCACTCAATCAGAGAAGCCTATGATCATCAGGTCATCACCCTTCCACATATCTCCACCACTTTGCAGATCATCGATATCTTCACAAAATCCCTGCCATGTCAGCGTCATCATTTTCTCGTTGGCAAATTGATGCTTGTCGATTTACCAGCATCAATTTGAGGGGGGATGTCAAAGGAAATATCAACCTACACAACAGATTTACAGCTAATATCTACACATTTAATGTCAGTAGATTTACAGCTTTGACTGATATGGCAGTTATGATTATACAGATTTATTCCTTCCTTAATTAGGATATACTAGTTGTACGGTATTAATTAGATAGATGTATATATGGTAGGGGCTGAAGTTTAGCTTATTTTTCTTCCCAAAATAGCTTGTAATCTATCTATATAATGGGCGATTATCAATGAAGAAAGGTAGACTTTTCTCAAAAAGACTCTAAACTGTCATAAATGTGTTTATTGCAAGTCAAGATGAGGAAGAAGATCATTTGCTTTTTAAGGGTATATCAGAGAGATACACCAAATGGATTTGTCATCGTGAGCAATTTGAATTCAAAATGCCAACTTTAGGAAATCCAACTAATGAGAGTACTAGTTCCAATGATGTAACAATAGTTAATGATGAAGTTTTGGATGATGGAGTATATGATCTATTAGAAGACGTTTCTCCTATAGTGGATAGAGATGGTCTTAGTGAGAGTATTAATTGGGGTGAGGAAGAAGCTGAAAAATTCAACAAACTTTTGAATTAGTCGCAATGTGGATTATTCCCTGAATATATCAACATGTCTAAGTTTTCGTTTATTGTAAAATTGTTGCATATAAAGGTTTAGTGCCAAATGAACAACAAGGCAATAAATACAATATTGGGACTATTAAGGGAGGTTTTCCTCAATAGTACAATTCCTTCGTCATATTATGGGACAACAAGAACTCTGAGAGACCTAGGACTAAATTATATGCCAATCCCTGTATGCAAATATGATTTTGCTCTATTTTGGGGGGAGTTTAAAGATAGACAAACTTGTCCTACATATGGGACGCCAAGGTGGAAGGTGGTTGAAAAGCAAATTCCATGGAAAGTCTTACGTTATTTTCCTGTGAAACCAAGACTCCAAAGATTGTTTTTGTCTAAGAAAATAGCAGAGGATATGCGGTCGCATGAAGAAAAGCGTGTTGATGATGATACACTAAGACACCCAGCAGATGGGGATGCTTAGAAAGAATTTAAGAAGATGAATTATCGGTTTGCACGTGATCCACGAAATGTTAGACTTGGCCTAGCAACTGATGACTTTAACCCTTTTAGGATCATGAGCTCTACCTATAGCATGTGGCCCGTTGTGGTTATGCCATATAATCTTCTCGTTTGGAGATCTATGAAGGAGCCTTTCAAGATGATGTCACTACTTATTCCTGAACGAAACTCTCCAGGAAAAGATATTGATATCTATTTGGGACCATTGATATTTGAGTTGAAAGATCTATGGGAAAGTGGGGTTAGAACTTATGATGCTTACAAGAAGGAATATTTTCAAATGCATGTTGTAGTTTTATGAACTATAAATGACTTTCTGGCTTATAGGGATTTATCAGGGTGGAGTACAAAATGATATTTGGCATGTTCTATTTGTAACGATGATGCTCCTTCACAAAAGTTAAGAACTAAAATCTGCTATATGTATCAAAGCCATTATTTGGCTCCTAACCATGTTTGGTGAAAAAGCAAAATGTTTGATGGTAAGGCAAAAAATAGGCCAAAGCCTAAGGTTTTGTCTGAGAGTGAGTTGTTACAACAATTAGAGGCTATGAAAGATATTAGTTTTAGAAAGCATCCAAACAAGAGGAAGAGAAAGTGTACTGCTGAAGAATTGAATTGGACTAAAAAGCATCTTCTTTGAGTTGCTTTATTGGCAAACATTAAAATTAAGACACAATCTTGATGTCATGCACATTGAGAAAAACATTTGCGATAATGTTTTAAGAACATTGTTAAACAGTGAAGGTAAGACAAAGGATACAGTAAATGCGAGGTTAGATTTAGAGGATAAGGTAAGAAAGAAAAAACAGCACGTGAAAAAACTCTTAGATGGTTCTAACTTGAAGCCTCATGCATGTTACACTCTATCAGAGGATGAAAGGAAGGAATTCTGTGAATTTTTAAAATCAATGAAGTTTCCGGATGCATATGCAACGAACATCTCACAATGTGCTAATGTATTGATGGTAAGATTTCGAGATTGAAGACTCATGATTGCCATATTCTTTTACAAAGAATACTTTTGTTGCTATTAGGAAGTTTATAGCAAAAAATGTCTTTGGAGCACTGGATGACCTGGGCAATTTCATTTTAAGATTTTGTTTTAAGACATTGAAGAAGAAGGATGTCGAGGATTTAAAAGTAAATATTGCTATCATTTTGTGTAAGTTGGAGAAAATTTTTCCTCTAGCTTTTTTTTGATATGATGGTGTATTTGGCTGTACACTTGCCACATGAGGTCATGCTTGGAGGATCTGTGCATTATCGTTGGATGAATCCCATTGCAAGGTTGTATATTACTAATTAAAATTTCAAAGTGTTTAATCAAAATTAGTTTTACTAAAAAAGTTTTATTTGTTTACTAATAGGTTTTTAGGTAAACTCAGGAAGTATGCAAGAAATAAAGCAAGTCCTGAAGGAAGCATAGCGGAGGCATATACCTCTAGTGAATGCTTAACATTTTGTTCTATGTATCTCTATGGGATAGAGACTAACTTTAATCGAGAAGAGAGAAACTATGATGGAGATAAGGAAGTGGATGAGAAAGGGCTAGTTGTTTTTCAAAGAATCCACCCCTTTAGAGCATCAAAATATGATGTCTTGTCAGAAAAAAAGAGTTGGAAATGATTCAATTGTATATATTGAACAATTGTGATGAAGTTGAACCGTATTTGGAGTAAGTCATTTGATTTTTATAATAAAATTATTGAAGTAAGCTATATTTTATTCAACTAAGCTAACTTTTATTTCATTTATTTTATTATGTTATAGAAAATATAAAAAAGAGCTTGAGTTGCAGAGTTGTTTATCTATCGAAGAAAGACGTAAAGAGCAATTTCCCTTATGGTTTAAAAGACAGGTAAGTAAATGTTCTGAAATCAATGATACTAAACATTGTAAAATCATTATATTTGATTTCTTTTTTTCCTTGAATGATGAGTTACATTGTTGCAAGGTCAACATTCATACGAAATTTCTGATGAGTTATTTTGTTTAGCTTAGGGTCTTGATAAATGAGTTCGAAGGTACGCAGGTTGCATAGTTAATGGGGATAGGTTCCACACGAAAGTGCATGATTTCCAATTGAGAACTCAAAATAGTAGTGTGATGGTTGAAGGCAATCATGAAGATGATCTAATTGACTTTTACGGTGTTGTAAAAGATATTATTCAATTAGATTACATAAAAGATTGTCAAGTTGTGTTTAGGTGCGAGTGGTTTGACCTTGATAGTAAGATGATAAGAATTCATAAAGATGGCCATTTATTAAGTATCAATGTTAAGAAATATTGGTACAAGAATGACCCGTTTCTTTTATCAATTCAAGCAAATCAAGTTTTTTTATTAAGATAATACCGGGTTAGGGAAAAATTGGTGGGTGGTACAAAAGTTTCATCATAGGCACTTATTTGATGTTCCAGACATGCGACATGTGGAAACTAGTGAAATGTTTGATGTAGATGAAGATCAAATAGATCAAGAGATTGAAATGTTTGGAAGTGAACGAACTATGCAAAATGAAAGACCATTGCATAGGGATGATATTATTCCAAATGTCACTGCTCCTAAGGTTGTGGAAAGTACTCAAGCAATAGTTGCTGATGCATGCATGGGAGACTCCAATCAAGATGATCAAGAAGGGACTAAGATGACACTGAAGAAGAGGAAAATGATTGTGATGAATATGATAGTGATTTAGATCCTATTTTGTAAATATTTATGTTATGTTCATGAGAACTTATGTAACTGTTTAAGTTTGGTTGTTATGAAGTAATTTTATTTACAGTAATAGTTGTTTTGTATTATGTTTGATTGTTTCACTGGTAATTATTTTTGTATCATGTTTTTCAACTTGGATTAAAATCTTTGACTCATTACGGCAATTATTCTTTTAATTTTTTTCGTTCCTTCTTTGTTTGATTTTACTAAAGAATATATGATCATTTACAATTTCTTTATCTATACTTCAAGATGGCACCAAGAAAAAGAGGGAGAAAAGGAAACATTGTGGAAGAGCTAATCCAATCAGTTTTGCAACCTTCACTAGTATTGCAACAAAATGATCCAGTGGAATCACAAGAATAAGTCTGTTCTGTTAATGACTCGATGCAATCACTACGACGAGCTAATCAAGATCCACCCATTAAAAATTCTGGTATGTAGTACATTTAGAATAGAAGATTTGCACTCCTAGTAGCAATAAAAATTGTTTGGTATGATTTTGAAAATGAGAAAAGCGAGTCTGTTGAATTTGTGTTATGCAATAATTGTGGCTGTCTAAGTTGAGTGTGCTATATTTCTTCTAAGTCATTTGGCCCTTTGAGTTATGTTGGGTTTGCTGCATTCATTATCCATGTGGCTTCTTTCAGTTTTATCCATGCTCCTCAGGTGTTTGCTGTTTTACTTTTATTATTCTTTCCAGCTCTTACTGTAGCTTATGTTGCGTTTTTGTACCCAAGCACTGACTCGAGCTCTCCTTAGTATTGTCCTTTTGTGGCTTGATCTAGGAGTCCGTGGCGCTGCGAAGGTTGAGTGGGCTGATACATCCTTTTTACTTTATGTCTTTGCAGCTCGGGTTGCAAATTAATGTGGGTTCTTGTCTTTCGTTTGTCCTCTGTTTAGTAATGCTCCTTTATGTTTCATTCTTGAGTTTGATAAGTGGGATTGCCAATTATTGTTTCTAATGAGCTTTAGGGGTCTAAGTTTGAGCTTTTTACTCATGTATTTTCAGCTTAGCTTGGTGTTAAGTTTAGCAGGGTTGTAAGTTTGTAAACTTTGTTCTCTTTATGAAATCTTAATAAAATCCCTTCATTTAGCAAAAAAAGAAAAAGAAAAAAGATTTGCATCCCTAGTAGTAATATAAACTATTTGATATGATCTTGAAAATGAGAAAAGCAAGTCTGCTATAAATTGATATATAAACTGTTTGCTATATTCTTCCTTTGTCTGTTATAATTAATTAAACTATTGCATTAGAACTTGAGCTTACTTCTGTATTGACAGTTGCTGTTCAAAAATTACTACAAATTACTTGCTGTAATATAGCTGGGAACTTGAGCTTGCTTGCTGTATCACATTGGTTGTTACTTACAATGTACTACAATTATTGCTACAAATTGCTTACTGTTTTACACTTGAAAACTTGAAAATTCTTAAAATCTACAATTAATTTGCATATCATTAACAGTTGTTTTTTTATAGGTGTAGATTCTATCCCCTCTAAAAGGGTACGAGGCCCAACACGAGGGATTAGATTAGAAAAATTCGTCAAAAGAAAAAATAAAACGGTAATAGATATATCATCAAGTAAAATTAAATTTGTTTGTGAAATTCAATCAGTTAAATTATCTTTTAAAATTGGAATCATTATTTGACAATTCATTTCGATCTTAACAAAATGGAGAGCTTTGGATGATACAGACAAGTTGCATGCCTTTGAGAGACTTAATGTAAGTGCAAAAACTTTATTACATAGATTAAATGTTGATTATTTTTCTACGTATGTTATTTAAATGTAATGATAATTTTTTTTATTTATACAGTTTGAGATGAAATTGGATGATGAGACTGTTAAAAAATCTGTCTTAGGAATTTTGTCTAAATTGTCAAGAAATGAACGTTACAAACTATATTTGCATTATAAAAAGTTTTCAAATGCTGAAGTGGCACACCAAAATAACCCTACAGAATACAATTGTCTCAAGAAAATTGGGAAAAAAATTGGGATAAATTTTACGTTCTATTGTCGGCCAAAGCCATATGCAAGTGTTTCGAAATGTCTTTGATGAATTTGACTTCTTAAACTATCCTGTTAGTGGATCATGGTGCATGTGGAATAAAGGGCTGGGGGCAGTGGAGGGGAGATTTGATAGGGGCTTTGGCACTTCTAGTTGGGGCAATTGAACAACACATCTTCTCATCCAACTCGGATCATTTCATGTTACCGTTGTATTTGGAGGGGAGGAAGCAAGAAAACATACGTTGCTTGTCGGCATTGTGCTATGGGTGAGCTAAAGGATTGGATCATTCCGGACACCAGTACGATTAATAAATGAATTATGATGATTTCTCATAAATAAAAAAAGGTCAAATTAATCTTTATCACGTGACATGCACGTGCTTAAGTCCGACCCGTCCTTCGCCCAGTTTTCCAGAAACAAACTACGTCTACGTCTAAGAAGTCTTTCCCTGGAATCTGAATGTGAGATTATCAGCCATCAAAGAGTGAAGCAAAGAGAAGGAAAAAATGGGATCATCAAAACGGGAAGCAGCAGCAGATAACAGTAGAGGAAGCAGTAGTAGCAGTGGCCATATACAAACTCTCCATCAACGTCTTAAACATGCTTTGAGTCTTGGTACAACCAGGTAAACCTATCGTTTTCTTTTCCATTTTCTTAATAGTTTATTAATTAAATTATTTCTGGGGTTTTTGTTAAATTACTAAAATTTGGATTGTTCATGGGCAGATTTTGTGACAATAAAGAAAGGAAATGGAAGTGTACGGATATTGAAATTCAGAGGCATGTGATTCGTTCCCTTGCGGCTTTTCTTGATTCTACTTCTGGACATGCCTCGATCCATCGGATTCTCAAGGTTTTATATGTTTGTTTTGTTTTCTTTTCTAGGGCTTATGTTTTAATTCTATTTTGAATATTTATTTATTTGTTTGTTATGATCTTGGGTTTCTATAGGGTATTGAGAATGACCACCATGTTATATCTACTTACTTTCTTGTTGCTATTTGTTTTTTGCTATTCTTCATTAGCATATAAAAGAAAAATTTTTGAAGAATTAATAATTAAAAATTTAGTCATTTGCTGGGTTTATATATATTTATATATTCAAATATGCTTTTTTGAGGATGTAAACATGCTTATATCAGTTACATATTTGATGTAGATGGATATATTTCTTTTAACTTTTTCTCCCATTTCGCATTAGTTCTTTTCCATGTTTTTCTAACATTTAGATGTATGAGTAATTGATGAATGTTCGTTCAGGCATTATACGTGTTCGTTCATGCTGCCAAGTTTGGTTCTGGGAAATCTGTACTTCTGTTGTTAGAAGTCAGTCAATATGAGTCTGGTTTGATTGATTAAGAAGTATCTCATTCTACTTTTTCTTCCTTTTAACATTTTTCATCTTTTGGCTTCCACTTCCAGGATTCACTTGCTGATATATTTGAGGCATTGGTTTGGATTCTGCAATGTAAAAATGAAGCTGTAGTAGGCGTTGCAGCAAATGTGGTGGTGAAGTTGGTTGGCACTAACAGTTCAATGATGCAATCGTACTTGACAGATCTCATCAATCCTTTGTCATCCTTGTTATGTTCCAGCAATTTAGAAGTTACTGCATCCTCTGCCACTGCTTTGACCATGATCTTCTCCAATCTAAGTGTTAAAAGGGAGAAAGAAGTTTGGGAGATAGTCAAAGAAGCAAAAACTGTCATTCAAATTATTAGGATTATGCGGGAATTTCCTGGTGGCACCCTGCCAATTGAGAATTTTCAAGAGATAGCTTCCCTTTTGTATACAATATTGTGGCGGTGGCCTCCATCTCGTTATTCTGTGTGGAATGATACCATATTGATGAAAGTTTTAGAAGATAGTTGCATAAAATCTAACGTATCTACAAAAGTTGCAGTGTTGAAATTGTATTCTTCATTAGGTATTGATGATCTGTTTTAAGAATTTTTATTCCATTCTTTATGTTCAACTTAATAGTTCTTATCCCTTAGTTTTGGATTGTAAGATTTCATATCTCTTTATGACAGCTCTATGCAATAAAGTAGCCAAGGAGCTTCTGGATAATGGAGAAACAATACTCCATATGATGGTTTATTCCATGGGTGGCTCAGAGCCTCTGCCAGTCAGAATAGAGGGATTTAGACTTGCCCAGCATTTGGCGGTAATGGTTATAATATGTTTTCTTTTGCAATACCCTCAATGTGTGAGTATATTTTGTTTGCGTAATTTGGTACATTGATTACTTAGGCAGATGAACAGCGATGCATAAAAATGACAAGTTTATGTTCCGGGCCTCTAATTAAATCCATTATTGGAGGAATGAGAGTATGGAGCCTGGGCTCTGGAAAGGTTGCAAATGATCAGATGACTTTGCTAGACGAGGCCTGTCGATTGGCTCTAATTACCCGATGGCCAGGAGAACATCACAATTGCTTTTGGGAGCAGGGGATTGACAAAGTTCTTTTTGATCTGCTTCTTGAAAATTTTCACAAACAAGTGTCAGAACATCCTTTGTCACCTAAGGAACAAATGTCAATTGCTCAAGAAGCCCTTGATGCAGATTTTCTTCTTGCACTAAGGCCATACGTCTGGGAGATTCTTGGATGGCTTGCAGTGCACTGTACAAAAGATTTTAGACCAAGCACACATCAAAATGAACTCTATATTAGCATGCTTATCACATGTGCATGGTAATATTCCCATTCATCCATAACTCTTGTTTGGCTTATCACTTTATCTTCTTGTTTTTATTTTACATTTGTAATTTGTTTTTAAATCTTTGTATTTCATCGTGTTTGTTATTTTTGGTTTTTTAGATACTCAGAGATATTCTCGTTGCCGATGCTGATATCCTTTGATAGCTTGTCTTTTGTAGATGCTATTTGCAAAGGATGCAAAATCTGTGAAAATGATGATACCTCTACGAGTGAGTCATCATCCAGAGCAGTTTTAGTGATGATGCATTCTGCCAGCACATATATTGCATCAAAAGTAAGGGTCATCCTTTCTGGAGTTCTAGAGCCAAAAGGCAATGAGTATCTGAGACGCTTGCTTCACATGTTAGAGTATGCATCATCAAGAAACAATCCTAAAACTGTTATTGAATTGGTTGGTTTGGCTTGTTATTCTAGATTGCCACAATATCAAAAGAATGTTTTTAGAGATGATGGAATGAAGACACTAGTGACTTTTATAAGGCGTTGCTTGAACAATCAAGTTTATGTTAGGAGGAGAAGCTTTGTCCCTCATTTTCATAATAACATGTTTTATGAGAGGACCTGTTGCTGGATGACTACGGAAGAATGGGAAGGAAAAGATGCTCTTTTGTTCTACAGTTTGTGGGGACTAGCTGATTTGGTACAGCATTCCTCTGAAAGAAATCATACCAAATCTCACCTAGTTAAGACGCTGCAAGATGTCTTAGATAATGTATCTGCTCCTGGGGCAAGATGGCTGGCTGCACATATCCTTAGTTATTTTGGAGTTTTTGGTTTTCCAAATAAGCATTATAAAGGCTTTGTGAAAGCACTAGAAGACGAAGAACATGCAGATCTGCAACTCTTTTTCGCAAATGGTGACTCTGTGAGTGCTCACAAAATTATTCTTGCAGTCCGGTGTCCATCATTGCTACCCCCTGAGCAATTTCCTCATAATGCAAAAACAAACGATAATTTTTCGGTAAGAGATATTCCAGAGAAGCTTTGCCCAATGTTCCAGAAAGAAGTTCGTTTGTCTGCTCATGTTGATCAGCAGGCACTGCTGAAGTTATTGGATTTTGTTTACTTTGGTTATCTTGAAGCAGGAGAAGAGCTTGCAAGGAAGTTGAAAACTCTGGCTAAGTCTTGTAACCTGCAACCTCTTTTACTAATGCTTTGCAGAAAGATACCCAAGTGGGGTACTCCTATTCCAAACTCTGATCTCACTGATGCTCTTGGCCCTGCTGGGTTCCAATTTGCGTACGTCTCTGTCTGTCCCTCTCTTGCCTAGTGATACCCTGACGTTGCGTTCTGTCTGTATAGTCTTCTGCCATTCTGATCTCAACTTTTGCATCTGATGTGGAGGCTTCATTGTGAATAATATTTTGAAGTACACAAGAAAAAGAATATGCTAATCTACTGTGAATCTGTTCTCTCTTACTGTTTATCTATGTTGTTTTCTTAAAGTGAATTGAAACTTGTTATATTTCTTGTTTCAGGGATGTAATCTTGGAAGCTAAAGTGACTGAACAGACGCCCTGGACATGTAGCTTTTGCTCTCTATTGGTGCCTCACATGCATGCTCACAAAATTATATTGTGGTCAAGTTGTAATTATCTTCGAGCCTTGTTTCAATCAGGAATGCAGGAAAGGTCTGCAGAAACCACTTTGCTGTTCTTTTTTCCAAATTCGTATTTTGTGCATACTTTGACATGATAAATGATGAAAGATGTTTGATAGTAAAATTTGTACCCATCAGCCTGGGCACGTAATGGAAGGGTGGAAAACTTGGGATTATTATGACACCTTTTGTTGTTTGGTTAAACTAAAACTAGATAAATCTCCCTAATGCATATTAGCCAATTATTATTTTACTCTTAATTTTTTTTTTGTTATTATTTTAGTCTTATTTCTAGGTAGCTAAAATAAATAATCATTTTACTTGACTAGTTTGAAAATCTGCTAGCTTCTTCAATGTCACTTATGTGACAAATGGTTTGGCATTCAACAAAATGTCAAAGACATCATTTTTTTTTTCTGGGACAATTCAAATATCTTATATGTTTTGAGGATTTCTTTCTTTGAAACCAGAGATGATTTATGTTTCTTTGAATTTAGTTTTGGTACCTGGTTTTATCATTTTTGTCTCTGATCTATCCTCACTGCAAAGGTTCTATTTGCTTGCAGCCATTCTCAAACCATAAAGGTTCCTATCAGTTGGGAAGCATTGATTAAGTTAGTGAAATTTTTCTATAGTTGTGAGTTTCCAAATCCTCCCTTTGGATGTTTGTGGGATAATATGGACATTAAGGAAAGGCTATATGAGCTGAAACCTTATGTCGAACTTTACTGGCTGGCTGAGTTTTGGATTTTGGAAGATGTCCAAGAAGCCTGCTTCAGAATTCTTGTATCTTGCTTGGATTCTGATAGGCAATTGGCTGTTGAAGTTATAAAACTTGCAGCTAGTTTCTCTCTATGGAAGTTAGTTGAGGTAGCGGCTCATTACATGGCCCCCCTTTATCATAAACTACAAGAATCCGGTGAACTTGAAGAACTTGATGAACTGCTGATTGATTTGGTTCGCGATGCTTCCGTAAGGCTTTCTCAAGAGCGTGGTGATTTGTCTGGATGATATTGTCTATATCCAGGTAATTGAGTCAATCAGAAGCCTTGCAACAGTTTCTCTTACTTCCATTATCATGCTATGGTGTATATGAACCTTTCCTGCCTGGAGAATTTACATACTCGCACCTATTTTGATGTTCAGTGTTTAACCAAAAAACAATCCAATATTTAGACACACAAAACCTCGGCCTAATGGATCCCTAACTGAGGTTTTTGTAAGCTAGGAAAGGTTCAACTGTTAACTTGGTAAATAGGTCTTAATTATGATTGAGATACATATGATAAAACGAATGTAAATTTTGAGGGTGTGATTCAATTGGTAAGTAGTTTTCTTTAGTTTTTGCTAATATGTTTGTTTAAGCAGTTAGGGATGTTGATGTTGTTGTACAAGTAACAAATATGCTTAATGTTTCTACCGTTGGAGAATTTATATATGTATTTTGTAATGAACTACATTTGCATGCCACTTGAATGTAAAATGGAGTTTGTCATTTACCTATGGTAGGAAGTTTGACCTCTTTATTGGTCGGGTTGCTGTTAGACCCGTGAGTTGAGTTTGACTTAGGTTGGGTTTTGGACAAGAGTTTTGTGTAATTTTGTCCAAAGTATAATTTTATTAATGAAATCTTTGAATAAATTTTAATCTGAGAATATCATATCATCGATGGAGCTCTTATTTTGATGACGGAGTAAGTTTAGATTTAGTAATATTATAAATGATATGGTAATACGATACGAAAATTGAATTATAGACACGGTGACATCAGTTAAAATTTAGTAAAAGTTATATATGAATATAATAAAAATTAATTTATAATTCTTTACAATCTTTGCTTTAATTTTTGTCGCCGCTGCTCTTTTTTTCTCTTTTTTAGCTGATTTATATTTTTTAAAGTTCACCCCATATATGAAGAATGAGCTCTTATCTCTCAACCATTGACCTTTCAACCCTGTTAGGATTGAGTTCATTAAAAAACTCACCCCACTATTATTTTATTTAACAAAACAACCTTAATTTTAAAAGGAAAAAAAAAGTTAGTCAGATTTTGTCTTCATAAGCAATTAGAAATGCCTTTTGTATGGGTATGCTGCTTATAAACTTAATGATATAATAATGATGTACATTTTCTGAGGAATGGATGATTCACCCTGTCAACACAAAGGATATATACAAACTTATAACATACTCCACATTACATAATTAAATTGTGCATTTTCTTTATCTCAAAAAAAAAAAAAATACATTGATAAGGTTGTTGAAAAGAATTCTTCCTTTTGTACTTATCATAATATATTTAAGATTTTCAAGATCTGTTTTAGAACATGATAAATTTTTTACTTTTGCTATTATAAATAACATGTTAATTGAACTCTGTGATTTTATTGTCCAATAATTATGTATTATATCTGTTTTTTTATTTTTTATTTACTTATTTTATGTTTTTTGTATATTTTTGTAAATATTTTTCGAAATCAAATTAACTTTAATATATTATCTGATAACTGGAGAGGTGAACTCAGTCCTCGGAAATGAACTATTTAAAATTTTCACACTACTTAATTTCTTATCAACCAAACCAAAGCAGTCTTGTTTCCAAAAGTGTATTTGTTTTTTTTTAAATGTTTATTTGATTAGTTAGATTAATTTTAAATCGAATTATTCAAAATTAAATTAATCAAATTATGCTATTTTATTTTCGTTAACCAAATCAAATTTATTAATTTTAAAAATATAATTGATATAGGTTAACTTTATTATATTCATATATATAATTTTCAAAATATAATTTACTATTGTTATATCCAACTTGTCTTAAATGTTTTTACAATTTTCGCTTTAACTTTTACCACAGCCTTTTTTGTCTCATTTTTAACTAATCTATATTTTTTGAAACTCTTTTCGGTATTATATTTTTCAAAGTCTTGTAATAATCTTATTTAATTTTTATAGTTTCCTTAATTGATGAAGTTCACCATGGTGCATCATTTTCAGCCAGTGCTTTTTCGTTTGCTAATTCTAGTATTTTGCTGCCCACTTCGCAAATGCATTTTGCCAATTGTCATCTTGTTTCATGGTATATTTTAGTTCTCTTTTGTTATCCAATTCTCTTTCCAGATCTAATTATTTCGACCTAATACATAGATAATCTTCTTTTAACTTTCATAATCAAATCATTGCAGCGCCTTTCTGTTGGTTTCTTCGATCACATTTATGAATTTTCATGTTTAAGATTAGAAATATATATTGCGTGGTAACACTCACACTTGATATAGATTTGCAACACAAATATCTATTTATCCCTTCTCCTAGTTAAAAAGAAATCTGTTGAATTAAGTTAGGTCCACTTTTAAAAATTATAAGGTGAGATTCTCTTTCCCTAAACGATGCGTTTACTAGAGTTAGGTAGTAAGATATAGTAAAATATCATATAGCATCCAAACTTTCGTTTTTTTCACATCATAACTAAACTTCCATGTACACTTTCAAAACCCTCTATACTAGCACCTACATAGTCATTAAGGTCAACGTCAATAAATGATTCTCCTACAATCACTTCTTATACTATCTTATTTAAATTATCAAAAAATTGTCATTCACTAGCCTTATCAAGTCATATTTATAGTGCATATATAAAAATAACATTCAAAACCTCTCCTCCTAAAATTAATCTAGCCAAAATAATCGTATTCTCTTGTCTCTTAACCTATACAACATCATCATTATACTTTTTGTATATGATAATACCTACATTATTCCGACCTTTATCCTTTCCTTATGTACCAAAGTTTATACAATCAAGGTACTATCTCTTTAGTTTTCTCTTTAACCAATGTGATCTCCTGAAGACATAATATGCTAACTCTTTTCCTATTTATAACCTCACAAATATTAGATAACTTATCATTGGGTATACTCATATTCCAAGATCCTAACTTAAGTTTATGATTATAAACTAACTTTTTTTTACTCTCATTTAGTATAGTGTGGAAATATTTGTCTATTTAACATTACATTCAAGTGTTGAAGAAGCACGTTGCTTTTAGATGACGACTTTATAGCTATTACATACTTTTCACTACATCGGACTCTGATACAGTGTATTATTGTGTAGAATAAAAAATATTCCAGTTAAATTTTCATATTGGTTTCATTTCAATAGGAATATATTTAAAAATATTAATATAATTTTTAATATTTTTTAAATAGTTAAATAGATCTATTCCTAATCGAGTCTTTATGGGTGGGTTGGGCTCGGTATTAAGCAAAATTTGGAAAGTGAGAGTTGGTTCGATTAACACTTATGCAGGATGTTGACAAACTTCTAAGTTTCATGTTATTTTTTGCAATTTAAAGACTCAATAATTAAGAATATAATATGTTGTCTGTGCTCCTTCCAATGAGCAATTTTCTATATGTACTTTGGACGATCTCAAAGATTTATATGCCATTGTCCTCAGCGGGCAGAAGAAATGGCTATTTGTGTAGGGTCAGTGCTTCAGAAGTATTATTCAGTGAGGTAAAAATACAATTAATTTTTTTTTATTGCATTTATGTATATATTTAATTATTTAAAATATATTTAATTATTTAAAATCATATCATCTTTCTTTGCTCAAACATGTAATATATTTTTTTTTTATCTTTTCAATCATTTATCTACTTTGTATTTTTTTAATCCATGTAAATAAAAAGGAGATGAATAAAACAGATTGAAAAATATTTTTAAAAATATTATGAATATAATATTTTTCAAACAAAATCTTTAAATAATTAAAATTTCATAACAAAAATTAATTATAGATAAAAATAAATGATAATTATTTTATATGATAGTGAAAGTTTAAATTTTACAAGTGAAATTAAAGAATTAATGTTTATCTATTAGGATATATTTAGAAAAATAAATTATTTAATTATTTTTTTTATATGTATACATACATATATATATATAGCATTGTCTAATTTTACTTATGGTTGAGTTTATGAATTAAATACCATCACTAAAGGGAATAATGATTCAAAAGAAAAATCTTCAATATAAAAATATTTTTTTTACAATTGTTCCAAGAATTTTTATATTTTGAAATAATCATTAATATGTTAATACATTTCTTTAATATATATAATCAAATAATTATGAGAAAATGGTAAAAAAAAAAACCTTCGAGAAAAAAAAGATTTACCAACTGAGTTTTTATATTTTTTTTTCGTAATCAATTAAATCTTTATATTTCAATTTTCATTCAATTGGACCTTTTTTTAAATACAACAGAAAATGTAAGAATTTATTTTGAGTGAAAAGTTGAAATGTAAAGCTCAATTGAGTAAAAATTAAAATGTAATAGTTCGATTGAATAAAAATTGAAATTTAAAGACTCAATTAATTGTAAAAAAAACATATAGCTAGCTAAACTTTTTTTTTAGGGTCTTTTTGATCATTTAACCAAAAATTATCCTCCAAACTATACCCCTTTGGTTTAAAAAACAAAGATTTAACTTCTTTTTTTAAAGTTTCTTGTATACTCCAAATAAAATTTTTGTATACTCCTAGGCAACCTTAAGTGAGACTCTTAAGCTTTTATTCTTTGCTATTTTAGCAATATAATTATGTAAGACCGCCAACTTTTGTACCTCGATACTTAGCTAAATATTATGTTACTTGAATGTTAACCCATGAATTAGTTTATGTAGGGACGAGTTGAGATTGAAACAAGTAACAATTTGGCTCCCCATAATTGAGTCGGGTGTAGGAGTTTAATAATTTCAAGGTATAACCTTAACCTAAAGCTAATTAAATTTTAGTATAGTTAAATATTAGGGTCCAATAAATTCAATTTGGACATAATTAATATATCATCCGGATATTTATGCTAATAAAATAAATGAACATAAAATTTATATGTAAGAGTTAGATTCAACCAACCTAGTGTGAACACATTTTAATTCATAATGTATGTGCATGAATGTGCCCATAAACCAAATTAATTAGTCAATAATTAGGTTCAAGTCATCGGATTATGATAAATTAAGGTAATCAATACTTAGTTCATAAATTTAAAGGTTACATGAATATAGAATTAAATTAAAATTCAGGTAAGTAATGTAGCATAATGTATCGAAATTTAATATGTATATAGATTATATTTAATGTATTAGAATTTAATAAAAGGATAATTAAAAGCTAAAACAATCTAACCATGTTAATTAGGTAATAAAATTTATTTAGTAATGAAACATAATTAAAAACCAAAAAATTTA
Source organism: Firmiana major (assembly GCA_033439115.1). Taxonomy (NCBI): domain Eukaryota; kingdom Viridiplantae; phylum Streptophyta; class Magnoliopsida; order Malvales; family Malvaceae; genus Firmiana; species Firmiana major. The sequence goes on along the minus strand of CM065913.1, from coordinate 3,741,195 downwards.
CAATTTAGTAACAAAATTTGGTAAATATATATATATATATGTAAATTGGAATATATATATATATATATATATATATATATACACACACGTAAAAAAAAAAAAAGAGGATAACGTTTAAAAATAAAAAAGAGAGAAGGAAAGCTAACAACCAAAAAAAAAAAAAAACCTCTCTTACCTTTCTCCTTTTCACGTCTCCAAGACAGCCAAAGAAGACCCCAAATTTCATGTTGAAGCTGTGAGGTATAGGGCTAAATTAAGGGTGGGTATAGCCGAAATTCAAGTGAGAATTATCACCTCCAAGCCCTTGTCATTCTCACGATTTTTTGTTCAGTCAAAGGAAGGACATTTACATGTCCAACCCGTGAGCAATTAGGAAGAAAAGAGAGGGGAGTTAGTCGAACTACAAAAGGGGAAGCCACCTTGCTGTTTAGAATTCCTGAATAGGTTCAGGAGTAGTGAAAATTTCCTGAAATTTCAAGAAGAAATTTTGGGTTTTCAAGAGCCTAGGTTCGACCATTCAAGGTTAAAATGAGTACAGTTTTATTTTTAGTGAAATTCTTATTCAATTAGTGTTATAGAAGTATGTTTAGTGTGAAAATTTAATTTAATTTCAATTTTGAAGAATTTGGGTAAAATTAGGGTTTGTAAATTTGAGGATTTCAAAAATTAGGGTTAGATTTTGATGTTTTTAACTAAATTATAAAGGTTGTAGTGATGAATTAACTGTTTGAGGTGATAAATTTAATCAGTTGTTGAAATTACATTGTGAGCATGAAGAATGGGTATTCAGCTACTTAGAGAAAATTAGGAAAAATTTACTTTACTTGGAAATTTAAAGCTTGAATCATTAAATTACAATGTGAATAATGTAATTCTATGATTGCATGATTAATTTAAGCTATGTAAGTAGAGATGATAGGTTATAGGTTTCGATCATGATGAAAATGATTAGGGATTTCATGCTAACATAGGTTTTGAGGATTTAAACTATAAATTCATAATGAAATCGATACACAATATGATTGCATGTGGTGTTATGGATGAAAAGTTAAATTTGGGTGTTGAAGAAGTTGATTTCGGCCATATGAAGAAAGAATAGGGTACTTCCTTTATTTTAGTTTCATTTTAGGAAAGTAAACAAATAACTATATATACCAGAAAATGACTTTACAATTACATGTGAAGCGTGATCCAAATGGATGAAAAATAAGATAGAAAAATAGATAGAGCATTCGGCTAACTAGTGGAAGATATAAGGTTGAAGTCTAACAACCTAGAACAATAGGGAGTATACATGATTAATTTTGTTTGGGTGAATTTGGTTGTTGGTCGAATCTATATGTAATGTCCAGTGATTGATTTTAATGCGAAACTTTAAGAAAAGATGTAAATTTGGAAATTATTAAAAGTGGGTAGAACACTAGGTAATTATAACATCTTCGAGATGGTTTTATTTTAATGAAATTGGTAAAGTATATAACAGGTCTGAAATCTTAAGTTTATGGTATCGATGCACTAGTTGATAAGTTGACATCAGTACATATGTTTGAAAGTGAGTTTCATAACACACTTAGAAAATCCTTGGTTTAAACTATAGAAACAAAAATAAGAATGAAGACTGATGTTCTTGTATGTAAAATTGCAGTTACTACCTCGTTAAGTGCCAAGGAAACTTAGACACATATATGCAAGCCTAAGGCGATAAGGGTAATTGGTGTGCGTAACTTGTGTGGTAAAGGATTTATACATCTGTAGCTAGTAGGGTACCTTAGGCAAATATAAAACGAGCTAGAAACCATAGGTGGAAAGGTTAGTTATTTAGATTGGTTAGACATTTGGTAGTATGATTTCCTTTTACTATAGACTGATTCGGCTACTATTGTACTCATTAGCTAGCTGTTGCGAAAAGATTTACAATTAGGTAGGTATGTAGTTTTGTTATGTCAGATAAAAGGAGTTAAGCTATGATATGTACGAACGTCATTTCTCTTGATTTTATCATTCTACTCTTTTTGCACGGTGTTTATAACTTGGTTGCATGGGCTATTCTACTTGTGTTTTGGGAAAGCATGATGGTGTGTGAAATAATGTTAGCTTGTTTGTAAATGATACTGCATGATTCAAAAGCTAATGATTTACTTTCCTGAGCACTTGGGGTTGATTTGAGATGAACTTCATGTTTTTACCGTATACTTTTAATGTTTATTTTGAGATTGTTGGCAACCCTTGTTATGCATTTGTGGCAGTCATGTTCCGTGAGAGCCATCTCTAGCACTGGTAGGAGGTTCTATGTGATTGTCCTACGGTGCCAAGTGTTTCACGGAGATGTCTTCGTGGCATCAAGACTCTATGCTACCTACTACTGTGGACCTTTATCCAGTCTTCAATACCCTAGTCCGATACCTGATCAGTTAGGATAGGGCGGTAGTCACTATGGCCATAGGTTTTCCATTTATACAATTCGTTCCATGATGATATTAGGGGTGGTGCCACGTCTCACCAATTTGGTTGGCTAAATTTAAAATGAGCCCATGTATGCATTTCTTGGATTTTACATGATTTCGTGAGGATTTTATGTAACTAAATTTCTTTGTTTTTCGTGGTTGATTTTATACCATTGATTTATAAATCATGGATTGTAGCATGCTTTGTGAACTCTTCTGTTGAAAAGCTTATTCGAAACAAATTATCATACTTGCCTTTGCACACATATTCATATGTTTTAAGACTAAAACCCAAGTTTAAGCATTGTTTTATCAAGGAGTTTGTTATATTAAATGGATAACTACAAATGACCGCTTAGTTGGTATTGTATTAGTTTCAGTTGTATACTCTCCTTACTAAGCGTGTGGTTGCTCACCCTTCTTTTAAACATTTCAGATTGACTCGTGGGTGAACAGCTCGGACCTGTTGACTTATCTAGTTAAGTGTGGGGTATCGCAACTGCGATATACGCAAACGAGTTTAATGTATTTGTTTTAGACCTTTTGTACACACAGACATATGTATTTGTTTACTTTGGGATGTATTAGCTTAACTTTTGTTGTAGTAAGAACTTTCAGAGAGTGTGATTAGGTTTCTTCTTTTCGGTTATCGTAAAATAATATATGATAGATTTCAGATTTGATGATGATGATGATGTTGTTAAGTCTCGATCTTCAAGTAGAAGATTTATACTTCATTATCATGTTCATATATATAGGCAAATATGAAGCTAAGTTAAAATAACTTCTTGATGTTTCGATATGATGATCGGTTTATGACGAGATAATACTGATGTTTTATTATGGATAATTAGAGTTCTTGATATGAATTAGACCTTGTAGTTGTTGATTGAGGATGTATGTTACTATATTAAGCTTGTTTGCAGAAAATGTTTAGGTCAAATTGCAGCCATTATGCTATTGGATTTTGTAGGAAATATCAAACCTAGGAAAAGATATTAACTCAAATAACTTACTAATAAAGGATTTAACTTAACCTCCAAATATATCATAAACTAATCTAAGAAGATGAAACCAAAGATAAAGATAAAAAAACTAATTTAAGTAATCACCCTCTGTATAATTCTATACTTATCTATTTACCGGGTGAGACCAAACTAGCTAAAATATTAATTTAACACTATAATAACAAAACATAATAATTCAAAAGCTTTAACCTATATCTGACACGTAAACGACAAGTAAAACATCCCTAGCAAATTAATAATAACAAAATTAACTACTGGTAGTTCATTTATATGCTTTTCGTTTAGTTTCGTGAGTCAGATTAGTTGTAGGTGTCACGGGTCGTGACAGCCTTTTTGGTATCAAAGCGGTTTGTGTCTAGTTGTGTTGGTGTAGGTTAGTTAAGGTAGCAACTTATCCCAAGTATCGTGCATGCCTGAAATATATATAGATATATGTGTTTACGTATACTTTTGTATGTTATTAAGTGTATTTGGTTGTTGTATAAGAATTGTAAGTCAATATGAGTGGGAAACGGACAAGGGCCAGAGGTAAACAAGGTCAGTCACCTCGGTACCTCCCCCTCAGACGGAGAGTCCAAACTCTAGGATGGAGAGACTTGAGCGGTCTATGGCGGAGATGTCTGCCACTTTCACCCAGTTCATGGCGAATTTCGCTAATCCTACGAATGCGCCTTAAGCATAACCACCTGAGCCCCATCCACCACAAGAACTACCACAACCAGCTGCTCAAGCACCCGCACCTCCACCTGCTCCACCACAGCCTCAAGTGATGCAGCCACCAGCCCAAGACCCAGTGGATAAGAACATGGCCCAATTAAAGCAGTTTCAGAAAATGAATCCATCATTTTTCAGGGGAGTTAAGGACCCTACTACAGCGAAAGAGTGTATTCTTAAATTGGAAAAGATGTTCAAGTACATGAAGTGCAGCAGTATTGAGAAGGTGGCGTTGGCTACCTATATGTTGGAGAGTGAGGCAAATCGTTGGTGGACGTTTGCTGAGACTATTCTGTTGGCTAAGCACACAGAGATCACTTAGAAAATCTTTCTTGAGGCATTCAAAGAGCAATATATTTTGGAGTGTGCTCAGAAGAAGGAGGCAGAGTTTTTGAGTTTGGTATAAGGCAATATGGCGGTGGACCAATATGAGTCGAAGTTTACAATACTCCTCCGATATGACCCTGATATATCCCAGAATGAGTTTAAGAAGATTGTTAAGTTCATCTATGGGCTGAAACCGGTGATCAGAAGTAAGTTGGCACCTCTGAACAAATAGACTTATGTTGATGCCATCCATAGGGCACAGTTCGTAGAGCAAGATATGTAGTTATCCCAAGCTGAGTTTCAGTTAAGATTGAAGTCAGGGCAAGAGGAATGATGACAGAAGGCCTTTTCAGAATAATAAGCAGAGGGTTGGTGCATATCGTGCCTTGGCTACTAGACCGAGGCCTTCCTCTACTCAGAACACCACCACACCATATCAGACCCCCATGTGTAGACAGTGTTAGAGGAGATACTATGCCAATCAACCTTGTCATCGAAGTTATGAGGCTTGCTACCATTGTGGAGAGATGAGACATATGAGGAGGGATTGTCCCAAGATAAATATCACACCAGCCCAACCTGTAAGAGTTATTCCTCCTCCTCCTCCAGTAGCTCCAGTGGACAAGGGTAAGAAAGTTATCGGTCAAAGGCGAGTGTTCACTTTGGACAAGGAAGCTGCGGATGTCTCGACTTCAGTTGTTAAGGGTAATCTTCTCATCTCCAATGTCAAAGCTTTTGTATTGATAGATTCTAGATCTACACACTCTTTTGTGTCATCTACTTTTGCTAAGAAGTTGTCAATAGAACTTGAATCTCTAGGTTATACACTTCATGTAAAGACACCCATAAAAGAGTCACAAACAATCGAGGTAGTGTATAGGAACTGTGAAGTTGGGATAGGTGATAAGGTAGTACTAGCTAACTTGATATTGTTAATATGATGGATTTTGATGTAATACTAGGAATGGACTGGTTAGCTACTCATAGAGTCACTTTAGACTGTTTTAGAAAAGTTATGACGATATACATACCCGAAAAGTGTGTCGTAACTTTTGGAGATAAATAAATAAATAAATAAATAGATCTTTTGTTTGCCAAATGTGAGCCTCAATAAGCTTATTTAACTGATGAAGGTTACATAGCTTTTGTGGAATGTGTTGAGAAGTCGAAACCCAACCTCCAGGATATCTCGGTAGTGAAAGACTTCCCCGACGTATTCCCAGAAGAGTTACCAGGACTACCCCCAGATAGAGAACTAGAGTTTGCCATTGACTTGGTGCCAGGAACTCAACCACTGTCTAAACCTCCGTATCGATTGGCCCCGATAGAGTTGGAAGAGTTGAAAAAACAACTCCAAGAGCTATTAGACAAGGGTTTCATCCGCCCAAGTGTGTCACCTTGGGGTGCACCGGTACTTTTTGTGAAGAAGAAAGAAGACAGTATGTGTTTGTGCATAGATTACCGGATGCTTAATAAGGCAACTATTAAGAATTGATACCCATTACTAAGGATTGACAACTTGTTCGATCAATTGAAGGGAGTATTCTCGAAGATAGACCTAAGATCGGGGTATCACCAATTGAAAGTTAAAGGTGAAGACATCCCCAAAACAACTTTTCGAACCCGTTATGGTCACTTTGAATTCTTAGTTATGCCATTCGGCTTAACGAATGCCCCTACTGCATTCATAAACCTGATGAAAGAAGTTTTCAAGGAGTATCTAGACAAGTTTGTGATCGTCTTCATAGATGATATCCTAGTGTATTCTCGTTCGTCGGAGGAACATGAACGACATCTGTACCTAGTCTTTTAAACCCTTCAAGAAAGGAAGCTTTATGCTAAGCTTGATAAATGTGAGTTCTAGATGGAGCAGATTGGTTTTCTTGGCCATATAGTGAACAAGGATGAGGTATTTGTTGATCTATACAAGATTGAAGCTATAGTGAATTAGGAGAGGCCAAAGACGGTGACGGAGATCGAAGTTTCCTTGGATTACCGAGGTATTATAGAAGGCTCATAGAAGGATTCTTAAAGATTGTCGCTCCCTTGATACGTCTCACTCGTAAAGATGTCAAGTTTGAGTGGAGTGATGTATGAGCGCAGTTTTCAAGAGTTCAAGCATCAGTTAACTTCTGCACCGATCCTTACCATACCAGATGGTCCCAGAGAATTTACGGTGCATAGTGATGCTTCTCTCAACAGATTGAGGTGTGTGCTTATGCAGAATAGAAAAGTGGTAGCATATGGTTCTTGACAGTTGAAAGAGCATGAAAAGAACTATCCACGCATGATCTGAAATTGGCTGCTGTTGTATTTGCTTTGAAAATCTAGAGACATTACCTTCAAATCTATACAAACCATAAAAGCCTTAAATACCTATTCTCCCAGAAAGAATTGAACATGAGACAAAGAAGATGGATAGAGTTGTTGAAGGATTATGACTGCGAAATCCTATATCACATGGGGAAAGCTAATGTTGTAGCTGAGGCCTTAAGTATGAAAAGCTTAAGAACAATGTCTTATATGATGGTGAAAGAATGAGAGTTGTTGGGACAGATTGCAAACCTAAACATTGATATAGCCCTGTCCGAGCAAAGTCCTACAGTTGCTAGTCTCAAGATTGAACCAAAGTTAATTGAACAGATTAGGCAAATACAGAAGCTTGATCAGAAGTTACTTGAGGTATTTGGACAGATTCATGAGGGTCAGAATTCTGAGTTGAGATTGGTTCAGATGGGTTGCTTAGATTTCGAGGTCGGATATGTGTGCCTAGAGATGAGGATCTCAAGAGATTGATTTTAATTGAAGCCCACACTAGTAGATATACCTTACATCCCAGAAGCACCAAATGTACCACAACTTACGTAAGGTGTATTGGTGGCCGAAAATGAAAAGGGATATTGCAGAGTTCGTAGATAGGTGCCTTGTATGCCAACAAGTGAAGGTAGAACACCAAAAGTCGACAAGCTTGCTTCCATCCTTACCTATACCAACTTGGAAGTGGGAACACATCACCATAGATCTTGTTATGGGATTACCTAGAACTCAGAGAAATCATGATACAATCTGGTTAGTTGTGGATAGACTTACCAAATCAGCTCACTTCTTAGCCATTAGCTCTACTGCTTCTTTGAAAGTGTTGGTAGAATTATTTGTCAAGGAGATAGTGAGACTACATGGAATCCCGGTTAATATCACCTCAGACAGGGACTCTATGTTCACTTCTCGATTTTGGAAGTAAATTTAGGAGTCTTTGGGATCCAAGACATAGTTTAGTACGACATACAATCCTCAAACTAATGGGCAGTCTGAACGGACTATACAAACCTTAGAAGATATGTTGCGTGCTTGTGTCATTAACTTTAGGGGCTCGTGGGATGAGCACTTGTCGTTGACAGAGTTTGCGTATGAAGCTCATTATGGACAAAGATGTAGATCACCAATTGGTTGGGAAGAAGTTGGTGACAAGAAGATCTATGCTCCAAACCTTGTCGAACAAGCATCCGAGAAGGTTTGCATGATCTATGATAGACTCAAAACAGAACAAAACAGACAAAAAAGTTATGTAGACTATCGGAGAAGAGATTTGGAGTTTGCAGTTGGTGATCATGTTTTCTTGAAAGTTTCTCCAATGAAAGGCGTTATGAGATTTAGGGAAAATGGCAAGTTGAGTCCTTGGTACATAGGAGCATGTCGGCGAGGTAGCGTATCGATAGCTTTACCTCCCCAGCTAGCCGAGGTACATAATGTGTTTCATGTGTCCATGCTTCGCAAATATCACCCTGATCCATCCCATGTCTTAGCTTATGAACCTTTGGAGTTAGGGAAAGACTTGAGTTACGAAGAAAGACCGATCTAGATTCTAGATAGGAAGGACAAAGTTCTGAGATTCGAAATCATTCTTTTGTCAAAGTTATCTGGCAACATCACACTACTGAGAAAGCGATGGGAGTTGGAGAGCTTGATGCGAGAGAGATACTCGTATCTTTTCTGAATTGGCTTAAGAATTCGGAGAACTAAATTTCATAAGTTGGGGAGAAATGTAAGACCGCCAACTTTTGTACCTCGATACTTAGCTAAATATTATGTTACTTGAATAATAATCCATGAATTAGTTTATGTAGGGACGAGTTGGGATTGAAACAAGTAGCAATTTAGTTCCCCGGAATTGAGTCGGGGGTAGGAGTTTAATAATTTCAAGGTATAACCTTAACCCGAAGCTGATTAAATTTTAGTATAGTTAAATATTAGGGTCCAATAAATTCAATTTGGACATAATTAATGTATTATCTGGATATTTATGCTAATAAAATAAATGAACAGAGAATTTATAAGTAAGAGTTAGATTCAACCAACCTAGTGTGAACACATTTTAATTCATAATGTATGTCCATGAATGTGCCCATGAACCAAATTAATTAGTCAATAATTAGGTTCAAGTCATCGGATTAGGATAAATTAAGGTAATCTATACATAGTTCATGAATTTAAAGGTTGCATGAATATAGAATTAAATTAAAATTCATGTAAGTAATGTTGCATAATGTATCGAAATTTAAAATGTATATAGATTATATTTAATGTATTAGAATTTAATAAAAGGATAATTAAAAGTTAAAACAATCTAACCATGTTAATTAAGTAATAAAATTTATTTAGTAATGAAACATAATTAAAAACCAGAAATTTTACAATTGAGTAACAAAATTTGGTATATATATGTAAATTGGAATATATATATATATATATATATATATATATATATATATATATATATATGTCACGACCCTTTTCATTCTTTTTAATCGAAAATCTCAAGAAATTTTTCGCATTTATTCATTTCCCTACTTGGTGTGAACAAATTTACCACTACACTGTTAGACTGTGAGTCAATAATAATCCACTCGCAATATCCATTCTTAGTTAATAAAAGTGATGTCATACATTTGAACGTCAATCATTCATTTTTACAAAATATGATTACTGACATCTACATCCCCCATAATTACAACTTAAAAGACTACTGTGCTTTTACATTTGTTTAGATACAAAAAGAATCCTGTGTATATACCTTTTAGCGATGGAAGCAGCGGTTGTCCAAAATAAAATGCCTAAGTCCTCGCTGGGATACTATGCTCGCTCTGTAGGAAGGGAAAAATAGAGAGGGATAAGCAACCACATGCTCAGTAAGGCAATTATGCAAGTATTGTAGATAACTACTCTATCTACATGCTGATAGTGTTATGCATAAATCATTTATAATAGGAGCATGAGGAATCAAACTATGTCATATGAGTATACATATATATCATGTATCAAAATCATGTAAAATTGGCATATAAAACATGAAATATCAACATCTGAAAACATCTCATGCTCATCTCATTAAACTCATAAAAAGGGCAATTCATTTAAGAAACGTCCTTTTTAAATTTCATCACTTTCTCAAATACATATCATCCCATCACAAATCATTTTCGCAATCACAAACCTCATTATCATTTCACAAATCAAGTTCACAGGCTCGACCCCTCCTTCAGGTCTACCTTGAACAACCACAATCACACATATGTATAAAAACCAGGTCACTATATCATAAGTGACTATGTGGCCAACTACATCATAAATCATCCCAGACCACGCGCATCTAGGTGTGTGGGGTATCGTGCTGGCACGAAGGTGGATTATCCCTCGCCAGACTTTCTTATCACATAACTACCACGCGGTACATCGTACTCCATGTGGTATACACGGTACAGCGTACTCCGCAGACTCATATCGTGGTTGGGGGTGCCAGTCATAGATCTTATCTACCCCATACCAAAAACTTGCCTTACTCACATAGAAGAGCCTCCCTGCCGAATAGAGCCTCCCCACCCCTCCAGGGCTTAAGGATATTGGCTTAAGGATCCTTCCGTCAGAGAGCCTCCCCACCGAACAGAGCCTCCCTGCCTAACAGAGCCTCCTCGCCTCTTCGAGCTTAAGGATGTTAGCTTAAAGATGTATGGCTTAAGGATCTTACCGTAAGAAAGCCTCCCCATCAAACAGAGCCTTCCTGCCTAACAGAGCCTCCTCGCCTCCCCAGGGCTTAAGGATGTTAGCTTAAGGATGTAGGGCTTGAGGATCTTACCAACTTCCACGGCCTCATACATACCACAATGTGCAAACTTGTGCGAGCAAAGCTCTAGCACGACTCATGCATCATATCATAAAGAAACCACGTACGAGCATAGCTCCAGTACGGTTCTATGTGTAAGAAAACCACTCAAAATCCACGTACGAGCAGAAACTCGAGTACGGTTTATAAAATATCATCACAAATTAAATCAAAGTGCGAGTTAAGCTCCAGCACTTTCATACAAGTCAAAGTATCAAAATCCAACGCGAGCGAGACTCTAGCGCGATTTAATTCACATAGCTCGATAGGCGGCTCATATGCATTCAAAACACATCACAAACATGTTTAGCACCTCACATGTGCTATACCATAACATCAATAAAACACTAGCCAGCCTATCCTTTTATTTGCTCAAATCAAAGCATTATGTTTTGTGAAAACATTCAAAACATGTGATTTATGCAATTATTAGCCTTACTATCCTTTTTTATACATCCATATAAAACCAAATCATCCAACATTCGCAACCATTTTTGCATACCAAACAACCAATTTCTTAAACATTCATGCATTTTATAAACACCCTATATTCCCACAAAATACGAGCAGCTACCTCTATATACTTACAGAATTCCCTTACATGGAATCTCGACGCGTGATTTCGCTTCCTTAAAGCTGCTTACATGTGCGTAGTTCGATTGCGTCTCCAGCGACGTTCCGAAACTGCACAAAATCGTATTCCGCATTATATTCGATCCATATAATAGGGCATCGTGCGTTCACTATAGTCGATTTGACCTATAGTTTCTATTAATGCTCATAAGGCCTCGTTTTATTGTTCCACTCATATTTTGAGTCTGGATTCTTTTAGGTCTTTTAAATCATTCCAAACCGATATTAGATCAATACTAAGTCCAGAGTGTTCATATTTCATTGATTTCTTCACTATGGCATTTTATCAAGCATCTCATATACCCATCTTCATAAATTCTCTAAACTCACAATATAACTCCTCATGACCAATTCAAATCACCTACATTACTCAAATAACAACTTAACAAATCCCATAAATCACCAACTCATCCAATTTATACTTTCTCACACTAGACTTATTCCATTTTTTAGGTTACATTAGTTCCAATACTACCTAGATGGTTTCAACTAACAATACTCATGCAAATCAACTCCAAGATAAATAAACAAACTAATGTGCTTGAGTTGGAGCATTAGAAATTTATCAATATAGTTTCTCTTCTTGCTTCAAAGGAGAAATGCTCTTTGCTCCTTCAATGCCAACAATGAGGTTTTGGGTTTCAACTATGTTGTTCTCTTCTTCAAGATGAACAATTTTGTGTCTAATGGCCTCCCTTCAAAATCTTACTGGAATGTATGGATTTTAGAGAAAAAAATCTAGGTTTTGGGTTGGAAAAGGAAAGGTGTTGTTGTTTTTCCCGAAGGTTGCAGATTTCAACACCCTTTTTATAGAAATCACTTGATGAGATCGATCTGCACTAGGAGGAGATCAATCTGATCCCCTTAAATTCCTCTTTTTCACGACATTTTCAAGCATGAGATCGATCTGTCGAACCTTGAGATCGATCTGCTCCAAACAGAGAGCTAAGGAGATCGGTATGTATGCTTAAGGATCAATCTATTCATTACATAATGTTTAGGAGATCGATCTGGCCTCATTGGAGATCCATTTACTCTATTCCATTGCTCAAATAAAAGCATTATGACTCTTCCAGATCGATCTCTCATCCTATAAGATCGATCTGGCCTTCATATTTTTCAGATTTGCTGCAGTTTTCTGTAGTAATTCACACTAAAACAATCCTTAATTTGCTGTCATAGTCATTTTCTCATCCAACCACCTTTAAGACTTGAAAATGGCATCCACCCATACCTTATACACATTAAAACTTGCGTGTATTCATTATATAGCCAAAGGTATCCCATACCAAACTAAATGAAGGTATAACTTCATTCCATTTCACCACACTACTCATTTTGAGTTCCAATCATATTCATCACTTATAAAAGCTCATTTCCTCATATTCATATACAATGAAACTTGTATGTATATTACAAACTCATATTACATGTATGTACATTACATTTATGGACTTTACATCAATTGTACTTCACATTACGAGTACATTTTCATACTTATGAATCCATAAGTTTTACATCCAAAAATACGAGTCTTACAATATATATATATATGTAAAAGAAAACGAGGATAATGTTAAAAAAAAAAAAAGAGAAGGAAAGCTAACAAAAAAAAAACGTCTCTTACCTTTCTCCCTTTCACGTCTCCAAGACAGCCAAAGAAGACCCCAAATTTCATGTTGAAGTCGTGAGGTATAGGGCTGAATTAAGGGTGGGTATAGTCGAAATTAAAGTGAGAATTATCTGTTAACTTTGAATGATGTATTTTGAAATGACAAAACATTAATCTCAAATGAACTAATTTTCAAATCATTTGTAAGAAACTATTTCTAAGTATTTATCTTAAAATCATATTGCATCAATGATCACTTAGAAATATTGTCAAACTTCAAATCTTTATAAAACTAAAGTTTGGTGGGAAACTAAGAAATTGAATTAATCAAAACAGTCTAAAAGCCTTGCACGATCGATCTCTTTTAAGCTAAAGTCCTGCCAGTTCGATCTCGAGGATTGGTGAGATCGATCTCCTCAAGGCAGAGGCTTAGCCAGATCGATCTCATGGATTGGTAAGATCGGTAAGATCGATCTCCTCAACGCAGAGACTTAGCCAGATCGATCTCATGGATTGGTAAGATCGATCTCCTCAAGGCAGAGACTTTGCGAAATCAATCTCAAAGAATGGTGAGATCGATCTCTTCAAGGCCGAGACATTATAAGATCGATCTCATGGGGTTATGAGATCGATCTCCTATAAGCAGGAGCAATATTTTCAAAGCAGAGATCGATCTCCCCTGTATAAAACTAACAAGCAGATCGATCTGCCCTTTATAAAATTGCTTTGTGTTGCAGGTTCAGGGATAAGAGATCGATCTCCTCAGATAAATGAGATCGATCTGGACCTCTTCTTCAGAATTCCAACGGCTATTTCTGCAGGTTCTCAACGGGAGAAAAAGCATTAAATGCTTCACCAACCAATTGGGTGTATAAATACAAGTCATAAAGACATTGGAGACAACAAGAAGAAAGTCATCAGATTTGCCTTGTATGTTCTTGAGAACAGTCTTTTTGTCTTCAAATTTGTACATTGAATTGTTATTGAAAGTTTCTCTTTAAGCTATTCATCATCTACTCATTAATAGAGTTTTCCATTGTATTCACTCTTTATCTAAAAGAAAATGGGAGAGTTCCTTTGTGAGAGAATTGTATAAGAGTTGAATAGCAATACTTGGATAAGGGGTAAAAAAGTTATTCCTTAACCTTGAAAAGAAAGTTGTATTGATCACTTTGTTAGTGAAAGAGACTCCTTGACAAGAAGGTCAAGAAGAGGGGACGTAGGCAATAGATTTGGCCGAACCTCTATAAATTACTAAGTTTGCTACTCTTCTTTCTTATCTCCTCTGTTTTATTGCACTTTCACTTTATTGCTAATTGCTATCATTTATTTGTTTAATTGCACTTCTAGCTAAGAAAGTTTAAATTAAGCATATTGTTAGAAAAATCGATTCACCCTCCTTTTCGGTTGAGCCAACATTATCACCTCCAAGCCCTTATCAGTCTCACGATTTTCTGTTCAGCCAAGGGAAGGACATTTGCATGTCCAACCCGTGAGCAATTAGGGAGAAAAGAGAGGGGAGTTAGCCGAACTACAAAGGGGGAAACCACCTTGCTGTTCTGAATTCATGAATAGGTCTAGGAGTAGCGAAAATTTCCTGAAATTTCAAGAAGAAATTTTGGGTTTTCAAGAGCCTAGGTTCAGTCATTCAAGGTTAAGGTGAGTAAAGTTTAATTTCTAGCGAAATTCTTATTCAATTAGTGTTATAGAAGTATATTTAGTGTGAAAATTTAATTTAATTTCAGTTTTGAAGAATTTAGGTAAAATTAGGGTTTGTAAATTTGGGGATTTCAAAAATTAGGGTTAGAATTTGATGTTTTTAACTAAATTATAAAGGTTGTAGTGATGAATTAACTATTTGAGGTGATAAATTTAATCAATTGTTGAAATTACATCGTGAGCATGAAGAATGGGTATTCGGCCACTTAGAGAAAATTAGGAAAAAATTACTTTACTTAGAAATTTAAGGCTTGAATCATTAAATTACAATGTGAATAATGTAATTCTATGATTGCATGATTAAAATTTAAGCTATGTAAGTAGAGATGATAGGTTATAGGTTTCGGCCATGATGAAAATAATTGGGGATTTCCTGCTAAAATAGGTTTTGAATATTTAAACTACAAATTCATAATGAAATCGATACATAATATGATTGCATGTGGTGTTGCGGATGAAAAGTTAAATATGGGTGTTGAAGAACTTGATTTCGGTCATATGAAGAAAGAATATGGTTCCTCCTTTATTTCAGATTCATTTTAGTAAAGTAAATAAATAACTATATATAGATAAATTAAGAAATATTAGCTGTCAATAAATAAGGAATTATTATCTATTTTTTTATTTAAGAGGAAACTACCTAAAATCAAGGAAGTTATAGAAATCCTAATTTTTTGGTCCTAGAATTACTCTTAGAATTACTCTTCAGTTTTCTTATTTATATTGTAACAACTATTGAATTCATAAAGAGAAAAATTACATTTAGTTTTACCTCTCTATTGTTTTCCTTCTTAACTACATGGTATCAAAAACCTATAAATTACAAAGCAGCCATGGTTGGCTCTAGTTCATCTTCTTTTTCCATTACCAGCACTGTGACATCGTCTGAAGGAAGTTCCCAGGCATCTCCGATTGCACCCATCAATGAAAGCCCTTTACAGATTATCATTCATAAGTTAAATGGTAAAAACTACTTAGAGTGGGCCCAATCCGTGCGTTTGGTGATTGATGGAAAGGAAAAACTTGGATATCTGAATGGAGAAATCAAGCCTCCAGCAGCTGATGATCCAAAATACCAACAGTGGATATCAGAAAATTCCATGGTTATCGCTTGGCTTATTAATTCCATGGAACTAACCTTGAGAAAGCCGCTTATGTTTCTATCAACCGCTCGTGATGTTTGGGAGGCTGTTAGGGAGACGTACTCTGACCTAGAAAATTATTCTCAATTATTTGAGTTAAATACTCAGATGTGGCAAATACAACAAGGTGATAGAGAGGTAACTGCCTATTATAATGACATGATGACTCTGTGGCAAGATTTGGATATGTTCAAAACTGAAGAATGCGAGACTCCGAATGATAGTGCTCGTTACAAGAAAAAGGTTGAATGAAGTCGAGTGTTTGTATTTCTGGCAGGTCTAAATAAAGATCTTGATGAGGTTCGGGGACGTATTTTAGGGCGAAAACATGTGCCCTCTATCAGGGTTTTTTTTGAGGTACGGAGAGACGAGGATCGGAGATTAGTGATGTTAAAGGGAGTAGAGGAGCTGAAAGTTGATCAGGACAGTTCAGCTCTTATAGCCCACAATAATGAGCAACAAGGAGAAAGACGAGGAGGCAAACAAAAGCCATGGTGCGATCATTGTCGGAGACCATGGCATACACGCGAGACCTGTTGGAAACTCCACGGAAAACCTGCGAATTTGAAGAAGAAACCTAGTGATGACTATCGGCCAGCAGGGGACACTCATGTTTTCCAGGTTAGCACTACTAATCCAGGGCAGTAGTCATCCTCAGACTCTCTTCCTTTCACCAAGGAACAAATGAAGCACTTGTACAAGATGTTTCAGTCTCAATCTATAGGAAATTCTAGTGTGTTTTATTCTTTAGCCCAGTTAGGTAATTTTTTCACCACAACTTTTACTTGTGTCAATTGAAATACCTCTTGGATATTAGATTAAGGAGCAACCGATCATATGACTGAGTTCTCGCAGTTGTTTTCTTCTTACATACATTATGCAGGAAATCAAAAGGTCAAAATAGCAGATAGTTCTTATGCTACAGTTGCAGGGAAAGGAAAAATTATTGTTTCTTCTCATCTAACTCCAAAATATGTTCTTCATGTTCCTTAATTGTCCTATAATCTATTGTCAGTCAATAAATTAACTCGTGATCATAATTGTCAAATTAATTTTTAGTCTTCTCAATGTAAATTTCAAGATTTAACATGGGGGAAGACGTTTGGGGATGCTAGGCAAGATGGTGGCCTTTACCTCCTTAATAATGGTACAAACTTTGGAAGGCAAGACCAAACTTATTTTAATTATATTTCTGTTTCCAGTGACAGTGAGATTATGTTATGGCATTTTCGGTTAGGACATCCAAATTTTCATTATTTAAAGTAATTATTACCTAAATTATTTATGAATAAAAATGCTTCTATTTTTTGATGTGAAGTTTGTGAATTAGCTAAACATCATCGTGCTATTTTTCCACCACAACCATATAAAAAGTCAAAACCATTTACTATGATCCACAGTGATGTATGGGGTCCTTCTAAAGTGGCAATTCTTTCTAGAAAACGTTAGTTCATTCCATTTAGGCTTAATACCCAAATAAGTCCTCAACGTTAATGAAAAAATGGAATTAAGCCCTCTATGTTTAATTGCATGGAAATAAGTCCACTACGTTTTATTTTAAGCAATTTTAACCTAAACGTTTAAAAATAACATAATTAAACTATTTTTCGTTAAATCTCAGAAACGGACGTTACCCATGTACAGGTGGATGCTAACGTGGATTTTTTGCCACGTGGATGGTTAACGTGGAAATTTTTTGCCACGTGTAAAAATTATGCTGACGTGAAAATTTTTTCTTAAAATTATTTTTTCGGCTTAATACCTAAATAAATCCTCAACGTTTATCAAAAAATGGAATTAAGCCATCGATGTTTAATTGATTGAAAATAAGTCATTTACATTTTATTTTAAGCAATTTAAACCTAAACGTTTCAAAATAATAGAATTAAACCATTTTTCGTTAAATCCCAGAAACAGACGTTATCCATACAGTTGTGGCATGCTGACGTGGATGGTAGACGTGGAAATTTTTTCCCAAAATTATATTTTTCACAAATTTACCTTTTCTTCCTTCTTTTCTTTCCTCATTTCACATTTTCTTGGCTCCACTGTATTGCTGCGATTCTGTCAAACTTTCCAGCCAAGGAGTCAACCTACTGCCCCTGCTTCTCACACAGCAAACCACCACTGCTTGGGCACGTTTTGGCCCTACTTCAGTACCCCATTTAGCTTTTGTTTCAGCTCCTTCCACTCGATTCCTCCTTTTTCAGCTTCAACTTTAGCCCTCCATGGTAGTGTCAAAGCAAACGCAATTAGCCTCCTAGCAACTGGTCGAGTCCCTCACGCATTGCCTCTGTTTAGTTTTCTTTTTCCTTCCTTCCTACGCCTTTATCTCCCTTTTTATCATTCCCGTCCACTTTTGTTTTCTCTTATTCATGGAGCTTGGCTCTCACATGATTTTACTCTCAATCACTCTCCGTTTCAATCCACAGTTCGGGATTTCAATGGCAGAGGACTTAGGTAATTATGTGAAAATAGGTAAATTTGAAAAAAAATAATTTTGGGAAACAATTTCCATGTCAGCATCATTTTTACATGTAAAAAAAATTTTCCACGCCAACCATCTACGTGGTGAAAAAAACCACGTCAATATGCCACATGTGCATGAGTAACGTTTGTTTATAGGATTTAACGAAAAATTGTTTAATTCTATTATTTTGAAATGTTTAGATTTAAATGGGTTAAAATAAAACGTAATGGACTTATTTCCATATAATTAAACGTCGAGGGTTTAATTCCATTTTTTGATAAACGTTGAGGACTTATTTGGGTATTAAGCCTTCTATTTATTGATGATCATACTCAAGTCACTTGGGTTTTTTTGCTAAAAGATAAATCTGATGCTGAAAATGTGTTTAAAAACTTCTATACAATGGTACAAACACAGTTTGAAACTCAGATCAAAGTTTTTCGTAGTGATAATGGCAAAGAATTCTTTAATCATGTGTTAGGAAATTTTTTAGATGAAAAGGGGATTGTACATCAAAGTTCTTGTAACAACACACCTCAACAAAATGGGGTAGCCGAAAGGAAAAATAAACATCTCCTTGAAGTTACTAGGGCCTTAAGCTTTACATCTAAAGTTTCAAAGTATCTTTAGGGAGAAGCTGTTTTAACAACCACATTTTTTATAAATAGAATGTCTTTAAGAACCTTGGGGTTTAAAACTCCAATAAAACTTGTCAATGAGTGTTTTCCAACTTCCAAGTTGCTAACAAACATTCCTTTAAAAATTTTTGGCAATGTTGCATTTGTTCATAATCATGACAATAAAAGAACAAAACTTGATCCAAAAGCACATAAATGCATTTTTGTAGGCTATCCGACAAATCAAAAAGTTTATAAATGTTTTGATCCAGTTCTGAAAAAAATGTTTGTTTCTATGGATGTCACTTTCTTTGAAGGACAATCATACTATCACACTTCTCATCTTCAAGGGGAGAAGAACAATAGTGAAGATGATATGTTTTTAAATGGTTTTGACTTAACCATTGATTTTGAATGTGCTAGTGATGATAATTTACCAAAAGTAATTGAGAAAGGAAATACAAATGCATTAAATAATGAAAATCTACAACAACCTCTGATAATACCATCTCAAAATTTTGAAACAACAGAGATGTGTGCGAAACGATGAAAGTGTCTTGTATATTCAAAGGAGTATCAATCACAAAAAAAAGGAAAGGAACACTGTCTTACAACACCCCCAAGAATATGATCAGGGGTTGGATCATGAGATCAATGTTCCTTCAAACAATTCTTCAGGTAATTCTAAGTCAAATTCCTCAAGTCAAAATGATCTTCCCATTGCTCTTAGGAAAAGTGTTAGGTCTTGTACTAAACATCCTCTAACCAATTTTATTTCGTATAATAATATGTCACCCCAGTTCATGCTTTTATTACACAAGTGTCTAGTGTGGTTATTCCAAGTAATGTACATGAAGCTCTAAATGTTCCTGAGTGGAGGGAGGCTATTCTTGAGGAGATGAGAGCTCTAGAGAAGAATGCTACTTGGGAAAAGGTTGATCTACCACAAGGAAAAGCAATCGTTGGTTGTAAGTGGGTATTCACTGTGAAGTATAATTCTGACGGATCTCTAGAACAATACAATGCTCGACTGGTAGCTAAAGACTACACACAAACTTATGGAGTGGATTATTCTTATACTTTTTCTCCGGTACAAAACTAAATATTGTTCGTGTGCTCTTGTCAATTGTTGTAAACCTTGATTGGTCTCTAAATCAATTGGATGTGAAGAATGCTTTCCTCAATGGGGACTTTGAAGAGGAAGTTTACATGGAGTCACCACCTGGTTTTACTAAGAAGTTTGGATCCAAGGTATGTAAACTTAAAAGATCACTATATGGTCTTAAACAATCACATAGAGCTTGGTTTGAAAGGTTTACAAGGTTTATGAAGAATCAGGATTATAGACATGGGCAGGCAGATCACACTCTTTACAAAAGTCTCTAACAAAGACACGATCTCAATTTTGATTGTCTATGTAAATGACATAATTCTTATAAGAGATGACAAAGAAGAAATGAACCGATTAAAACAGAATTTAGCCAAGGAGTTCGAGATCAAGGATTTGGGGCAAATGAGATATTTTTTAGGAATGAAATTTGCAAGATCAAGGAAAGGTATCGTATTGTCACAACAAAAATATATCTTGGATCTCTTGAAAGAAACTTATATGAGTGGGTGCAAGCCAGCTGATACTCCAATAGAAGCAAATGTGAAGCTTGGAGAGGTAAAAGATGGAGTTCCTGTGGATACTGGTAGATATCAAAGATTAGTTGGGAAGTTAATTTATCTATCTCATACACGACTTGACATTGCTTTTGCTGTAAGTATGGTAAGTCAATTTATGCACTCTCCTTGTGAGGAACATCTAGAAGCTGTGTTTCGAATTCTTCGTTATTTAAAAGCAACTCCAAGGAAATGATTGTTTTTCAGTAAAAATGAAAATAGAGGAATTGAAGTCTATACTGATGTAGATTGGGTAGGTTCAATCACTAATAGAAAATCGACATATGGATACTGCACCTTTGTGTGGGGTAATCTAGTTCCTTGGAGAAGCAAAAAACAAGGTGTTGTTTCCAGAAGTAGTGCAGAAGCTAAATTTCGTTTAATAGCTCGAGGAGTGTGTGAGGTACTTTGGCTAAAGCGGGTTCTAAAAGAAATTAAAAGGCCAGTTAGTCTTCCTATGAAGTTACACTGTGATAATAAATCAGTCATCAACATAGTTCATAATCCGGTTCTACTTGACAGGACGAAACATGTTGAGATTGAAAGACATTTTATAAAAGAGAAGCTTGAAGAAGAGGTAATTTGTACTCCTTTTGTTCCTACCATGAAACAGGTTGCAGATATTTTCACTAAGAGCTTAATGAGACAACCATTCGAACTTCAAGTGAGCAAGTTGGGTATGATTGATATCTTTACGCTAACTTGAGGGGAGTGTAGATAAATTAAGAATTATTAGTTAAGGAATTATTATCCGTTTTCTTATTTAATAGGAAACTACCTAAAATTAAGGAAGTTAGAGAAATCCTGATTTTTGGGTCCTAAAATTACTCTTAGAATAACTCTCCAATTTTCTCATTTATATTGTAACAACTATTGAATTCATAGAGAGAAAAATTACATTTAGTTTTACCTCTCTATTGTTTTCTTTCTTAACTACACTATATATACCAGAAAATGAGTTAACAATTACATGTGAAGCATGATCCAAATGGATGAAAAATAAGATAGAAAATTAGATAGAGCATTGGGCTAACTAGTGGAAGATATAAGGTTGAAGTCTAACAGCTTAGAACAATGAGGAGTATACATGATTAATTTTGTTTGGGTGAATTTGGTTGTTGGCCAAATCTATATGTAATGTCCAGGGATTGATTTTAATACGAAACTTTAAGAAAAGATATAAATTTGAAAATTATTAAAAAATAGTAAAACACTAGGTAATTACAACATCTTTAAGATGGTTTTATTTTAATAAAATTGGTAAAGTATATAACAGGTCTAAAATCTTAAGTTTATGGTATCAATGCACTAGTTGATAAGTCGACATTAGTACATATGTATGAAAGTGAGTTTCATAACACACTTAAAAAATCCTTGGTTTAAACTATGGAAATAGAAATAAGTATGAAAACTAATGTTCTTGTATGTGAAATTGCAGCTACTACCTCGTCAGGTGCCAAGTAAGCTTAGGCACATATATGCGTGCCTAAGGCGATAAGGGTAATTGGTGCACGTCACTTGTGTGGTAAGAGATTTATACTTCTGTAGCTAGTAGGGTACTTTAGGCAAATATAAAACGAGCTAGAAACTATAGGTGGAAAGGTTAGTTATTTAGATCGGTTAGACATTTGGTATTATGATTTCCCTTTACTGTAGACCGATTCTGCTACTATTGTACTCATTAGCTAGCTGTTGTGAAAAGATTTACAATTAGGTAGGTATGCAGTTTCGTTGTGTCAGATAAAAAGAGTTAAGCTATGATATGTACGAACGTCACTTCTCTTGATTTTATCATTCTACTCATTTTGCACGGTGTTTATAACTTGGTTGCATTGGGAAAGCATGATGGTGCATGAAATGATGTTAGCTTGTTTTTAAATGATATTGTATGATTTAGAAGCTAACGATTTACTTTCCCGAGCACTTGATGCTGATTTGAGATAAACTGCATGTTTTTACCCTATACTTTTAATGTCTATTTTGAGATTGTTGGCAACAATTGTTATGCTTTTGTGGCAGTCATGTTCTATGAGAGCGATCTCTAGCATTGGTAGGAGGTTCTATGTGATTGCTCTACGGTGCCAAGTGCTTCACGGAGATGTCTTCGTGGCATCGAGACTCTATGCTACCTACTACTGTGGACCTTGATCCAATCTTCAGTATCCTAGTTTGGGACATGATCAGTTAGGATAGGACAGTAGTCACTATAGCCATAGGTTTTCACCATTTATACAATTCATTCCATGATGATATTAGGGATGGTGCCACGTCTTACCAACTTGGTTGGCTAAATTTAAAATGAGCCCATGTATTCATTTGCTAGATTTTACATGATTACAGTGAGGATTTTATGTAATCAGATTTCTTTGTTTTCCGTGGTTAATTTTATACCATTGATTTATAAATCATGGATTGTAGTATGCCTTGTGAACTCTTCTATTGAAAAGCTTATTCGAAACAAATTATCATACTCGCCTTTACACACATATTCATATGTTTTAAGACTAAAACCTAAGTTTAAGCATTGTTTTATCAAAGAGTTTGTTACATTAAATGGATAACTACAAATGACCACTTAGTTGGTATTGTATTAGTTTCAGTTGTATACTCTTCTTACTAACCGTGTAATTGCTCACCCTTCTTTTAAAATATTTCTGATTGACTCGTGAGTAAACAACTCGAACTTATTGACTTATCTAGTTAAATGTAGGGTATCGCAACTGAGGTACACGCAAACGAGTTTAATGTACCTGTTTCAAACCTTTTGTATGCACGAACATATGTATTTGTTTACTTTGGGATGTATTAACTGAACTTTTATTGTAGTAGGAACTTTCGAAGAGTGTGATTAGATTTATTCTTTTAGATTATCATAAAATATGATATGATGGATTTCGAATTTGATGATGATGATGTTATTAAGTTTCGATCTTCATGTAGAAGATTTGTACTTCATTATCATGTTAATATATAGGCAAATATAAAGCTAAATCGACATAACTTCTTGATGTTTCGATATGATGATCGATTTATGACGAGATAATACTAATATTACAATATAAATAATTAGAGTTCTTGATATGAATGGGATCATGTAGTTGTTGATTGAGGGTATATATTGCTATATTTAGCTTATTTGCAGAAAAAATTTAGGTCAAATTGCAATCATTATGCTGTCGGATTTTGTAGGAAATATCAAACCTAGGCAAAAATATTAACTCAAATAACTTACTAATGAAGAATTTAACTTAACCTCCAAATATATCATAAACTAATCTAAGAAGAGGAAACCAAAGATAAAAGATAAAAAAAAAAAAAAACTAATTTATGCAATAACCCTCTGTATAATTCTATACTTATCTATTTACTAAGTGGGACCGAACTAGATAGAATATTAATTTAACACTATAATAACAAAACTTAATAATTCAAAAATTTTAACCTTTATCGAGCACGTAGACAACAAGTAAAAGATCCATAATAAATTAATAATAGTTCATTTATACGCTTTAAGTTTAGTTCTGTGAGTCAAATTAGTTGTATAAGTCACAGGTCGTGACAAATTAGCCCCAAATTAAACCCTAATATGTTCATTTAAGCCCATCTCAAATCTATCCTACATCACCTGTCTCCAATTTGCGCTTTGAAATGGAAAAGAGGGAAAAAAATCACATATTTGCTCGCTGCTGGTTAAATACTTTCCCCTTTAAACATAATATAACAAAACACATTAAAATTTGATAAATGAAGCACCAAATCCCACAAAAAAAATGTTTATTTTAGCATACCATAATGAATTTTCTATGAAGTTGAGAGCCTGCCCTGAATGTAAAGAGAATTACCAAAATAAAAGAGAAACCATCCTTGCTAAAGGCATTAAGTCATCCAATAACTTCAATTAACATAGCAAAATAGAAGGGATAAATATAAAACAGTTTAGTTCAGGGCTGGCATTGAGAGGCTCCAAAGAATTATAGCCTTGAAATCAACACCCATATCCCAAAATGCAGGGCTGAGATAAGTATTTCTTTGAAAAAATATGAAAAATATTACATGCAATAAATTCGCAGAAGAGAAGAATCAAATCAGAAGCAACAATGTTTCCAGTGTTAAAGCTAAATTCACCATTTTATCTCAGAAGGCAAACTATCATACCTCCCTGCAAACTACAAGCCAACATCTGCATGCCTTTAATCAGTGTCTGCTACATTGCACAGTTACTCTCCCAACAGAGACCAACATATGAGCCATCCCACCTCGTTGGAAAATAAAACTCGGAAGGCAGGGAATCTTCATACTAAATCCTGTACAAACTAATCCACTACACCAGAAATTTCACAACAGAGCGTCAAAATAAGCTCCAATGAATGCAAAGGACCCAAGGAAAGAAAATTATCCCAGCATGTTTCCATCATAATATGCATAGGCCCGCTTAAATGTTTTGCCAAAAAATAAAGCAGCATATTATTAAAGATAGAAATACATCAACTAGTCAAACTAAAATCTGAAAGGGGCCAAATTGACCTTTCCTTAAAATATCCTTGGAGCTCACCTCAAGCATTGTGGGTGCTCCATCATAGCCATAAGAGTGAGATGGTAAAGATAATTGCATCCCTTTGAGCACATGGCATCACTTGCTGCTCTATATTGTACTTCAACATGGCTGTCTTAACATGTGTGAATTTAAACTCGTCCTAGCACCACTTCTTTATCACGATTGTCCTACAAACATAGACCGCTGAGAGAGATCCCATATGAGCTTTTTCTGCTGGTCATTAATGTGTGGTAAACATGCATGTAGCAGATCAACTGGCATTTCTCTTTTAATTGCTTTGGAAGCATCTGATTCATCTATTGCCATATTGGGTTTGACCTGCATACGCAAGGACTGCATCACAGTATCATATTTGTTTATGCAATACTTGGTAAGAAGGTTAAAAAATTCATCAAATGAGGCCTTCCAAAGGGACTGATTGGTCATATTGTAATTGCCAGCAGCTCTAAAATCAACCATAAGTTTTGCTGCCCTATCAAGAACAGACTTCAGAATAAAAGATGCTCCATCCCCAGCAGGACTTCCAAGTGGACGAAGAGGGGGCTGCTCTGAGGAACAAACCACAGCTGCAAGACATACGCTCAGTGTAGGAAGATCCATGCCAAGAACACATGAGGACACAACCCTTGCAAGGTTAGTAGTAGTTTCTGCTGCTCCTGGATCAGAGGGAAGGCCTCCAAACAAGGACCTTAAATGACGGAAAATAGCCATGCAGACAACTCGCATAAGCTCACCTCCTGGAAAAAGAAGCTGAAGGTACCTTGCAAGTAGCTTCCGGCCTTGAGGTAGGGAAATCATCCGTAAAAACACAAGATCATCCTTTTGAGCAAGTTCATCTGTGTGGCCATTCTTGCCAAGTGGGTCAACCAATTGAAGTGATGCAGCCAGCCCTTCCAACAGAACCTGTCGTCTTTGTCTAAGCTGTGCTCCACCATCCTGAAACTGATTAAACTGTAAAAACCGATCAATATCATCTACATCAAGAAGAAGGCATAGACTATCCTCTATTGTAACTCTAGCAGCAAGCATTGGTTCTTGTTCCAGGGGCATAACAGAAGCTTTTTGATCATTGTTGGTGACAGCAGATGAATTTGGAGGGTCAACTTCAAGAAGAGGACGAGGCCTGCGTATTGAAGAAAAAGGAACCCTCCCAAGAGCATCAACCTGGAGAAATGCGTGCGGCTCAGTATTTGCACGTGCTCGGGAAGGAAGATCCCTTAGATGAGTTGGGCAAAAATGATGTCTCAACTTTGCCCCAGCAGATTTTCTTGCAAGACAAGCCTGGTGGTAATAATCATCCACATAAGGGTCGTTACTGTGAGTTGCAGCAAGCTGCATTCTAAGAATGCCCTCAATCTCATCAGTTGACATGTATTTGGATCTAAATTGAGGCCATCCAGTATCACTCTTCAGTCCACTGCTATCAAAGCCCTGCTGAGAAAATCGTGGATTCTGCCTACCTTTCTGAGCTGATTTTGGTCTTTGATCTCTCAGATCACCAATTCCAAGTATAGCTTCAAACTTGTTTATTGGAAGTGGGGATGGAGAAAGATGAGGATTAAATAGTTGCGAATGAATTCCTGACAAATGGCTAAATGATGTCTGAACAGTATGTTGCAGTCTCTGCTGGTGTGCCTGCAGCTGTGGCATTAATTGTGGCGGAATCAAACCATTTTGATGAGATAACGGTCGTTGCAACATATTATTCAAAACACTGGAATTATCTCCACCATATAATTTTGGCTGGCTACCCCATTGATTTAATGGCTGGCTATTGACAGACAGACCAGGAGCAAACTGAGGCATATTCCCACCATAATGTGACCCATGATGTAAGCCTGGCCTTTGAAGCTGAGAATTAGAGAAGGCAGAAAGATGTGGCAAAGATGTCAACTGTGACCCACCAACCAAGTATGGAATATTCAGGTAATCAGAATGTTGGTTAGGTGAAGCTTGAGGAGATCTGCCAGCAGGAGAAGGGTATGAAGTGTAAGAAGATTTTGGAACTAGAATTGGTTCACTAGAGAAATGCTGATGGTGGTGGTGTTGTTGCTGCTGCTGCTGCTCAGGGTAGGAGGATGTCCTGTAAAGATGTTTTGAGTCCAAATTGGGCGATGGTTGTGATGACCAGCGTTTGCCTTCAGGAATACCATCAGTTTCAAGAGCCTGCTGATCAAGCCAGTAAGAAGATTCCTCCCCATGTATCCATTCTGCAACAGATGAACCTTAAAGAACACCATGGTCAGCATAATGAAAAATATATCAATATAAATATAGCATCATACGCATTTATGTGTATTTTTCTGTGTAGTTGTCACCTTCACTCTGATGATATAGGGTACTAGTGCTTCGATTTTCATTTACAACAACAAAAATAATGGGTAATACAGTTCTTGCACAACTTTCTTTTAAAAATGAAATAGTAAATGAAATCTTGCATCAGTGTCGGCTGATGAGTATTATTAGTTATGATAATGCATCATCATGGAATACATTGAGCAAACTCTTTAGGAATTAGTAAAAAAAGTATATATTTTAATCTTATTAAATTTAGATAGAATAGGAAAAAATTTCTTCGTCATATACATGAGTATCTATGCAAGGGAATCAGTGCCTTCGCTCTGATGCTGCAAGTGGCACCAAAAGTGCATCTTGCACACATTTGGCATCTCACTGCCTCAACCCAATCATGCTTATTAAAATAAAACTAAACTAGTGATACAGAGAAGTTGGTGAAAGGGGACAGGAAAAGTTTAGAAGATTTTGAGAGTGTCAATGCTTCATAGACAATTAAATGTAAATTATAAGAGGCTTGATAAACAGCTGGCAGAACAACAATAATTGAATCCAACAACATTTCAACTAATTAGTACTATGAATATAATTACCTATGAATGTTATCAATGCTATATTTACAACTGATTATTTTGTCTATTACAGGATCTGATTCCTACAATTGTCCAGCTCAGAACAGCATATAATAAATTACAAAACAAAGGAAAAATGGAATTCCAACAGTTTGACTAAGGTGAGCATCATCAAAATGGATTTTAAATGAGCTGAGCATCACCAAAAAGGATTTCCTCAAGTCGTAACAAGAATATGCTATTAAAAGAACAAAATGTCTCACTTCAATCAGCAACCAAAAGTTCTGTCCCATAAATAAGGAGAACAAGTTCATATCATGCACAGAAGTGTTCCGTTCGAAGATGAGATATCCAGTGAAATTCACACCTGAGATGCTTAAGCTACTTGAATGCATGCAAAATTCCCTGATTTAATTAACACAAGAAAAGAAAGAAAAAGGAAAAGGAGGATGAAAATCAAGCAAGTTTAATGCACTTGTTGCATGTCTCTGCTTGACTGCGTTACAGATCAATATACTACATTGTGATAATAACCCCCGTCCCCTCCTCTCCAAGGCAACCCCTTAACCACCAATTCCCAGTTGAAAGGAGAATCCCATCCCATATTTTTAGTACAACTATCTATTGCCTTCCTCATCTTCTATTGAAATCTATATTCTTCAATTTGTCAGAAGGAAAGCATGCGAACTGCACCTAAGCATTTATAAACATAACTGTATAGGAGTCTTATCATATGTTACAAGCAATGACCCTACACCGAATAACTCAATCATAATCCTGATACAACTAACCAAATATTATCATTTCTTTTTTCTAGCTATGAAATCATTAACCACCAAAAACACTCAAAAAAAGTTAAACCAATCTAATTTATTGATATATCTTCCACTTGATCCAAGGATATTTTATTTTCTTATTCACATCACTTAGTTTTCCTGCAGTTAAACATAAATTTCCATTCTTGGAACAACACAGCTACACCTACATACTTCAAACAGGCAAGGATCACAGTTCAACAATCAGCAATGATGCTAAATAGAACATATCAAAAGTTTCTGAAAAAACAAATACAACAATGATTGGATCTCAATGATATCAATCATCAACCAATTGACCGATGGCCTAAAGTAATGAGATAAATAAACTCACTTTCTCTAGATCCCCTATCACCAATTATCCCTGAGCCTCTTGGTCCAGTAACAGCTGTGTTCAACTGCAACAAAATCAGAAGTTACCATCAGGCATCAGCAAACACTAATCACAAAGCCAAAATTAAGAGCCAAGAAGCATTAATATCCAGTACATGCCACCAGCAAATTGTGATTTTAACAAAAATTAAGGAAAAGATAGGAGCCTTATCCTTTATGGCTTTTTTATATTCCAAAGATTTGATCTAGGAACTAGCAAACAAGGAGATATAATTTAAAAGGAAATCATTTTTTTCTGATGAATCATATGAAAATTAAGCCAGATATCAAGCAAAGTTAAGGCTCATTCTAAAAGTAGCTTAATGCTAGTGCCCTTACTTGAAATAGTTACGATTAAAGTTTGGAGGATCAATCTTCTTAGAAAACAGTCAAGATTTGGGAAAGGAATTGGTAAAATATTTCTTCTGTACCTTGAGAAACGAGACAGACACGAGCTCAAAAGTAAGGGGGTGGTTTGGTGAGATACTGAGATTTCATCGAACAAAATCACTTAATATGGGAAAAGGTCTAAAGCTAACAGTAAATGTGGTTCCAGGGGCACTTGAACCAACCTCTGCATGGTTGAACTCTCAATAGATCCACTTTTAGAATAGTTGCAAGGATAAATTGTTTTATCCCCATGAAAATATGAGAAGACGATAAATTAGTTAACAGATTAAATTAAAAGCTAAACCGTAGGAGGGGAAAAGATCTTTGACTTTCTCACAAGCTGCAAAATACAGTCATTATCTAGTGGACTAACCTTTGAAAATGTCCTAGCAAGATCATCAATGTCTGGTAAGGATCTCAAAACTTCACCCTGCAAAGATGAAGACAAATTAGACAAAGCAGTTAGCACATGAAATTCAACTAAAATCAACTATGAAATGAATAATCTAGAAAACACCTAAATGAAATCCACAGCTAGAATGTGAAATTTTAATCATATTAGTAACCATTTGACGCCACAATTCCACAGATAGAAGAAAATGGGAGGAGATAAATTTCCTCCTTTTTTGGATTTCCTTTTCTTAGTGACATGTGCCTCATCAGACTTTAACTACTCCAACAGGAGTAGAGCACACTAACAAATTTATTAGAAACCAATTCAAAATTGATTCCAACAAATTTCTGCAGTTAACTCCATTAGTTGATCCATCAACCACATCTTTCAGAGACATATGAGAAGATTAAATTTCCAAAACCCATAATTAATCAAACTTTTAAAATCCATAGGCATACCAATTTGTGTGAATATCAGATACATATTCATCTTCTATAAAGATATACAGAAGCAGCACCCTAAAACTAAGCCTGCCTCCAAGACTCAACAACAACGAAACTGAAATAGGCGGAAACCACCCCAGGGGAAAAGGCTATGTAGCAAGTGGATATGGTTTTCACCTAAATCTTTTCGATATGGGTATGAAGCATCCTAAAACCTGATTCTGTCTAGAAGGCTTCATACACCACAAGAAATTGTCAACTCGAAGATCCTTATCATAATGAGGAAAGAGGAGTTATTAAAAGAGTTCGGATGAAGGGATGAGTAAGGAAACTCGTCCGATTCTAGTTCTTTCCCTCAATAAAAGGAAAAGATACGTCAAGCACATGACACGTCCTCAAAATAAACTCCATAAACTACATTCTCGACATATTTTCTCAGGAATCATACAACAAATGACAAACCTTACTTCAAGAAGCACCAAATTAAAATTAACACAATCTCCAAAACCAATTCAAATGTGGAATAAAATACAATTTTATTGACAGGATGCTGAGCCCAGGACCACCGCACAAGAGCTCGGGCAATATGATTTTCTTAAAGAAAGTAACAAGAGTTATCTCTCATTGTGAAGATCAAGACACAAAGTGACAAGTAAATTAACTTCAGAAAACAGCCCAACCAAGATGGGCACAGTGTCAACTTATAAATACAGAGAACAAGTTTTATAGCGTCTTGCATGAACAAATAGAACAATAGATAAAATGAGCTCCCACAGAGTTTTAATCCATAAATAAAAATAGCATGCCAACCACTAATTAAATGTGGTGGCATCTATCTGTTCAAGAAAACAATGGGGGAAAAAAACCATTCAGCATTACTCCAGAAGGCTACTTTAGCATGATGTTCAGAAGGGAGAGATTTATTTTTCAAACAAATAGTCACTTGTATGTCCTACACTGCATAAATTGCAAGAACAATTGAAACAAGAAAAAAAAAAAAAAAGAAGCAAGTATATTAACCTCCTCTCGATCAAACAAAAACTCCTCCTCTTCAAGTCCAACTGTGGGCAAGTCTTCCTCATCATCATCTAATCCCCCCAATTCAACTTCCTCAAGAACATCTTTTCCAAAAAACGCATATTGTGATGCATCAAATACTGCATCTCCAGCATAATAGAAAAGTTAAATTAATAAAAATGCACTCTTCAACAAAAAAAGTGACAACATAAAGAACATATCATTTTACTAAAAATCAGTGGCAACACATGTTCAGGGAAAACAAATTTGAGACATTAAAAAACAACTGAAACATACATTAATCCAGCCTTTTCACCAGAAAATGAAGTATATAGTCAATTATGCAAAAAAAAGAGTCTGATCTTTTTTCTTCCCTAATCCCTTAAAACAGATAGCAAGTAAGCCACCATTTAATCCACCATGCACTGCCACAACAGCCACTTGTACTGTATGCCCAAGGGGATATCACCACTATTAGAACTTCAGACTCCAACTTTGCAGTCTCATGTTTGATCCTTCGCAATGGGAAGGGGATGGATAACTGAGATGGGAGCATACAGACCTTTGTCCCGAATGTCTAATATCTACCAATACCATTTTCTCATATCCAACCATAATTAAAAAATTGTGAATATTTCAATCAATAAAAATATTCAGAATCAAAGTGAACATAACTGAAACACAAGCACATTTAAACCATTAAGCCAAAGCGTGTTATTACCCAATTCGAACTTTTATAATTCCAATACTGGAAAATGTACGTGCCAATTCAAACTAAAAATTGTTCACATCTCCAAACAAGGACATTTGACTTCGAACTGACTCAAATAGTATTACTCCCAATTGCTTTCGCAAAAAACCTTAACCTTAGCACTGAAAACTGATATTTCAGGATCTAATTTTCCTTTAATTGTAATTTGCAACACACTTGACTTCACGATCAACATCGCACTAACTTCACAATATATCACACCAATTTCTTGGCTTTAAAATTTTCAAATTAACTCAATCTAAAATTTAAACTTGAAAAAAAAAAAAAGCTAATTTCACCCAAAAAAAAATAAATTGGGAAAATTGAAGCAAAAAGAATCGAATATCAAACCTTCAGAAGTATCTCCGAATTGCTTAAGATCCTCAGAAGCATCCATTTTATCTACACTTCAAATTACTACTCCATGTGGAAAACCCAGAACAAAAACCCCAATAATTAACTGAATCTTAATCTAATGGTTTCTTTAAAAATCTAAAATCTGCACTCTAAAAAAATTAAAAGAAGAAAGGAATTAAAAGAGAAAGGGCAAAACGAGGATTAAAAAACAAAAACCCTTTGCAATGAAATAGGGTTTGGTGGAGAGAAGATCTGTACGGTCTTTATTCTATTTCGGTGTCTCAAGTCAAAATTGTAGCGACAAAAATGAGAGAGAGGAACCCTAAAAAAGAGAGAACGATTAACGAAGGGTAATTAATTTTTATTTATTTATTATTGTTTTCTAATATTATACAGAGGAAGGGCGGTGAGCGAAGGACGAGGTTGAATACTACAGAAAAAATATGAGAGAAAATAACCGAAAATAATTTTTATTTTTATTTTGTTAAACCTTTTGGTCTGTTTTTGGATTTTTGCAGCCATTTTAACGGACAGTGGGATAGAAACGTGCCCTACTTGAAAATGATTGGCATTTTCCACTGTTGTATTGTACTTCTACCACTAATAATAGAGTAATTATTTTATACATTATAAATAAAAGTTTTTATCATACAAATAAAATTAAATTAATAATATCTATTTTTTAAATATATTAAAAAATATAAAATAAATAAAATAATATGTGTTATTATATAAATTTAGTTTATAATGTAAAAAAATTTCATTGACGATGTATAAAATATTAATTTTTAATAATATAATAATATCTTTTTTTATGTAAATTTGAATATAAAAGAATTTTTAAGCTAAAATTAAATTATTATATCTAATTTTTTATTTTTTATTATAATCAGTTGAACCTTCGAATATTTGTTTTCATCTAATTAACTTTTCAATTGAATGAAAATTTATCACATATTATTAACATAGTTTTAGGAATATTGGCTTAAATGTAGATAAAAACTCAAAGAGGAGAGAATTCAATTTACTCTAAATTTTTTTTAAAGTAATTAATATTAATTAATATAAGTGAAAAATAAATATGCATGAAATTAAAGTTTAATGCGATTAAATAAAGGGTAAGAAATAAAGAAATCAAACACAATAATTAATAGTTCCATCATTTTTTTAAAATACATATATCGTTTTCATTAACTTTTTTTGTCAAAGAATTTAATTTAATACGATTTCAAATACTTTTTAATACTAAAGTATAACATTTACCATCACATTACATTTTAAAGCTTAGGCAACAATCTCTAAATCTCAAAATCAGTTCTTATTAAAACTCACAAAATCACTAGAGAGTGTTTGGTTAGGGAGAAAAAATATTTTTAACCAATAATTTATTCTTTGTAATTAATTTTTTTGGTTTGGTTTAGACAATTTTTCTTCGGTTAAGAATCCAACATTCTTAATAATGTCAAAAAAAAAAAAGGAAATAAGGGGAAAAGTTTACTACTAAAGAAAAAATTTAGTACTTTAACTATTTTGTCTCGTTTATTTATATGTTTTTGATTTTTTTAAAATATAATTTATTTTTACAATTTATTTATCATTCTAAATGTGAAATCCCTTTTAATATAAAATATTTTTGATGAATAATATTGTTATATATTAAAATAAATGTTTAAATCTATTGAAATTTATAAAATAATTTAAAACATAAAATAGATTTTTTAAAAGTTTAATAAAATAATTTTGTATTTAATAAATAAAATCATTTTATTTAATTACCTATTAATATAAATTACAAAATTTGTATTTGCCAAATAAGTAGAGACAGATATAAAGTGAAGAACGATTATGGACACAAGAATCTAAAGAATTAAGAATTTTTAGGAAAAATTAATACTTTTAAAAGTACTTAAGAAATACATTGATTTGTTAGAATTGCATGTTGAATTATACTTTGAGTTGTGATTGATGTTTTTGTTTACAAGGTTTAAAAAAAAAAAAAAACAAAAAACTGACCAGATATTAAATGTTTCAAATATTTTATATATTAAATTTTTAAATATAAATTTAAATAAATTTTAAATGAATTTTTTTTTTAAATCGAACCAATTATGATATAATATTGTCTCGACCAAGACTCGATTAAACGCTTTGCCCTTCAGCGGTCGCCCCTCTTTCGTATAATATTAGAAAACAGTAATTAAAAAAATATTAATTACCCTTCTTTAACTCCTTTTTAGGGTTCCTTTCTCCTATTTGTCGCAACAATTTTGACTTGAAAAACCAAAAAAAATACCCTTCAAAAACGAAGGTATTTCCTTAACCATGGAATAAAGACTGTAGAGATTTCCCTCTCCCAAACCCTATTTCATTGCAAAGGGTTTTTGCTTTTTAATCCTTTTTATAGGTATAAAGCCGACAAATTTGAAAGACTTCGAGGCCCGTATTTTAGTTTTCCACACCACAGTATTTAGCTCTTCTTCGAGTTTCCATTTTTCCACTTCTCATTCCTTCTTCTTCAATCTTCCTCGAAGTCGGCATCTTCTTTTTCTTCTTGGGTTTCTCGTACCCCGCTACGTTTTCAATTTAAGGTGTCAATTTTGGTTGCATTCTCTTAATTTCTTTTCTAATTTCTATTATTAAATTTCGTGGATGTAATCTATAATTTAGGTCGGTTTAGCAATTTCAGTCATGAATATCAATCGATTTTTCTGTGGGTGCTTATAGCCGATAGGATTGTTAAGTGTAATACATCTGTGGGCATTTATTTTGATTAAAAATGAATAATTTGGATGGAGATTTGATTCTTTTTAATCTTAAAATTTCATATTATCTAATATTGCAATCTTTGATAAATTCCCAGGTTTTGTCCTTATCCGAATTCCGAATTTTCCTTTTTGTAATTTGGAAATGCATACTGCTATTGTTACTGCCCCCTCGCTGCCTCTATTATCTCCTGGTATGCTCTTTCTCCAGCTGGTTTTCTTGGAATTGTCTTTATTATTCATTCGATTTTGTTTTCTTTATGATAACATTTATAATGGTTTTCACCAGGAAGTCAATTAAAGTCGCAAATTAAGGGCAGTGGCTGCTGTGGCGTCCTCAGAATGTCCTCGAGAATTAAGCCAATAGGCCTTGGCTTGCAATTACAGCCTATTGTTGGAAGAAGTAGAGAGCAATGTTTATCTGTTATATGTGCTGCTTCTTCTTTGGTAAGATTGTCTTGCTAGTTTATAAAAAATTTTAAACTTCTTATGAAAAGAAAAGTATTTGATTTCCTTTATAGTGGTTAACATGGACCAAAGTGTAGTATAGATTTTGAATCTTACTGGCTTTTTATCAAGATCAGATTCAAAACTCTTTAGATATGTTCATGTATTAGCATAAGCAGCATTTATCTGAAATAGATGTAGTGAAGGAGATCGAAAGTTTGTTCGTGCATATGCCCATTTGTGTACATGTTTCAATTTACACGTGCTAAAAGTAGAGGTTTTACTTTTAATGATTGTGTTATTCTGAGTGTGACTTGGTTTCTTTTTCCTGCAGAATGCAACTTGCAGTGCTTCGGGGCAAACTCAAACCATTACACGTGAGGCACCAACAATCACCCAAGCTCCTGTCCATGGTAATAACTAACATATCCACGTTCAATAATTTGCCTAATTTTGGTTAGATGTATTCCTTTCTGTGTTTTACTGGTTGACCTTTAGCCACTTGCCTTAAGTATAATTGGTTAGGAAGGTTATGGAGGGTGAGGTGATTTTGATGGAATAGCTAAAGACATGGTGATAGGCATGTCTCTTTCTCATAATCTTTTGGATGCTTAGCCAGGCTGTTCCATGCTTGCACTGTCACGCTCCATCTGCTTCGGCAAGATGATTATTTTTTGTTTTTGGCACTTGAGAATCTAGATGCTGCCTGTTGGCTAGAAGCATTGAAGGATGTTCCTGTATGATTTGCCCTACCATCCCTCATTTTTTGCTAAATCTTGTTAATGTACTAAATTTTCTATTTTTTATTATTTCTTCTAGTTATCCTGGATTTCACTGTCAGTTACAATCAGTTTTTATGTTTTTTAATCTGTATTTTTTGGGTGTATTATTTTTGTGCTATGGTATAAAAGGTGATAAATACCTAAGCTTGCAGGAGCTAGGAATAGAACCCTGGCCCTGTTGAACTCCCTTACCCTAGGTGGGATATAAGCTCTGCTTGAAATCCACAGCTTTGGTGTACTCTTATGTAATTTTATAAGAAAATGCTTCTTTTAAATTGCTCAATATGTTTTATTAAATTGCAGCGAAAGAGAAGTCGCCGCAACTAGATGATGGTGATTCTGGATTTCCTCCCCGTGATGATGATGGTGGTGGAGGTGGCGGTGGAGGTGGTGGGGGCAACTGGTCAGGTGGATTCTTCCTTTTTGGATTTCTCGCATTTCTAGGCCTCTTAAAGGATAAAGAAAGTGAAGAAGATTACCGGGACAGTCGGAGAAGATAATAGGCTCTTTCCATATGGATAATACTTTTGGAACCAATTTCTTGTTCTTCTTCATGCTATATTTTTTTTGACAATGAATAACCATAATTGATCTTAAAATAGAATCCACTTTGTTAACTAACCTGCTAATTCTACTAATACTTTCTCTTTCTAAGTCTGGATATGGTACTGGATCTGGGTTTTTATTAGTAGTATTCTCATGCTTTCTCTTATTAATTTCCATGTGCTATTTATTTTTGAAGATTTGTGTGATTTTTTAGCATGCTTTAAACGGAGAAAAGACAACAAAGCTATAAGATTGGTGCCAAAATGACAGCACGAGAGTTCTATCATCTTGCTCCTGCTTCATGTGCGCACCAGCACTGTTCTGTGACTGCTTAAATGCCCCAACAACAATTTTCCGGATTAACCTCCTTTTCATTTTTCCTTAGTTAGACACAAACAGAAACGCTTAGCTTGTCTCCATTCATAATTCAATGACAAATCTACATCAGCAATGCTTTCCTTCTAGATTATAGTTTCACTAGTCTGCATTCAAGACAAAAAATGCAAACTTGATCTATGGATTAGGAAATAACCATTCAAATTTGGCCTCACAGTTGTGATTCCCTCTTAGGTTCAGGTTCACAAATTCAAGCCCTTCGCTTCTTCATATAGCTCTTCATATGTACAAAATATGACACGAAACTAGAAGTAGAATGTAGTGTCTGAGCGTGAAATTATCTATTATCAATTATTGGGGCGATCTTATATATATATATATATAAGAACTAAGCTAAGAGAATTTTTAGACATGCTACATTCTTTTTCTGTTTATACTTCAACTTTTTATAAAATAAAAACACCCTTATATGAAAAGACAAAAACACCTTAAACACTTAAACGATTTTTCTCTATTCTCTTGCTTCATTTACATTGGTTTCATCTTTTGTTTCAAGTTTTCTTCAAACCCTAAAATTTTTTACGGTAAAATCTTTACTATTTTATCAAAAAACTATGAAAAATTTAAGTAAAAATAGTTATTATGATAGTATTGAGGAGTATGAAAGCATAGAAGAAGAAGAAGAAGAAGAAGAAGAAGAGGCATGCTTCATTCTTGAAAAAAAAATCAGATAAAGTTTGGCGTCCCACTACTTGCGCAAGTGAAGTTGTGTAGGTTGAAGTGTTGTGCGCAAATTCACTTGTACAGGGTAAAGCTCTGCGCACAAGTAAAACCGCAAAGTCCTAGTGCAAGTTCAATTGTGCTAAGATGAGCAACCTTTGCAAATACACTTGCGTGGGTAGCTCTTGCTAGCGTAAGTGAATTTGCGTTGGGACAAGCTCCACACGCAAGGCAACTTGCGCTAAAGCTTCCATCTGCACAAGTTCACTTGCACAAATAAGTAGATAATTTTTTAGTTTAATAAATTAATTGTAGTACTTGTAATTAATTAATATTTAATATTTGTAGAGTGATAAAAGAATAATACTATACAGTAAAGAATCCTAAAGTGTGGAAGAGGAAATTTTTACTATACAGTTGCATTTACTACTAACAAATAAGTAAATTAAGTTTAAACTTAATATCATGTTCTAAAAAAATAATGTAAAAGAACTAATTATTAAAATTTATATTGTTCAAGTTTTTTATCGAAGTGCCTTGATTACATGGGCTGGAGAGGTTGGAAGAGACAGGTTTTGTTGTTATAATTAGATCTCTGAAATTGGAGTTCTCAGAAGAAAACCTAAAATGCAACTTGTATGTGAACGACATGGAACATATAGATCAAATAAAGAGGAATTTTATCACTTGGGAACAAGAATAAAGAAGTGTAATTGTCAATTTGAGACACAAGGAGTGAAATTAAAAAGAGATGATGATTGGACAGTGAAAATAGTATATGGGATGTATAATCATTTGGTTGCAAAACAATTAGAAGGACATTCTTTTACTGGTCAATTGACAGTGGAAGAGTAAAGTGTAGTGGCTAATATGACAAAATATGATATGACCAAGAAATATACTAATGATGTCGAAGCAACATGACGAGAAGAATGTGACCAGCACAAAGACCATAAGCAACGCACAATGAAAATATTGAACGAATGAGAAAGTTGGTAGACCACAATTGCAACAACTCATGAAACACTTGAACGATTGCAAATATGTTCATAAGAGTGATGAGTCAAACGATTGTGTTAAAGACCTAATCTGGGCACAACGATGACTATCGATTTGTTGAATGCTTTTCCCAATGTGTTAGTTATGGATTGTGTTAGCTCTACCGAGAGGGGGGTGAATCGGTTTTCTAAGGTTAATGGCAAATTTAAACTAAATTAAGTCTAATTGCAAATAATGAATAATCAATATAATGTAATACAATGAATTGAAAGAAGATAAGGGAAGAAAATAGCAAACTCAGTAGTTTATAGAGGTTCGATCAATCTCTTGCCTACGTCCTCTCTTCTTGACCTCCTTATCAAGAGCTTTCTTTCACTCTTTCAATGAATGTTGCACACTCCCTTTTACAGGTTAAGGAATAATCTTTCTACTCTTTTTACACAAAGATAAAATCACCCTTTACAAAGTTGACTCACAGAGGAAGTCTCCTCTTCTCTCTTAATTTGAGGATGAATATAAAGTGAAGCTTTCTTATGAGGGTAGGATAAAAATAGCTTTTACACACAGGCTTATACAACAATATCAATAAATGAAGATTGAAGACAAATAGAATATCGGAATTAAATTCTTGAGAATATACAGAATTTACAGCAATAGTCTCTCTATTTCCAGTATCTTCAATGCTTGATTCTATTTTGGAGGATTGGTAATTTGAGCATTTAATGATGTTTTTCCCGTTGAAGGTTTTGCAGAAAGAGCCGTTAGGAACCTCCAGTAGAGTGCCAGATCGATCTCTTAGTTTGATTTCCTGCGATTACAAAGCAACTTGAAGCATGGAGATCGATCTCATACTTGTAGAGATCGATCTTACAATTTGAAAATGTTAGTGAAGATCGATCTGTCGAATAAGCAGATCGATCTTCTAATCTCTCTGTTTGAGGTAAGATCGATTTTCAGATCGATCTACCAAGTATTCTCGTAGAGAGGAGATCGATCTCTAATCAATCCATATCGATCTCCTTAGCTCTCTGACTTTGAGGAGAACGATATCTTCCTATACCATATCGATCTCATAAACTCTCTATTTGAACATAGATCGATCTACAAATCGATCTACTGCCCTTTCCCTTTATTTTAGAGGAGATCGATCTCTTCTTAGACCAGATCGATCTCATATACATTCTGTAATAAACAGATCGATCTTATAACCCTTAGAGATCGATCTCTGCTTCCTCAATACGTTTTACAGTTCCTTTGAGGTTTCAACCTTTTAGCAGATCGATCTCATATTCTCATGAGATCGATCTCTCATACAAGAAAACCCAGGAGATCGATCTCTCATCTTACTAGATCGATCTCTCATCCTTAAACACTTAGTTTCTGGTACTGATAACCTCTAAACATGTTTTAAATCATTTCTATATTATTGAATTTACTTGTTTTGTCATTTCAAAATATATTAACTCAACAATCTCCCCCTTTTTGATATGACAAAACTTATTCAATAAACATGTTTAGTTACCCATTTGCATTATGCATAAAAAAATTCTTTTACTTTCACAAACTCCCCCTTACTGTAAGCTCCCCTTAACTCCCCCTTACTTTAAGGCTTTCCTTTAAAACATCAAACATCATTAAACATGTTTTCTTAACGGAACAGATTCTTTCTTCTCCCCCTTTTTGTCATATCAATAGCAATAAAGGTATAAAGGTAATTAACTTTCAAAAGATATGTCATTTCAAAATGGTAACTCATTTTAACACATTTCAAAAAGACCTATCATGTCATTTCATAAAGTAATCATTCAAGCAAATAGTGTTTCAAACAGCAAACATTAAACATGAAAAACTATCTTAAACATTCCTAACAATCTATCATGTCCTAAGGTTGAGGAGGAAATCGCTCCAGAAGTTTCTCGACTCGAGTGCGAGTAACCTGCAGATCATCGAACATGGCCTGCTGTGTGGCATGAAGGTTTGCAATTCCTTCTTCCATCTTCCGGTTAAGCTCCATAATCATCGCCACAATCGATTCCAGCCCATCGGATGATGGTGCAGGTGCAGTGGGCTGAGCAGTCGACGAAGATGGACCCTCAGTAGGTTCAGCTGGTGGGGCAGTAGGCTCTGTTGATGGGTCTTCTTCCATGGCTGCCTCAGACTGCTGTTCTCGTTTCTTCCTCCATTCCCCTTGAATGTCCTTATAGTACCTTATGTGGTGAAGTGTGCCAATATTTAATACGCTATTTGGTGAAGGCACTTCCCCAATCTCACACGAGCAATCGACCCCAACTCGTTGAAGCAAGTACGTAAGCGGTTGTGAAAAGACTATCGTAGAGGCTTGGCTGCGTACGATCTTCAGCCAATCTTCGTATATGAAGTGGACCAGATTGGGTTTTTGACTTGAGGAGTGGAGGTGGTGGAGCCAGAATCGATCTAATCTCCTAACCGTGGAGTGACGGGTACCGAATGGTCTAAGATTCCATGAGATGATAAGGTGAAGTAACCTCGGGTGCATCGGTAGGTCACTCGCCTTATTCCCGGGAAGGTCAAATTCTAAATGGACTTCTTCCTCTTCATCGGTCAACCCCTCATCTTTTATGTCAAATATTTGGGCTAGTATGGATGTGTCTATAGATAGTGTTTTAGACATGACAAACGTTTTAAACCCTAGTATTTTGCAGGTATCATCAGGGTCGTAAATGAGTTTAACATTAGAAAAGAATGCCCTAACGATGTTTGGAGGTACCGGGGTGTTAATTTTAAGAAATGAAAGCCAACCGAATGCTTCCATTTTTGACAGATACGAAAAATCAATACGATTTAAGAAAGAAAAGTCAATTGTTCGTCAATGTTTAATTAGCATAGTGGAGAAATACTCTTCATATCTTTTTCTTTTTACAGGTATTTGAAAACACCTGTTAAAGGTAGTGATAGAAGAGGGAGGAGCTGTTTGGGAAGATGACCCTCTATCAACATTTGGTCTAGGGGGTTTTTGGCTAACTCTCTTAAAACGAGGCATGATTCCAGCTAGTCACACTCTAAATTATTTTGCAGTTCCTAAATAACAGTTCTCTAGAAACTTAGGCAATGGAACAGTTCTAGAATTGCCCTAATGGAGATTTTCAGCACAAACAAAAAAAATTCTGAAGAAAACTTAACAATGTAGGTTTCTAGAACACAAATTGATGAAGAGATTTGACAAGAACCTTACTAAGATCAATCTGGGAGGGAGAATCGAGGGTTGAGGCGCGACAGAGTTTAGGGATTTTGAAAATTTGGATGTTTGAAATTTAGGGATTTTGAAGCAGATTTTATAATCCAGGGCTAAAGAGATCGATCTGTCGCGGAACCAGATCGATCTGTTATTTCCAGAGACTTGAAGAGATCGATCTGTTGAATCAAAGGATCGATCTTCAAAATACAGAAGCTCAAGGAGATTGATCTGCCAAATGCATAGATCGATCTGTTGTTTTACAGAGGCTTAAGGAGATCGATCTGCCAAATGCATAGATCGATCTGCTGTTTTACAGAGGCTTAAGGAGATCGATCTTATAGTAAAAAAGATTGATCTGCCTAGCTTAATCTTTCTGCTTTAGGCCAATTTGGTGCATGAAGATCGATCTATGGTGATAGGAGATCGATCTCTCATACTTTTTGCCCAGAAAAATCATTGAAAAATTCGTTTAAAATCACTTTGAAATCAAGGTTTTGAAGGGGATAAATCTTAAGGAACATTCATGAGTCCTAATTCACCTCTAAGAACACAAAACCTATCTCTATCAAGAGGTTTGATGAAGATATCAGCTATTTGATGTAAAGTATCAATATACTCTAGAATTATATCTCATTTTTGTACATGGTCTCTAAGAAAATGATGCATAATCTCAATATGTTTAGTTCTAGAGTGTTGAATAGGATTCTTAGATAGATTAATGGCACTGGTATTATCACATTTGATTGAGACTTGCTTCATGTTAATATCATAGTCTTTCATTTGTTGTTTAATCCACAACACTTGAGCACTACAACTACCTGCTGCTATATATTCAGCCTCTGTTGTGGATTGTGCTACACTATTTTGTTTCTTAGAGAACCATGAGATTAATCTATTCCCTAAGAATTGACATGTACCTGAAGTGCTCTTTCTATCTATTTTACAGCCCCCAAAATCTGCATTAGAAAATGTATGAAGAGCAAAGGTGGAGTCCTTGGGGTACCAAAGTCCTAGAGAGGGAGTGTCCTTAAGATATCTAAAGATTCTTTTAGTTGCTAATAAGTGTGATTCCCTAGGAGAAAATTGAAATCTAGCACAAAGGCATACACTAAACAGAATATATGGTCTACTTGCAGTTAGATAAAGTAATGAACCAATCATAGACCTATATAGTTTAGTGTCTACATACTTACCACTTTCATCTTTATCAAGCTTGATGTTGGTGCCCATTGGAGTTGTTTGAGGTTTGCAATTATCCATTCCAAATCGTTTGAGCAAATCCTTGGTATATTTTGCTTGATTGATGAAGGTTCCATCTTTAGTTTACTTTACTTGAAGTCCCAAGAAGTAGGTGAGCTCTCCCATCATGCTCATTTCAAATTCACCTTGCATGATCTTAGCAAACTCTTGGCATAAAGATTCATTAGTTAATCCAAAAATAATGTCATCTACATACACTTGAACAACTAGTAAATCTTTATTTTTATTTTTGATAAACAAAGTAGTATATACTTTTCCTCTTGAAAATCCTTTTTCTATTAAGAATTT
Source organism: Firmiana major (assembly GCA_033439115.1). Classification (NCBI taxonomy): domain Eukaryota; kingdom Viridiplantae; phylum Streptophyta; class Magnoliopsida; order Malvales; family Malvaceae; genus Firmiana; species Firmiana major. The sequence goes on along the minus strand of CM065913.1, from coordinate 3,697,352 downwards.
TGACAATCTTTCATACCATGCTCTAGGAGCTTGTTTCAAACTATAAAGTGTCTTAGATAGTTTGAAGACATGTTCAGGAAATTCATGACTTTTAAAGCCGGGAGTTGCTCAACATAAACTTCTTCATTAATGAAACCATTTAAAAATGCACTCTTCACATCCATTTGATACAATTTGAAGTTTTTATAGCATGCAAAGGCAAGTAGCATTCTTATTGCTTCTAATCTAGCTACCGGTGCATAAGTTTCATCGTAGTCTATTCCTTATTCTTGCCTATAGCCTTATGCAACTAGCCTAGCTTTGTTTCTTATGATCACACTATTTTCATCCATCTTGTTCTTGAAGATCAATTTAGTTTCAATTATAGAGTAATCACTAGGTCTAGGAACTAGTTTCCATACTTTGCTTCTCTCAAATTGATTTAATTCTTCTTGCATGGCTAAAAACTAATTATTGTCATCTAAGGCTTCATTGACATTTCTAGGTTCAATTTGAGATACAAATGCTATATATTGACACACATTCCTTAGAGATGATCTAGTTCTAATTCCAAGAGTTGGATCTCCTACTATTTCACAATCTTTTAGTTATCCTAATTCTCTTGGTGCTCTAGACTCTCTTTCTAATATTTCTAGTTCTTCTTCATCCTCTTTATTAATGTCAAGTTTCTTTAATAGATCATTCTCTATGTTTGAGATTTCTTTCAAGTATTCATCAAATATTTCAATATCCTCATCATTGGTTGAATTTTTAGATAAATCATTTAACTCATCAAATATTACATGAATTGATTCTTCAACCATCAATGTTCTTTTGTTATATACTCTATATGCCTTTGAATTCAAAGAATAGCCTAAAAAGATTCCCTCGTCACTCTTGGCATCAAATTTTTTTAAATTGTCTTTTTCATTATTTAAGACAAACTATTTACAACCAAAGGGATGAAAATAGCTAATATTGGGTTTTTTACCCTTGTAAAGATCATAAGGAGTTTTCTTTAAAATTGATCTAATCATAGCTCTATTAATGATATAGCAAGATGTATTGATAGCTTCAGCCCAAAAATATTTAGGTAAATTATTTTCACACAACATGGTTCTAGCCATTTCTTCCAATGTTCTATTTCTTCTCTCAACTACCCCATTTTGTTGTGGTGTCCTAGGGGCTGAAAAATTATGACTAATTCATTGATCATTGTAATATTCATCAAATCCAATATTTTCAAACTCCTTGTCATGATCACTTCTAATACTAGTTATGGTGTAACCTTTTTCATTTTGAGCCACTTTTGTATAGACAATGAATTTTTCTAAGACTTTATTTTTTAGTCTAAAAAAGAACACCCAAGTGAACCTAGTGTAATCATCTACAATTACAAACCCATAATGTTTTCCACCTAGGCTTGTTGTTCTAGTTGGTCCAAATAGATCTAGATGAAGTAATTGAAGAGGTCTAGTGGTTGATACATTATGTTTAGGTTTAAATGTTGTTCTTTTATGTTTTCCTTTAACACAAGCTTCACATATTTTGTCATGGTCAAAGGACAACTTAGGTAATCTTATAACAAGATCTTTTCTAGCTAACTTAGATAACACATGCATGCTAGCATGACCTAGTCTTCTATGCCACAACCAAGGTTCTTTTTCCTTGTCTACCATTAGGCATATGTTTTCATTTTTAAGTTCATTTAGATAGACGATGTATATATTACCTTGCCTATGACCTAGGAAAATAACTTTATTAGATTTAGGATTTATAACATGACATTTCAAGCAATCAAAAATTACTTTGTAACCTTTGTCACAAAGTTGACTAATACTTAGCAAATTATGTTTTAGACCCCTAACAAGTAAAACTTTTTCTAGTGAGAAGTAATCATTACCTATTGAGCCACTTCCTTCAACTTGGCCTTTGGAGTTGTCCCCAAATGTGACTTCTCCACCAACTTTTGATTTAAATGAGTTGAAGTGGCTTCTATCACCAGTCATGTGTCTTGAGCATCCACTGTCCAAGTACCAAGCTTCCGTTGTTTTAGCTTTGTGGCAATGCTCAATCACCTATAATCAAAATTCAAACTCATGTCTTAGGTACCCAAATTCTCTTGGGTCCTTTGGAGTTAGTGAATACAATTCTTAATGCCTTTGGGATCCATTTTACTATAGTATTAATATCTTTTGAATTGACTATCTCCTTTAGAACCCAAATTCTTTTTACTATTTTTCCTCTAAATGTGGTCATCTTCATATTGCAATTATATGATGCATGCCCCTTCTTATTACAATGTGAACAAGTAGATGAGGGTTTATGCATGTTCTTTCTAGCTATGAAACTTTTGAGATGGGTCTCTCTACTTTTTCCATCATATCCTAATCCATTCTTATCAAAGAAGGCCCTTTGAGTTTCTAGCATGTTATATAACTTTTCTTGACCCATATAGAATCTAGTAAAAGAATTATGCAAGTTACTATTTTTTTCTTTTAGGTCACAAATTTCAAAATTTGTAATTTCTAGTTTCTTTTCACATTCTATCTTATCCTTTAGTATTAACTCATTTTCTTTCTTCAATTTAGATATTAATTTTTTGTACTTCATACTCATGCATTCATATTCCAATGCAAGATTATCAAAAGTATCTTGCAATTCATCAAAAGAATATTCATTGAGGTCTGAAGTTACCTTTTCATCCTCAATAGCCATGAAGCATAGGTTGGCATTATCCTCATTTGAATCATCATCGGAGCTATCACTGTCGCTCCATGTTGTCATCATTGCCTTCTTTTTGTGGAACCTATCATTAGATCTTTTAAGAAGAGGGCAGTTAAATTTAATATGTCCAGGTTTTTTACATTCATAACACACAATGGTATCTTTTCTACCTAACTCTTCTTGATCTTTCTTGTGGTTTCTCCTACCACTACCACTTGCTCTCATTCTCATGAATTTGTTAAATCTCTTGTCAAATATTGCCATCTCAAGATCTTCTTCACTACCACTCTCATTTTTACTCTCCTCTTGAGTAGTGGATTTCAGAGCTACTCTCACTTTCTTGGGTGGCTCTTCATTTCTTCTTAACTTCATTTCATAAGTGAGTAGTGATCCTATTAACTCATCTAGTGACAGTGTGTGGGGATCTTTTGACTCTTTAATTGCAGTTACTTTAACTTTCCATGATTTTGGTAGGCTATTCAAAATTTTTTTAACCATTTCTATATTTGAATAAATTTTTCCTAAGGATTTTAACCCATTTATTACATCGGTGAATCTAGTGAACATGTCACTTATTAACTCTCCTTCTTTCATCCTAAACAGCTCATAATCATGTGTGAGCATTCCTACCTTTGTCTCCTTTACTTGAGTTGTCCCTTCATAGGTTATTACCAATTTGTCCCATATTTGTTTGGCATTGTCACAACCAGAGACTCTATTTTATTCATTTGGCCCTAAAGCACAAAATAGGGTGTGCATGGTCTTAGCATTTAGGTGAGCACATTTTACATCATTTGAATCCCACTCATCTTCTTCTTTAGGGATGTCTCTTCCCTCTATTCTTTTAGTTGGGATTTGAGATCCTTTAGTTATAATCCTTCATACCTCATAATCATTTGCTTGAATGAAAAGCATCATCCTAGTTTTCCAATAAGCATAATGTTCACCATTGAACATAGGAGGCCTAACTGTAGAATGCCCTTCTCCTACTAGATTGGTTGCTTGTTGTGAGCCATTAGATCGTTTTTAACTCTTAGGAAGTTATTCTTCTATGATCAAAGAGTCCTTGCTCTGATACCAATTGTTGGCTCTACCGAGAGGGGGGTGAATCGGTTTTTTAAGGTTAATGGCAAATTTAAACTAAATTAAGTCTAATTGCAAATAATGAATAATCAATATAATGTAATACAATGAATTGAAAGAAGATAAGGGAAGGAAATAGCAAACTCAATAGTTTATAGAGGTTTGGTCAATCTCTTGCCTACGTCATCTCTTCTTGACATCCTTGTCAAGAGCTTTCTTTCACTCTTTCAATGAATGTTACACACTCCCTTTTACAGGTTAAGGAATAACCTCTCTACCCTTTTTTACACAAAGATAAATTCACCCTTCATAAAGTTGACTCACAGAGGAAGTCTCATATTCTCTCTTAATTTGATGATGAATATAAAGTGAAGCTTTCTTATGAGAGTAGGATAAAAATAGTTTTTACACACAGGCTTATACAACAATATCAATAAATGAAGATTGAAGACAAATAGAATGTTGGAATGAAATTCTTGAGAATATACAGAATTTACAGCAATAGTCTCTCTATTTTCAGTGTCTTCAATGCTTGATTTTATACTGGAGGATTGGTAGTTGGAGCATTTAATGCTGTTTTCTCGTTGAAGGTTTTGCAGAAAGAGCCGTTGGGAACCTCCAGTAGAGTGGTAGGTCGATCTCCCATTTTGACCAGATCGATCTCTTAGTTTGATTTCCTGCAATTGCAAAGCAACTTGAAGCATGGAGATCGATCTCATACTTGTAGAGATCGATCTTACAATTTAAAAATGTTAGTGAAGATCGATCTGTCGAACAAGCAGATCGATCTTCTAATCTCTCTGTTTGAGGCAAGATCGATCTTCAGATCGATCTACCAAGTATTCTCGTAGAGAGGAGATCGATCTCTAATCAACCCATATCGATCTCCTTAGCTCTCTGACTTTGAGGAGATCGATCTCTTCCTGTACCAGATCGATCTAATAAACTCTCTGTTTGAACATAGATCAATATACAGATCGATCTACTGCCATTTCCCTTTGTTTTAGAGGAGATCGATCTCTTCTTAGACCAGATCGATCTCATATACATTCTGTAATAAACAGATCGATCTTATAACCCTTAGAGATCGATCTCTACTTCCTCAATACCTTGTACAGTTCCTTTGAGGTTTCAACCTTTTAGCAGATCGATCTCATATTCTCATGAGATCGATCTCTCATACTAGAAAACTCAGGAGATCGATCTCTCATCTTACCAGATCGATCTCTCATTCTTAAACACTTAGTTTCTGGTACTGATAACCTCTAAACATGTTTTAAATCATTTTTATATTATTGAATTTACTTGTTTTGTCATTTCAAAATATATTAACTCAACAGATTGTACATAAAAAAACTATTATGACTCCCACTCCTTGAAATTGTTAGTGTGACATCTACAAATTTGATATTTTTTGTTGCATTTGTTTACATGGAGGCTAAGCGATAGGGATGTAAACGGGTAGTAGTTAAACGGGTACCCGTTACTATCCGCTCTGTTTAAGTCGGGTTCGGGTACCCGATAAACGAGTTTTAATCGGATTAGGGTAGCGATTTTACTACCCGTGATGGGTTCGGGTAGGGTTTGGGTAGTACCCTTCGGGTACCCTAAACCGAAACCCGATTAAAGTAGTCTATTATTATATTTTTTCAAGACAATAATATTTTATTTATTTTATTTGTATGACCATCTACAACTATGGATTCAAGTGGCATTTTTAATGATGATGAAGAATGAAGATTTATCATGATTCCAATAAACTTCAAATATGTTTTTTATTTTTACTTAAATTATGTTTGTTTGTAGTTTCATGAATATGTTTCTATGGTTTGTTTATTTGCTATGATTTCAAGCGGTTTGTTGAACTATTAAAATTTGTTTAATTATGATAGAATATGTATGTTGTTGTTTAATTTTATATTTTTGATTTATACAAAATTAGATGACTAATTTTTTTCCTGGGGTTCGGCTAATAAACGGGTTGTTAAATTATGGGTTAAATAATCGGGTAATTAAACGAGTTTGGGTAATTAACGGGTAGTGTAAAATTTATTAGGGTACGGTTCGGGTAGTTTCTTGAAAAAATAATCAAGTTTTAATAGGGTTCGGGTTTTATAATTATTAATCGAGATCGGGGTCGGGTACCTCAAAATTAGCAGGTACTTGCCCCGTTGACATTCCTACTAAGCGCAATGACAGCTACACTTGGGCACTAAATAAGTTAAGAAACTTGATGTCTTCTGATTCAACACTTTCTGTCATTGTTACAGATAGAAATTTGGCATTGGTAAAAGTAGTACAAATAGTATTCCCTAATACAACTATTCTCTGATGTAGATGGCATACATCAAAGAATGTACTTGCTAATTGTAAAAGGTTGTTTGAGTGCAAGGATAAATGAAAGGTCTTCATAATCAGCTTGGGGCGTTCTTATATTCTCTTTAAATGAGTATAAGTATAAAAGAAATTTAATGGTAACTGATTACCATTCTTATCCTAGAACGTTCTAGTACTTGATAGATACATGGTTAAATTAGCATAAAGAGAGATTTGTTACTATAGTAAAACATGTTCACTTAAGGAAGTGATATGAAAGGTTTCCCTTCACCATAAATTGAAATATGGTCATATATGAAGATAGAATGTGGGTACTTATTAGTGAATAAGTTTACTGAACATGACCCGACGTGAAAGTTCTATTTGGTTGTATCACTTGAATGTCTATGAAATATACTCTCATCTATCAATAGTGTAAGGGACCCTCTGACTGGAACGTCATGCTTGGATTTTGTCCTTATGGGTTTAGATTGTTAAATGTGTCACGACCCGTGACATCCACTTCTATCCCTAAGCGCATATATTAAGTGGGAAACCTTTTTTTTTTAAAATGAACTAACCCTAGCTAGCATTTATTATTATTTCTTTAGAATCTTTTTCTTGTAGTTCTGTATCCGATATAGGTTTAAATCCTTTAGACTAATATGTGAAGGATTTTATTAAAGTCCTAAATTTTTAAAAAATTTCGACAGTATAACGATTGCAATTTGACTCTACCCAACTTGCAAACAAGACCATATAGTAGCCCATATCCTCAAAATCATTCATGCAAATTAAATCATCTCAACAATCCTAACTATCCACAACTAGCAACTATGTTTTCCAATCACATCAGAAATCACATCATATAAACTCAAGTAGTTAAGTGTTAACAACAGAAAAATCACTAAGGTTTTGAATTTATTTAACGAAATTTTAGCTATATAGTTCATAGGTCCTATCCTAGAAACAACACTCCAAAATCAACTAATACATCCCAAATAACTATACTTAAGCTCGTGCATACATACAAGTCTGAAAACAAAAACTTTACACTTGTTGTTGCGTATACCTTGGCGCAAGGGTAGTGCTCTCAGCACGAGAAACCAATAACTCTGAGCGGTTCACCCACGAGCTAGTCTGAAATGTTTGAAAATAAAGGGGTGAGCAACCACACGCTCAGTAAGGAATATATATAACCAAAACTAATAAAATACCAAGCTGGGGTAAATCAAAGTTATTATGCAATTGCATCATGCACTTTTAAAACTATGCATAAACCTCGGTTTTAGGTCCAAAATGTAAAGATTTCATAAAACGTAATATTGAAAATAAGTCATGTTAATCAATCCTTTTTAAAATCAAGTCACTTCACAAAACATGCTACATAACACTTACCTTATAAACCAGGGTGCAAATTCAAGATACGGAAAGAAAACTTAACATCTGGTAACCCGACATCCTTTCTAAAACATATAGTCGGTCGGAATCATGCATGAGCTCAAATCAAACATATAACATAGATAGAAGAGAAGTGGCATAACTCTTAACTTGTCATGGAACCAATTACATAATGTAAACACACATATGGCCATAGTGAATACCGCCATATCTTAAACTTATCAGGTCTGGACTAGGGTACTGAAGACGAGATCAAGGTCTACAGTAATAGGTAGGTGGCACCATAGGGAAATCACGCAGAACCTCCTACCGGTGCTACTTAGAAAATCTCAATGCCACAAGGACATCTCCATGAAGCACTTGTCACCGTAGGGCAATCACGCAGAACCTCCTATCGGTGGTAGAGATGGCTCTCACGTCTCATAAACTCGATGTCACCCAGGCATCCCTGTGAAGCAATTCGCATCGTAGGGCAATCACACAGAACTTCCTACTAGTGCTAGAGATGGCTCTCATAGGACATGACTGCCACACATGCATTTTTGGGGATCACCGCCATTCTCAAAAACCAACCTCCACGACGGGTGTACAATATAACTACGAAATCATTTCAATTCAAAACCACGGTTCGGGAAAGTAAACCTTTGACTTTAAAACGTGTAATATCATTTCAAACAGACAACCACCATTTGGTTTAAAACACTGCACTTTTCTGAATTACATTCAAAATAGCACATGCAACCACTTTGTAAACATCATGCATAATGCGCAAAACGATAAAATCAGGTAGTAAGACGTTTGCACTCATTTGAGTTTAACTATTTTTATTTGACACTAAAAATCAGTAAAACTTATATTTATAACATCTTTTTGACTAAAGCTAGTAACTACGAACAAAGTCTCGGTATTGATGAAAATCAGGTAAGATAGGTAATAAGTTTAAAATAATCGCTAACTAAACTAACAACCTATGGTTCCTAGTAAGATTTTAGCTTAACCTGAGGTATCCTACTAGCTACGAGCTATATAAATCCCTTACCACAAACGATGCGCAATAATTACCCTTCTCGACTTAGACACGCATATATGTGTCTAACCTTCCTTGGCACTTGACGAGGTAGTAGCTGCAAATTTCACATACAAGAATATCAGTCTTCATACTTATTTCTATTTTTATAGTTTAAACCAAGGATTTCCTAAGTGTGTTGCAAAACTCTCTTTCATACATACGTACTAATGTCGACTTATCAACTAAAGCATCGATACCATAACTTAGGATTTTAGACCGGTTATATAATTTATCAATTTCATTAAAATAAAACCATCTTGGAGATGTTATAATTACCTAGTGTTTTACCCCTCTTATCATTTCCAAAATTTACATCTTCTTTATAGTTTTGTATTAAAATCAATCATTGGGCCTTACATATAGATTCAGTTAATAACCAATTTCACCCAAACACAATAAATCATGTATAATCCCCATAGTTCTAGGCTGTTAGATTTCAACCTTTTATCTTCCGCTAGTTAGCTGAATACTCTATCTAAACGTCTATCTTATTTTTCATCCATTTGAATCATAATTCGCATATAATTGTAACTCATTCGTATGTTAATCACTTCTTAAGAATTATCTACAATATTCAGCCAAGTTCAAAACTAAATTCCCCAAGTATTTTGTCATGGCCGAAGCCTTAACTAAATTTCCTATTTCGTTTAATTTCAATTTACACTAATTGAATATGTAATCGTTAACCAATTACTGACTTCATTATAACTCATTAGTCTTTAAGCCATAAAACTCAATTGGGATCAAAGTCCTTATCCTTCTCATGCAACCCACATCACCACTTTATTCACGTTGAAATACATAAATTGCCAACTCAAATTTCAAACAATCAATTTTCCCCTAATTTTTCCTAAATGATCGAAACTAATCCTTTGTGCCCATTACATGATTTTCAACAATAGATTAAATCTAACTAGACAAACAGTAAATTTATCCTAAATATGTTCATAAATTTTATCCAAAATATAAGTGTTTAATCTAATTATCAAAATCCTCAAATTTTGTCAATTAGCGAACCCTAACTTTTTCTAGTTCCTTCAAAACACAAATTTAAATTGATTTTTACAACAATAATATTTCTATAATGCATTTTGTATCGAAATTTAACTAGAGAAAAATTTGGTTTTTACCAATAAATTTACTGGTACAAAAATGGAGAAGCAGTATATGGGTATTTTGTTAGTCTGGGTACTGTTGGTGTTAGCGGGGAAGGAAAGCCGTAGAGGAGGTGGACGGGGTGATGGTGGTCGCTTGGGCTCGCGATCTGGGGGTGGCCGATGTCTGCTCCGGTACCGGTGGCTCGCGGAACAAAGAGAAAAGGGCTCGAGTTTTTGCTAGGTTCTCGGGTTCTCTGGAGAAGGAGGAAAGGGAAAGGATGCCGATGGTCGGAGAGGGAAGGAAGGTCGTCGGTTTGGGCTGGTTCTTGGTCGCCGGCGTCCTAGGCTGTGATCGGCAGGGAGAGGGAAAGGGAAGAGAGAAAAAAAAAAAAGAAGAGAGAGGGGGGTATTTGCTGCGGGTTTTGTCGCGCGATCTGATTTTTTTTCGTTTTTTTTTTACTTTTACCTTTTTTTTTACTTATTTATTTATTTATATTTCTACCTAAATAAATTTATATTTCCAATTTACCTAAATAATTATACCCTAACACAAGCATATAATTCATATTTTACTTTATTATTTATTTGTTTATTTAATACCTAGATAAATATACCTATATACCTGTAAATAATTTAAATTTTGCTACTAAATTGTAAAGTTCTCATACACTTAATTATTTGTATAATTTTATTCCTAAATTTTATAATTTTTTCCTCTTTAATTTATATTTCATCATTTAATTATATTTTATCTTATAATCACTATGATTAAATTATTTTAGCTTTTTGATTACCTATTTTATTTAAATTCCTATATTACATTTAATAATCTTCATAAACTTAATCTAATTGCATGAATATATTTATTAACTAGTTAATTTGTTTCATGGACTTATTCATGCATAAACATCCAAGTAAACTAGTATTTAGCTAATTATCGAAATTACAAGCTAGTGATCTTACAAAATGCGTAAAACAAGCGCTTTTGGATATGGCCCAAAACATATGAAGGTGTATGAGTAGTCAAAATGAGAATTCATCGCCTCGAGTGACTTAAGGGGATAATATCTCCTGTATCTTAGCCTGTATTAATTTGTAAAGTCTTTGGCCAAATCATTTATCAAGAGGAGTTAACATTTGAAGCTTAAGGTATACATGGAAGTGTACTTAAAGTAGATATTGAACTAAGTTTTAGTAATTTCTAAGATATTGTGATAAAATTGTTTAATTATACTGAGATAATGCATACTGAAAGGTTGATCAAATCATCTTGACCTTTTAACATTTGAGTGATCATGATTTATTACTAGATATCACTCATGATCTATGAATTTAAATAAAAAACTTAAATTTATAACAAACATGTTGGAAACTTAATGGATCATGCATAAAGATTAATATATGGATTAAATTGGATTGAGGATTGGAAATTTTGAAATTTTTCATTTGAACTTGTTGAGAAGAAATTATAATAACGTGAACTTAATTAAATGTGTTTAATTAAATTATAAATGCTCATATTTAATTACACTAGATTTAATTTAGAGGGTTTAATTAATTCCGTTAGTCTTATCTTTAATTAAAAGGATTAATTCCATTAGTCCAAGGTTGAAAATCAGTTATTGCGGATTGAGGAATATTTGTATATATACGTTTACAGTGTAGGTTTAGGAAACTGTGGAAATTAATTGATATAAGGAGGAGTTTTTCGTCCCATTCTTTTTGGATAAGTAAAGAAGAGAAATTTAAACGAAAAATAATAAGAGAAATGTGTTGGTGATTATGCTGACACCAAATCTAAATCTTAAGGTGCAAAGAAAAAAAATTAGTTTGTACATTTGTTAAGTGGAATAAATGTAAGTATTAAACATCCATCACGACTTTCGAGTCGTGACATTACGAGGATTACTGCAGTTGCTAGGAATGCTGATGGGGCTATCATCGACGGTGTTAATTGTGTGGTCTAGGCGAACGTGGCCATTGTGGCGGAAGCTTTGGCCATCAAACTCAGCTGCAGGATGGCAAGCAATCGAGGATGGGACCGAATCGTGGTGGGATCAGATTGTGAGGAAATTATTCTTCAGCTAAATCAACCTAATCGACCAAAATGCTGGCTTACCAGGCGGTGGAGCATGATATTCTTCAGATGACTCAATGTTTTTCTGATTTTTCTTTTTGCTTTGTTAGTTGAAATGCAAATTGTGTGGCTGATTGGGTCGCCAGGAAAGCCAGACTAAGATGCTGTCCTAATGACTGGTTTGCTTGTCCACCAAATGAGCTAATGTTGTTTTTATAATGATTGAAGTCTTAATGAAACTATCTTTTTTATTTTGAACCAAAAAAAAAAAAAAAAACCTTTAGTTCCAGTTGGAATTAAAAGATATCTTTAAGGATAGGATCTTATCCAATAAAAATGTGATGCCTGAAATTGACATTGGATCATCTTTTCACCTTTTTCCTAGTTTTATAATTACAACCCCATAACCAAACCAGGCTTAATTTCTCTACAACGAACTCAAAAACACCATGAACTTGGTCTTGTTGTTGCTCACGTTTGTTCCATTGCTCCCACAATTGAGTCTGGGAACAACAATGGTTTGAGAAGTAAAACCAAATTTTGGGCCATGTTTTTTTCTTTTTTTTTTTTGAATAAGATGGGCTAAATTTGAGTTGGGTTTAAATTTTGTAATAAAATGTTTACTCTTTATTCAACTATCTAATTCCAACTCAATCACATTTAACAATGTTATCATGTCACATGATCATATACATGGATATTAAATTCCAATTGGCAAGTAAGTTAATAATGTTAGTTTTCTATTAGAAGTAAGAGTTTGTATGAGTATAATTGAACGAGTTTATTTAGGTGCAATCAAAATACAAGGACTTATTTAAATAAAGTATAAAAATATAGGGGTTTGTTTAGTATTTTAGCCAAACAAAATAAAATTTTGATGGACTAAGAGTGTCTAAATTTCACTTGCCCAATTTTGGCCCAAAAAAAGGGTCCATTGAGTTATTGGTTTAATTAAAAAGTACAAAATTATTTATATAAATGTTTAATTCTTTAGTATGATTTCTTTATAACATGTTAGCTATTTCTTAAAAATAATTCTGTCTTTTTAATGTATTGTAGCTAATAATTTTGAATTTTCACTTTCTTTGAGTTTTACTATTTTTTTATTTTGCCTTACTTAAAAATAAATTCTTATCTAATCATTAATAAATATAAATATAATTATAAATTTTATAACAAATATCATAGAAAAATTTAAAAAAGGGTAAATAATCCTTGTCAAGTAATAAAAATATTAAAATGTAGAAATTTCTATTTATATAAATATTTATTAACTTTTAACTTTAGTATTTAAGTTATATTTTTAATTAATTATATAAAAATTAGATTAATTATTTCATTCAAAATTATAAAAAAATTATAATTTATAAAATTTCAAAATAATTTAAACCTGACCTGCTAAGCTTGCCCAACTTCAACCGGATTGAACCCAAAATTAACCATATCCAAAACAAATTTTAACTTAAAAAATCTTAAATTCGAAATTATCCAAAATAAAAAATAAGCCAAATCCAAACAAGTTTATACTCGAAAATACTCAAACTTGAAGCAGCCCAAACTCAAAGTAACTCGAACTCGAAATGATTTGAATTTGAAAATAACTAGAATCGAATTTGCCTGAATTGACCCGTTTAACACCTGTACGTAGAACTTATAGAATCGAAGAAAACAATCTAAATGATTAAAGACTAGTTTGGATGAATATGAGATTAACTTTAATAAAATTAAAAAATATAAAATTACTATTAAAAATAAATATTTTTTAATAAAATAATAAAAAATTTGAAACTAATGGAAGAAGTATAATTTTATCCTTCCACTTTTGTTTTTTTGGCTTGTGTGTGGCTGGACAACAGTTACACCATTATCGGTGCCAACTGATGTCAAATCAACCTATGTATAAGGAGCATGATACATACATAACGCATTTATGTGCCATTAACCTTTTGTTGGCAAATTAGCATTTTAAAAGCATCTTTAAGAAATAATTTTTTGAACAACAATCTTCATTTTTTAAATATATTTTTTTAGGAAAAGAGTCAATTGGATATGTACTAAATATAAAATGCAAAAGAGAATGGGCTAATTTGGATTTTATTGATCCTATGTTGTGGTGCGATTAACATCTTTTGGTCTAAAATAAAAATTTTATATGATCAAATTATTTTTATATTTTTATTTAAAATTTATTTTTATTATTTTATTAAAAAATTTTATCCTTTAAGAATATTTTATTTTTTTCAATTTTATTAGAACTAATCTCTTTTTACTAGAGTCAATCAGATCGCTTATTTAAATTAATTTAAAATTATATTTGGTTACGAACTATTAATGAATAATAATAAAAAGAAAGGATGAAATTTTGCTTATTGAAAAAATAAAATAGAAAAGCTAAAAATAAAATGGGGTTGATGAGATGACATTCTGATTCTGGAGGTACCCCTCCTGAGCATGGCCACTTGTTTTCCTTACCTGCATCATCCTTCTCACTACTCTCGTATGCAGACAAAACTTGTGAGATGTAAAGGTGGCCATTCAGTGGATTTGGCTCGGTTAGGGGTTGATAACATGTATTGACTCGAGGATTAATTAGGATGAGATATGAGATTGATTAAGATAAAATGATTATTAAAAATATATATTTTTAATAAAAAATAAAAAATTATAAAACATGAGCAAGAGAGTAATTTTATTGTATTATCACTTTTATTTTTTTTTTGACAACCCACTCGTGTTGGTGACAATGGACCATCTAAACATGATCAAAATAATTTTATATTCACATAATTTTGAATTCAAATCCTTTCATATCCGGTTAAACTCTTTAAAATTCGAATTATTAATATCGAATTAATTACAATTATCTTTTCCAATTTTTACAAATAGAATCATTAAATTTTTTTACTTTCAAATTTGACCAAAATATGATTTTTCAAATTCCATGACCATATTTCCATAGTAATAGCAAGAACCACTTACCCTAGACGATCAACATTTTCTACTTTCCTGACTTGAATTTGTGTGATGCTACCTTAACTAACAGACACCCTCATTACTTGTAAAAGTTTGCCATTGGGATTGTTGTCTCGTGAAAGATTTAGGGTTCAAACCAAAACCCCTTGGAGATACCCTTGAGTTCCAGCTAAAATTTCTTTCAAGGCAACTACTGCCTATTTATTGATGGCAAGAACCCAATAAAAGTTGTCTTTGTCAAAAAGATTTTCATAATCAAATCTATCAAACAACAATTAGAAATGAATGCAGAGGACCCTGCATGCGGAGGCATTTTTGTGGAATATAACAAGAGCATAAATAAAATTACTAAGCAGTTGCAAGAGTTAATAAACAAATGGAATGTCAAGACAACCATTTCTAACTCAACTAGCTATGCCATTCTGCAATAACTGCAGTACTAATTGCTTCAAGCATAGTCCAGATGAAATTCAAGGTTAAACCAGTCTCTGCCGTGAAGAGTCACCCTTTATGCTATAATACTAACACGGTCGTCTAGAAGCTCACATTATTTAGCCAACCTGAAGAGAAATGTTTGATGCAACGAGAGTTTCACAGCTTCCTTATGAGAAGAAATAGTCTCTGGTCAAGTTCAAAGTGGGAGACATGAGAAGCTTCTCCCCTGAGCAGCATCAGAAGACCACCATATGAAACATAGATCTCCCTGAACAAATAAACAGACATTTAATTCTAAGATCATATAAGAAGACTATAACAGAGCAAATAGATAAGATCATGTAACAAGTAAAATAGCAACAACTGAATTAATCCTATTGAGTATCAAGTCAGAGTAACTTCACCGACCAAGCAGCAATAATGGTGGAATAAAAGGAGATACTTGTGGAACACACACACAAAAAAAAAGGGCCTAGTATGGTTAATAAACATACGCTTTAAGTCCTTTCCCTGATGCGTCATCTGATATCTTGTATAGTTTCCCGTGCATGACATACTCGTATTTATCTGCAAGGGACTTCTTCCCCTGGAAAACAGGTCCAATTTGTTAGGCATATGGCAACAAATTATTGCATATCTTTAAGATATAGCTGCCTTTACATACATACATGCACAGTACACGTAGATAAACAGATAAAATATCTAGGTGTTTACATGCATGCGCGCACAGTTTTTCCCTATGTTTGGCCTCCATTATTAAGACACCATCAACATCCTATTTTTAATAACCAAGTAGCCAATTAATCATTGTTTAATTACTTAATAATTAATTAATAAACAAGAGCTTCTAGTCTCTTATTGCATAGGCGACATATAGTTCTACCTGTCATTTATAAATTCAAAAATTCTCTCCTCACAAATCTATTTTCTTTCTCTCTATCTGGTTCTTTCTCAATTCCCACACACCCCTCAGTGTTTCTTCCTCACCATTGGCATTGTGAATAGCTGTCCAGACCACATATTCTCTGATTCTCCACATTTCTTCCCCTCACTTCTCACAGGTCATCCATTTCCTTTTTAGACCCAAATTGGATGTTGAACAAGTGTGGGGTTTGGTTAAGAAATGAAAATCACTTTTCTCAAGTGAACGAAAGTGGGTGATCTTTGCTTGAATCAAAAGTTGACCAAAACAAGTAACAAAAGGTCAACGCAAAAGAAAACTATCACAATTAATTGCGGGACCTCAATCTTCAAATACATTATAAATAAACAAGGAGCCTAGGTAATAAATTTCAATTTTAAGAACACCCAGTCAAAAATAATAGTCACGAAGAAAATTGATCGATATAAATTGAACGATTGAAACTTCAAACTGATGCTCTATGCTTCAATTTCTTTCCATAGACAAAGAAATGTCTACCCATTTAGTTGAAGTAATCTCAGATTCGCAGACCTTTGTTAAGCAAAGGAATTCACTTTTAGGTCCCCATCATTAGCATAAATAATTGTCAGGCATACAAATGTTTTTGCACGATATAAGGCTCCCATACAACTCGTATATCTTACAAAGATATTTGTACCCCTAACATAATAGTTAAATAATTTACAGTTAGTTACTCTTACATCTACCGATGAAAAGTACTCAAAGTAAGAAAATCGTGGTTACCAGCAAGACAGTTTAAATAAAGTTGACAAGCTGCTCAATATTCAGAATGACAACACATTATCTCTTTCTCCTCGCTAACTCTCTTGCTGAGCAGTTCCATTGAAATATTTGACAAATAATAGGAAAAAAAGAAACAATTATTTGTGCTTGTGCATGTGAAAGAGGACAAGGTTACAGATAAGCTTTATAATGAATGAAGACAAGGTTGGGAAAAAACGTGCAAACAAATTGCTTCTTGAGGAAGACCCATGGGAAATATTTCACAAATAATAGAAAAAAACAGTTATCTGTGCTTGTGCATGTGAAAGAGGAAAAGAGTACAGATAAGCTTTATAATGAATGAAGACGAACTTGGGCAAAGACATGCAAACAAAGAAAACTGCCTTTATAAATGTAGCTTCTTGAGGAAGACCCATGGGAAAGTAGAAGGGATTTACGGAATTTGAAATTATCATATAACAAATTGATCCATACAACTGACTCTACTTAGTAAAAATGGCTTAACTTGTTATTGTTATCATATGACACATTGAGACAATTTGTAGTATTCATCGTGGATTTGTTTGAATTTTGAACACTATTTTAACTTGAGACTAAAAAGAGTTGATAGCTAATTAATCAAACCATAATTACTAGATTGTTATAATCAGAACTCTATGGACATCTTAGTTATGGAGACCAAACTTCAAGGCAAAATGTTTATTTACACCACAAACTAGGAGCACAAAAAGCATATGGCAACTGCTGCAAACTTATCTTGTATATACCAATGGTAATCAGTTTAATATAGCCTATTGGTGTAGAACCTGGTGAGGGAAGGCAGGGGCTTGGGTAGAAATCTTAGTTTCAAGCTGTAGTTCTCTCCTCCAACACCCTTCCCAAAAATAAAGATGCTTTCCTCTCTAGCACCCGTTCCTAGGACCCACACACACAGAGACCCGCTCAAATACACAGAGTGAAAGACAGAGTTAATAAGCAATGGCAAACTCAATTAATGCATTTCTAATTTACTTCAACTTTGATAATATCATATGTGAAGGGCAACTAGATACAAAATACATCATAGTAGATAACATAAACTTGCTAAGGAAAATATAGGATTTTGATGCGTTCTATTAACATGCATTCTGAATAGCTTTAACAACTGGAAAAATGATCAAAAATGGCACTGAGGAAGCATAAATTTCATTCACATTAGGACACAAACAGCCACTAGAACGAACCAAATTGAAACTGAAGCATAGTTCATGTTTGCAATCCCATATAAGGAGCGGACAAAATGAATGATACAATCAAGCCAAGCCTTGGAGATTATAGTCAAGGTTATCTGAATGCACCTTTCATTTCCAACAAGAATATCTTTTGTTGCGGCAAACAAATTAGCAAAGTGTGTTAAACATTAAAAGAAAACAGTGAGAAGACTACCGGAGTGTAATAGCCAGTGTCAGGTGTTCCATCTAAATTCAATGTGTGAGCTAACGCCATTGTGAATTTATCACCAACATGCATAGGATATATCTCTGTATTCACATCTAGGTGCATGAACATATCACAATTCTGGCTTCGTGCTTCAATGCGAGTAACTGCATGAATATATCAAAATCATTTACTAATAAGGATAAGTAAACAAGGCTCGATACTATTTAATAATAATAACGATAAAAATAACAATTGGGAACTGAATTCCATGATTTCTCGATCAACAAGTAACCGAAAAATCATCCAAATTCCATACCCAACACTCGCACTGAAGTATAATGACATAAATGTGTTTTCACCATCAAGATATAATTGCAAAGCCATAACAGAGCAAGGAAAGAAACACATGAAAAAAATAAAAATAAAAACAAAGTGAGGAAATTAGAGAAGGAAGGATAAAAAAGCAATAGAAGATTAAAGATTTCACCTTTATCAAACTTTTTACCATCTGGGTCAAGCTTATCAACCACGAAAATATCCTCAAAAAGTATAATGCTAGACATTCTCTGCAAAGTTTTTACCCACACAGCTGAGAACAGAGAGAGTTTAACAAAGAGAGTAAGGAAGGAAGCCAAAGGTAACGCTCGGATTTGGAATCGGTACAGTTAATAAAAATGACTGGGTCAAAGATATTTTAGAGATATCGGTCCAGTTAATCAGAAGTTGATATTAACTTTAAATTTATTTTTTTCTAAGATATTTTATTTAATTTTTCGAAAACCTACTGAAATGTCGAATGGATTGGGTTCATTAAATGGGTTTACATTTTAGAGGTAGTAATCTTCGAAAATAAGCGTATAAATAAGCGAGTTTAAACCGTATAAAATTAATGTTAATAAATATAAATATATAACAATAAATATAAAAATATAAAAAAATTATAAATACATAAAAATAATTTTAAATTTAGAGTCAATGAATATAAAATAAATTATTTTACTCTAAATAAATAAAAATAAATTTAAAATAAAATAATCTTACAATAAGATTGAATTTACTATAATATTTACATAAAAATAAATTTAAAATAAAATGATCTTATAATAAGATTGAATTTACTATAATTCGTTTGATTCAATGAAAATAATTTTTGAAAAATATTTATATTTTTTGAAAAAATAAAAAACTTTCGTTATTTGTATAAGTCAATGAAAAATATTTATGTTATTTAGTTGTTTTTTGAAAAATTTGTTTCTTTTTTTCAAATCATATTAACAAATTAATAAAGTGTTAAAAATCATATAATATTTACTAATTAACTTATTTATATTAAAAATAATTTTATTTTGAAAATAATATTTAATATTAAAATATTATATTATTATGAATTTAAAAGAAAACTATTTATTATTACTTATATTAATTTTTAAAAAATTTGAAATAATATTAATATTTATTTTAAAATATTCAAAATATTTATAATGTTACAATAATTATATTTTATACTAAAATTATTTATTATGAAATATTTATATTTATTATTAAAATGAAAATAGAAAAATTTGTCAATAAAATATAAAAAATATTATATATTAATTTAAAATAGCAATAATATAAATATATTATTTATTAAATTAGTATTTATTATATTATTAATAAATAATAATATAATATTTTTTTATTATTGAAATATTAAAAATATTTAAATTTAATTCTATACAAAATAAAATATCTAATCTTAAAATAGTAAAAGATTTTTAATTCTAATATTTTAATTTAAAACTTTTAATCTAATTAAATAAAAAATATTTTTATTAAGATAATAATATTTTAAGTAGAGTTAAATTAAATTAAAATAAAAAATGTTATATTCAAAATTTAAATTAAACAAAATTATATTAGTTGTCGCTCGGTTGCAACAATTTCGAATTGCAGACGTCTTCACCTCGATCTTTGCATCACGTGTTCTAGAATGCCTCTGCAAAAGAGAAAAAGATCAGAGGGACGCAGGAGTTCTTCCCTGCGTTGGTACTCCAATACTTAAGTCAGCCAAAGAATTGAGCAGAGTTTCAGTAGGGAAATTCAGAATTAAGTTAACGAATCATACCTGACCCCTATTTATAGGGATTTACTCTGTCACTAATTACATTTTTGCCCTTTTTATCTTACTCAGGGTTTGTATCATTTCTCACATGTTTTATTCGTGCGCCATGTGATGTACTATTATTATTCTTTTATCATGCACAACAATTGCTCCCCACTCTTTCGCTAGGTATAACCTTGCGGAATAGTACATATGTTCTTCTTGTAGCCTTAGATCAAGTCCTAACATTGTATTTTGAAGTCAAATTCTCTGGCCGTATAATTCTCAAGCTCTTGTTTGAGTGCGTGGCTTACCTCGCGCATTTTTCACTTCAAGCCCTTTGTTTGGGTGCATGGCTTTCCTCACGCATTTTTCGCTTCAAGCTCTTGCTCATTTTCTTCGTGGCTTACCTCGCGCACTTTTCGCTTCAAGCCCTTGGTTGAGTGCTTAGCTTACCTCGCGCATTTTTCGCTTCAAGCTCTCGTACATTTTCTTCATGGCTTACATCGCGCACTTTTTGCTTCAAGCTCTTTGTTGTGTGCTTAGCTTACGTCGCGCACTTTTCGCTTCAAGTTTTCGCACATTGTCTTCGTGGCTTACCTCGCATTTTTCGCTTCAAGCCCTTTGATTGTGTGCTTAGCTTACATCGCGCACTGTTCGCTTCAAGCTTTCGCACATGGTCTTCGTGACTTAACTCGCGCATTTTTCGCTTCAAGCCCTTGGTTGTGTGCTTAGCTTATATCGCGCACTTTTCGCTTCAAGCTCTTGCACATTGAGTGCGTGGCTTACCTCGCGCATTTTTCACTTCAAGCCCTTGCACATTTTCTTCGCGGCTTACCTCGCGCATTTTTCGCTTCAAGCCATTTTCTAAATATAGCTGAAAATCTTGATATGAAATAAAATAATTAATAAATCATCATTCAATAAGTGAAATTTCAATTCATAGTTTTGACAATGACATTAGATAAATAAAATTTCACTGCTAATATGGCTTCAGGTGATTAGCATTTCATGTTTTTGCTATCCTCTTGCCTTGTGAACTTTTCATCTCCTTTCAAGGCATTGGTAGCCCGACGATGGTAAGGGTTTCTTTTATTTGAACTCCCTTATATGTAGTTCAGCGTCGGTATTCTTTTCATCACTTCTTCTTGAGTGATATATTTATCTGCTCTAGAGAACAAGTCTGAGATCGTCGTCGGCTGATCTAAAGATAGCGACTCTTGCAACTTTTCAGACCTTATCCCTTATAGCATAGTTGTCACAACTACTCCAACTTGTAGATCATGTATTTCAAGAGTAGCATTACGGAACTGATCCACATAGCTTTTGAGTGATTCCTTGCTCCCCTGCCTTAAGGTAAACAGATAGGTGGCCTCTTTCCTTTTCTGGCTTTTTATCACAAAGGCCTTCAGAAATTCGCTTCTTAATTGATTGAAAGACGAAATAGACCCCTCCGACAAACTGTTAAACCATTTTAGTGCATGGTCAGTTAAAGTTAAGGGGAATGCTCTACTCATGATCTCATCCTTCCATCCATGTAATAGCATCAATGACTCATAGTTTTGAATGTGTTCATAAGGGTCCGTTTTTTCCGCATACGCTGTTATCTGCAACATTTTGAATTTTGGAGGCAGCGATTTTCCCATGATCGTTGTACTGAATGAGATTCTCCTCCTCTTGTTCTCTTCAATTGGAACCAATTTTTTCTCTTCTAAGATTCGTTCCACCATTCTTTTCATATCTGTGACAACTTGTGCCTTGGACACGGGTCTGTTTTGCCCTTTCTTAGCATCATACGCATCAGCTTGGCCGCAGTCCATAACTTTTTTCCTGTTACCCTGAGTTCGATTTTGACGAGTCTGAGATTGAAAGTTTGCCATTCCAGTTTCAAGGTTTCGTGTTGGATCTATTGTCGAGTCTCTCTCAACATGAGACCCTGTCATTCCCACATCTTTGATTCCGTTGTTTGACGGGCTGTTTGTGTTCTGGGGCCAAGGATCTTCGACGCCCAAATATCCAGAGTCTAGTTGAGCCGGACCCTCAAGGTTTCTAGTACTTTGGCGTCTCCGACCACCAACAATCTCCTGTGTTGAATTCTTTATACCATGACGCCGCAGTTTTTTGACACTCTGATGTCTCCAGTTCATTGGAGTCTCGCGCATGGGGTCTTCCGTAACTTGGCGCTGCAAGTTTTTCGAGGCCTTACGCACATGGTCTCCCATACCCTAACGCCTCATATCTTCCTCAGTCTCACAAATAGGGTCTCGTGCGGCCATGCCGCGAGGATCTCGCGCACCCCTGCTGTGAGGGTCTCGCGTAAGCTGGCATCCCCGTGTTATGAGTGTGCCACGTGGCGCGCGAAGAACGCGCCATGTGGCGCACGAAGCAAACGGGGGGTCTTGCGCGGCCATGCCGTGAGAGTTTCGTGCACCCCTGCCGTGAGGGTCTGGTGCTCCCCTGCCGTGAGAGTCCGCTGTGGGCATGCCGTGAGGGTTCAATGCGGGTATGCCGTGAGGATCCAATGCAGTCATGCCGCGAGAGTCAGGTGCGAGCATGCCGCGAGGGTCTAATGCAGGTATGCCGTGGGGGTCAGTCATGCCGCGAGGGTCTAATACAGGTATGCCGTTAGGGTCTTGCGGCATGTTGCCGTGAGGGTCTTGCGGCAAGATGCCGTGAGGGTCTTGCGACCGCATGCCCTGAGAGTTTTGCAGCAAGATGCCGTGAGGGTCTTGCGACTGCATGCCCTGAGAGTCTTGCGGTAAGATGCCGTGAGGATCTTGCGCCAAGATGCAGTGAGAATCTCGCGCAAACATGCCTTCAGGGTGTCGTGGTACTTGGCCTTCACTGTCTCGCGCCATCTTACCGTGAGGGTCCCACACGAACATGTCGAGAGGGTCTTGCGCAGCTCGGCCTTCTCCCACCAAGTTTTGGACGGCTAGTGGCAGATTCACTTGCGGGAAAACGCCATTGAACAGATCAACCATTGTCCGCAAAGCTTGAACAGTCTCTTCTCCTTGCTTCCGCATGACTTCGAATTCGGCAATGGGAATCGTAATTGTATTCGACCCTCTCTCGGTCTGAACTCCCTCACCTAAGTCTATCATTGGGGAACTCGCCATGTCCTCACTTTCTTCACTTCTGATTGCTGTTGAACGTGTCTGTACCATCGTTGTCGAAAGCTTTTCTTCCGTTTCCCACAGACGGCGTCAATTGTTGTCGCTCAGTTGCAACAATTTTGAATTGCAGACGTCTTCACCTCGATCTTTGCGTCACGTGTTCTAGAATGCCTCTGCAAAAAAGAGAAAGATCAGAGGGACGCAGGGGTTATTCCCTGCGTTGGCACTCCGATGCTTAAGTCAGCCAGAGAATAAAGCAGAGTTTCAGTAGGAAAATTCAAAATTAAGTTAGCGAATTGTACCTGACCCCTATTTATAGTGATTTACTCTGTCACTAATTACATTTTTGCCCTTTTTATCTTACTCAGAGTTTGTATAATTTCTCACATGTTTTATTCGTGCGCCACGTGGTGTACTATTATTATTCTTTTATCATGCACAACAATATTTATAAATTTAATAAATAATTTTATATATAAATAATTATTTTTTAAAAAATAACTTCTTATCAAAAGCATTAGATAATTTTCAAGAAGATATGCTAACTTTTTCGTTCCAGAAAAATTGTTTTCGTTGACAAATTATTTTTCCAATAAAAAAAAAAAACAAAGATAAAAAATTTTTGGAAACTACAATAAAGCCAAAAGTAATATGAAAAGAATAAAAAAAGAAAATGAATTGGCGCCCGCACACACCCATTCCCCCCCCCCCCCCCCTCTTTTTTTAATAATGATTTTAGGTACAGATAAATCGCGTCCCCACTGACAACAAAACACCGCCGAAAGTATACTCATCCACTCCCGCCTAGGGTTTATCTAGGGTTTCGATTTTCGACTGTTCCTTCCTCTGTGTTTCCCCAATGGCGAAGCCGACGAGAGGCCGTCGATCGCCCTCAATCTCCGGCTCCGGTTCATCGTCCCGCTCTCGGTCTCGTTCCCGTTCTTACTCCGGGTCCGGCTCCAAGTCCAGTTCCCGCTCTCGATCTGTCTCCCGGTCCAGATCTGCTTCACCATCTAGCTCTCGCTCCCGGTCCAGATCTTCCTCCTCTTCCTCTCCTTCTCGCAGCGCTAGCTCTCGAAGTCTTAGCCCTCCTTCTCAGCGTCGAAGGTCACATTGTTTCTTCTCTCTTCAGATTCTCGATACTCTACAAATTGTTCATGAGGATTTGATAAATTTTTTATTTTTGAAAATTTCGTAAAATATACATTTTCTTGATGGCGAAAAGAAATGAAAGAATTCAATTTTAAATTGATTAGATGTTGTTTTGTTGTTACTTAAAAAAAATGTACCAAAATATAAGAAAAAATGGAGAATTAAAGGCGGTGCTTTTGCTTTTATACGGAACAATTATAGAATTGTGTTAAATTTTAGGTATTATTGCATTTTTAATTGATTAATTTTGGTTCCTACCATTTGCTTTTGATTGTTTTCGAATTCTTAGGAAGCTGGAGCAAATAGAAAAAAAAAAGTGAAGTAACAACCAAACAGAGCCCTATTTTGAATCTTAGGGATATCGATATTTCCTTCCTGTGTTGATAGTGTTGAAGTTGGTACATTTTATTGTTGCTATAGTCGAAAATGTATGTTTTACCCAATAATAAGTACTTGGAAACTTGGCTTATCGGATTCTATTTCAAAACTTACCTTATGCAATAATTTAACTTAATTGATTTATTGTTGCTTGGATTAGTAGGAAGTTTAAATTCTGTCATCTTGGCAGCTGTTTGAGTTGGAATCTAAATCGGTGTATGATGTACAAGAGTTGTATCAAAATTATGAGTTGAGAGGTAGCAATGCTGTAAATTTAATGAATGAGAACATAGATTGTTGGATACATTGTCTTCTGCAATTGGGAATGCAATCCTCTTTATTGATATTGGTGTCTCAAGTTTCAGATATTGCAACTGTCCATCACACTTTTTTTTTTTTTGGTGCATTTCATAATTGTCCTTTTGAAGTTTAATTAATATTTGTATTGGAGTTGTCTTTTCTTTCCCTGACACAGTCCAGCTGATGCATCTAGGCGAGGTCGTTCCCCACCACCACAATCTAAAAAAGCATCTCCACCTCAAAGGTAAAGATATGTTCGATACAGATACACCTCTATTGTCAGTTTAATGTTTTTGCGGAACCTTTATATATGTATTGCATATGTTCTGTATAATTAACTACTAGGGAATGGATGTTTTAAAGGTTTTTAATACATGCTTTAGAAAATGACACATTGTAGAAAAAGAAACTTGTTTTTAATCTGTTTTAAGTCAGTGGATCTGGATTTCTAGTAGTAGAGAGAATCAATTATTCTTTTAAGAAGCAGTTTTTATTTTTGTTATTCTTCTCATAGGATAACTGGTATTTAAACCGTAGTTATTTTCTTAGAAAACAAAGGATGAGTTTTTTTCCTTGTTTTTCTTTTCTAGTTTCCAGGATGGGGATTTTTTTTTTATATCTTTCTGTTTTCTTCAATCATGAGAAAATTCTGCCAGAGAAACTGACTTGGTTGCATGTCATACATGCAATATATGCAAACATGCATTATGCTTAATTTGATAATTTGGGAGGGAGCTTAGTGGTATGATCATATTTAGGAACAAAAAGAGAAAAAAAAAAATACAGTAATTGAGAAGGATTAAGTTTATACTCAAGTACGTATGTTGGTCTTGGTGTTAATTCCAGGAAGGCTTCTCCCATCCGTGAATCTCTGGTTCTTTATGTTGATTCACTGAGCAGGAATGTCAACGAAGGTCATCTAAGAGAAATATTTGGTATGTGCTTACCTTTTAACCCTTGAGTAGTATAAATGCTCGACTTAGAATAGTTAATGCATCTTGTGAGCTGAGGCACTTGATAAACTATGGCATGTAACACTTTCATTTAATGATTGGCATGTTAAATACTTCATGACATGATACTGATGACTAGTAATGAACTCTTAATTAATCAACAGAAACTTGTCAATTTACAAGGACACTGTAAGTCTTGTCTCGACTTTTTTGTAGATCTTGTTTCTAATATTACAATATATGGTTTTTTATCCCCCAAAGAATATGGTCACTTAATCATTGTTAGGCATGATATTTTCGCAGTTATATTATAAAATTACAGAAGATTCATTCTTTTCTCTTGAAGAAGTTTTGAGAATTATTGTATATACCCTATGTTGGCTTCTGCAAATAATGTTTTCTGAACTGTATTTTTTTCTATAGGGTTTTATTTTGTGCTTTGAGGTTGTCCTTGTGTTCTAGAAACTTTATCCTCTCTTTAATCTCATAAATAGCTTTGGAAAACTATTATGAAATGTGCACCCACATATTAGGAGGTTCTAAAGATATAAAAACTGGTAGAATATGATCAATTTAGACGGTCCACGGGGATTGGCAAGTTGGTATCCCACAAACCTGTGTAAGGTCTCACATTGGTTTTGTGTGAGACCATCAGGTGACAAAAGTAGCTTTTTTTCAGGATTGATTCTTCCAAGGAGGAGTTCACATAAGTCATTTCATTATGGGCTTGGGACTATTAATTTTTCTTTGCTTAGTTCAAGAGTATTAAAATTATATTTATTATGGCTTTAGCAAGGGTGGCAGCATAAAGGGGCTGGTGCTTAGGCTTTGACTTTGCAAATGATCTCATGTGTCTTGGGATTCCTATTCTATGCATTCATTTGATCTCCATGCCTGCTATATTTATATGTTAAATGAGATTATATAATTGTATATAATTTAGATAATAATTTGCTACTTTTGAAATGCTTATAATTTTGCTTACTTTTTTGTTTGGATGAATATTTGCTTCCTTTATATTTTTAAACAATTAGACACCTTTATAGTTCAATGATGATTATAATTGTCTTCATCTTCCCTCCTTGTAGGTAATTTTGGCGAAGTTGTAAATGTGGATCTGGCAATGGACCGTGCTGTAAGTTCATATTAGTCATGCTCATCTCTTGGTGTTGATTATTATTATTATTATTATTATTATTATTATTATTATTATTTGACATATTCAACCTTAACAGCTTAATCTTCCAAGAGGATATGGCTATGTTGAATTCAAGACGAGAGCAGATGCTGAAAAAGCTCTACTGTATATGGATGGTGTAGGTTTTGCTAAGATGCCAAAGTAAAATTATTAGTAGTATTTAGAGTTAGTATTTTGCAAAATGTTGTTATTTGTTGCTTTAATGCAGGCACAGATTGATGGCAATGTTGTGAGAGCGAAGTTTACACTTCCTCCACGACCAAAAGTTTCCCCACCGCCAAAGCCAATTGCTTCTGCTACTAAAAGAGATGCTCCAAAACCTGATACTGCCGCTGCTGATATTGAGAGGGATGGGCCAAAACGGCCACGTGAATGTATGTTTAACGTAGTAAAGTTTCTGTCTAATTTATGATTTGATTTGTATATTTAATTACTTACATGTTATTCAACTTGTTAACTGATGGGTATCAGCATCTCCTCAACGGAAACCCCTGCCCTCACCACGAAGGAGATCGCCTGTGGGTCGAAGAGGTGGATCTCCTAGACGGCCACCAGAGTCTCCACGTCGGCGAGTTGATTCTCCTTTTCGTCGTCGTGTAGAATCTCCTTATCGCCGTGCTGAAACACCTCCCAGGCGCCGTCCTGCCTCTCCTCCTAGAGGTCGTTCGCCATCGTCTCCTCCAAGAAGGCTGAGATCTCCAGCAAGGTTTGGTACTTATAGTAGGCTAATAGCTCGTTAATTATTGAACTGGTTTTGAAAGAATTTGACCCATTTAATCTTCACAGGACCTCTCCTCGTAGGATGCGTGGTAGTCCAATCCGAAGACGCTCTCCTCCTCCAAGGCGCCGGTAATAATAAATTTTAGCTATTTTCATAAGCCTTAAATTTTTTTGCCCTAATGTACAAGTGAACCGGTTGGAACCTGTGAACAAATAAGTAAATACATAATATCTTGTTGACTTTGGGGACTCAAGAATACTTTAATGTATCAAAGATAAGCTCAGAATTGTTATTTAGGTAGTCATAGTGTTTCTTACTCATGTTGTTGGCTGTTATAAGTGATACTTTGCTGTTGATCTGTTGTTGTATGAAGTGTGATGAGCTCGGACAAATTAGTTTAAGTCTAATTTCATATAATTTGGGTCTCATACTATTATGTTTTATTACAGCTCACCTCCTAGACGAGCTCGTAGTCCTCCAAGAAGGTCTCCCTTCAGTCGAAGACGGAGCCGTTCTCCAATTCGTAGACCTGCTCGTTCTCGTTCAAGGTCGATCTCACCTAGGAGGTAATACTCTTCATACCATAAACCTTTTATCTGATGAATTTGCTTTAAACAATCTGTCTTCTTTTTCATCATCTCTCTATTTTCCTGCAATATGCCAAATATTCCCAAGAAAAGTGGCAATAAATAGAGGAGTTTATTAAATTTATTTATATGGGCTGAAATGACTAGTAATTTGATCGACTAATTTGAATGAATGAATTTGAGCTTGTGCTGCTGCCTGTCATGCTTTTCTATGCCCCTTTGGACTTGGGAGTATGAGAATGGACCAAAATATGATGTATTTGGGGTCAGAAGTGTTATTAGTAATATTTTTTCTTCCTTGTGGGCCTATCTTTTTTTTTTTTTAATTATTATTATTAAATTAGAAAGCTAGACTTGAGTAGATTAAGAAGAAAGTATGCCTGTTAATGAAAAACCTGAAATTTACTGTTTGTGATCTTGTGTTTCCACCTATGGGATCTTACTTCTTTATTCTATCTTTAAAACAGAGGCAGAGGACCAGCTGCAAGACGTGGGAGGTCATCATCCTATTCCAGATCACCCAGTCCACGAAAGGTTTGCACTTATTTGTTTGGTTCAGGACTACCTTATTTGCTACTTGTATGATATCTGACCATTTTTTTTTTAATTATGACAGGTAACTAGGAGGATTTCAAGGAGTCGCAGTCCTAGAAGGTAATTTGTTCATTTATTTTATTCATTTTGTTACTAAACAATTTGCACTTAAAATGAACATTTTATTTCATCCCGAGATGCTTTTTTTTTCTTTATTTATTTGTTTTTATTTCATTTGTGATTTGATGCTGTGTATTCATCGAGACTGGGCTGTGCTTTAGTGCTTGCATGAGGACATCTGTCTTTATTATATATATGTATATATAAATATATATTTCTGTAGATGTATATGTGTATGTATAGCAGATTTTTCTTTGAATTTCTAATATAACATTGATTTATTGTTTGCCTAGTAATCAATAGTATATGCTTTTTGCAAAGCTACAATTTTACTGGAGAGGGGAAGTTAAGATTTCTGAATTCTTCTGGGGAAGTATTAGGGGCCATATGCGTGAGATAAGTTCCAGGCATTAAACAAACTTCATGAAGAATGTTAACCATGAATAATCTCGAAACATACACTTTCTGTGCTAGCCATGGAACTTACAGACACAAGTACATGAATGTGAACACTCCGCACAAGGACATTGGTAGGAAGCCGGTGAGGTTCGTAATAGAAATAAGTTGGCAAGTTTTGATTAATCCAAAACTCTTCAACTAATACCTAGTCAATAAAACAGATGGACTTGTTCTTGGAAAGCTCTATGCAGATGGCCAAGATGGCCTCATTTTGTAAACTTTGAATTTATCAGTATGGCCTTATTGTGGATTCCAATATATGATGTCAAGGGATCCTTTTTCATGTGCAGGCCATTGAGAAGAAGCAGCAGCAGCAACAGTAGCAGCAGTAGTTCACCTCCTCGGAAACCATAAGTTGTATTACCCGTTTTCTCGGTGCCCCGCTCATTCCCCATCTGATTGTATCAGTTGTGAATGATGTAATAGACCTGCTCAAAATACTTGTTCCAATCGTGATCTTTGGTTGGCTCTTCACTGTATCAACTCTAAGAATGTCTTGTTTCAACAATTTACTACTGCCCCTTAATTTCATCGAGTTCTAAAAATTTGCTGAGAAACTGAATGATGTAATTGCAAATCGATTAAGTTAGCCTTGTGAAAGTCATCGCATGGGACTATTCTCATCCGCATGTCTAATCTTCGATCAGGTCAACCCAGATGTGGCTGCAATTCAACAGGTTCTTGCACGGAGGAAAATGCTCATTTTGGACGTTAGATCCGATGAATTTTTTTTTTCATTATAGACGACCCGGCTCCCAACAGGACTGAAACAAATGTTGTTCAGAGCAGATTGATATGGGTAAAAGATATGAATGTTTAGAGTGGATTTTGTAATTTTACATATGAAAACAATACGGTATAAAAATGATATAAATAGAAGATATAAAGTAATATAGGTTAAAATTAAATAAAAATTATATATAAATTTGATAAAAATTAAAAAAATATTATTTTTTTTTGAAATTTTATACTTTATTATAAACAAATAAAATTTTATATAACATAAATATAAATTATAAATTCGAATTATCAAATCTAATTATCATGACCCATCGAACTCCTATGATCATCTACGACAAGGCCCTTTGTTTTTCCACCTTAAAGCTACATTGCTTGACTTGACTATTTTCCTCGGTTTCAAAGGTTTGGTTGAGGGTGGATTGGTTTTGTAGCTCCAAGGGGGAAATCCACTTGCCTCCTCCAAATTTGAATTGAATTGGGGCTCTCGCGATATAACAATCAGTACACATTTAATTGATTGAATGTGAACAAACAATTATTTTTAGCTGTTCTTGCTGTTGATGGAAAAACGATGCCATCGATAGGCTTGGACATTTGGAAATGGTTGTTTAGGGATCTTCAATTGTTGCTCCTTCCCTCTTTACCAGTCTGGCCACTATGATTATATCACATAAATTGCACTTTTTGTTAGAATATTCAAAGAACGGCTCATTATTTCACCAATATTTGCATCAATGTCCATCTCAAATTTGAGAAATGAAATTGGAATTTAATTTCTTCGTCAAATTTTATTTTTTAAAAAAATCCAATTACCAACAAAAATCAAGATTTTCTTATGGAGATCATGCAAGGGCCTGCTACCAGTAATGGATATGCTGTCGTATTGTCATCTGCTAGTGAATGCCAATTGCATTCGATGTGGTGAGCATGAAGAATCACTAAGACCTGCGTTGAGGGACTGTCCAAGAGCAAAGCTGTTTGGAACATGTGTAATGAATAATAATGATCTGCTACTAAACTCTGTTGATGAAGATTGGATTTCTAGTTGTATCATTTTGTTGGCTGGGAGGAAATTACAACTATTTGCATGGATTCTTTGCTAAATAGTTTGAAATATTAAGTTTGTAAATTAAGTTTAAGTTGTTAAAAGTTATGTCAGTTAAGAATTATTTGTTAGAAAGTTATTTGTAATAGGCATAATTAGACAATAAACATAATTAGTTAAAAAGTGATGTATAAAAGATATAATTTATTTGAAAATGTATCTTTTGGGCAAAAGTGATGTCCAAAAACATAACTTATTTAAAGAGATATCTTAAAATGATGACTTATTTAAAAAGGTATTTTTGGACAAGATATGTCTATTCAAAATGCCTATTGACCATTATAAAAATCAAAACTTATGTGCTTAATTTTTATTCATAATTTTATACTTGTTTTGAGAGAGTTTGTGAGATTTTGTTATGTCATAAAGTTCGCATCTTAGAATCATTTTTTATTTTTTGTTCTATTTTTTATTTTTCCTAACAATCTTAATGATTCTAAAATAATGGCGATTCCTTTAAGCACAAGTTTCAAGATTTTAAATTATGAGACAATCAAGTTAAATCGCTTTGATGATATCAACTACATGCAATGGAAGGACAATATGACTTTCCTACTAATAGCATTGAAGGTATCGTATGTGCTTGATCCTAAACTATCACTACTACCAGAACCAAATGAAAATGATAATGAAGATGTGAAGAAGGAAAGACTGAATCGTGAAGAAGATGAACTTATTTATGATTGTCACATCCTTAATTCTCTCATTGTTCGGCTATATGATCTGTATCAAAACATATCATCTCCAAAAGAAATTTGCTCTACATTGGAGAAAATGTACAAAGATGAAAATAGAGGTACAAATAAGTTTCTTGTTATGAAATATTTTGAATTTAAAATGAATGATGACACACCTGTTATTGATCAAGTGCATGAGTTGCAAATAATTGTCTCAAGATTGGCTGAAGTGGAGATAAAATGTTCTTAACTCTTTCCAAGATATGGCTATTCTATCTAAACTTTCTCCATCTTGGAATGAGTATAAGAAGAAAATATTGCATTCACATGAAATTGCAACCATAAAGCAGTTTCAAATTGATCTCCAGAGGTTGAAAATCATGCACGAGATGTTATTCTATTAGAACCGAAGGTTCATTATGTAAGTAACAATTCTAGTAAGAAGAAACTTAAAGCTCAAGAGAAAGGTGATACATCTAAGAAATCTTCTCCCAAGAAGAATTTGCCTTGTTATTATTGTGCCAAAAAAGGCCTTTTTATTAAATATTGGAGATTAGAAATGCTTTTAAGATTTTCACTTTGTTGGAAAATAACTTTGAAGTATGCGAACTGAATTGGACGTATGAGGTGTGCAAACACAATCTTTAAGGATAATTTTTCCCTTTGGAGTAGAAACTCGATGCAACAGACCTTTCTTAATAATTTGCACTAACTATTAAGATTGACAGGAACAACAACCAGCAAGGTTGTGAACAATGAAGAAATAAAATAAAAAGGCTAGAGATAAGAAATGAGACGTGATAAAAGGTAAAAATGACATTAAAGGTGTAGGCTACTATTTTAGACAAGATAGAGTTATCTGAATTGGCCATTAAATCAAGCTATAATAGCATGATTACTAATCATAATAACATAGTTACTAAGCAATAATAACAGCCATGAAATCAAGCTTTAATGGTTTGATAACATCTAGAAAACTTTTTGAAATACAGTACAATTGTTTAAATACAAATTTATTTAACAATCCCCCAAATATTTCAAAAAGTTTTTTTAAAAATATATATTATGCTGGGTTAAACTCAATTGAATGTAATGCATCGAAACTGGTGCCTTTTGGACTATAAACCAGTTCTAGAAAGAATGGAATATAATTCACAAAATTATTGGTGAAGTTTGAAACTTCTATAAACCAAGAATTTTAATTGTGAATCATAATTTTCACCAATCACATTACATCCCCACAATTTTTCTTGTTCAACACGATTTTGCACTAATAGGTCATGTGCATATCTAGTTTATTCATGAGTGCTCTAGAGAATTTGCCACAACTCTCATAGGAGCGGCCTTCTCCATAGTCATTTTGGTGATTCCTTCAAATGTATACTGCAATTTAATAAACTACTAATAATAGATATGGAATTCATTAAGAGCTTAGCTCAATCTCTCTTTCATTGCAGTCTTGCACTATTCTCACCATAGGAGGGACAATCAAATTTAATAGCGCATCACTAGATCAATAAAGTGACTTATTATTACCCTTATGAACCTAATTCATGGGATCGCCAATCACATAGATTGGGTTACCATCATTGTTGATTTTTCTCAATTAGCCTAAGTCTCATTCCCTTTGATGTATCATGAATTAATTTTCTTCTTAATGGTTTAGTTAAAGGGTTGACCAAATTCACTTCTGACTTCACATAATCAACGTATATAATTCCATCTTTAAACAGCTGCTTTGTCGCATCATGTCTCAATCGAATGTGTATATTTTTACCATTGAAAGTTTTAGTCTTTGTAATGGCTATTGCCACTTGGCAATCACAATGCATTGACATAGAAGGTGTTGGTTTCATTCCCAACCGAATATTTGCTAAGAAGTTTCTTAACCACTCAACCTCATTATCAGCTAATTCTAGAGTTATAAATTCTGACCCTATGGTGGATTTAGCTATTATTGTTTATTTAACTGATTTCCAAGTTACAACACCTCCACTAAAGGTAAACATTAGTGGATTTTGTCTCATCGAAATCCAAGATCCAATTAGCATCATTGTATCCTTCTAATACAGCGGGAAATCCACTATATGAGATACCATAGTTCATGATACCTCTCAGATATATCATTACTCTGCTTAATGCAGTCCAATGATCACAATTGGGATTTTGTATATATCTGCTCAATCTACACACAACATAAGCCATATCAGCTTGAGTATAATTCATTAAATGCATCAGACTCCCAACAATTTAGGCATACTTAGACTAAGCTACACTATTTCTTCTATTTTTCATTAATTGGGTATTAGCATTATAAGGAATACTCATTGGTGTGACATCAAAGTGTCCAAATTTCTTAAGTAACCTCTCAACATAAAGCATTAGGCCACCTTCACATCTTATATTTTTAACACCCAAAATAACATTAGCTTCTCCCAAATCATTTATATCAAATTTAGAAGTTAAAAACATTTAGTTTCGTTCACAACATCAATGCATGTACCAAAAAAAGCATGTCATCAATACATAAACTAATAATTACAAATTCACTATCAATAGGTTTTGTGTACACACGTTTATCTACTCCGACAAAGGAAAATCCATTATCAACTAGAACTTGATCAAATTTCTCATGCTACTATTTTGGTGATTGTATTAAACCAGAGAAAGATTTAAGTAGTTTATAAACTTTATTCTCATTTCCAAGAAGAACACATCCTTCAGGTTGCACTATGTAAATTTCTTCTTCTAAATCACTATTTAGAAAAGTTGTTTTAACATCCTTTAATGAACAACAAGTTTGTAAATAGAGGCCAAAGCAATTGAAACACGAATAGATGAAATTCTAGTTATTGGAGAAAAAGTATCACAATAATCAATATTTTGTTTATTGAATCCACTTACTTCATTCGAGTATGAATTGAGTTGGGGCCATTGTGATATAACAATCATTACAGATTCGACTAGCTTTAACGTGGGTCATACATGGTTGAATGTGAATAAATAGTCAGTCTTAACTGTTCTTGCCATTGATGGAAATAGCAATGCCATCGAAAGGCTTGGAGATTTGGAAATAACTGTTTAGGGATCCTCAATTGTTCCTCATTCCCTCTCCAACCAATTTGGACACTATGATTATATCCCCACACATAAATTGCACTCTTTGTAGGAATATTAAAAAAAACGGCTCATTGTTTCACCAATATTTGCATCAATATACATCTCAATTTTGAGAATGAAATTGGAATTAAATTTCTTCGTGAAATTTAAAAAAAAAAATTCCCATTACCAATAAAAATCAAGATTTTCTTATAGAGATAATGCGAAGGCCTACTACCAGTGATGGACATGTTGTTGCTTTGGAAGAATTTTAGGAGAATGAGAATTTCTTTTCTTACTGATTAACTTAGAATTATAGAAATAAATAGGAATAGTCTGTTTGACTAATTCCACTAACGAATCTCTTAAAAATCAAGAAACTTAAAAAACTGGAAAAAAATAAATAATAAAAAATGATTGCATAAAATAAGAGATAAGAATAAAACTATTTTCGAATATATCTACATTCCCCCTCAAGCTAGGCTGTAGATGTTTCTCATGCTGAGCTTGGAGTTAAGCCCTTCGAACAGATTCCTTGGTAGTGGCTTCGTGAGAATATCAACAATCTGATGATTTGTTGGTGTGTAGATTACCTTGATAATCCCAAAATCAATTTTTTCTTTTATAGAGTGACGATCAATCTCCACATGCTTTGTACGATCATGCTGAATCGAATTCTTTGCAATACTAATCGTGGACTGATTATCATAAAATAAAGTTATAGGATTTTCCATGGGAATGTGCAAGTCCTCTAGTAATATTTTCAACTACATGACTTCACAAATATCGTGAGCTATTGCTTGAAATTCAGCTTCTGTGCTACTGCTCGAAGTAACAGATTGCTTTTTACTTTTCCACGTGACTAGATTTCCCCACACATAAGTGCAATATCCATACGTGGATCTTCTGTCAATAATGGATCCAGCCCAATCAGCATCACTGAAAATCTCAACACTTCGAGTAAAAGACCGTTTAAAGAAAATGCCTCTGCTAGGAGCAAACTTTAGATATCTTAGGATTCGGTACAAAGCCTTCATGTGTTTTTCATTTGGATTATTCATATGTTGACTTATTACACTCACAGCAAATCCGATGTCAGGACAAGTGTGTGACAAATATATGAGTTTTTCAATAAGTTTTTGATACCTCTCCTTGTCAACAAGTGCACAATCGAGTTTAGCTCCCAATTTTGTAGAAGAATCCATTGGTGTATCAGAGGGTTTACACCCAATCATGCCTGTATCCTTCAATAAATCAAGCACATATTTCCTTTGTGAAACAGTAATGCCTTCCTTTGATCGAGAGACTTCCATACTAAGGAAATATTTCAGATTTCCACGATCTTTAATCTCAAATTCTTTGGCAAGAAGACTTTTTAGTTTGTGAATGGTTTCATAATCATCACCCGTAACTATAATATCATTAACATAGACATCAACATAGACAATAAGGATAGTTAATTTACCTTCAGGAGAGTGCTTCACAAATAAAGTGTGATTGGTCTAGCATTGTGAGTATCCCTGATCTTTAACGACCTTGGTGAATAGATCAAACCAAGCCCTGGGTGATTGTTTGAGACCATATAATGATTTCTTCAGCTCGCATACCTTGTCATTAGTAGTAGAAGTCTCAAAACCAGGAGGGATGGTCATGTAGATTTCTTTTTCTAAGTTTCCATTCAAGAAAACATTTTAACGTCTAATTGAAATAATGGCCAATCAAGGTTAACAATAAGAGAGAGAAGTACTCTTACCGTGCTGAGTTTGGCAACGAGGCAAAGGTCTCATGATAATCTATTCCATAAGACTGAATAAACCCTTTTGCAACTAATCAGACTTTGTATCTCTCAATGCTTTCGTCTTCCTTGAATTTTATTGTGAAAACACACTTACAACCAACTAGTTTCTTGCCTTGAGGAAAATTGATAATATCCCATGTCCTATTTTTCTCTAATGCACAGATTTCTTCCCAAACAACCTTTTTCCAATCATTAGACTTCAATGCTTCATTTATGTCTTTTGGAACCAGAGTACCATCAAGGTTAGTAACAAATGCACGATACTTGGGTGACAGCTTGCTGTAGGAACATAATCCCCAATTGAATGCTTTGTACAACTTCTCACCCATTTCCTTAGAGCAATCAACAATTGTAATTCATCAATATTATCAATTAGTTTCGAGTTACCTTTGTTAGAAATTGAATTCTGGTTAGCTTCTTGGTTTTATTGAATATGAGGTTGTTCCCCTACTTCATCTTTCCTTATTCTTCTTCTCGAATGACACAGGGTTCGGTGTTATTTTCTGATTGAGCACTTTCAAACATGGATGACTAATTTTTGGGAGGAATAGGTGGGGAATCATTTTTTGTGGGAGACTCAAGAGACATGTTTTCAGAAGGTACTTGGGTTTGACAAGGAGAACTATATTGAAGTTTGAGGCTCTCGGATACTAGGGTTTGACTAGGAGGATTGGACTTAACTTGAGGACTCTCGCAGTGGGTTATAAAAGGGATGACATTTTCCCAAATTTGGTATTTACTCTTGCTCTCCCCCTGAATGGTAGATTTGGGATAATAAGGTTGGTTTTCAAAAAAAGGTGACATCTATGGAATTGTAGAACCTTTTTGTGAAAGGAGAGTAACACTTATATCCTTTTTGATGAGGAGAATATCCTAAGAAAATGCATTTGGTTGCTCTCAGGTCCAACTTCTCACCGTTTTGAAAGTGTTCATGAACAAATGAAGTACAACCAAATACTTTAAGAGGTATTTTGGAAATGACCCGAGTGTTGGATAGGCTTGAAGGAGCAGATTACATGGTGTTTGAAAGTTCAATACTCTAGATGACATTCTATTGATAAGATATATTGCGGTCAAGACTGCTTCCCCCCCAAAACTATTTGGTACATTTGTGAAAAATAGAAGAGAACGAGCAACTTCTAGGAGGTGTCAGTTTTTTCTTTCGGCAATATCATTTTGTTGAGGGGTGTCAACAGAAGAACTTTGATGGATTATGCATTGGTTTGATAGATAGTCTTTTAGATTTATGTTGAAATAGTCTTTTGCATTATCTGACCGTAGAAACTGAATTTTGGTTTGGAATTGTGTTTGAACCATAGAGTTGAATTTTTTGAAAATTTGGGCTGCTTTTGATTTTTCTTTCATAAGGAAGACCCAGGTTAATCTAGTGTGGTTATCAATAAAACTAATAAACCACCTGGATCCAGTGATATTTTTAATTCTAGAAAGACCCCAAATATCACTGTGAATCAAGGAGAATGGATGTGATTTTTTGTATCTTTGAGATAGATAAGAGTTTCGAACATGCTTTGAGTATTGGCAAACTTCACATTGAAAATTTTTTGAGTTAATATTCTTAAATAATGAAGGAAACAATTTTTCGAGGTACTTGAAATTGGGATGGCCTAGGCGATAGTGCAATAGCATTATTTCACTATCATTATTGGACTGAATGACAAACTGAGCATTGAAAGAAAAAAGGACTCGACAAAGTGACACAACCAGAACTTTGAACTTGTCTTTGAGAGGAATAACTAGGCTTGATGAGGTAAAGTCCCGAACTCACTTAAGCATTACCAATCGTCTTCCCAGAACCCAAATCCTTAAAGGTATATAGATGTTTGTCAAATGTAACCATACATTTCAAATCTTGAGTAAGTTTGCTAATTGACAACAAATTGCAATCAAGTTTAGGAACCAATAAAACTGATTCAAGTGTGAGTATATTAGAAAGCACCACTGAACCAGTTCCAATTACTTTAGATACTGATCCATCTACAATTTTAACAGTCCAATTTTCTTGACAAGGAGTGAATGTGGAGAATAAAGAAGCATTACCAGTTTTATGGTCTGAGGCTCTGGAATCAACAACCCATGGATCTAAGCTTTCACGTTTTACATTAAAGCCAGTAAAAGAGGGTAGGTTCAGTGGATCCAGATTTCACTTCTTATATGGCTGTGTTGCCTCTACTCGCTCGATTCTTTTGTGATTTCCCACCTTCAAGTCTACCGTGAATGTACCAGCAGACACCATGAGTGTGGCCAATCTTTCCACAATGATCACATTTGGAACGCTCTTTCTTCTGCTGGTTACCACTAATATGGGCTTGTGGTCCCCGAGCAACGAGATCTGATAAATCTATGGCTGGTGTAGTGGTTTGAGAACCCATCATCAATTTCTTTCTGCTTTCTTCATGTCTCACATCAGCAAAGGCTTCTCTGAGGCTTGGTGATGGTTTCTTTGAAAGTATTTTGCCACGAACATCATCCAAGTTCTTATTTAATCCAATTAAGAACTTGTATAAACGTGCTTATTCGACAATTTTTTTTGTAGTACACTCCATCATCCGGACACTTCCACTTGTTTTCTCTAAACATATCCAACTGTTGCCAATGTCGGTTAAGAATATTGAAATATTGTGTAACGGTGAGATCTCCTTGACGTTGATAATGGAGAATGAACTCAATTTCAAACAATTCAGACGTATTTTCTACGTGAGGGTATGCTTCCTTCGCAGCTTTCTATATTTTTACAGTAGTTTCATAAAGCAAAAAATTTTCTCCGATTTCGTTAGTCATGGAATTTAGAAGCCATGACATAACAAGGTTGTTCTCGATCTTCCATGTTCGAAATTTTGGATCTTCCATTTTCGGTTGCACAGCTTCACCGGTGAGATATTCATCTTTTTCTTTGCCGGAGATGAAAATCAAGACAAATTTAGACCACTGCAAATAATTTTGGCCATTTAGTTTATGACCAGTTATGGCATACGAGGTGGTGTCGACGACCTGTGTAGAATTTTGGATGACTTCCGACGACTATGGACTTTTCTTGGCTGCCATGAATTTTTTTTTTTAAGATTTAGGTTTGTAGAACCTAGCCTGATACCATGAAGAATTTTAGGAGAATGAGAATTTCTTTTCTTATTGATTAACTTAGAATTACAAAAATAAATAAGAATAGTTTGTTTGACTAATTCCACTAACAAATCTCCTAAAAATAAGGAAACCTAAAAAATTGAAAAAAAATAAATGAAATAATAAAAATTGATTCCATAAAATAAGAGATAAGAATAAAATTATTTCCTTATATATCTACAGCATTGTCATCTGCTACTGAATGCCAGTTGCATCTGTCACGACCCAAACTACCCAAAAATCAGAGTTAATTTTTTTCACGTTTTGTTATTTTCTTTCATTGCTTACTTGTCCTCTGATCGTGACCACACTCCACTAACAAATTGGGCTGTGCGTCAATGCCAGTCCCACCATACATTTACCATATAACTTAATTCTTTCTCAGTCATTTATAAATGTCTACAATATTTATACATCCCCTAGAGACACTTACAAACATGTTACTGTGTTATGCTTATTTAGATACAATTTGTACAAGTGTATATACCTTGAATGATGGGCAGCAGCGGATATCCGGAATTCAGTACTGAGTCGTCTCAACGTCTACTGGAGATTATCTGTGGGAGAAAATGAAAGGGGTGAGCACATCAAGCTCAGTAAGGCAATCCTACGAACAAGTAGGTAACCATACTACCTACATGAACGTAGTGCCATGCATAAACCACCCTTTCTCCACACATTTTAAAACAGATGATATGAGTTATGATGTTATGTAAAACACATTTGCACGAAAAATTCAACATGCAATTATATTCAAAATCATATCTTTCTCGTTTCAAATTTCACAGTAAAGTCAGGACTCGACCCCTCCTTCGGGTGATCCTGACTCACACAAAATCATGAAAATCCGTTTACATCACATATGGGTTTTAAAAAGCATGGAAATAACCATCATGCACATTTAATTTAAAACCCGATTTGATCTCATCAAAATCGTCGACATGCGAGACTAGGCAATATCTGTATATCGGCAATAACCAGGACTATGGCCATGTGTGTCCTCGTGAGTCCCTCTAGCTACACGGATCCTAGTGTGCGAGGTCTCACCCTGGTCGGGAACCACCCGGGAGGTGGGTCAATCCAACCCGTCAGTCTTATCCGATCCCACGCATCCGAAGATGCCGTATCCGAAGATACCCTGTATCACAAAGATACCGTATCCGAAGATACCCCGTATCACAAAGATACCATATCTGAAGATACCCCGTATCACAAAGATACCACACGGTACATCGTATTCCATGCTACTTGCACGGTACATCGTACTCCATGGACCCATACCGCTCTAGGTACTCCAGCCCAAATGGCCTGCTTCCCACAGAGAGGTTTTGTTTCTTATATCATATCTCAATACTCATGCCATGTCTCAAAACGCACATGCTAGCCTATGTAATCGGTGACACACAGTCTACCCGATGCTCCAAACACGGCTCATCGCATGTTCTCATAAAAATCAGTGTGAGCGATGCTCAGCACTCTCATCAAATCAAGTAAAACTGGCAGAGCCCGCTTTACATCCCCACAAGGCCGCCAACCTCATCCCTCACTCTCACCCCACTTAAGAGGT
This sequence comes from Firmiana major, assembly GCA_033439115.1. NCBI lineage: Eukaryota > Viridiplantae > Streptophyta > Magnoliopsida > Malvales > Malvaceae > Firmiana > Firmiana major. The sequence goes on along the minus strand of CM065913.1, from coordinate 3,655,384 downwards.
CTTTTGAGCCTGTTGGGCCTTTTGGTTGACTCCAAGGGCAGACAGTGGTACTCCACAAATCCAGTAAAACTAGTGCGAGCTAGGCTCTAGCACTCTATATATAAATCACATGAAAATCTTATAAAATCTGATGCGAGTTAAACTCCAGCACCCTATCACGAAAATCATGTAAAATCTGGTGCGAGTTAGACTCTAGCACCGTGTCACGAACAAGCATGTGAAATTTGGTGCGAGTTATACTCTAGCACCTATGCATGTAAAAACTCTAGTGCGAGCTCTTGCTCCAGCACTAATGCATGCATCACACAAATCAAACATCGTGCGAGCTAAGCTCTAGCACGTCACATGTAAATAGAAATACGTAGGCGGCTCTGTTTCCTCAAAACAATTTTCAAAACAATTTCATCGTTGAAAGTATGCAATGCTGTGCATTTTCTTTCAAGGTTAGCCAGCCTACTCATGCATGCATTAAAATGTCTCCAGAACGAGCAGAAACCTCTTGTTCTTGCTCCTCCCAATTTTCCTAAATTCGTAAATTTTACCCTTAACAAGGGTATTTTGGTAATTTGCCCATTTGGGGCACTAAAATTATTATTTGACCTCTAGACCCTTCAGATAATTTTTAAAGACTGCAATGAACTTAAAATTGCGTAAAGTTTACCTCTAGCAGTCCGTAGAATTCCCTTACCTTATTTTCCTGTCGAGTCTGACCTTTCCACTGATGTCACGTCGTGCAATCCGATCTGCTCTCAATCCAATGCCCGAAACTGCGTATCAATATTCCTCAGGTCAGATAACATACAATTTAATTGTATTTCCTATTTTCTGGGCTTAATTTAAATCATTGGGCCCGTTTACCCCTATTGGGCCCGATTGCACCTTAATGGGCCTTAATCGGCCTTAAGCCCGTTTTCCACTTAATTTTCACTTTATTGAGGCCTATTGGGCTCATTGGGCCCTCCAACAATTTATTGGGCCTCGTTCTAACTCTCGAATAGCTAAATTTAATATTTACGACAATTTATCTAAATTTCCATAATTTAATTCAATTTATGCGGAATTTAAATTCATATCACGCATAACGATGTAAATTGTTGTAAATAAGGATCACTTACTCGAGATTCCATGCTAGTACGTAAATTGAGGCTGTCTCGAGCTCTCTTTGGATGCCAATCGTCGAGCTACACAATTTTATAATTTTTCGGGTAAATTTCCAGTCGAAAATTAATTAAATAAAATATTCCAAAATTTAAATCGGTCAATTTGACCGCTTATCGACTTACCCGAAGCTCGATTGCATCACTGGAATTTTCTCCAATTTTTTTCTCTTTTTCTTTTTCCCTTTTTCTTCCTTTTTTCCTCTCTTTTTGGCTGAATCGGTTTAGTCCGGTTCGGACCGGTTCAAACCCATCGGTTCACCCCGATTCACTCCGGTTCGGTAGGTTCACGGCCTTGCTGGCCGGTTCTCCGTCGGCTTCCACCGCCAGCACCTCCGCAAGGTCGTCCGCAGCACGAATCTACCATCGGTTTCGGTCGAGGTCGCCGGAACGCCGCCGGTTCGACCTCTTCTCCCCAGCGTCGAAAACCCATTTCTTCCTCTTCATCGTCGTCGGTGATTCCCGTCGTTTCGTCAACTGATACCGGTGCAGAAAGAACCACCGTCGCCTGGGCTTTCAGAATTGGGCCTTAGTTCCGCCCGAATCGCTGCCGTTCGCCGCCGGTGGCCATTTCTTTCCCGCGGCCTTCTCCTCCATTTTTTGGCGTTCTCCGACGTCCTTGACGCGTGTCACCGGTGGCCTGAAGATCGCCGGCCTCTCCTCTTCCATTTCCGACCCTCCGCCTAGCCGTTGGTCGCCGGACGGCTCGTCGGCCATCCTCGGTTCGCTCGGCTTCGTTTTCGTTCTCTCTCCCCGATGTTTTTTTTCTTTCTTTTTTTTATTACTATTATTATTATTATTATTATTATTATTATAATTTGTTTAATTATTTCACTATTCATTAAAATACTCCATAAAAATCCAAAATATCTACACTTATATTATTTTTATTCTAATTTAATTTATTTAATTTAAGTTTAATTTATTAAATATATTTTTCTCCAAATTTTTGATATTATTCCTTTACGCTTTTCGAGATATTATTCAGGTAATTTTTTGATATTTTTTAAAATTTTTGAATCTTGATCAATTGACCCAAAATTGTATAATTTCCTCATTATCGATCAAGTTTTAATTAAAATTTTCTTATCGCCTTACTACTGGGTTTTGGTATTTTTATCATTTTACCCCTGCTCTTGTTTTCGGGATCAATTTAACCCGACTTCCTTTCACGAACACTCTTTCATTTCGTATTTTAATTAAATTCGGGTCTTACAGCATCCGATGTGGTAAGCATGAAGAATCATTTAGACATGCATTGAGGGACTGTTCAAGAGTAGCAGCTGTTTGGAACATGTGTAATAAATAGTAATTTCGGGACCCAATTTCGTTACATTGATACCATTAATTATCACACATCACGACTTCACACACAGATTAGTTGGGCTATGAGTCGATGTCAGTCGAACACTTCTCATATACTTCAATTCATTCATTCATCATGCATCTATAATAAGAATTTTTACTCATAATAATTTATAATTATTTACATTCGTTTACATCCATGTACTAACATAGATATATCATCGTGCGCTGTCATGTTTAGATACAAAATACTTCAAAAGTGTGTATACATTTCGCAAGTGATAATAGCTGCAGACGGAAGGAAAATACAGAAATCTACCACAGAGCTCTCACTATTGGAACTAATCTATGGAGAGAGAAGAGAAAGGGGTGAACTAACACGCTCAGTAAGGAACATATGAAAGCAGATAGATAATCATACTATCTACGATGCTCATAATGCATGTTTTATCATCTTGTAAAAGAAATGCATTCCATTTATCAGATTTCAAAATGGACATAATCGTTTTGCCAAACACTTGCATATAATGTCATGTCATGTATTAAAATATGTAGATCCGTATCACTCGGGATTAGTTCAGATGCCAGTTCAAAATCATTTCCAAAATCAGATCAGAAACAGAATACCAAATAAATCAGAAACATATCAAAAAACAGAAATCAGATTCAGATTTCAAAAATAGATCAGAGTTCAAAAAACAGATCAGAACAGAAAATAAGATTAGTCAGAGAGACCAGGCAGGGATATACAAAAATCAGACGACATATGGCTATAGTCACTGACCCCAAGCAATCACTAGCTAGGTGTGCAAGGGTGTCCAGAAGCATGCAAATCATGTCTGAAGACTAATGGTATGGTACAACGTACTCCGTGTTGTCTATACGGTACATCACACTCCGTGAACCACAACAGAAAATTAGAAGGGTTGTGGGGTGCCCAATGTCAGGGACTTATCACCCTAACAAGAAATCATCAACCTTAGCTTGTCTCAAAATCCAATGCGAGCCTTGAGTGTGACACTCAGTCAACACCCTGCTCTAAACACGATTTTACTCACAAGTGCAAGCCTTCAGTGTGACGCTCAGTTAACACCCCGCTCAAACACAGTTTTGTTCACACATCAAATCAGAATCCAATAAGAGCAGATCTGTACAACTCACAGATATCGTCATCGCACCAGCACGGTCTTTTCATGAGTCATATCAAAATCAAGTGCGAGCGGATCTGGATAGTTCACAGATTTCATCATAGCTCCAGTGTGATTTTACACACACAAAATAGACAGCTGACTCGATTTCCCACTAAAATGGTACTTAGAAATTGAGTGCAGTACGCAACATGATGCCACACAGAGCGAGAAGGTAATTTCCCATCAAATCACTAATCAAATCAAATCAAACTTTAGAAAATGTGCAATTTAATGCATACAGTCAAATCGTGAGCCAGTCTATCATCTCAACTTTACTAAATCCCCTTTTCACGTAGAAAACATCAAATTTATGCACTTTATGCATTTTTAAAATTTCTCAATTCTAAGGGTATTTTCGTAATTTTTTCATATTTGGGCGTCATTTATATTATTCCATATCTGTACTCCCTACAGAATTTAAATACTTGAAAACTAAGAAAAATATATGCACAACTATCTCTAAGAGCTTGCATAGATCTCTTACTTGGAATTACGTCGACTACACTTTTCACCTTTTCCCACTTTTCGTATATTAATCTATTTGGCTTCGTATGTATCTCCAGGAGCTACAGATGATTATCAATCACATTAATTAAGTCTGATAAACCATTTATTCTTTTCTGCGCAGTTTATTTCATCAAATGGGCCCAATGACTTTTATTGGGCCTTATTGCCTTTCAATGGACCCAACTCTATTTCAGGCTCATTTGAACTTTACTATTCATTCTATCAAGGCCCATTGGGCTTCTTAGGCCCATTAACTCTTATTGGGCAAGCCTTAAAGCCCATTAGCTAAATTGAGCTGATTGCACTTAGGCTTGGCCTATGGAACCTCTCGGCCATGGCATGGTGGCCGAGCACCATCACGCCACCTATGGTCGAATGGCCACCTTCACCACGCCATCATGCTTAGCTTTCACTTAGGCATTTTATCAAACACATGGTTGACATGGTTTAAGCCTTTAACTTATTTCATTAAGGCATTTTATCAAACATCTTCCATGCCATCAACATAACTATATCCAATTCAACAAATTGGTTTCTTTTAATCATGCCATCATCATGTACATGATCTAACCTATCCATGCATGCATTAAAATCATATGCATATTCATAGAATTCCAAATACTCATTTTCGGCCTAAGCTTGTTCATCACTTTAGGTGATGTTTTGCCATACAATTCATACACCAATCAACTCCATAAAATCCCTATATTAACATATATGAAGTTAGAAGATTGAAAACTCATCTAGCTTATACTTTCCTCTTTGGCTGAGACTTGTGGGAAGGGTTAACTTCTCCAAATCAGCTTCTTGGTTATTGGTTTTGGACTATGTTATTCTCCTCACTATGGGTAACAATTTTGCTGAAGACAACTTGTTCCAATTTGGTTTGTAAGTGGGTGAAAACTAGAGAGAGAAAGCTTAAAGCTTTATGTTTCCATGGTGGTTAAATTGGCTAAGGAAGATGGCAACGTGGGGGACTTCAATTTTTTGATTTTGGCCTTCTGAAATTTCAGATAACAGTTAATTAAATCAGCCCATGAAGTTGGCTTGCCATTAGGTTTGGGCTTAGCACATTTTGGGCTTTAACTTTAATGTAAATGGGTTTTAACCTTAAGCAAATTGGGCCTCTCGGCTTGGGCATTTCTATTGAGCTTATTGGGTTGGAATTTTAATGTCACTTAGGCATTTAATTACCCTTAATTTCAGCCCATAAATTGGGCCCAAAGTTTGGCCCATTCTGCACACACATTTGGCCCATTAGTTTTCATGTTTAATCGGCCTTTAGAATTTCAATTCTTGGCCCAATGTCTATTTCTCAATTTCAGCCCAATTAAATTAATCCAATTTTAATTTAATTTATTTTCCATATACTAGGGGCTGAAAATTGAGTGTCTTAACCAAAAATAATTCTTCCCACGCTTTAACTTTAGTTGGGTTAAATTTTAACCATGGTTAGTTCTTATGGTCAAAGTCAACATTTTCTAGGCTGTTTTGACTTTTCTTGACCATTGACCACGTTGACTTTTGTCTAAAAATCTCAAAAGTGAGGTTTCTCATGGTTAATACTTTCATCTCTGCGTTTTAGTTGCTATTGGTAGGCGAAAACGCTAAAAACAGCTCAAACGATTGATTTTGAGCTTGTTTGGGTCATTTTTGACATTTTTACTACTTCGACCTAATCAGAACCAAACTAATCCAACTTTCCTTCTTAAATATCCTTATTTGGATGCTTTAAGTTTTTATCTTCAGTCAAAATGGTTGGCATCCCTTCGGTTTAGTTGGAACTCACTTTAGTTCACAATTGGCACTTTAATGCTTTTAAAGCATTTTTCTACTTTTACTTTCATTTGGAATTGTAATTCAACATTTCTTATGATTCCCATAACATACATCAACGTTTACAATAGTGAATCATAAGTAGTACAATACAAAAATGCGGGTCTTACAAGTAATGACTATTACTAGACTCTGTTGATGAAGTTTGGATTTCTAGTTGTATCATTCTATTGGGTAGAGGGAAATTACAACTATTTCAATGGATTTTTTACTAAGTAATTTGAAATATTAAGTTTAAAAATTAAGTTTGAGTTACCAAAAGTTATGTCTGAAAAATATTGAATAGACATATTATATTAAAAAATTATGTTTAATAGACATAACTAGACAAAATAAACAAAATTAATTCAAACGTGATGTATAAAAGATATAACTTATTTGAAGTGGTATCTTTTGAGCAATAGTGATGTCTAAAAGGCATAACTTATTTGAAGAGATGACTTAAAGGCAAAAGTGATTATTTATTTGAAAAGACATGTCTATTTAAAGTATCTGTTGGCCATTATAAATATCCAAACTTATGTGTTTAATTTTTATTCATAATTTTAAAATTATTTTGAGAAAGTTTGTGAGATTTTGTTATGTCACGCCCCGCTTTCGGGAACCCTTCTATCCATACATTCTCTACTACGGTTGGGCTGTGAGAAGATGCAATTACTAAAAATTTATTTATTTACAGCGGAATATTTAAAACTTTAATTCACACTCCCAGGTGTGTGTGTAAATACACAAAATTAATTGTATAAATACCATGTGCTTACATATCATCCCCATAATACTGATTAAAATTCCAAGATATAACTGTGCGATACGATATATTAGATACAAAATACTCGTGTATACAAATCTTATACCTTTGCGGATTGTGGGAGCTGTTCAACACAAAAGACTTAGAGATCACCGCTCTCTTACTTCTCAGTACCTGGAGGGGGGAAAATAGTGGGATGAGCAAACCAAGGCTCAGTAAGGAAATGTATGCTAGCAGGTAGATATCGTACTACCTACATAGCCCATGCATGCATAAACCAAAACCATGTTTTCGTTATAAATGGAAATATCATACGAACAATGCATTTAAATACATATTTCTCAATAGCATTTTCGTGTAAATCAAATGTCAAACTTCCATTTAAAACATGCTCATAAATAGTGCCCTCATGGCACGAGTGTGAAATCAGAGATTTATTAAAACATGAAATCTCTTTCACTTCTCAAATCATTCTTTCTCGCAAGTCTCTTTCTTTTCTGAGATTGTCTCTGTTTCTCGATTCTCTGAGACAGGCATGGAATTTTAGGCAATCAAATATCCATGACTTATGGCCACAGTCAGTGATCCCAGGCCTCACTGATCGGGTGTGCACAGGGTATCACTTCGCCTGAAGGGGGATGGGTCAGTCCTACCCTCCGGCTCATTTCAATCTACCTCATCTCCTCGTATACTCACGGTGAAGATACGTCGTGTGTCATCTACGCGATACTCGTACTCACGTGCACCCAGCACGGTACATAGTATACCAACGGGTGACTACACTGTTCTACGTACAACCGTGGACCCAAGTCCGTACTCCAACTCCGATGGACTTTTTATCCTTAAACCATGTCTCATATACCAGGCGAGCAAGCAGCGTGACACACAGTCAACGCAAAGCTCCAGCGCGGTACAATCTATCGTTAAGGCCCAGCCCATTCAATTGGCCGTCGACTGGTATCCCCTTGGGTCTTAGACCCCCAGGTTTACCTTAACTCAACAAAACAGGTGCGAGCAAAGTTCTCGCACTTTCTCAAAACCCTCGTGCGAGTTAAAACTCCCGCACGGTACATCAAGGCTTTAAACCGGGTGTGAGCTAACGCTTCAACACCAAATCTCATCTCAAAACTGATAGATGGCTATTTTCTCTTTTTAAAACTCAAAACACGTTTACTCATACAGCATGCCTCTTCATGCTAAAACATGTAAAATTAGCCAACCTATCATCAACGTTTCTCAATCATAAATAACAATGTAAATTTGAGAAAATCATTGAAAACATGCATAACATGCTATTTCCTTACCCTATCCCATTTCTCAATACATATATACGTCATAGTACTTTGCATACTTCCATATCATTTCATAAAATTATAATATCGTACTAGTCCTAGCAATATATCTACGAAATTGCTGTAATTACGTACGAACATCTTTATAGCTAACACACAGTCTCTTACCTCGTTTTACTTGTGTGCAACTATCCGCCTTTATGCTTCTCGCGTTCTCATCTCGACTTGCTCTGGCGTATCATCCGAAACTGAAATTCATCCACCAACATTTGAGTTAATGTTTCTAACTCTTATTCAACTAAGCATTTATCCAATGCCTTAATTACACATTTTTACCCTTTGTGGTAAATCTCCCAATTTGTCCTAATATCAACATTTCCAAACCATTTCCACAACATACTCATCCACTCAAGATATCTCATTCATCATAAACACTCCCACACTCCACTTTCTCACACTTGACTATTTCTAAGTTATATTCATTTCATACCATCCTAGGTAGTTCTATCCACAATATGCACACCCAAATATCTTTATAAGCATTAACCAAACCAATGTACTTGGATTTGTGCATTAGAACTTACCTCATTGGATTTCCTCTTGCTCCAATTAGGATTGCCCTCTATTTCTTCAATCTATCAAATGAGAAAATGCCTCTAGACTATGTTGTTCTTCTCTTTGATGTGAACAACTTTGTCTCTAATAGCCTCTCCTTAAATCTCACTGAAAATGGCTGGATTTAGGAGTGAGAAACTAGATTTCTTTGAGTTGAAGTGAAATGGAAATGTTTTCCCGAAATTTTGATGATCCAACTGCTCCCATTTATAGTTTTGACTTGATGAGATCGATCTTCCTTGGGTGGAGATCGATCTGTTCCTCAAAAATCCCTCTTTTCTAAGACGTTTTAAAGGTAGAAGATCGATCTGTCGAGACTGGAGATCGATCTGCTTTCAAACAGAAGCTTAAGGAGATCGATCTGGTCTTATGGGAGATCGATCTGCTTCCAACCCGAGAGCTAAGGAGATCGATCTGGTCTTAGGGGAGATCGATCTGCTCCCTTCCATTTCGCACATAAGGGCATTCTGGCTCTCCCAGATCGATCTCTCATCCTATGAGATCGATCTGGCCTTCACAAATTCCAGATTTTCCTGCAGTTTTTTCTGCAATAACCGTTACTAAACACCCTTAATTTGCTACCATGATCATTTTCTCATTCATTCATCTTTGAGACTTGAAAATGGGATTCATCCTCACTACATACACATTAAAACTTGTGTAGAATCTTTGTATGACCAAATATATACGATATTACTCAAAGGGAAATATACACTTATGTAAATCTTTCCTTCCATTTTACTATACTACTCATATTCCATTTCGATCACATTCTTCTCGTGTTCAAGTTTATTTCTTCCTACTCATTCGTAATGCAACTTGTACGTATAATCACAATTCTTACTACGAGTGCGTACATAATCTTATGAACTTACATTGCATACACTTCACATTACAATACATCATCTTACTTATGATTTTATTTACATTCCCATGTTCCTATATACATAGCTATACATATACGGGGTCTCACATTCTCCCCCACTTAGAGAATGTGGTCCTCCAAATTAGAACCAATTCAATCTGTGAATAACTCGAGATACTTTTCCCGCATCAAACTTTCTAGTTCCCATGTGGCCTCTTCCACAGTGTGATGTTGCCACAAAAACCAATGAAATCGTCTTGTTCCGCAACACCCTCTCTTTCCTGTCCAACACCCTGATTGGTCTCTCGACATACGACATATCTTTCTTGAGCTCCAACGGCTCATAACTAATTACATGTGTCAGATCCGGGTAATACTTCCGAAGCATAGAAACGTGAAAGACATTGTGGACTTCTGCTAGCTCAGGTGGTAAGGCTAGCCTATATGCTCCTTCTCCCACTCTATCCAAAATCTCGAAGGGACCAATGTAACGAGGACTTAATTTTCCTTTCTTCCCAAACCTCATTATTCCCTTAGAAGGAGATACTTTCAAAAATACAGACTCGCCAACATCAAACTCAAGTGGTCTCCGTCTCCTGTCAGCATAACTCTTTTGTCGACTTTGAGCTGTTCGCAGCCTCTCGCATATTATCTGAACATCCTCGGAGGCTTGCTTAACCAAATCGGGAGTGAGCAATTGTCTGTCACCAACTTCTTCCCAACCAATGGGCGATCGGCATCTACGACCGTATAGTGCCTCATAAGGGGCCATAGCAATACTTGAGTGATGACTGTTATTGTAGGCGAACTCAATCAATGGCAAGTGATCATCCCATGAGCCTCTAAAATCCAGCACACACGCCCTCAACATATCCTCCAGGGTCTGTATAGTCCTCTCTGACTGACCATCTGTCTAAGGATGAAAAGCGGTGCTAAAACTCAACTGGGTCCCCATCGCTTCCTGAAAATGTCCCTAAAAGTGGGAAGTGAAGCGGGCATCCCTATCAGAAACAACACTCACTGGGACTCCATGCAATCTCACTATTTCTCGCACATACAGGTTCGTCAGTGCACTCAATGTATCAGTAGATCTCATGGCTAAGAAATGTGCCGATTTCGTTAACCGATCTACTATCACCCATATCGCATCATGGTTCTTACGGGTTCTCGGTAACCCCATCACAAAATCCATGGTGACATGCTCCCACCTCCATGTTGGTATCGATAGAGGTTGTAATAGTCCTCCTGGTTTCTGATGTTTGACTTTTACTTGCTGACAAATGAGACATCTAGCGACATACTCAGCTATGTCTCTCTTCATTCCAGACCACCAATATACTTTTCGGAGATTTTGATACATCTTGCTACTCCCCGGGTGTATCGTGTATCTCGACGAGTGTGCCTCTGATAAGATCAGCTTTCTCAGCTCTAAATCCTTAGGAACACATATTCTATCTCTAAACCTTAGTATTTCATCTGGACTCAATATAAAATCAGCACCCTTCCCTTTCCGGATTTGGCTAATCATGACAATACACCATTGATCGATTTGCTGAGCTTGTCGGATTCTCTCAATCAACTCCGGTTCTAATCTCAAGCTAGCAATAATCCCATAGCTGCCAATCTCAGGTAGGGTCATATCCAGACTAAGGTTCGTGAATTGTTCCAACAACTCGTGCTCTCTAACCATCATATGTGATACCAACCCGAGACTCTTCCGACTCAATGCATCGGCAACCACATTTGCCTTCCCTGGGTGGTACAAGATCTCACAATCATAGTCCTTGAGGAGTTCCAACCACCTCCTCTGTCTCATGTTTAACTCCTTTTGTGAGAATAGATATTTCAGACTCTTATGATCCGTAAAGATCTGAAATCTCTCACCATATAAGTAGTGGCGCCATATCTTCAACGCAAACACTACGGCCGCTAACTCCAAATCGTGAGTGGGGTAGTTCTTCTCATGATCTTTCAGCTGTCTAGATCCATAAGCTACTACCCTTCCATCTTGCATCAAAACACAGCCTAGTCCTTGATGCGAAGCATCTGTATACACCGAGTAATTCCCTGAACTGTTAGGGATGACAAGAACTGGCGCGGTAGTTAATCTGCGCTTAAGTTCCTGAAAACTTCTCTCACAAGCTTCATCCCATGAAAACTCCACACTTTTTCTCGTAAGACGTGTCAATGGAGCAGCTAATCTAGAGAAACCCTCTACAAATCTTCTGTAGTAACCAGCCAATCCCAGAAAACTTCTGATCTCTGTGACTGTCCTAGGTTGTTCCCATTGAACAACTGCCTCAATCTTGGATGGATCTACTGACACCCCATCCTTCGATATAACATGGCCTAGAAAAGAAATATGTTCTAGCCAAAAGTCACATTTGTTAAGCTTGGCATATAACCTTTTCTCTCGAAGGGTCTGCAAAATAATCCTTAAGTGCTGCTCATGCTCTTCTCTGGACCTTGAATACACCAATATGTCATCAATGAAAATAATTACGAATTGGTCCAGGTATGGCTTGAATACTTCATTCATTAGAGCCATAAAAACTGCCGGCGCATTGGTCAACCCAAAAGGCATCACTAAAAATTCGTAATGGCCATAGCGGGTACGAAATGCTGTCTTGGGCACATCCTTCTTTCGGATCTTCAATTGATGATACCCAGACCTCAGATCTATCTTGGAGAAGATCTGTGCTCCCCGAAGCTGATCCAATAAATCATCAATGCATGACAAGGGGTACTTATTCTTGATGGTAGCCTTGTTTAACATCCGATAGTCAATACACAATCTGAGGCTCCCATCTCTCTTCTTCACAAAAAATATCGGGGCTCCCCATGGTGAGACGCTCGGTCTTATGAACCCCTTCTCTAACAACTCTTGCAGCTGTTTCCTTAATTCCTCTAACTCAACTGGGGCCATCCTATATGGTGACTTAGATATTGGTTCGGTTCCAGGCGTCAAGTCTATACCGAATTTCGTTTCTCTATCAGGTGGCAACCCTGGTAGATCGTCTGGAAAGACATCAGGGAATTCTCTGACCACTGAGATGTCCTCCATATCCGGATGTACTTTGCTCAAATCCACCACATAAGCAACAAAACCTTCAAAACAACACTCAAGCCATTTATACCAAAGTACTTTACTTAATACAAAATTTAAGATTTGATTTCTTCTCTTAAAATCTTACAACACATTCTTCAGGAAGAGAAAACTTAATGGACTTAGAATGACAGTCTATGACAGCATGATTGGCGGCTAACCAATCCATTCCCAAAATTACATCAATGTCATACATATTCAACAAAATCAAGTTGACTGTCATGCACTTATCTCCCACCCTCACTTTACAATCTTTATACACTTGTTCAACTAATTGGCTAACTCTCATTGGAGTACTTATTAGTAAAGTCCTACTCAAGTATGTGGGCTCTACAAAACCTTTTAATTTAGATGCACATGCAGGTGATATGAAGGAATGCGTAACCACCAGAATCAAACAAAGCAATAACCTCCAAATTGAAAATCAAGATTGTACCTTTTATCACTTCAGAAGAGGTATCAGCCGATGCCTGGTCTATCGCATACACCCTGCCTTGACCCACAACTTGTTTTCTTTTTTCTTCAGCCGATGCTTTCTTTCTTGCAGGAGGTGCAACTATAGGAACCCTCTCTGGCTCTTTACCCTCTGTGGAATTGCCTCAACTATCTCCGGGCACTCTCTGGCATAATGTCCAAATTTACCACATCTGAAACATCGGGTACCCTGAAGATGACATGGCCTACCACCATGGTATCGACCGCATAACCTACACTGATCTGTAGTCGGTCGGGGTCCACCAATCACTATACCCCTGGCTGGTGTCTGAGTCGGAGGCATAAAAGGTCTAGCAACCTTTTTCTGGAACTCATCTACCTCTCTCCGACGTTTACTCATGAATTTTCGACCAAATTTGGCGCTCTTGCCATCTCCCAGCTTCCTCGGACCCTTGTCCTTACCCCAACTAAACTCAGAAATCTACAAGTCATGATCCTGCTCGCATAACTGAGCCCGTCGCACGGCCTCTCTATATGTAGCGACATCAAACGGGGCCAACTTCGCTCGGATCGAAGGCCTCAGTCCATCTACAAATCTACGGACTCTGATAGCCTCACTCCTGATCGAGTCCGGATCGTATCTACCCAGCGAAGTGAATCGTGACTCGTACTCATCAACTGTTCGATTCCCTTGAGTCAGATTCAGAAATTCCATCTATAGTCTCCGTCGAGCAGTATCTGGGATGTATTGCTCTCTGAAAATGTCCAAGAATATATCCCAAGTGATAACCATTCCTTGAGCTCTTAACATCGACCTGACGGACTTCCACCAGTGCTCTGCTTCGCCTCTCAATACAAAGGCCGCAAGCGCTACTCTCTCCGTAGCTGAACATCTACAGAAGTCGAATAACTTCTCCATTTGACTGATCCAATCCTCAGCCACCGTCGGATCCTTTACCCCGCTTAACGAAGGAGGCTTAAAGTCCATAAAATGCCTCAATCTTTCCATATCACAATCATATCCATACCCCAAATCATCATCATGCTGATGTGGGGCTACCGGAGGAGGTACCGGTCGAATATGAGGTTCCCGTGGCCTAGCCGGTTCAGCTTGCGCAGGTGCAACATCCTCAGGTTCAGGTGCAGCTGCTGGGGGATTCGGTGCAGCCTGTCCCGCTGTACCAGGTGTACCCTCAAACCTAGCCATGATCTGACCCATCATGGTCATCATCGTGCGCATGTCTTCCTCCAATCGAGTTATTCGAGGATCAGAAGCCTCTATCTGTTCCTGGGGCTCATGACTAGAGGATGATCTACTGTGCCTCTCAGTCCTGTCATTTTGCCCTCGAGCCCTCGAGCTCTCTCCCCTCTTGCGGTGTCTCTCAGGCATAACTCACTAGCCTGATAACTTTCCTGCGTTATAACAAACATTTAATTTACTACCAGCTCCGTATACACATTTGTATCTAAATATCGCACAGTAACTTGGGGGATGTATGTTTTCTTAGTCCTAAGCATCAACTCACATCAGACCAACCAAGCTCTGATACCAAGCCTGTCACGCACCGCTTTCGGGAACCCTTCTATCCATACATTCTCTACTACGGTTGGGCTGTGAGAAGATGCAATTACTAAAAATTTATTTATTTACAGCAGAATATTTAAAACTTTAATTCACACTCCCAGGTGTGTGTGTAAATACACAAAATTAATTGTATAAATACCATGTGCTTACATATCATCCCCATAATACTGATTACAATTCCAAGATATAACTGTGCGATACGATATATTAGATACAAAATACTCGTGTATACAAATCTTATACCTTTGCGGATTGTGGGAGCTGTTCAACACAAAAGACTTAGAGATCACCGCTCTCTTACTTCTCAGTACCTGGAGGGGGAAAATAGTGGGATGAGCAAACCAAGGCTCAGTAAGGAAATGTATGCTAGCAGGTAGATATCGTACTACCTACATAGCCCATGCATGCATAAACCAAAACCATGTTTTCGTTATAAATGGAAATATCATACGAACAATGCATTTAAATACATATTTCTCAATAGCATTTTCGTGTAAATCAAATGTCAAACTTCCATTTAAAACATGCTCATAAATAGTGCCCTCATGGCACGAGTGTGAAATCAGAGATTTATTAAAACATGAAATCTCTTTCACTTCTCAAATCATTCTTTCTCGCAAGTCTCTTTCTTTTCTGAGATTGTCTCTGTTTCTCGATTCTCTGAGACAGGCATGGAATTTTAGGCAATCAAATATCCACGACTTATGGCCACAGTCAGTGATCCCAGGCCTCACTGATCGGGTGTGCACAGGGTATCACTTCGCCTGAAGGGGGATGGGTCAGTCCTACCCTCCGGCTCATTTCAATCCACCTCATCTCCTCGTATACTCACGGTGAAGATACGTCGCGTGTCATCTACGCGATACTCGTACTCACGTGCACCCAGCACGGTACATAGTATACCAACGGGTGACTACACTGTTCTACGTACAACCGTGGACCCAAGTCCATACTCCAACTCCGATGGACTTTTTATCCTTAAACCATGTCTCATATACCAGGCGAGCAAGCAGCGTGACACACAGTCAACGCAAAGCTCCAGCGCAGTACGATCTATCGTTAAGGCCCAGCCCGTTCAATTGGCCGTCGGTTGGTATCCCCTTGGGTCTTAGACCCCCAGGTTTACCTTAACTCAACAAAACAGGTGCGAGCAAAGTTCCCGCACTTTCTCAAAACCCTCGTGCGAGTTAAAACTCTCGCACGGTACATCAAGGCTTTAAACCGGGTGTGAGCTAACGCTTCAACACCAAATCTCATCTCAAAACTGATAGATGGCTATTTTCTCTTTTTAAAACTCAAAACACGTTTACTCATACAGCATGCCTCTTCATGCTAAAACATGTAAAATTAGCCAACCTATCATCAACGTTTCTCAATCATAAATAACAATGTAAAATTGAGAAAATCATTGAAAACATGCATAACATGCTATTTCCTTACCCTATCCCATTTCTCAATACATATATACGTCATAGTACTTTGCATACTTCCATATTATTTCATAAAATTATAATATCGTACTAGTCCTAGCAATATATCTACGAAATTACTGTAATTACGTACGAACATCTCTATAGCTAACACACAGTCCCTTACCTCGTTTTACTTGTGTGCAACTATCCGCCTTTATGCTTCTCGCATTCTCATCTCGACTTGCTCCGGCGTATCATCCGAAACTGAAATTCATCCACCAACATTTGAGTTAATGTTTCTAACTCTTATTCAACTAAGCATTTATCCAATGCCTTAATTACACATTTTTACCCTTTGTGGTAAATCTCCCAATTTGTCCTAATATCAACATTTCCAAACCATTTCCACAACATACTCATCCACTCAAGATATCTCATTCATCATAAACACTCTCACACTCCACTTTCTCACACTTGACTATTTCTAAGTTATATTCATTTCATACCATCCTAGGTAGTTCTATCCACAATATGCACACCCAAATATCTTTATAAGCATTAACCAAACCAATGTACTTGGATTTGTGCATTAGAACTTACCTCATTGGATTTCCTCTTGCTCCAATTAGGATTGCCCTCTATTTCTTCAATCCATCAAATGGGAAAATGCCTCTAGACTATGTTGTTCTTCTCTTTGATGTGAACAACTTTGTCTCTAATAGCCTCTCCTTAAATCTCACTGAAAATGGCTGGATTTAGGAGTGAGAACTAGATTTCTTTGAGTTGAAGTGAAATGGAAATGTTTTCCCGAAATTTTGATGATCCAACTGCTCCCATTTATAGTTTTGACTTGATGAGATCGATCTTCCTTGGGTGGAGATCGATCTGTTCCTCAAAATTCCCTCTTTTCTAAGACGTTTTAAAGGTAGGAGATCGATCTGTCGAGACTGAAGATCGATCTGCTTTCAAACAGAAGCTTAAGGAGATCGATCTGGTCTTATGGGAGATCGATCTGCTTCCAACCCGAGAGCTAAGGAGATCGATCTGGTCTTAGGGGAGATCGATCTGCTCCCTTCCATTTCGCACATAAGGGCATTCTGGCTCTCCCAGATCGATCTCTCATCCTATGAGATCGATCTGGCCTTCACAAATTCCAGATTTTCCTGCAGTTTTTTCTGCAATAACCCTTACCAAACACCCTTAATTTGCTACCATGATCATTTCCTCATTCATTCATCTTTGAGACTTGAAAATGGGATTCATCCTTACTACATACATATTAAAACTTGTGTAGAATCTTTGTATGACCAAATATATACGATATTACTCAAAGGGAAATATACACTTATGTAAATCTTTCCTTCCATTTTACTATACTACTCATATTCCATTTCGATCACATTCTTCTCGTGTTCAAGTTTATTTCTTCCTACTCATTCGTAATGCAACTTGTACGTATAATCACAATTCTTACTACGAGTACGTACATAATCTTATGAACTTACATTGCATACACTTCACATTACAATACATCATCTTACTTATGATTTTATTTACATTCCCATGTTCCTATATACATAGCTATACATATACGGGGTCTCACATGTTATATCTTGGGAGATTTTTTAATTCTTAAGGAAAGTAACTAAAGTTCACACCTCAAAATCATTTCTTTTTTTTTTTCTTTCTATTTCTTATTTTTCCTAACAATCTTAAGGATTCCAAAATAATGGTGATTCCTTTAAACACAAGTTTCAAGATTTTAAATCAAAAGGCAATTAAGTTAGATTGCTTTGATGGTACTAACTATATGAGATAGAAGGACAAGATGACTTTTCTATTAATAGCATTAAAAGTATCGTATGTGTTTGATCCTAACTGGTCATCACTGCTAACACCAAATAAAATTGATTCTAAAGATGGAAGAAGGAAAGACTGAAGTGTGAAGAAGATAAACCTATTTGTCATTTTGACATTCTCAATTCTTTCATTGACCTTTTAAATGATCTGTATCGAAACATATCATCTCCAAAAGAAATTTGGGCTGCATTGGAGAAAATGTACTGAGATAAAAAATGAGGTACGGATAAGTTTCTTGTTATGGAATATTTTAAATTTAAAATGAATGATAGCACACCTGTTATGGATCAAGTGCATGAATTGCAAATAATTGTCTCAAGATCAGCAAGTATGGAGATATAATATCCCTAAGTCACTCCAAGTGGGGGTTATTCTATCCGAACTTCCTCTATCTTGAAATAAGTATAAGAAGAAAGTGTTGCATTCAAATAAAATTGCAACCATGGAGCAGTTTCAAATTGATCTCCAAATTGAGGTTGAAAATTATGCATGAGATGCTATTTTGTTAGAACCAAAGGTTCATTATGTAAGTAACAAACTTAAGGGTAAAAAAAAAAAAAAAAAAGGCAATGCATTCAAGAAATCTTCTTCAAGAAGAATATGCATTGTTATCATTGCGCCTAAAAATGCCATTTTATTAAAGATTGCAAATTTAAAAATGCTTCCAAGATTTTCACTTTTGATTCCAAAGGAGAAACGAACAATCAAACAAATTTAATTAAGAAATATCTCAAGGAATTAGTTGCAATGGTTTTTGATATGCAAGTTGGGAAAAATCTTAAGGAATTAGTTGTAATGGTTTTTGATATGCAAGTTGGGATAGTGACTGAATTAAATATGGAAAATCCAGCCAAGTCAATGGATAGGTGACTTAATTCCAGAGCAACAGTCCATGTTTGTAACAACAAAGTTCAATTTATTTCAGATGAAGAATTAAAGGAACCAAAAAGTGTGCTAATGGGAAACAATGTTACTGCCAATGTTTTATGTAAGGGAACAGTCAAGTTGATATTTGCTTCAAGCCATAAATTAATCCGGCTTAATGTTTTCCATGTTCCTAAAATTAGGAAAAATTTAGTTTTTGCAAATTTATTATGTAAAAGGGGTTTGAAATTTGTTCTTGAGTCAAATTAAGCCATTATATCTAAGAATGGTATATTTGTGGGGAAAAGGTTATTCTTGTCATGGAATGTTCAAATTAAATATCAATGAAATAAATAATACTTCTGCTTATATTATTGAGTGTTTTTCTTCACTATGGCATGCTAGATAAGGACATGTTAATTATGAATCTATAAAGCATATGTTGAAGTATGGTTATATATCTTGTCAAAATGATTTCAATAATAAATGTGAAATTTGTGTTGAAGCAGAGATGGCTAGAAATCCTTTTCCAGAAAACAGAAAGAAATACAGAATTACTAGAATTAGTATATTCTGATATTTGTGAATTGAATGATCATCTTTCAAGATTAGGAAAGAGATATTTATCACTTTCATGGATGATTGTTCTGGGTACACTTATGTGTATCTTATAAGAACTAAAGCTAAGGCTTTTAACAAGTTCAAAAAATATAAATCTATTATGGAAAATAAAAAAGAGAAGATAATTAAAGCTCTTGATATAGGGGATGTGAGTAATTTCTTAATGATTTCTCATTATTTTGTGAAGAATAGTGTATCATACATTAAAGAATGGCCTTTTATGCACCATAACATAACGAATTGGCTGAAAGAAAAAAATAAAACATTAGTTGACATGATTAGTTGTTTGTTGTTAAATGTAAAGTAGCCATTTAATCTTTGGGAAAAGGCACTTTTTACTGCAAATTATGTCATAAATAAATTCCATTCAAAAAAACAAGAGTTTCTCCATAAGAGACTTGGAATAGTTGGTAAGAAACAAAATCTGGATTATTTCAAATGTGGGGTGTCTTGCATTGTACTAGACCCTCAAACAATGAAAGTAGGACCTTGAGGCCTGCAAAGTGTATTTGTTGGATATGCACAAAACTCAAAGGCCTGTAGGTTACTAGATTTAGAAACTAATGCCATAGTTGAATCAATACATGTTGAGTTCTTTGAAAATAAATTCATCAACGATTCTCTAAATGATGGTTCAACTATGATTGATCCAATAAATAATTCAGTATCTGAAAGTTAATTAGAATTCGTTTTAAATTCTGTTATTGGAAAGAGAAAAGAAAGTGATTGTTCAATTATGTTAACTTTGAGTGATGTATTTTGAAATTACAAAACATTAATTTCAAATGAACTTATTTTCAAATCGTTTGTAAGAAACTATTTCTAAGTAATTATCTTGATATCATATTGCATCAATGTTCACTTAGAAATATTGTCAATCTACAAATCTTTCTAAAACTAAACTTTGGCGGGAAACTAAAAATCAAACTAAAGAAATCGGTCTAAGAGTGTGTCAGGATTGATCTCCATTAAGCAAAAGCCTTGTAAGATCAATCTCAAGGAATGGTGAGATCGATCTCCTCAAGGCAGAGGCTTTGTAAGATCGATCTCAAGGAATGGTGAGATCGATCTCCTCAAGGCAGAGGCTTTGCAAGATCGATCTCAAAGAATTGTGAGATCGATCTCCTCAAGGCAGAGGCTTTGCAAAATCGATCTCAAGGTATTGTGAGATCGATCTCCTCAAGGCTGAGGCATTGTAAGATCGATCTCATGGGGTTATGAGATCGATCTCCTATAAGCGATAGCAATATTTCAAAGCAGAGATCGATCTCCTCTTTAACATTAGATCAATCTGCCTTGTATAAAAACTAACAAGAAGATTGATCCCTCGATAAATAAGATCGATCTTGTCACGACCCAAATTACCTAAAAATCCCTACAAATTTTTCACTTTTTTTCATTTCCTCACCCGTCGTGAATAGTTAGACTACTAAACAGTTGGGCTATGATTCGGTGTTAGTACCTCTCACCTATTTACCATTCCATTTTCATATTTCATTTACATATCAATTTATTTAAACTAAATACATCCCCAATATTACATCCATATACAGTACTGTGCATCTATATGTTCAGATACAAAAATTATATAAATGTGTATACCTGATCTTAATAAGAAGTAGCGGAAATGACTACTGTCGTTCTCTTCTACTGAATATACCCTGTGGGGTGGAAAAATGAAAGGGTGAGCGAAACATGCTCAGTAAGGCAATAATGTAAGCAGGTAGATAACTATACTATCTACGTGCTGATAATGTCATGATGTAAAAATCGTTTACTTTCGGAGCATGAGTTAAGATTAAAACAATGCCACATGTATGTATATATCATATACAAGAAATCATGAAATCGACATATCAAGCACACATGGAAAATCATCATGTATGACATCTCATGCTCGTCACATTAAAACTCATTTATTTCATCATAAACTCTTCACTTTAAAACTCATTTGTTTAATCACAAAACTCATCACTTTGAAACTTATTTGTTTCATCATAAATTCATCACATTTAAAACTCATTTGTTTCATTATAAAACAACTTCATCAAGGTCAAACCCATCTCTCGGTAATACCTTGATTCATCAAATCACATCTCTTTTAAAAACACAAATCGGGACTACCCCTCCATCGGGTTTGTCCTGGTCTATCCAGACCGTATGATATCATGTGAGGCATGTAGGTTAGTGTATGAAAAATCGAGGACTATGGCCATACTATGTCCCTGTGATCCCAGGCTACACGGATCCCGGTGTGCGGGGCATCACAACTGCAACGGGAGGTGGGGTCAAGTCCTACCCGCCAGAATATCAAGTAACATCATAGAGTCATCATGACTGCACGGTACAACGTACTCCGTGTGACATACACGGTACATCGTACTCCGTGGACCCATATCATAGTCTGGGGGTGCCTGCCGTAGGTTTTATCCACCCCAATACTATGTCGATAACCAACCCATGTCTTAAAGTATGCGTGCGAGCATCTCAACTCTCTGTGACACACAGTCTACAGGAGGCTTCCGCACGACTATATGCATGTCAACTCATGTCTAGTGCGAGCGAAGCTCCAGCACCACGCTATGCATATCATGATATCTAAAACCTCGTGCGAGCGAAGCTCCAGCACGATTTTGTGCACACACAAATTTCTCGTACGAGCAATGCTCCAGTACAGCTTTTCATGAGAATAAATCAGTAAACTTGAGTGCGAGTAAGACTCTAGCACTCTTTTAGTCATGTAAATACGATAGGTGGCTCACTTTTAATAAAACATCTTTTAAAATAGTAACCGGTACAAACCGGTACCCTTTCGTAAAATTCACGAAATCAACAGCTCACCTATGTGTATATTTGCTTAAATCAAAGCAATATATTCATATAAAGCATTAAAAACATGCAATTTACCTGCCTTACTACCCTTTTTGTAAATTTTACTCCTAGGGGCAAAATCATCTTTTTTCCTTTACTCACCTATGCCCCGATTTTCGTAAAATTATTATTATTTCATTACTAGATGCTTTAAGGAATTCTGAACCCTGTAAATACCCTCAAAATACGTACAGGCATCTCTATGCACTTACAAAATTCCCTTACCTCGATTCTCGTCGAGTCTGACCTTTCCACTGATGTCACGTCGCGCAGTCCGATCTACTCTCAATCCAGTGCCCGAAACTGCGTATCAATATTTCTCAGGTCAGATATTATACAATTTAATTGTATTTCCTATTTTCTGGGCTTAATTTAAATCATTGGGCCCATTTACCCCTATTGGGCCCGATTGCACCTTAATGGGCCTTAATCGGCCTTAAGCCCGTTTTCCACTTAATTTTTTACACTATCGAGGCCTATTGGGCTTATTCAGCTTACCGATAATTATCGGGCTTCGTTCCAAACTCATTGGATAGCCCGTATACCATTTACGGTAATTACGTTGTAAATCCGATTAATATTCCTTTTATACAGAATTAATCCATAAATTTCGTAAAATAATAGAAACTCTGTATTAAAGGATTCTAATTGTCGAAATTAAAATGTACTTACCTAATATAATGCGGGATACGAAAATCGGAGCTCAATCGGCTCTCGTTCGGGCTTTGTCGTACAATTGCACAATTATATATTTAATCCCGGGTTACTTTCAGATTAAATATAATTTAAATAAATTTTTTGAAAGTCAAATTGGTCACTTTCGACCTCTTACCGACTTACCCGAAGTCCGGTGTATCCCCGAAAATTCTTTCCCTTTTCCTTTTTTTTCTCTTTTTCTCCCTTTTTCCCTTCTTTCTTGGCTGAACCGGTTCAGTCAGGTTCAGACCCGGTTCAGCCGGTCCGGTTCAGCCGGTTCAACCCGGTTCACCCCTTTGCTGAACCGGTCCGTACCGGTTCAGACCATTCCACCGCTGTTTACGGCGTTTTCGGCCGGTTCTCGGCTCGGTTCTCGCGCCATTCGACTCGTCTGCACTGGGGGAGTGTTCGGCTGGGGTCGGGGTTGGCCGAATCACGCCGGTGGCCGCCGGATTCATCTTCTCCCTCCACGGCTTCTCTCCCTCGATCCGTCGGATTTCGGTGGTTTCGCCGGCCAATACTGGTCTCAAAAGGACCGGCTCCTCCTCCCGATCACGCCGGTGCCCGTCGTTCGCCCCCAGCTGCCGTGGATCGCCGGGATCATCTCCGTTTTCCTCGCGGTCTTCTCTTCCTCCGTTCGCCGGACACGGCCATCGTCAGCGCGCGTCACCGGTGCCAATGGCTTCGCCGGCCTCTCCTCTTGCTGCTCGGCCCTTCGTCGGAGGTCGTCGGTGCCCGGTGGTGGCTTGTCGGTCGGCCACGCGCAGTCTCCCTTTTCGGTTTCCATTTCTTCTTCTCTCTCCCCGATAAGGTTTTCAGATTTCCTCTTTTTTTTTTGAATTATTATTATTATTTAATATTTGTTTTATTATTAAAATATTCATTAAAATAGTCTAAAAAAAATCTGAAAATATCTACAAAATTAATATTTTATTCATTTAGTCTATAAATTAATTTCTCGGTATTATTTCGACTTTTCGGTATAATTTTTGATTATTTTCGAGATTTATTTTTCGAAATAAAAATCTCGATTAATTTCGATTAATTCCGATAAATTTATATCTTGATCAATTTAACCTGAATTAAATTCATTTCACCTTTATTGATCAAGATTCTCAAATCCATTATTTTTAATAATTATTTTTCGTTAAATTTATACCGGCCTTCGATCTTTTGACCATTTTGCCCTTGTATGTGTTCGGGATTAATTCAGTCAAACTTTCCTTCACGAACACTCATTCATTTTATGATTTGAATCCTTATTTTCAGTCCGAATCTCATTCCTTTAAATTTGTGAACATTTTTCTACCTCATAAAATTTACGATTTAATTTCGGGTCTTACAAATCTCCCCCACTTAAGGAATTTGGTCCTCCAAATTAGAACCAAGTCATATGAGTCCATATACAACTCCGGGTACATCGATCGTATCATACACTGTCATCCTCAAGTGACTTCTTCGGAGTGTATTACTATCAAAGGGCTTTAATTAGGGAGATCCTCTTAAACCTCAATACTTTCTCTTTCCTGTTTAATGCCCGAATCAACTTATCAATATACTTATATTTTCCTTAAACTGAACTTTTGGAGTTCATATTCGATCACCTATGCTGGATCTGGATAGTATTGCCGAAGCATCAAAAGCTGAGACACTTTGTGGGTGCCTGTTAATTCAGGTGATAACACCAACCTACAGGTCTTATCTCCCACTTGTCCAATCTCTCAAAAGATTCAATCAGCGAAACTCAATTTACCTTCTTCCAATAGTTCGCTATGTCCTTATTCTCTTAGGACAAGAAACATTTCAACCATACTAATTCACCAAGGGTGAATTCTAATACTTGTCTATCTGCTCTGAGGTATTCTTAATCTTTCATCCTTAACTAAACATCCTCAGAGACTTATTATCCAAAGTCAAAAATGATTCTATCTGTCACCCACTTTTTCTTATCCAATTTGGGGAACAACCCCTACAGCCATACACTGTCTCATATCTTGTTATCCCGATACTCAACTGCCAATTGTCGTTATTGGCGACTTCAATTTGTGACAACTGATCATTCCAGGAGCTTATAAAATCAAAGGCACACGCTTTCATCGGATCCTCCAGAACCTGTACAGTCCTCTCTGACTGACCATCTGTCTGAGGATGAAAAGCTGTGCTAATACTCAGTCGGGTTCCCATAGCTTCCTAAAAAAAATATTTCCTGAAATGTGAAGTGAAGCGAGAATCCCTATATGATACCATGCTCACTGGAACGCTACTTAATGTTCCACAATCTTCCTTATACATAAATCCTTATACACACTCTGAGTATCTGGGGATTTCATAACCAGAGGGTGGGTAGACTTAGTCACTCTATCGACTATCATCTAAATAGCCTCGTAATTCACTTGGGTCCTCTGTAACCCATCACGAAATTTATGGAGACTTGTTCTCATTTTCTGTGCCAAGTCGATATAGGTAGAGACTGCAATAACTCTGCAGACTTTTAATACTCTACCTTATTCTGCTGACATACTAGGCACTTTTCCACAATCTCTACCATGTCTCTTTTCATATCTGACCACCAATACCCTTTTTGAGATTTCAATATATTTTTATTACCTTCCGTATGCACTTTATATCTCGAAGAGTGAGCTTCTGACAATACTACTATCCCATCAACTGTGGTCTTGGGGAGCACTTATACTGTCTCTGAACCTCTCTATAAATCATTATCATACTCTGTGAACTCTGTCACTGTACCCTTCTGAATCTCACCCACACTATCGACATCATGCCGATTATCACGCTAAGCCTGTCAAATCCGGGCACTCTCATCCGTTTCTAATCATCAGGCTAGCTATCACACAATCACTGTCATCATCAGAAGGG
Source organism: Firmiana major (assembly GCA_033439115.1). NCBI lineage: Eukaryota > Viridiplantae > Streptophyta > Magnoliopsida > Malvales > Malvaceae > Firmiana > Firmiana major. Next base: position 3,629,542 of record CM065913.1, on the reverse strand, counting down.
ATCACATCATTACTGAGGTCCACAACTGCTCTAGCAGCTCACGCTCCCTGACCATCATATGTAATACCATCCCAAGGCTCTTTATACTCGAGGCATCAGCCATCACATTAGCCTTTCCTGGGTGGCATAATTTTCACAAATCAAAATCTCTCAGAAGCTCTCACCCACTATGTATTTTCATATTCGCCTCTTTCTGTGAAAACAGATACTCGGGCTTTATGATCAGTGCATATCCACAATTCCTCATCGTTTACCTAGTAGTACCATCTACTTAGTACAAATACTACCGTTGCCAACTTAAAATCATGAGTCAGATAGTTTATCTCGTGATCAAGGAGTTGTCTGACTCTAAAATTGACTATCTTCCCATTATACATCAATACACAGCTCCTTCATTATTTCGAGGTATCCATACTCACTGAGAAACCTCTTGAGCTGTTGGGTATGGTGAAATTAATTACGGTGGTCAGTTCATACTTCACTACACCGAAATTCATGTCGCATCTATCGTCTCACTTATCATCTCATTCCAAGACCACGTTTTCTTAGTTAAACGTGTCAACCAAGTAAACCATATTGAGAACTCGCAACAACCCATTTGTAAAAGCCATTTTCCAATTGTTGCTTAAAATTTGCCCTAGACTTTAACTACGCCCAACATATCATCGATAATGATGATCACAAATCGATCCAATCCTTGACTTATTTACGCATAAGCGTATAAGATCCTTCAAAATCACTTACGTTTTCAGGTACTAACCTGCGTCATTTCCTTTTCTTATCTCAACGGTTCTTATTAAATTTTACTATGTTCACCTTTATGATTTGTCGAATTTTAATATTCTTATCGTCTTAGTAAATGTATCATAATGCTGAATGTGTTTATTACGACGATTGATTTCACGTTTTAGGTTATATATATACTTTTAGACGCTGTCAAGTCTTTAGGCGGGGAGGTATTTTGAAATACCTTTATTAACCTTCAGACTTAACCACAATTACTTTACAAATCAGTCCATGTGGTCACAATTTATATTCGCGACTTATTGCTTTAATCCTAATTACTTCATATCGTAAAGATGTTCTTACCTTGCATACGCCTCTTACTCCAATACATCTTGTATTCAGAATCAAGCATATCTCAAAGATTATCTCCTTAGTATATCAATCATGACAAAGCTCTTTCATTATTCATTCCGTGAGTACAATCCTTTACTCCTTTAATTTTCAATTGTTGCACCCCTTTTTATCACTTGTCAACACTTACAGTATACTTTTCAGTGATGTTTTCACTCTTGTTTTCAACTTAAAATCTCTATATCCCTATTCCGTTAATTAATCCTCCTCTATTGGGGTACTCATTTATTAATATTGTTCCCGATGATGTAGGTATTCATGCCTTTTACTCACTTATATGCGAATGAAGGCGGTATGAATAAACGTGTGGCACTAGGATCAATGAACATATGTACTTCATTGTTCATAACAAGCGTGGTATCTTACACCACATCCATGAAACATCAATAATGTCCTGGTCCCAGACATCCTCTCGCCTTCGTCCAACAGCCTATTTTCCTTTTTCTTTTCGGCTATGGCCTCCTTTTTCGTTGCAGCTATACCAACGAAGTTTTTCTCTGTATCTTTACTTTTCTGTGGGGCGATCTCGCCCAACTCTATGCAATCAAAATCAATTGTCCGTCTTACCACACTTAACGGTCATTTTCCTCAATACAGTGTAGGTATAGACCCTCCTTCCGTGGTATCCACCACACATCTTACACTGCTTACAGTGCTTACACTGCTACGCTGCTACACTGCTTCGTAGCAAGTCAGGGTTCTCAATTTACAATATCCTTTAAAAGTGCTAAAATTGGATATACTAGGGCTTTACCAATTATCTTACTCCAGGACTCATCAAATTAAATCTTTTACCAATTACCTTTTTCCCATTTTAACATCTTTGTCATTTCTCGATTCTGTTTTCTGTCTCTATTTCAGCCCTCACTACCTTTCCCAATCTCAGAGGCGTGCAACACATGATATTATTCATGCAACTGTATTTTACGCACTGCCTCGATATAGGTAATATCTCACGGGCCAATCGGACTCAAATTGAAAAGTTGAGCCATTTCATGAACTTTTAGACATCTCGACTGTCACCTGTTCATAGTGTCGAGGTAATATCTGCCAAAGAATATAACTGAGTTTCATACTCATAATCAATTTAGTATTCCTGGGCAGTGTAAGAAAATTTTCCTTTAAATCATGTCCGGGATATCCTGTCACCGGAATACATCCAAAATATTTCTCATCTTAGCTCTGGATGTTTAACACTTAAGATGGTTCGAGCGGGTTTCCACCAAAGCTCTACTGCGCCCTCATATCTCATACATAATCTGAGCAATTAGCTCCTCACAATAATCTCCACACTCCGCTCTAATCTCACGAAGCGTGTCTCAATACTATCCGATCACTCTGTCGGACTCTGAGAGGCATGCTCAACATTAACCTCTATTTCAATCTCATCCTGATTCTCACAGGTCAACTCAGCACGACTTAGCAGACTCAGGTCTACCTCTACGACCTCTGCGTCGTGCACTATCTCATCTTGAGTCTCATATCATGACTCATTCGATTCTCAAGCCGATCTCTACGGCCTCGAGCATGTGTACTCGCCCCTCTACCATAGCGGCTATCAGTTATAACAACTATATTCTTGCATTTGAAACTAAGTTCTTAGCTACACTTCCATCTTGATATACACAATTGTATCTAAACAATGCACAGTACATGGGGATGTAAATTTACTTAACCACTAACACCGACTCATATCAGGCCAACTCTGCTCTAATACCATTAAATTTGTCACGACCCAAATTACCTAAAAATCCCTACAAATTTTTCGCTTTTTTCATTTCCTCACCCGTCGTGAGCAGTTAGACTACTAAACAGTTGGGCTATGATTCGGTGTTAGTACCTCTCACCTATTTACCATTCTATTTTCATATTTCATTTACATATCAATTTATTTAAACTAAATACATCCCCAATATTACATCCATATACAGTACTGTGCATCTATATGTTCAGATACAAAAATTATATAAATGTGTATACTTGATCTTAATAAGAAGCAGCGGAAATGACTACTGTCGTTCTCTTCTACTGACTATACCCTGTGGGGTGAAAAAATGAAAGGGTGAGCGAAATGTGCTCAGTAAGGCAATAATGTAAGCAGGTAGATAACTATACTATCTACGTGCTGATAATGTCATGATGTAAAAATCGTTTACTTTCGGAGCATGAGTTAAGATTAAAACAATGCCACATGTATGTATATATCATATACAAGAAATCATGAAATCGACATATCAAGCACACATGGAAAATCATCATGTATGACATCTCATGCTCGTCACATTAAAACTCATTTATTTCATCATAAACTCTTCACTTTAAAACTCATTTGTTTAATCACAAAACTCATCACTTTGAAACTTATTTGTTTCATCATAAATTCATCACATTTAAAACTCATTTGTTTCATTATAAAACAACTTCATCAAGGTCAAACCCATCTCTCGGTAATACCTTGATTCATCAAATCACATCTCTTTTAAAAACACAAATCGGGACTACCCCTCCATCGGGTTTGTCCTGGTCTATCCAGACCGTATGATATCATGTGAGGCATGTAGGTTAGTGTATGAAAAATCGAGGACTATGGCCATACTATGTCCCTGTGATCCCAGGCTACACGGATCCCGGTGTGCGGGGCATCACAACTGCAACGGGAGGTGGGGTCAAGTCCTACCCGCCAGAATATCAAGTAACATCATAGAGTCATCATGACTGCACGGTACAGCGTACTCCGTGTGACATACACGGTACATAGTACTCCGTGGACCCATATCATAGTCTGGGGGTGCCTGCCGTAGGTCTTATCCACCCCAATACTATGTCGATAACCAACCCATGTCTCAAAGTATGCGTGCGAGCATCTCAACTCTCTGTGACACACAGTCTACAGGAGGCTTCCGCACGACTATATGCATGTCAACTCACGTCTAGTGCGAGCGAAGCTCTAGCACCACGCTATGCATATCATGATATCTAAAATCTCGTGCGAGCGAAGCTCCAGCACGATTTTGTGTACACACAAATTTCTCATACGAGCAATGCTCCAGTACGGCTTTTCATGAGAATAAATCAGTAAACTTGAGTGCGAGTAAGACTCTAGCACTCTTTTAGTCATGTAAATATGATAGGTGGCTCACTTTTAATAAAACATCTTTTAAAATAGTAACCGGTACAAACCGGTACCCTTTCGTAAAATTCACGAAATCAACAGCCCACCTATGTGTATATTTGCTTAAATCAAAGCAATATATTCATATAAAGCATTAAAAACATGCAATTTACCTGCCTTACGACCCTTTTTGTAAATTTTACTCCTAGGGGCAAAATCATCTTTTTTCCTTTACTCACCTATGCCCCGATTTTCGTAAAATTATTATTATTTCATTACTAGATGCTTTAAGGAATTCTGAACCCTGTAAATACCCTCAAAATACGTACAGGCATCTCTATGCACTTACAAAATTCCCTTACCTCGATTCTCGTCGAGTCTGACCTTTCCACTGATGTCACGTCGCGCAGTCCGATCTACTCTCAATCCAGTGCCCAGAACTGCGTATCAATATTCCTCAGGTCAGATATTATACAATTTAATTGTATTTCCTATTTTCTGGGCTTAATTTAAATCATTGGGCCCATTTACCCCTATTGGGCCCGATTGCACCTTAATGGGCCTTAATCGGCCTTAAGCCCGTTTTCCACTTAATTTTTTACACTATCGAGGCCTATTGGGCTTATTTAGCTTACCGATAATTATCGGGCTTCGTTCCAAACTCATTGGATAGCCCGTATACCATTTACGGTAATTACGTTGTAAATCCGATTAATATTCCTTTTATACAGAATTAATCCATAAATTTCGTAAAATAATCGAAACTCTGTATTAAAGGATTCTAATTGTCGAAATTAAAATGTACTTACCCAATATAATGCGGGATACGAAAATCGGAGCTCAATCGGCTCTCGTTCGGGCTTTGTCGTACAACTGCACAATTATATATTTAATCCCGGGTTACTTTCAGATTAAATATAATTTAAATAAATTTTTTGAAAGTCAAATTGGTCACTTTTGATCTCTTACCGACTTACTCGAAGTCCGATGTATCCCCGAAAATTCTTTCCCTTTTTCTTTTTTTTCTCTTTTTCTCCCTTTTTCCCTTCTTTCTTGGCTGAACCAGTTCAGTCCGGTTCAGACCCGGTTCAACCCGGTTCACCCCTTTGCTGAACCGGTCCGTACCGGTTCAGACCATTCCACCGCCGTTCACGGCGTTTTTGGCCGGTTCTCGGCTCGGTTCTCGCGCCATTCGACTCGTCTGCACTGGGGGAGTGTTCGGCTGGGGTCGGGGTTGGCCGAATCACGCCGGTGGCCGTCGGATTCATCTTCTCCCTCCGCGGCTTCTCTCCCTCGATCCGTCGGATTTCGGTGGTTTCGTCGGCCAATACTGGTCTCAAAAGGACCGGCTCCTCCTCCCGATCACTCCGGTGCCCGCCGTTCGCCCCCAGCTACCGTGGATCGCCGGGATCATCTCCGTTTTCCTCGCGGTCTTCTCTTCCTCCGTTCGCCAGACACGGCCATCGTCAGCGCACGTCACCGGTGCCAATGGCTTCGCCGGCCTCTCCTCTTGCTGCTCGGCCCTTCGTCGGAGGTCGTCGGTGCCCGGTGGTGGCTTGTCGGTTGGCCACGCGCAGTCTCCCTTTTCGGTTTCCATTTCTTCTTCTCTCTCCCCGATAAGGTTTTCAGATTTCCTCTTTTTTTTTGAATTATTATTATTATTTAATATTTGTTTTATTATTAAAATATTCATTAAAATAGTCTAAAAAAATCTGAAAATATCTACAAATTTAATATTTTATTCATTTAGTCTATAAATTAATTTCTCGATATTATTTCGACTTTTCGGTATAATTTTCGATTATTTTTGAGATTTATTTTTCGAAATAAAAATCTCGATTAATTTTGATTAATTCCGATAAATTTATATCTTGATCAATTTAACCCGAATTAAATTCATTTCACCTTTATTGATCAAGATTCTCAAATCCATTATTTTTAATAATTATTTTTCGTTAAATTTATACCGGCCTTCGGTCTTTTGACCATTTTGCCCTTGTACGTGTTCGGGATTAATTCAGTCAAACTTTCCTTCACGAACACTCATTCATTTTATGATTTGAATCCTTATTTTCAGTCCGAATCTCATTCCTTTAAATTTGTGAACATTTTTCTACCTCATAAAATTTACGATTTAATTTCGGGTCTTACAGATCTTCCCTTCGTAGAGTTCTTTTGTATTGCAGGTTCAGGCACTAAGAGATCGATTTCCTCAAATAAATGAGATCGATCTGGACTTCATCTGCAGAACTCGAACGACTACTTTTGTAGGTTTTCAACGGGAGAAAATGCATTAAATGTTTCACCAACCAATTGAGTGTATAAATACAAGCCATAAAGACATTGGAGACAAGAAGAAAGAAAGCAGAAAAACTCTGAACATTCTTGAGAAACATTCCTTGTGTCCAAAGTGATTGAGCTGTATTTAATTTATTTCAATTCATCAACTACCTTGTGAGGAAACCTTTGTTTGTATTCATTCTCTATTATAAAGAAGAGGGGAAGTGTTCCTCTGAGTGAAAGTTTTTGTGAAAGAGTTTAGGTAGCTTCATTAGCTAAGGGGTAGAGAGGTTATTCTTTAACCTTAAAAAGGAAGCTGTAAAGATCACCTTGATGAGTGAAAGAGACTCATTAACAAGAAGGTCAAGAGATTTGGTCGAACCTTTATAAATTACTGTGTTTGCTACTCTTCCACTTTATCTTCTTTTTACTGCATATTTACTCTATTACTTATTGCTATGATTTCTTTGGTTAAGTGCAATTTGGGATAAGAAAGTTTAAAATTAGTAAATTGCTAGATAAATTGATTCACCCCCTCTCGGTTGAGCTAACAATTGGTATCAGAGTTTAGACTCTTTGATTAGAAAAGAGTAAATTCCTAAGAGTTTAGAACGATCCTATGGCTCATAATAGTGTAGCAACTAGCCTAGTAGGAGAAGGGCACTCCACTGTTAGACCTCTTATGTTTAATGGTGAAAACTATGCTTATTGGAAGACTAGAATGATATTATTTATTCAAGCTAATGATTATGAAGTGTGGAGGATTATTGTCAAAGGCCCACAAATTCCTACTAAGAGAGTTGAAGGAAAATATATTCCAAAAGAGGAAGATGAGTGGGATTTCAATGACATGAAATCTGCCCAATTGAATGCAAAGGCTATGCACACTTTATTTTGTGCATTGGACCTAATGAATATAATAGAGTCTCCACTTATGGAAATGCCAAACAGGTTTGGGATAAGTTGGCAATCACACAGGAAGGCACAATATGGAAATGCCAAACAGGTTTGGGATAAGTTGGCAATCACACAGGAAGGCACAACTCAAGTTAAGGAGACTAAAGTAGGTATGCTTACTCATGATTATGAATTATTTAGAATGAAACAAGATGAGTCAATTAATGACATGTTTACAAGATTTACTGATATAATTAATGGATTCAAATCATTAGGCAAAACGTATTCCAACATAGAGATGGTGAAGAAAATCCTAAATAGCTTACCAAAATCTTGGGAAGCTAAGGTAACCGCTATTGAGGAGTCTAAGGACCCTCACTCACTATCATTAGATGAATTAATAGGGTCATTACTCACTTATGAAATGAAGCTGAAAAGAAATGAAGAGCCTCCTAAGAAAGTAGGAGTAGCTTTAAAATCTACCACTCATGAGGAATTAAAAGAGGACAAAAATGAGAGTGGTGATGAAGAGGATTTTGAAATGGCAATGTTTGCCAAAAGATTCAATAAATTTATGAGAATGAGAGGAAATGGAGGTATTAGGAGAACCAATAAGAGAGAACAAAATAGAGGAAAGCCAAGTAGGAAAGATATATATTATGAATGTAAAAAGCCAGGTCATATTAAATTTGATTGTCTTTTGCTAAAGAAATATAATGATAGGAAACTAAAAAAGAAGGTAATGATGGCAACATGGAGTGATAGCGACAACTCCGATGATGATGGAGGAGAAGTAGCTAATCTTTGCTTCATGGCTCTAGAAGATGATAAGGTATTATCTATATCTAATGAATACTCTTTTGATGAGTTACAAGATGCCTTTGATGATCTTGCTATGGAATTTGAGTGCATGAACTTGAAATATAAAAAGATGATATCTAAACTAAAGAGAGAAAATGAAAAGTTAATAAATGACAAAATAGAATGGGAAAAGAAATTGGAAAGTGCGAATCTAGAAATCAATTATTTAAAAGAAAAGAATAATAACCTGCATAATTCTTTCTCTAGATTCTATATGGGACAACAAAAATTAGATCATATGTTAGAAACACAAAGAGTCTTCTTTGATAAAAATGGTTTAGGTTATAATGACAAGATTAAAAAAACTCATTTGAAGAACTTCTTAGTGAGTAAACATAATAAACATAATCTATCTCATACTTGCTCACTATGTAACAAAATAGGACATCTATAAAAAGAATGCAAGGTTAGAAAAGCTACTCTTAGAGGAAAAGTAGTTACAAATGTTTGGGTGCCAAAGAATGTTGTAAATTCAAAAGACATTGATTTAATAATGAAATGGATTCCAAAAGGATCAAAACTTTTGCCTACTAACTCCAAAGGACCCAAGAAAATTTGGATACCTAAAACAAAAGTTTAATGATAATTGTAGGAACTTGAACATTGTTACAAGGCAAAGACAAAGGAAGTTTGGAACTTGGACAGTGGATGCTCAAGGCACATGACTAGTGACAAAAGCCATTTCAATATCTTAAAATTAAAGGCTGGTGGAGAAGTCACTTTTGGGGACAACTCCAAAGGCCAAATTGAGGTAAGTGGCTCTATTGGTAATAATTCGTTCTCTATAGAAAATGTGTTACTTGTTAGATGACTAAAACATAATTTGCTTAGCATTAGTCAACTTTGTGACAAGGGTTACAAAGTAGTTTTTGATTGCTTAAATTGCCATGTGATTGATGTTAAATCAAATAAAGTTCTTTTTTTAGGACATAGACAAGGTAACACATGTATTATATATTTGAATGAACTTAGGAATGAAAATGTATGTTTTATGGTTGGTAAAGAAAATGAACCTTGATTGTGGCATAGGAGACTAGGTCATGCTAGCATGCATGTATTATCTAAACTAGCTAGAAGAGATCTTGTTGTAGGTTTCCCTAAGTTGTCCTATGAAAATGATAAAATTTGTGAAGCTTGTGTCAAGGGAATACATAAAAGAATATCGTTTAAACCTAAAAATTGTGTGTCAACCTCTAGACCACTTCAACTACTTCACTTAGATCTTTTTGGTCCAACTAGAACCACAAGTCTTGGGGGTAAGCACTATGGATTTGTAATTGTAGATGATTACACTATATTTACCTGGGTATTTTCCTTAAATATGAAAAATAAAGCTTTAGAAAAATTTGTTACATATTCAAAAATAGCTCAAAATGAAAAGGGGTATACCATAACTAGTATTAGAAGTGATCATGGCAAAGAATTCGAAAATCTTGGTTTTGATGAATATTGCAATGATCAAGGAATTAGCCATAATTTTTCAACTCCTAGGACGCCACAACAAAATGGGGTTGTTGAGAGGAGAAATAGAACTTTAGAGGAAATGGCTAGAACAATGCATTGTGAAAATAATTTTCTTAAGTATTTTTGGGCTGAAGCTATTAATACCTCATGTTATATCATAAATAGAGTAATGGTTATACCAATTTTAAAGAAAACTCCATATGAACTTTACAAGGGAAAGAAACCAAATATAAGTTATTTTCATCCTTTTAGTTGCAAATATTTTGTTTTAAATAATAGAAAAGATTATTTAGGAAAATTTGATGCTAAAAGTGATAAAGAAATTTTCTTAGGATATTCATTAAATTCTAAAGCCTATAGAGTTTACAACAAAAGGACATTAATGGCGGAAGAGTCAATTCATGTAATATTTGATCAATCAAATGCCACAACTAGAAACCTTAATAATGATGAGTATGTAGAAATATTTAATGAAGTCTTAGAAGAATCCTCAAGCATGAAAGATAATATCAATAGTTTAGAGGATCATGATATTGGCAAAAGAGAAGAGATAATTGAGCAAGAAAATGTAGAGAGAGAACATAGATGTTTAAGAGAACTTAAATATGTTAAAGATTGTGAAATAGTTGATGATTCAAATCTAGGAGTTAAAACAAGATCCTCATTTAGAAATGTATGTCAATATATAACTTTTGTATCACAAATTGAACAAAAAAATGTCAATGAAGCTTTAGACGATGACAATTGGTTTTTAGCTATGCAAGAAGAATTAAATCAATTTGAGAGGAGCAAAGTATGGAATTTAGTTCCTAGACCCGGTGATTACCCTATCATTGAAACTAAATGGATATTTAAAAATAAGATGGATGAAAATAGTGTTGTTATAAAAAACAAAGCTAGATTGGTTGCTCAAAGTTATAGACAAGTTGAAGGTATAGATTATGATGAAACTTATGCTCCGGTAGCTAGACTAGAAGCCATTAGAATGTTGCTTGCTTTTGCATGTTATAAGAACTTCAAACTATATCAAATGGATGTAAAAAGTGCATTATTGAATGGTTTTATAAGTGAAGAAGTTTATGTGGAACAACCGTCTAGTTTTGAGAATCCTAATTATCCCAATCATGTTTACAAACTCTCAAAGGCGCTTTATGGTTTGAAACAAGCTCTTAAAGCTTGGTATGGGAGACTTTCAAAGTTTTTAATTGAAAAATGATTCTCAAGAGGGAAAGTTGATACAACTTTGTTTATCAAAACCAAGGATAAAGATTTATTAGTATTTAGAATATGTAGATGATATTATATTTGGATCAACTAATGAATCCTTATGTCAAGAGTTTGCAAAGATTATGCAAAGTGAATTTGAAATGAGCATGATGGGAGAACTCACATACTTCTTGGGGCTTCAAGTAAAGCAAACTAAAGATGATATCTTCATCAATCAAGCTAAGTACACCAATGAGTTGCTCAAAAGATTTGGAATAGATAATTGCAAACCTTAAGCAACTCCAATGGGCACTTGCATAAAGCTTGATAAGGATGAAAGTGGTAAGTGTGTAGACACTAAACTATATAGGTCTATGATTGGCTCATTGCTTTATCTTACCGCAAGTAGACCTGATATTATGTTTAGTGTGTGTTTTTGTGCTATATTTCAATCCTCACCTAGAGAATCTCATTTACTAGCTACAAAAAGAATTTTTAGGTATCTCAAAGACACACCTTTACTCGGATTATGGTACCTTAGAGATTCTGCCTTTACTCTTCATGCTTATTCTGATGCAGACTTTGGAGGATGCAAATAGATAAGAAAAACACTTCAGGTACCTGTCAATTTTTAGGGAATAGATTAATCTCATGGTTCTCAAAGAAACAAAATAGTGTAGCACAATCCACAACTGAAGCAGAATACATAGCAGCTGGAAGTTGTAGTGCTCAAGTATTGTGGATTAAGCAACAAATTAGAGACTATGACATAGACATGAAACAAATTCCCATAAATGCGATAATACCGGTGCAATTAATCTCTCTAAAAATCTAATTCAATATTCTAGAACTAAACATATTGAAATTAGACACCACTTCCTTAGAGATCATGTGAATAAATGGGATATAATTTTAGAATATATTGGTACAATGCATTAAGTAGCTGATATTTTCACCAAACCCCTTGACAAAGAAAGATTTTGTGTTCTTAGAGGTGAATTAGGACTAATGAATGCTCCTTGATGTGTTTGATTTAAGTTTGCTTTTACAAATTCTTTTCAACCATGTTTTCAAACGTTTTCTGGGCAAATTGGTAAGAAAGGTCAATCTCTATTCATTATAGATCGATCTTGTTTACTCAGAACAGCCTACAATATTCGGGTCATGACTAGGACATCGATCTTCTATTCATTGAGATCGATCTTGTAAGACCCCGTATATGTATAATTGTATATAGGTACACAGAAATGTAAATGAATTCATAAGTATGGTGATATACTTGTAATGTGGAGTATATGTAATGTAAGTCCATAAGTTAATGTACACACTTGCAATAAGAGTTGTGATTGTACATACAAGTTACATTATGTAAGAATGTGAAGAAATTGACTTAAACATGTGGAGAATGTGAGTAGAATGGAATATGAGTGGTACGGAGAATTGGAAGGAGATTTGCATGAGTATGCACTTCCATTTGGTTTATATCATGTACCTTTAGATATACAAAGGTTCCACACAAGTTTTAATGTGTAAAAGGTATGAATGGATGCCATATTCAAGTCTCAAAGATGATTGGATGAGAAAATGACTATGACAGCAAATTTAAGTTGTTTTGGTGTAAGTTGTTGCAGAAAAACTGCAGAAAATCTAGAAATATGAAGGTCAGATCGATCCCATAGGATGAGAGATTGATTTGGAAGAGCTAGAATGCTCTTATTTGAGCAATGAAATAGAGCAGATCGATCTCCAAGGGAGCCAGATCAATCTCCTACACATTCTGTAAAATGCAGATCGATCCTTAATGGAACAGATCGATCTCCTTAGCTCTCGGGTTGGAAACAGATCGATCTCCCCTAAGACCAGATCGATCTCCTTAACTTTCTGTTTGATAGCAGATTGATCTCAAGCCTCGACAGATCGATCTCCTGTCTTCAAAATGTCTTAGAAAAAAGTGATTTTAAGAGGATCAGATCGATCTCAACCCAAGACAGATCGATCTCATCAAGCTGAATCTATAAATATGGAGCAGTTGGATCTGCATTTTCGAGACAAAAACCAATCTTTCCTATTTCCAACCTAAAACCTAGCTTTCTCACTCCTAAATCCACACATTTCAATAAGATTTGAGGGAAAGCTATTAGAGACAAAGGTTTTCACATCAAAGAGAAGAACAACATAGTTTGGAGGCATTTCCCTATTTGTTGGATTGAAGGATCAAAGGTGCATTTTCATTGGAGCAAAGAGAAAATCAAACTAGGTGAGTTTCTAAATGATATAACTCAAGTACGTTGTGTAGATATTGATTTTGGAGTTGTTTGGTATGCATAGAAAGGATAGAAACTACCTAGGAAGTAATGAATCCACCATGACCTAGAAATGGTCTAGTGTGAGAAAGGAAAATGTGTTGAGATTAATGATGAATATGATATATTAAAGATAATAATAGTGTTGGGGTATGATTTTAAGGTGTTGTTAGTGAATAAATTGTGAGATTTACCTAAAAGGGGTAAAATGTGGATTTAGGCATTGGTAAATGCAAAGATGGGTTATATTGACTGATGAGGTCAAATGTGAGTTAACAAGTTTAACTCAAGTGGTTTGGATGATTTGAATCACAGCTTTCGGTGATACACCGGAACAAGGCAAGCCAAGAGCGTAAGAGGCTAAGAGGAAAAGAGTCGCACTCAAGTAAATTGAGTTAAGGGGATTGTGTGGACTCTTAAAGATATCTGTATGGAATTTGGGTGCTTAATGCTTTACTAGAATGCATGAGATGTTAGGGAATGAAATTGGGTGATTGAAGGGAAAAAGTTGGGTGTTTGAAAAATGTGCATGAAAATAAAAGCATAGTGCTTTGGAAGATCATGTTTTATTGCTTTTTAGCAAGTGATTGGTAGGTTGGCTAGCATTTGAAATGAATTGCAAAAGAAATGAGTTGTTTTGATTTGTTAACCACACTTTGCAAAGAAATGAGCCACCTACATTGTTTTCGTGAGAATGAAAGCGTGCTAGAGTATGACTCGCACGAGATTTGACGTGTTTTATACACATGAGTGCTGGAGCTTAGCTCGTACTAGTTTTCACATGGATTTCATACTGGTTTTGGCATGGTGCTTGGAGCTTAGCTCGCACTAGATGTCCACCTTTGTTGAGTTAATATATTTTGAAATGACAAAACAAATAAATTCAATAACATAAAGATGATACAAAAAACATGTTTAGAGGTTATCAGTACCAGAAATTGAGTTCCTGAAGATGAGAGATCGATCTGGTGGTATGAGAGATCGATCTCCTGGGTTTTCTTGGACGAGAGATCGATCTCATGAAGACATGAGATCGATCTGCTAAGGTTTGAACCTGTACAAAGGTATTGAGGAAGATTGAGATCGATCTATAAGGGTTATAAGATCGATATATCTAATACAGGATGTTGATGAGATCGATCTGGTATAAGAAGAGATCGATCTCCCCTAAAACAAAAGTCAAAGGCAGTAGATCGATCTGTACACAAACAGAGAGCCCATGAGATTGATCTGGTATAGGAAGAGATCGATCTCCTCAAAGTCAGAAAGCTAAGGAGATCGATCTGGGTTAATAAGAGATCGATCTCCTCACTACGAGAATACCTGGCAGATCGATCTATAGATCGATCATGCCTCAAACAGAGAGATTGGAAGATCGATCTGCCTATTCGACAGATCGATCTGCTTCAATATTTTTAAATTATGAGATCGATCTGCTCATATATGAGATCGATCTCCTTGCTTCTTTTTGCCTTGATCATGCAGGAATTATAACTAAGAGATCGATCTGGTTAAGATGGCAGATCGATCTGGTATTCTACTGGAGGTTCCCAACGGCTCTTTCTGCAAAATCTCAACAGGAAAAACAGCATTAAATGCTCCAACTACCAATCCTTCAGTATATAATCAAGCATTGAAGACACTGAGAGATGAGACACCATTACTGCACATTCTGTATATTCTCAAGAGTTTAATTCTTTCATTCGATTTGTCTTCAATCCTCATTCATTGAGTTTATTGTATAAGCTTGTGTGAAAAAGCTGTATTGGTCCTACCCATATTAAAAGCTTGATATTGTATTCATCCTATCTTTGAGAGAGTAGAGGATTGTTCCTCAGTGAGATAAACTTTGTAAAAGGGTGGATACATCTTTGTTTAAGAAGGGTAGAGAGGTTATTCCTTTACCTGAAAAAGGGAGTGTGTAACTTTCGTTGAAAGTGAGAAAGAAAGCTCTTGACAAGAAGGTCAAGGAGAGAGGACGTAGGTAAGAGATTGGTCGAACCTCTATAAACCAATGTGTTTGATATTCTCTTCATTATCTCGCTTTAATTTGTTTCATTACATTATATCGCTTATCCATTATTTGTTAATAAAGCTCAGTTTAAATTTGTCATTAACATTAGAAAACCGATTCACCCCCTCTCGGTAGAGCCAACAATTGGTATCAGAGCTAGGACTCTTTGATCACATAGGAATAATTTTCTAAGAGTTAGAAACGATCTAATGGCTCACAACAATATAACAACTAGCTTAGTAGGAGAGGGGCATTCTACGGTTAGGCCTCCTATGTTTAATGGGGAACATTATACTTATTGGAAGACTAGGATGATGTTATTCATTCAAGCAAATGATTATGAAGTATGGAGGATTATCACTAAAGGACCTCAAATCCTACAAAAAGAATAGAGGGAAGAGATATCCCTAAAGAAGAAGATGAATGAGATTCAAATGATGTTAAATGTGCTCAGTTAAATGCTAAGGCCATGCACACCCATTTTTGTGCTTTAGGGCCAAATGAATACAATAGAGTCTCCGGTTGTGACAATGCCAAACAAATTTGGGACAAATTGGAAATAACTCATGAAGGTACAATCCAAGTAAAGGAGACTAAGATATGAATGCTCACACATGGCTATGAGCTATTTAGGATGAAAGATAGAGAGTCAATCAGTGATATGTTCACTAGATTCACTGATGTAATTAATGGATTGAAATCATTAGGAAAAACTTACTCTAATATAGAAATGATCAAGAAAATATTAAATAGTCTACCTAAATCATGGGAAGCTAAAGTGACTGCAATTGAGGAATCCAAAGACCCTCACACATTATCACTAGATGAATTAATAGGATCACTACTCACTTATGAGAGTGGTAGTGAAGAAGATCTTGAGATGGCAATGTTTGCCAAAAGATTTAACAAATTCATGAGAATGAAAGCAAGTGGTAGTAATAGGAGAAACCATAAGAGAGATCAAGAAGAGGTAGGAAGAAAAGATACAATTGTGTGTTATGAATGTAAAAAATCAGGACACATTAAGTTTAACTGCCCTCTTCTTAAAAGGTCCAATGATAGGTTCCACAAAAAGAAGGCAATGGTGGTTACATGGAGCGACAATGACTGCTCCGATGATGATTCAAATGAGGACATTGTCAACTTGTGCTTCATGGCTATT
Organism: Firmiana major; assembly: GCA_033439115.1. Lineage (NCBI taxonomy): Eukaryota > Viridiplantae > Streptophyta > Magnoliopsida > Malvales > Malvaceae > Firmiana > Firmiana major. The sequence continues at coordinate 3,613,106 of CM065913.1, read as the reverse complement.
GAAGATGAAAAGGTAACTTCAAACCTCAATGAATACTCTTTTGATTAATTGTAAGATGCCTTTGATGATCTTGCATTGGAATATGAATGCATGAGTATGAAATATAAGAAGATAATATGTAAATTGAAGAAAGAAAATGAGTTAATAGTAGAGGACAAATTAGAATGGGAAAAGAAATTAGAAATTACAAATTTTGAAATTTGTGACCTAAAAGAAAAGAATAGCAACTTACATAATTCTTTTAATAGGTTCTATATGGGTCAACAAAAGTTAGATAACATGCTAGAAACTCAAAAGGCATTCTTTGATAAAAATGGGTTAGGATATAATGCAAAAAGTAGAGAGACTCATCTCAAAAGCTTCATTGCTAGAAAGAGCATGAATAAACCTTCAACTACTTGTTCATATTGTAATAGAAAGGGACATGCATCACATAATTGCAATATGAAGATGACCACTCTTAAAGGAAAAAGAGTAAAAAGATTGTGGGTTCCCAAAGGAGTAATTAACTCAAAAGATCTTAATGCATTGGTAAAATGGATCCCAAAGGGATCAAGAATTGCATTCACTAACCTCAAAGGACCCAAGAGAATTTGGGTACCTAAGATATGAGTTTGAATTTTAATTGTAGGTGATTGAGCATTTCCACAAAGATAAAACAAAGGAAGCTTGGTACTTGGATAGTGGATGCTCAAGGCACATGACAGGTGAGAGAAGCCACTTCAACTCATTTAAATCAAAAGTTGGTGGAGAAGTCACGTTTGGGGACAACTCTAAAGGCCAAGTTGAAGGAAGTGGCTCAATAGGTAATGACTATTTTTCATTAGAAAAAGTATTGCTTGTCAGGGGTCTAAAGCATAATTTACTAAGCATAAGTCAACTTTGTGACAAAGGTTACAAAGTAATTTTTGATTGCATGAAATGCCATATTATAGATCCTAAGTCAAATAAAGTTCTTTTCCGAGGCCATAGGCAAGGTAATATATACATTGTCTATCTTAATGAACTTAAAAATGAAAACATATGCCTAATGGTAGACATTGAAAAAGAATCTTGGTTATGGCATAGAAGACTAGGTCATGCTAGCATGCATGTGTTATCTAAGTTAGCTAGAAAGGATCTAGTTATAGGATTACCCAAGTTGTCCTTTGACTATGAAAAAATATGTGAAGCTTATGTTAAAGGAAAACATAAAAGGACAACATTTAAGCTTAAGAATAGTGTATCCACCACTAGGCCTCTTCAATTACTCCACCTAGATTTATTTGGACCAACTAGAACAACAAGCCTTGGTAGGAAACACTATGGATTTGTAATAGTTAATGATTACACTAGGTTCACTTGGGTGTTCTTTTTCAGAGTGAAAAATGAAGCTTTAGAAAAGTTCATAGCTTATACAAAAGTGACTCAAAATGAAAAAGGATATACAATAACTAGTATTAGAAGTGATCATGGCAAGGAGTTTGAAAATACAGGATTTGATGAGTATTGCAATGATAAAGGAATTAGCCATAATTTTTCAGCCCCTAGGACACCTCAACAAAATGGAGTAGTTGAGAGAAGAAATAGAACATTGGAAGAAATGGCTAGAACCATGTTGTGTGAGAATAATTTATCAAAATATTTTTGGGCTGAAGCTATAAACACATCTTGCTATATCATTAATAGAGCTATGATTAGACCCATACTAAAGAAAACTCCTTATGAGCTTTACAAAGGTAAGAAGCCTAACATTAGCTACTTCCATCCTTTTGGCTGCAAATGCTTTGTCTTAAATAATGGGAAAGATAATTTAGGAAAATTTGATGCCAAGAGTGATGAGGGAATTTTTCTAGGATATTCATTGAATTCAAAGGCTTATAGAGTATATAACAAAAGAACATTGATGGTTGAAGAATCAATTCATGTAATATTTGATGAATCAAATGATTTATCTAAAGATTCAACCAATGATGAGGATGTTGGAATATTTGATGAAAACTTAGAGGAAATTCCAAACTTAGAAGAAGATCTATTAGAAAAACTTGACATAAATAAAGAAGATGAAGAAGAAATAGAGATGTTAGAGAGAGAGTCTAGAGCACCAAGAGAATTATGATATGTAAAAGATTGTGAAATAGTAGGAGATCCAACTCTTGGAGTTAGAACTAGATCATCTCTAAGGAATATGTGTCAATATATAGCCTTTGTATCTCAAATAGAACCTAGAAATGTCAATGAAGCCTTAGATGACAATAATTGGTTCTTAGTAATGCAAGAAGAATTAAATCAATTTGAGAGAAGCAAGGTGTGGAAACTAGTTCCTAGGCCTAGTGATCACTCTATAATTAGAACTAAATGGATATTCAAGAACAAAATGGATGAAAATAGTGTGATCATAAGAAACAAGGCTAGGTTAGTTGCACAAGGTTATAGACAAGAAGAAGGAATAGACTATGATGAAACTTATGCACCGGTAGCTAGATTAAAAGCTATTAGAATGTTACTTGCCTTTGCATGTTATAAAAACTTCAAGTTATATCAAATGGATGTAAAGAGCGCATTCTTGAATGGTTTCATTAATGAAGAAGTGTATGTTGAACAACCTCCCGGCTTTGAAAATCATGAATTTCCTGAACATGTTTTCAAACTATCTAAGGCACTCTATGGTTTGAAACAAGCTCCTAGAGCATGGTATGAAAGGTTGTCAAAATTCTTAATAGAAAAAGGATTTTCAAAAGGAAAAGTAGATACTACTTTATTTATCAAAAATAAAAATAAAGATTTACTAGTTGTTCAAGTGTATGTAGATGATATTATTTTTGGATCAACTAATGAATCTTTATGCCAAGAGTTTGCTAAGATCATGCAAGGTGAATTTGAAATGAGCATGATGGGAGAGCTCACTTTTTTCTTGGGACTTCAAGTGAAGCAAACAAAGGATGGAACCTTCATCAATCAAGCAAAGTATACTAAGGATTTGCTCAAGCGATTTGGAATGGACAATTGCAAACCTCAAGCAACTCCAATGGGCACCAACATCAAGCTTGATAAAGATGAAAGTGGTAAGTGTGTAGACACTAAACTCTATAGGTCTATGATTGGTTCATTGCTCTATTTAACTGCAAGTAGAACAGATATTTTATTTAGTGTATGCCTTTGTGCTAGATTTCAATCCTCTCTTAGGGAATCACACTTATTAGCAACCAAAAGGATCTTTAGATACCTTAAGGACACTCCCTCTCTAGGACTTTGGTACCCCAAGGACTTCACTCTTACACTTCATGCATTTTCAGATGCAGACTTTGGGGGATGCAAAATAGATAGGAAAAGTACTTCTGGTACTTATCAATTCTTAGGGAATAGATTAATCTCCTGGTTCTCTAAGAAACAAAATAGTGTGGCTCAGTCCACAACTGAAGCTGAATACATAGCAGCAGGTAGTTGTAGTGCTCAAGTGTTATGGATTAAACAACAAATGAAAGACTATGGTATTGACATGAAACAAATCTCTATTAAATGTGATAATACCAGTGCCATCAATCTATCTAAAAATCCTATTCAATACTTTAGAACTAAGCACATTGAGATTATGCACAATTTCCTTAGAGACCATGTTCAAAAGGGAGATATAATTCTAGAGTATATTGACACTTTACATCAAATAGCTGATATATTCACAACCTCTTGATAGAGATAGGTTTTGTGTCCTTAGAGGTGAATTGGGACTCATGAATGTTCCTTAAGATGTATATGCTTCATAACCTTGATTTCAAGTTGTTTTTAAAAGAGTTTTTCAATGATTTTTCTGGGCAAAAAGTATGAGAGATCGATCTCCTATCAATATAGATCGATCTCCATACTTCAAATAAGCCTAAAGCATAAAGGTTAAGCTAGGCAGATCGATCTTCTCACCCATAAGATCGATCTCCTTAAGCCTCTGTTAAACAGCAGATCGATCTATGCATTTGGCAGATCGATCTCCTTAAGCCTCGGTCAAACAGCAGATCGATCTGGACCTACAACAGATCGATCTTATTAAGCTTCTGTATTCTGAGGATCGATCTTGTGGTACAACAGATCGATCTCTTCAAGCTTCTGGAAATGACAGATCGATCTGTCGTCTCGACAGATCGATCTCCTGTGCCCTGAACTATAAAAACTGTTCAAAATCCCCAAAATTTGAAAAACCTAAATTCTCAAATCCTTAACCCCCTGTCGCACCTCAGCCCTTGATTCACCCTTCCAGATCGATCTTCGGTAAGATATTTGCCCAATCTTTTCATCATTCTTGGTCTAGTAACCTACATTGCTCAATTTCTCTTTAAAAATTTATCTATTTTTACTGTAATCTCAATTAGGGAAATTTTTTCACAGTTCCATTGGGTAGGTTTTTAGCTAATTAGCTTTAAGATTGTTACCCGTGTCTAGAAAACATGCCACAACTTAAGAGAGTAGGCTAGAAACCTCCTAGACCAAGTGTAGATCAAGGGTCCTCTTCTCAATCAAACCCTTCCCCTTCAGTCACTACCTTTAACAGGTGTTTTAAAACACCTACAAAAAGGAAGAGATATGAAGAGTATTTTTCCACCATGCTAATTAAACATTGGCGAACCATCTATTTTTCTTTCTTAAATCGTATTGATTTTCCTTATCTACCCAAATTTGAAGAATTTGGTTGGATTTCGTTTCTCAAAATCAATACTCCCGTACCCCCAAACATCATCAGGGCATTCTTTTCTAATGCCGAACTCATCTATGATCCTAATGATGCTTGCAAAATTCTCGAGTTTAAAATGTATGTCATGGGTAAGTCAATTCCTATAGACACTGATGTCTTAGCCCAAGTTTTTTGCATGAGCAATGAAGGCTTGACCAATGAAGATGAGAAAGTCCCCTTAGAGTTTAACCTTCCCGGGGATAAGGCGAGTGACCTACTGATGCACCCAAGTTTACTCCACCTCATTATCTCGTGGAATCTCCGTCCTTTCGGTACCCGTCATTTCACCGTTAGGAGGTTAGATCATTTTTGGATCCACCACATCCACTCCACAAGTCAAAAACCCAACCTTGTCCATTTTCTCTATGAAAATTGGTTGAAGATCGTACGCGGCCAAGCCACCACGATAGTTTTTTCGCAACCGTTGGCGTATCTTCTACAACGACTTGGAGTGGACTGCAGTTGTGAAATGGGTGAAGTGCCTTCCCAAAAGAGTGTCTTAAACATCGGAACACTTCACCACATGGGGTACTACAAGGACTTCCGAGGAGATTTGAAGAAGAAACGAGAACAACAGCCTGCAGCAGCCATGGAGGAAGATCCATCAGTTGAGCCCTTAGATCCACCTGCTGCACCGACTGAGGGTCCATCGTCTTCGACTGCTCAGCCCTCTGCACCTGACCCATCACCCGCTGGCATGGAATCGATTGTGATGATGCTCATGGAGCTGAACAGGAAGATAGATGAAGGTTTTGCAAACCTTCATGTCACCCAGTAGACGATGATCATGGAGCTGAACCGAAAGCTAGATGAAGGTTTTGCAAATCTTCATGCTACTTAGCAGGCGATGTATGATGAGCTTCAAGTCATTCGTACTCACGTTGAGGACCTTATGGATCGATTTTCTCCTCCACCGTAGGACTTAATTGTTAGGTCTAATTTCGCTATGTTTTGTAATTACTCGTTGTTGTTTGAGAACTGCATTTACTTGAATGGGATGTCATATTAGTTATTGTTGCAATGTGCTATAATGAATTGCTATTTTGAAATGAAAAGAGTGTTGTTTAAACCTTTAATGTCATTGATATGACAAAAAGGGGGAGAAGAATAAGAATAAGAAAACATGTTTTAAATGGTTTAAAGGAATAATTAAACTGAGGGGGAGTCAAGAGGCCAAAAGCCAATAGTGAGGGGGAGCTTACAAAAAGGGGGAGTTTGTGCACAAATGCAAGTAGGTAACTAAACATATTGATTGAATAGGTTTTGTCATATCAAAAAGGGGTAGATTGTTGAGTTAATATATTTTAAAATGACAAAACAAATAAATTCAATAACATAAAGATGATATAAAAAAACATGTTTAGAGGTTATCAGTACCAGAAATTGAGTTCCTGAAGATGAGAGATTGATCTGGTGGTATGAGAGATCGATCTCCTGGGTTTTCTTGGATGAGAGATCGATCTCATGAAGACATGAGATCGATCTGCTAAGGTTTGAACCTGTACAAAGGTATTGAGGAAGATTGAGATCGATCTATAAGGGTTATAAGATCGATCTGTCTAATACAAGATGTTTATGAGATCGATCTGGTATAAGAAGAGATCGATCTCCCCTAAAACAAAAGTCAAAGGCAGTAGATCGATCTGTAAGATCGATCTGTACATAAACAGAGAGCCTATGAGATCGATCTGGTATAAGAAGAGATCGATCTCCTCAAAGTCAGAGAGCTAAGGAGATCGATCTGGGTTAATAAGAGATCGATCTCCTCACTACGAGAATACCTGGCAGATCGATCTATAGATCGATTATGCCTCAAACAGAGAGATTGGAAGATCGATCTGCCTATTCGACAGATCGATCTGCTCTAATATTTTCAAATTATGAGATCGATCTGCTCATATATGAGATCGATCTCCTTGCTTCTTTTTGCCTTTATCGTGTAGGAATTATAACTAAGAGATCGATCTGGTCAAGATGGCAGATCGATCTGGCATTCTACTGGAGGTTCCCAACAGCTCTTTCTGCAAAATCTCAACGGGAAAAACAGCATTAAATGCTCCAACTACCAATCCTTCAGTATATAATCAAGCATTGAAGACACTGAGAGATGAGACATCATTGCTGCACATTCTGTATATTCTCAAGAGTTTAATTCTTTCATTCGATTTGTCTTCAATCCTCATTTATTGAGTTTGTTGTATAAGCTTATGTGCAAAAGCTATATTGGTCCTACCCACATTAAAAGCTTGATATTGTATTCATCCTATCTTTGAGAGAGAAGAGGATTGTTCCTCAGTGAGATAAACTTTGTAAAAAGGTGGATACATCTTTGTTTAAGAAGGGTAGAGAGGTTATTCCTTAACTTGAAAAAAGGGAGTGTGTAACTTTCGTTGAAAGTGAGAAAGAAAGCTCTTGAGAAGAAGGTCAAGGAGAGAGGACGTAGGTAAGAGATTGGTCGAACTTCTATAAACCACTGTGTTTGATATTCTCTTCCTTATCTCGCTTTAATTTGTTTCATTACATTATATCGCTTATCCATTATTTGTTAATTAAGCTCAAATCAGTTTAAATTTGTCATTAACATTAGAAAACCGATTCACCCCCCTCTCGGTAGAGCCAACAACCTTATTTGTTATCGTTCTTGGAGCTTCTGACAAACTGGGTGTTGCACCGATTAAATAGGCTCGCACGTACATTTGTGATTTTGATATGTTGATAGCTATGTTAGGAGCTTCGGGTAGACAAGAGGTCGTACCGATTAAATAGGCTCACACCTGCGTTTTGAGATGTGGCATGATATGATGTGTTGATTGGGTCCATGGAGTACGTTGTACCGTGCATGTAGCGTGGAGTATGCTGTACTGTGTTGAGATTGTGACATGCTGTCTTCAAACGAGATCTGATATGGACCGACGGGCAAAATTTGACCCACCTCCCATGTGGAAGCTGGTAGTGGTGATATCCTGCACACCTGATCCGTGTAATCGATATCACAGGTTATGGCCATAGACCTAGAGGTTATTACCTTTTATTGAATTCTTATCTCACATGTCTAATACTTTGTGAACAAATCCATGTTTGAAATGATTTGTGGGTCAGGACAGTCCGAGGGAGGGGCTGAGACCTGATAAGTGTTGAATTGTTTTGAGATATCGATTGCTAATGGTTTAAAGTGCACCGAAGCATGATAACTGATGCCATTCTTTATTGTGAAAATGCATGATGGTTAATGCCATACTTATTTGAGAAAAATGCATGATGATTAATGCCATGCTTTATTGTAAAAAATGCATGATGGGTAATGCCATGCTTTATTGTGAATTATGCATGATGATTTATACCATGCTTTGAATTGAATTGTGCACTGGATTTTAATAGCATAAATGCTTTACATACCATTAACACAATCATACACTCATGTTTTGAGATAAAATGATGAACTAAATGCTTTTGAGCATGGCATCACGTTCACGTAGATAGTGCAGTATCTACCTGTTCGCATGATTGCCTTACTGAGCGTGTGGTTTGCTCACCCCCTTATTTTTCCCCTCTCTACAGAGCTTTGAGTATAAATTGTGGGCGACTGGAGGCTTATCCCTTTTTGGTATCCGTTACATCCGCTAAAGGTATACACACTTGAATTATTTTGTATCTAAACTAGACATAGCACAGTAACATTTTGTATGTAACTATTGGGGATGTAAAACAATGTAAACACATGTAACAACTCTGATATATATACATTTATATAAGTGTTTACTCATAAATAATATACAAATTGAATTGGTATGGTGGAGTGAGTTAGACGTTAACACACAACCCAAACTGTTGAGGAGAGTAGCTATTCACGATCGGGAAAGGACGAATAATAAATTATGCATGAAAATGTGAAAAATTTGCACGATTTTGTTAAGTTGAGGGTCGTGACAGAAGTTGGTATCAGAGTTTGAGTTGGTCTGACGTGTGTCATGTCTAAAATATTTAATAAGTTAAAAAATTACATCCCCATGTTATTGTGCTTGTTTAGATACAATTATATGTGTGTCGATGGGTTGACTAAGTAATTGGTTGTGAATGTAGGGAATTGAGTAATTATGCCTAATACCAGTCGCGGTAGAGGGGTGAGGGTGCAAGTTAGAGGCCGTAGAGGTAGGCTTGGGGGTCGTGTTGAGCCAAAAACACATGAGGCTCAGGATGATATTGAGGTGGAGGCTGAGGTTGAACATGCTCCACAGGGTCCAGAGGAGAGACCCGAGAGTACTGAGGCTCGCTTCGCGAGAATTGAACGGATCATTGAGATGATATTGGAGTTGATCACCCAATCTTTACTTGGAGTTGGCGGTAGACAGAGTCTCGTTACACAGGGTGATGCCGAGCAGGCGACAGCTCATGAGGCATGGGCACGACCAGCCCAAAGACCTCAGACGACAAAGACACCTACACCCCCACCTGCTCAGGATATGCCTACACTTGTTGCTACACTACAGGCTAGTAGAGGCTGGGGTTATGGTTGTGATTTGGACAGACTGTGACAGTTTCAAAAGTTTGGATTGTCGTCTTTCTATGGAGTTAAGGACCCAGTAGCTGCTGAGGATTGAATTAGTGAAATCGAGAAGTTGTATAGGTTCTTCGAGTATACTACCACCGAGATGGTAGCGTTTGTCGCTTTTATGCTGAAAGGGGTCAGCAGAACATTGGTGAAAATCCACCCGACCTATTTTGAGAGCCCAGCATTCTGAGATCAGTTGGGATATATTTTTAGAGGCTTTTCAAAGATAGTATGATCCGGATACCGCACAGCGGAAGATGAAAATGGCATTTTTGGGACTGACCCAAGGGAGTAGGACTGTGGATGAGTATGACACGGCCTTTATCTCCCTGGATAGGTATGATCCCAACACTATGAGTAATGAGGTCGAGAAAATCTAGAAGTTTATGGATGGATTGATACCGACCATCAGGTCTAGACTAGTTCCCTTGGATATATCGACCTATGAGGAGGCAGTGCGTAGGGCGCAATTATGCGAACAAGATGTTGATAGGATTGCCTCAGAGTTTGGAAAGGTTGGTAAGATGAGGGACAGAGATAAGAAGAGACCAATGATGGATAGAGGCTTAATCTATAAGGGAAGCAAGAGATTTTTTGGAAAGAGGCTGAGGATTGAAGAGGTCCGGGAGAGGACAATTAATACTCCCATATATTCGGCCATTGCTCCAGCTAAGGGAATTGTAATTGGAGGGCCACGGCCTATGACAGAGCAGTGCAACAAGTGTGGCAGGTACCATGGTACTCGACCCTGCTATGGACAGCCTGCAATGTTTCAGATGTGGGAAATCAGGACACATGATCAGAGATTGCCTAGAGATGACAGAGAGAGCCCCACAGAAGGGCAGGGAGCCAGAGAGAGCTCCAGTTGAGACAATTACTTCGAGAAGGAGGGCTACGGCTGAGGAAAAGGGGAAGCAAGCAGTGGGTGTGAGCAGAGAACGAGTGCACGCACTGGACCAGGACACTATGGATCAATCTTCGGATGTGGTTAAAGGTACCATCCAAATCTTTGATTTAGAAACATATGTATTGTTTGATCCTGGTGTCACTCATTCCTTTATATCGTCATCCTTTGCATGTAAATTGTTGAAGCATGTAAAACCCACACTGCTTGATAAGATGTTGATGATATATACCCCTTGAATGATAGTCAGTTGATTGAGCATGTATATAGAAGTTGTAAGACGAGGATAAGAAGTAAAGAAATGGCAGCCGATTTGATCTTATTAAATATGAGTGATTTTGATGTAATCCTAAGGATGGATTGGCTGGCTGCAAACCATGTCATCATAGATTGTCGTGCTAGAACCTTAATGTTTTCAGGATTAGACAATCTTATTGTAAATTTTGAAGAAAAGAAATGAAATTACATGATCTTTATAAATAAGAAAAAAGTATGATCTCAATACATGATATTTGAGAGATTGATTTTGTTATATATTATATTTGTGTATATGATGATTATGTTACTGATAGTGGAAAGAATAATGTGAAGGGTTCATTGCTTATGTGATTGAGACGGATAAGGCACGTCTGGAATTGAGAGACATACTAGTGGTTAGGGAATTTTTTGATATCTTTCCGGATGAGTTACCAGGGTTACCTCTAGATAGGGAGATGGAGTTTGGTATAGACTTGACGCCTGGTACAGAGCCGATATCCAAGCCACCATACAAAATGACTCAAGTTGAGTTGAAAGAATTAAGGAAACAACTGCAAGAATTACTGGAGAAGGGGTTCATCAGGCTGAGCGTCTCACCTTGGGGAGCACCGGTTCTGTTTGTAAGGAAGAAAGATGGAAGCCTCCGACTGTGTATAGATTATCGGTTGTTGAATAATGCCACCATCAAGAATAAGTATCCCCTTCCACACATCAATGACTTGTTGGATCAGCTTAAGGGAGCGCAGGTTTTTTCCACGATAGATTTGAGATCTGGGTACCAGCAGTTGAAGATACAGAGTGGAGATATACCCAAGACAGCTTTTCCCACCCAGTATAGACATTATGAATTTAGGGTTATGCCATTCGGGTTGACGAATGCTCCCGCAGCTTTTATGTCGTTGATGAATGAGGTATTCCACCAGTATTTGGATCGGTTTGTTATTGTGTTTATTAATGATATACTGGTGTACTCAAGATCTAGAGAGAAGCATGAAAGGCATCTAAGAATAGTGCTACAGACCCTTCGAGAGAAGAAGTTGTACGCTAAACTCAGTAAGTGCGACTTTTGGTTGGAACAGATCTCTTTTTTGGGTCACATAGTATCGAAAGATGGAGTGGCAGTGGATCCATCAGAGATTGAGGTAGTGACACAGTGGCAGAGACCCCAGATAGTGATAAAGATTAGAAGTTTCTTGGGTTTAGCTGGGTATTATCGAATGTTTGTAGAGGGATTCTCGAGGTTAGCTGCTCCTTTGACACGTCTCACGAGAAAAAATGTTAATTATGTGTGAGACGATAAGTGTGAGGAAAGCTTTGAGGAGTTGAAGAGGAGGTTAACTACAGCTCTGATACTCACCATTCCTACCAGCTCAAGAGGTTTCTTGATGTATACGGATGCTTCACAATAAGGACTGGGCTGTGTATTGATGCAGGATAGGAAGGTAGTAGCCTATGGATCAAGATAGTTAAAGGATCATGAGAGGAACAACCCGACCCACAATTTGAAGTTAGCAGTTGTAGTGTTTGCACTGAAGATATGGTGCCACTACTTTTATGGAGAGATATTCCAAGTGTTTATGGACCACAAGAGCCTTAAATACTTGTTCTCACAAAAACAGCTAAACATGAGACAGAGGAGATATCTCGAGTTGTTAAAGAATTATGATTGTGAGATCCTGTACCACCCAGGTAAAGCAAATGTGGTTGCTGATGCATTGAGTAGGAAGCATCTCGAGATGGTATCGTTTATGATGATCAGGGAACATGAACCTTAGTTTGGATATGACCCCGCCTAATGCTGATAGTGGATTTATGATAGTTAACCTGCAGTTGGAACCAGATCTGGTAGATCAAATTTGACAGGCTCAACGAATTGATCAGCAGTGCTGTGATATTATCGGACAGATACAGAGGGGTACAGACACAGACTCTGAGTTGAGTTCAGATGGATTGTTGAGGTTCAGAGGTAGGATATGTGTTCCTGATGATGTAGAGATCAGAAGATTGATCTTGACAGAAGCTCACTCATCAAAGTATACAATACATCCAGGGAGTACTAAGATGTATCAAAACCTTCGAAAGGTTTATTAGTGGTCTGGGATGAAAAAGCACATTGCTGAATATGTTACTAAGTGTCTCATTTGTCAGCAGGTGAAGGTAGAGCATCAGAAGCCTGCAGGGTTATTGCAGCCTCTACCGATATCGACTTGGAAGTGGGAGCATGTCACCATGGATTTTGTGATGGGATTGTCGAGGACCCGTAGAGGTCATGATGCCATATGGGTGATTGTGGATCGGTTGACGAAGTCAGCCCCTTTTCTAGCTGTGAGAGTTACCGATACTCTGAGCCAGTTAGCAAACTTATATGTGCGCGAGATAGTGAGGCTGCATGGAATTTCAGTGAGCGTTGTTTCTGATAGGGATGCCTTCTTCACTTCCCATTTCTGGGAACGCTTTCAGGAAGCGATGAGGACCCAGTTGAGTTTTAGCACCGCGTTTCATCCTCAGACAAATGGTCAGTCAGAGAGGACTATACAAACCCTAGAAGATATGTTGAGAGCGTGTGTGTTGGATTTTGGAGGCTCCTGGGATGACCATTTGGCAGTCGTAGAGTTTGCCTATAATAACAGTTTTCATGCGAGTATCGGGATGGCACCATATGAGGCATTGTATGGGTGTAGATGTCGTTCCCCTATTGGATGGGAAGAGATTGGTGATAGACAGATCTTTGCTCCGGATTTGGTCAGACAATCCTCTGAGAATGTCTGGATGATTTGTGAGAGGTTACAGATAACTCAGAGCAGACAAAGCAGTTATGCTGACAGGAGACAAAAACCACTGGAGTTTGATGTGGGTGAGTCGGTGTTCATGAAAGTTTCTCCTTTGAAGGGAATTATGAGATTTAGTAAGAAGGGCAAGCTGAGCCCTAGATACATCGGACCCTTCGAGATTTTGGAGAGAGTGGGAGATAAGGCGTATAGATTGGCATTGCCACCAGAGTTGGCAAGTGTGCATAACGTCTTCTACGTATCCATGTTGAGGAAGTATCACCCGAACCCGACATATGTGATAAGATATGAGCCATTGGAGCTCAACGAGGGTATGACATACGTTGAGAATCCAGTTCGGGTATTGGACAGAAAAGAGAAAGTGTTGAGGATAAAGACAATTCCCTTGGTGAAAGTACTTTGGCAACATCACTCTGTGGAAGAGGCCACATGGGAATTGGAGAGTTTGATGCGGGAGAAGTATCCTGAGTTATTCACGAATTAAATTGGTTCTAATTTGGAGGACCAAATTTTCTAAGTGGGGGAGAATGTGAGACCCCGTATATGTATAATTGTATATAGGTACATAGAAATGTAAATGAATTCATAAGTATGGTGATATACTTGTAATGTGGAGTATATGTCATATAAGTCCATAAGTTAATGTACGCACTTGCAATAAGAGTTGTGATTGTACATACAAGTTACATTATGTATGAATGTAAAGAAATGGACTTAAACATGTGGAAAATGTGAGTAGAATGGAATATGAGTGGTATGGAGAAATGGAAGGAAGATTTGCATGAGTATACACTTCCATTTGGTTTATATCATGTACCTTTAGATATACAAAAGTTCCACACAAGTTTTAATGTGTATATGGTATGAATGGATGCCATATTCAAGTCTCAAAGATGATTGGATGAGAAAATGACTATGGCAGCAAATTTAAGTTGTTTTGGTGTGAGTTGTTGCAGAAAAACTGCATAAAATCTGAAAATATGAAGGCCAGATCGATCCCATAGTATGAAAGATCGATCTGGAAGAGCCAGAATGCTCTTATTTGAGCAATGGAATAGAGCAGATCGATCCTTAATGGAACAGATCGATCTCCTTAGCTCTTGGGTTGGAAACAGATCGATCTCCCCTAAGACCAGATCGATCTCCTTAAGCTTCTGTTTGACAGCAGATCGATCTCAAGCCTCGACAGATCGATCTCCTGCCTTTAAAATGTCTTGGAAAAAAGTGATTTTAAGAGGACCAGATCGATCTCCACCCAAGACAGATTGATCTTATCAAGCTAAATGTATAAATATGGAGCAGTTGGATCTGTATTTCCGAGATAAAAACCAATCTTTCCCATTTCCAACCTAAAATCTAGCTTTCTCACTCCTAAATCCACACATTTCAATAAGATTTGAGGGAAAGCTATTAGAGACAAAGTTGTTCACATCAAATAGAAGAACAACATAGTTTGGAGGCATTTCCCCACTTGTTGGGTTGGAGGATCAAAGGTGCATTTCCATTGGAGCAAAGAGGAAATCAAGCTAGGTGAGTTTCTAAATGATATAACTCAAGTACATTGTGTAGATATTGATTTTGGAGTTGTTTGGTATGCATAGAAAGGATAGAAACTACCTAGGAAGTAATGAATCCACCATGACCTAGAAATGGTCTAGTGTGAGAAAGGAAAATGTGTTGAGATTAATGATGAATAGGATATATTGAAGTTAATAATAGTGTTGGGGTATGATTTTAAGGTGTTGTTAGTGAATAAATTGTGAGATTTACCTAAAAGGGGTAAAATGTGGATTTAGGCATTGGTAAATGCAAAGATGGGTTGTATTGACTAATGAGGTCAAATGTGAGTTAACAAGTTTAACTCAAGTGGTTTGGATGATTTGAATCACAGCTTTCGGGGATACACTAGAACAAGGCAAGCCAAGAGCGCAAGAGGCTAAGAGGAAAAGAGTCGCACTCAAGTAAATTGAGTTAAGGGAATTGTGTGGACTCTTAAAGATATCTGTGCGCAATTTGGGCGCTTAATGCTTTGCTAGAATGCATGAGATGTTAGGAAATGATAATGGGTGATTGAAGGGCAAAAGTTAGGTGTTTGACAAATGTGCATGAAAATAAAAGCATGTGCTTTGGAAAATCATGTTTTATTGCTTTTTAGCAAGTGATTGGTAGATTGGCTAGCATTTGAAATGAATTACAAAAGAAATGAGTTGTTTTGATTTGTTAACCACACTTTGCAAAGAAATGAGCCACCTACATTGTTTTCGTGAGAATGAAATCGTGCTAGAGTATGACTCGCACGAGATTTGACGTGTTTTATACACATGAGTGCTAGAGCTTAGCTCGCACTGGTTTTCACATGGATTTCATACTGGTTTTGGCATGGTGCTTGGAGCTTAGCTCGCACTAGATGCCCACCTTATTTGTTGTCGTGCTTGGAGCTTCGGGCAGATTGGATGTCGCATCGATTAAATAGGCTCGCACGTGCATTTGTGATTTTGACATGTTGATAGCTGTGTTAGGAGCTTTGGGTAGACAAGAGGTAGTACCGATTAAATAGGCTCACACGTGCATTTTGAGATGTGGCGTGATATGATGTGTTGATTGGGTCCATGGAGTACGTTATACTGTGCATGTAGCATGGAGTACGTTGTACCATATTGAGATTGTGATATGTCGTCTTCAGACCAGATCTGCTATGGACCCACGGGCAGGATTTGACCCACCTCCCGTGTGGAAGCAAATAGTGGTGATATTCCACACACCTGATCCGTGTAGCCGATATCACAGGTTATGGCCATAGACCTAGAGGTTATTACCTTTTATTGAATTGCCTATCTCACATGTCTAATGCTTTGTAAATAAATTCATGTTTGAAATGATTTGTGGGTCAGGACAGTCCGAGGGAGGGGCTGAGACTTGATAAGTGTTGAATTGTTTTGAGATATCGATTGTTAATGGTTTAAAGTGCACCGAAGCATGATGATTAATGCCATGCTTATTTGAGAAAAACGCATGATGATTAATGTCATGCTTTATTTTGAAAAATGCATGATGGGTAATGCCATGCTTTATTGTGAATTATGCATGATGATTTATACCATGCTTTGAATTGAATTGTGCACTGGATTTTAATAGTATGAATGCTTTAAATACCATTAACACAATCATACACTCATGTTTTGAGATAAAATGATGAACTAAATGCTTTTGAGTATGGCATCACGATCACGTAAATAGTGCAGTATCTACCTGTTCGCATGATTGCCTTACTGAGCATGTGGTTTGCTCACCTCCCTTATTTTCCCCATCTCTACAGAGCTTTGAGTATAAATTGTGGGTGACTGGAGGCTTATCCCTTTTTGGTATCCGCTGCATCCCATCGCTAAAGTATACACACTTGAATTATTTTGTATCTAAACTAGACATAGCACAGTCACATTTTGTATGTAACTATTGGGGATGTAAAACAATATAAACACATGTAACAACTCTGATATATATATATATATATATATATATATATATATATATATACATTTATACAAGTGTTTACTCATAAATAATATACAAATTGAATTGGTATGGTGGAGTGAGTTAGACGTCGACACACAGCCCAACTATTGAGGAGAGTAGCTGTTCACGATCGGGAAAGGACAAATAATAAATGATGCATGAAAATGTAAAAAATTTACACGTATTTTTGTAAGTTGAGGGTCGAGACAGATCTCCTTAAGATTCTGTATAACTGAGATTGATCTTCACAATCTAACAGATCGATCTCCTTAAGTCTCTGGGAAATAGAGATCAATCTCTACCTCTAGCAGATCGATCTCCTTAGAGACACTAGATAACTGAGATCAATCTCTTTCCTCGACAGATCGATCTCCTTAGCCCTTAGCTATATAAAGCGTTGCCCAATTCCCAAATTTTCAAAAACTAAAATCCCAAATCTCCAAAACCCTAACGAAAAACGCTTCTCTTCCTCTTTGTCTCTCGCCCCTGGGATCACTCTCTTGGTAAGATTTCCTCGTTTGATTTCATTTTTGTTCTGATTAGTTCTGTCGACCCTACATTTTTTTTCAAAATTTTATTGTTCTTCCATAGATCGATCTATTCGCCTTTGTTATTCGTTCCTGTCACTTTACTATTCAAATTCTTAGTGAACCCATGTTGAATCTTGTTAGGTGTTAGTGAATCCATATTCTGTATGTTTTATAGGCTAGTTTGATTTGGGTAATTATCTGTCTAGTTTAGATTTCTTTGTGCAGGATTAGAAACCCTTAAATCCAACGCAATTTCCATACTCCCTAACAGCCTTAAAACACAATGCCTCGAACTAAAACCGTAGCATCTAGAGCACCACGACCATCTCCTGTAAACACATCACCCACTACGTTTAGTCGACGCTTTCAAACCCCGGCCAAACGTAAACGGTTTAATGAACATTTCTCCACATTACCAATTAAACATTGGCGCACAATTGATTTTTCTTTTTTGAATTGCATTGATTTTCCCTATCTCGTAAAATTCCAAGAATACCAGTGGCTTTCGTTTCTCAAAATCAATACTCTTGTTCCTCCCAAATATTGTCCGTGCTTTCTTTTTAAATGCTGAAATTGTCACCGCTCTTAATAATCCATGTCGGACCATAGGATTTAACACTTTTTTAATGGCCAAATCTCTTTATATTGACAAACAACTGCTAGCACGAGTTTTTGGTATACCCGATTCGGGTGTTACCATTGAAGACAATGAGGTAACGCTAGATTTTCCCATCACCAATGACCGTTCTAGTGAGTTACCCATGCATCCTCGCCTCTTTCATCTTATTATCTCATGGAACCTCCATCCTTTTGGCACTCGTCACTCGACCATTAGGAAACTCGATCGGTTTTGGCTCTATAACATTTATTCTCCTTCCGGTCAAAAGCCAAACTTGATCCACTTCATTTTTGAAGATTAGCATAAGATCATTAGGTGGCAAGCCTGTCACGACCCTTTTTTTATCCTTTTTAATCGAAAATCACTATAAATTTTTTGCATTTTTCCTTTTCTTACTCGATCGTGAACAAACTCACCGCTACACAGTTGGGCTGTGAGATAGTAATAATCATTATTTACCATTCACTTTCCAACTAAATCAAAAGTATTGTTATATATCCAAATATTAAGTGGTATGTTCATATATACTAAGTGTTATGACATTTACATCCCCCATATTATAAATTCAAATGATCATTGTGCTTTTACAATTGTGTAGATACAAAAAGAATCTCTGTGTATATACCTCTAGGTGATGGAGATGTAGTGGATGTCTCAACAAAATGCCTCAGTCCTCACTGGGCCACTATGTACACTCTGTAGAGGGGAAAAGTAGAGAGGGATAAGCAACCACACATTCAGTAAGGCAATAATGCAAGCATGGTAGATAACTATTCTATCTACATGTTGATAATGTTATGCATAAATCATTTATAACAAGAGCATGAGGAATTAAAACTATGTCATATGAGTGTACATGTATCAAGTATTTAAATCATGAAAATTGGCATATAAAACATGGTAAAATCATCATATACAAATCATCTCATGCTCATCAATCGTCAAATCTCATAGAAAATGGTAATTCATTTAAGAAACATTCTTTTGAAATCACATCTCTTTCTCAATTACATACAATCCCATCACAAATCATTTTCTCACTCACAAACATCATTATCATTTCATAAATCAAATCCCACAAGGCTCGACCCCTCCCTCAGGTCTACCCTGGACAGTCAAAATCACACTCAAGTATCAAGATCATGTGGTATTATGTAATAAGCAAGGAGACAGGTCACTGTATCTCGACTAACTATGTTGGCCAACTATGTCTCAAATCAGCCCAGACCACACGGATTCTAGTGTGCGGGGTATCATGCTAGCACGAAGGTGGGTTAGTTCTTTGCCAGACTTTCTCATCAGTATCTCAACCACGCGGTATAATGTACTCCATGTGATATACACGGTACAACGTACTCTGCGGACCCATAACATGGTTGGGGGTGCCTACAGTAGGTCTTATCTACCCCATACCGAGTGAAACCTCTAGTCTCAAGTGCACGTGGGAGTACTCTCAATACTAGGTCCTAGCCCCTAATGGCCTTGCTCGCCCCTGTTGGGTTCCCTGATTCAGGTCCTAGCCCCTCATCCTCACCCTCACCCCACTCAAGAGGTCTGTTAGGCCTGTTGGGTTCCCTGAATGGATTAGTGTCAGGTCCTAGCCCCTCACCATCACTCCACTTAAGAGGTTTGTTAGGCCTGTTGGGTTCCCTGAACACCAATCCGTATTATCCTCACCACGGCGTCATACACACCACAGTGTGAAAACCTACGTGAGCTACGCTCTAGCTCGAATTCTTGCATCATAAACAAATCACCTCGTACGAGCAACTCTCTAGTACGACATTTATGCATAAAACATGAAGAAAACCACGTACGAGCATAACTCCAGTACGATTATATGCATAAGAAACCCACTCGAAATCCACGTACTAGCAAAAGCTCCAGTACGATTTATAAAACATCATCATAGTATCAAATCAAGGTGCGAGCTAAGCTCCAGCACGTTTCAAACATGTGAAAACATCAATATCCAATGCGAGCTAGGCTTCAGCACAGTTTAATTCACATAAATATGATAGGCGGCTCATAAACAACCAAAACATTCATAACCCATGCTTAGCACCTCACATGTGCTATTTTACAAATGTTCAAACATTTGCTAGTCTATCAGTCAATCTGCTTAAAACCAAGCAATGTGTTTTGTGAAAACATTTAAAACACGTGATTTATGCAATTATTAGCCTTACTATCCCAGTTCTTTACAATATCATTTCAAACAACCAAATCTCATACGAATACTCGAGACAATTCCCATATATTGTCAAACATATTTCTATAAACTCATGCACATTTCCAAAGCCCTATATACCCACGAGTTCAAAATACGAGTAGCTACCTCTATATACTCACAAAATTCCCTTACTTGGAATTGCGACGCGTGATTCTACTTCCTTAAAGCTGCTTACTCGTGCGGTTCAATTCATTTCCAAAGGGGTCTCCAGAACTGCACATAAACGTATTTCACAACATTTTAGCCCATTATAATCCAACTCTTACGTTTATTATAGTCGATTCGACCCATAACTCTATTAACGCTTAGGAGGCCTGTTTCATTACTCTACCCATAACTCAAGTCTATGGATCCTTTTAGGCCTATTAACTCATTCCAAATCGATATTAGATCGATACTAAGTCCATAGTGTTCATATTTCATTGATTTCTTCACTATGGCATTTATCAAGCATTTACATACTCATTTTCCATAATTTTCCCCAAACTCACAATGCAACTCCATTTAACTATCTCAAATCATCCACATTACTCTAATAACAACTTAACATAATCCTTAAATCATCAACACACCCAAATCACATTTTCTCACACTAGACTCATTCCATTTTCTAGGTCACATTAGTTCCATTTCATCCTAAGTAGTTTCAACCATCAATATACATACCAATCAACTCCAAAATCAATAAATAGACAAATGTGCTTGGGTTAGAGTATTAAAAACTTACCAAATCTAGCTTCTCTTCTTGCTCCAAAGGGAAATGTTCCTTGCTTCTTCAATACCAACAATGAGGTTTTGATTCCCAACTATGTTGTTCTCTTCTTTAAGATTAACAACTTTCTATCTAATAGCTCCCCTTCAATTTTTACTGGAAATGACTGATTTTAGAGAGATAAAATCTAGGTTTTTGAAGGTTGAAATGGAAAGAATGGTTTGTTCTCATGATTTATAGATTTCACTGCTCCTATTTATAGAAATTGCTTGATGAGATCGATATGTCGAAGCATGAGATCGATCTGGTCCTCTTAAATCCCTCATTTTCATGCCAATTTGTATGCATGAGATCGATTTGTCAGAAGCTTGAGATCGATCTGTCTTAGATAGTAGCTTAAAGAGATCGATCTGTATCTAGGGGAAATCGATCTGCATCCAGGGGAAATCGATCTGCTCCAACCCGAGAGCTAAGGAAATCGATCTGTTTGCCTTAAGAATCGAAACGCATTTTACAAAATGTTACTAAGATCGATCTGTCTCCATTGGAGATCGATTTGCACTGTTCCTATTGCTCGAACAAGAGCATTTTGGCTCTTCCAGATCGATCTCTCATCCTATGAGATTGATCTGGTCTTCATATTTTTCAGATTTTTTACAGTTTTTCTGTAGCAATTCACACCTAAACATCCTTAATTTGTTGCCGTAGTCATTTTCTCATCCAACCACCTTTAAGACTTGAAAAGGGCATCCATTCATTCTTTATACTCATTAGAACTTGTGTATATTCATGGTATAGCCAAAGGTATACCATGCTAAGCTAAATGGAAGAACAACTTCATTGCATCTTACCACACTACTCATTTTGAGTTCCAATCACATTCATCACTCATAAAGTCCATTTCTTCATATTCATACACAATGAAACTTGTATGTATATTACAAACTCATAGTACAAGTATGTACATCAAATCCATGGACTTACATCATTTATACATTACATTGTAAATACATCACCATACTTATGATTTCATAAAGTTTACATCTACAAATATGGGTCTTACAAAGCCAACACCATTGTCTATCCGTAACCACTTGCCTTTCTTCTTTAGCACCTTAGTGTTGACCGCACGGTTGAAGCTGGTGAACTACCATCACAGAAGATTGTTATCAACGTCAGCACGCTTCACCATGTTGGCTATTATATCGATGACGATGGAACTTGGCGCAAGAGGACTGGACTTCCCACACACGATGTAGAGATGGAGACAGATGCTCTAGCTAAGCCTTCAGCCCCTCCTACTGAGGAACCCGTACCTGCTGCTTCATCCTCGATCATCTTGGACTCCATTGTGACCATGATCATAGACCTCCGTTAGACAATGGATCAGCGTTTTGCAAATATTGAATCTTAAGTTACAATCCTTCAGAGACTCAGCAGACAATGGATCAGCGTTTTGCAAATATTGAGTCTCAAGTTGCAATCTTTCAAGAGACTCAGCAGGCAATGTTTGATGAAGTGCAGACCACACGTACCCGTATTAATGCACTATTTGATCATTTTCCTCTGCCTTCTTGAATATTTGGTTGAATATTTGGTTATGATATACGTTGATTTTGAAATGACATTTGCTATAGTGTGTTTGCTTAATTATGTTACTTACTTATCATTTAATGTATGTTCTTCATTGATTGATTTGAAAGGATCATGCTTGTCTTCTTGACATGACAAAAAGGGGGAGAAAGAGAGCATATCTTAAGGGGGAGCATATATTAAGGGGGAGCAAATTTTACATACAAATGATTAGACATATTTTAGGAACCAAAACCTTAAATGATTGAATTAAGTTTTGTCATATCAAAAAGAGGGAGATTGTTAATTTTGAATGATGTATTTTGAAATAACAAAACATTAATCTCAAATGAACTTATTTTCAAATCATTTGTAAAAAACTATTTCTAAGTAATTATCTTGAAATCATATTGCATCAATGTTCACTTAGAAATATTTTCAATCTACAAATCTTTCTAAAACTAAACTTTGGCGGGAAACTGAAAATCAAACTAAAGAAATCGATCTAAGAGTGTGTCATGATCGATCTCCATTAAGCAAAAGCCTTGTAAGATCGATCTCAAGGAATGGTGAGATCGATCTCCTCAAAACAGAGGCTTTGCAAGATCGATCTCAAGGAATGGTATCGATCTCCATTAAGCAAAAGCCTTGCAAGATCGATCTCAAGGAATGGTGAGATCGATCTCCTCAAAACAGAGGCTTTGCAAGATCGATCTTAAGAAATGGTGAGATCGATCTCCTCAAGGCAGAGGCTTTGCAAGATCGATATCAAAGAATTTGCAAGATCGATCTCAAAGACTTGTGAGATCGATCTCCTCAAGGCAGAGTCTTTGCAAAATCGATCTCAAGGTATTGTGAGATCGATCTCCTCTTTAACAATAGATCGATCTCCCTTGTATAAAAACTAACAAGAAGATCGATCCCTCGATAAATAAGATCGATCTTCCCTTCATAGAGTTCCTTTGTATTGCAAGTTCAGGCACTAAGAGATCGATCTCCTCAGATAAATGAGATCGATCTAGACTTCATCTGCAAAACTCCAACGGCTACTTTTGCAGGTTTTCAACGGGAGAAAACGCATTAAATACTTCACCAACCAATTGAGTGTATAACTACAAGCCATAAAGACATTGGAGACAAGAAGAAAGAAAGTAGAAAAACTCTGAACATTTTTTAGAAACATTCTTTTTTGTCCAAAGTGATTGAGTTGTATTTAATTCATTTCAATTCATTAACTACCTTATGAGGAAGCCTTTGTTTGTATTCATTCTCTATTATAAAGAAGAGGGGAAGTGTTCCTCTGAGTGAAAGCTTTTGTGAAAGAGTTTGGGTAGCTTCATTGGCAGAGGGGTAGAGAGGTTATTCCTTAACCTTAAAAAGGAAGCTGTAAAGATCACCTTGATTAGTGAAAGAGACTCCTTGACAAGAAGGTCAAGAAGAGAGGATTTAGGCAAAAGATTTGGCCGAACCTCTATAAATTACTGTGTTTGCTACTCTTCCTCTTTATCTTCTTTTTACTACATATTTACCCTATTGCTTATTGCTATCATTTATTTGGTTAAGTGCAATTTGAGTTAAGAAAGTTTAAAATTAGTAAATTGCTAGATAAACTGATTCACCCCCTCTCGGTTGAGCCAACAAATTGAACCAAGAAGAAGCAATAGGATCAAAAAAGAGAAACCTCTTAATCCAGATTTTATCTATTCACAATTTGTTGTCTTCTTAGTTGAAACAAATAGAGAAAATGTTATTCAAAAAATACTCATAGTACTGAATATGGAAGATGATCCTTAAAACTTTTAAGGATGTAATGGCTTCAAGATATGTAACTATCTAGAAAAAAGCTGTGAATGATGAAATGGACTAAATAATGTTCATAACACATGAGTTTTAGTCGGTTTAAAACCAATAGGTTGTAAATGAGTATTTAGAAGAAAATATAATACATACGGTTATGTACAAACCTTTAAGTCACGTTTAGTAGCCAAAGGTTTTACTTAAAAGGAAAGTATAGATTATTTTGATACATATGCTCATGTTGCAAGAATACAAGCCAAATATGAAATTACTAGAAGATATTGGTCAAATTATTGCTCAATTAGAGTATGCAAGTGCAATTGGGAGTCTAATGTATGCGATGTATTTCACTAGACCATGTATAGTTTTTGTTGTATACCTTTTGTTCCATGCTTTGTTTTACACAATTTTTCCCTGGCACATGGACTCTTGTGTATAAGTTTTAATATGTTTATGTCCAAATATATTAGATGTTTTATTCATTCAATGAACTTGAATTTACATGCTTTATTATGGATGATGATAGTCTAGTTAGTGTGGATGCAATTGTGCTTATGTTGTTATGGATTGATTAAATATGCATATATTGGTTGAATGCGTATTGTGGATACTCTATTTGCACTTACATATTTATCAAGATCATGTGTACGTTGTTCTTATGTTAATGTTGGACATTGAACACTTAATTGTACATATATCTTGAAAATGTCCTTTCCCATATGTTGTCAGTATGAGTGCTTAATGAAAATATTTGGAAAATGTCATACATATGGTGGTTCGTTTAGGCACGCCTTATCTTTATGTTGCTTTAAAATACATATCTATTTGTGTCATGAAAAAAAGAGGGAGAATGAAATAGAATGAATTAACTTCATGAAAAATCATGTTGAATATAATGCACACATTCAGGGGTTAAAGAATATGATTATGCACATTTTAAAATGATTATTATTTTAAGGGGGGAGTTTATTAAAATTAATTCATCTTATGTTTTTTCTTATCAAAAAGGGGAAGATTATTAGCTTTGAAATAATGTTTTAAGAATGGATCACAATCAATGATGAACTTTGGTAAACCATAAAGCTTGGCCATATAAAAAAAAAAAAACTTGAGCCACTTTCAGGGTTGCAGAAATACCAGGTAAAGCATTAAAATGAGCAACCTTGGACAAAAGGTCAACCACAATAAAAATAACATACTTACTTTGAGACAATGGCAACCTCAATATAAAATCTATGGAAATTGTATCCTCAATTCCTGATGGAATTTTCAAGGGTTATAACAATCCTACGAGAGCCTTAATATCATATTCGGAAGCTCGACAAATTGGACAACTCATCACAAATCATCGAATGTCGTGTTTCATATTAGGCCAATAAAATTGAGCCATGATCTTGGCATGCGTGTGCTTAGTACCTTCATATCCTGTAATAGGTGTATAATGGAACTCCTCAATGACCTTTATTTCAAGTTTTGATTGAGAGCTTCAAACAATGCTTTCTTTGTAGAATGCCAACCCATTTCTAAACTGATAATAAGGATTAGGTGGCTAAATTATGCTTCAAATTCTCGATTAACTATTTTAGATCTCCCAACATACTAGTTTCAGCTTGTATGTCATTAAAGAGAGTACAGACCACCTTCATCTTTACTGCAAGGCTGCCTTGGATCAAAATTTACTTCCTTTTGATATCCTCATCAAACTCAGGAAGTATACAACCATCATTTGGTTGTGACAAGGCATCGGCTACACAATTACTAGGTCTAGGTCTATACCGAATATCGAAGTAAAATCCCAACAATTTAACTAAAAAGCGTTGTTGTTCAAGAGTTTGACCAACTTGCTATATCAAACTTTTGATACTTTATTGATCGGTACAAATGGTAAACCTCGATCTCAACAAATACTGGCAACAACTTCAGTTATGGTATAGAGCTCACACATTTATGTGGAAGTCGCTGCATGTGAGAGTTGAGCTTTTTGCTAAAAACTACGAGATGATGTGTAGCTTGTGTCAAAACCACCCCAATAGCTAGACCTGAAGCATTCGTTTCAACAACAAAGGGCTTAAAAAAATTTGGTAATGCAGGCACAAGAGCAGTGGTAAGTGCTTTTTCAAGATCTTGAAAAGCTTGTTTAGTTTGTGTTATCCATAAAAAAGAGGTCCTTTTACAACAATGAAGTCAATGGAGAGGAACAACCAAGGCTTGGCCTAGTATATGTTATCCCTCCTTAGGAGGGATTAGGTCCAAAGTTCAAATCTCTCTTCCCCTCTTGTACATCCTATGTTCTGAAAAAAAAAATTGATAGAGAGGCAGTCGTTGCATAATATTGAACAAAATGCCTCTAATACCTTATTAAGCCCATGAAATTGCGAAGTTGTTTCACATTTTTTAAGAGAAGGCCAGACAATAATAGCCTAATTTTTTGTTGGATCAGGTGTTACTCCTTAACGAACTACTACATGACCCAAGTACTCAATATGTGATTGACCAAATGCACACTTACTCCATTTAGCTAGCAACTGGTGGTGGCACAAACAATTCAGAATAAGTCTCAAGTGAAAGACATGATCCACCAATGTGCTATTGTATACTAAAATATCATGAAAAAAAACAAGAGCAAAGTGATGTTGATAAGGCTTAAGAACCTTGTTCATCACTAAAAGGTTGCTGGTGTGTTGGATGACTCTAAAGGTTTACCAAGAATTCATAATGTCTTTCATGTTTCCATAAAGCAATCTTAAAGACATCCTCTTCTACCATTCTTATCAAATGATAGCCTATATGCAAGTCTATTTTATAAAAGAAGGTAGTAACATGAAGCTCATCCAATAAGTCATCCATAGTTGGTATGGAAAACTGATTTGGAATTATAATCTGGTTAAGAGTGCGATAATCCACGTATAACTACCAAAAACCATCTTTTTTCTTGATAAAAAGAATAGGGAAAAATAAGGACTTCGACTCAGTTGAATTACTCCGTTACAATTATATCATGAATTAGCTTTCTATCTCTATTTTCTGATAGTGAGGATAGCGATAAGGCTTAACATTGACTAGTTTAGACCCTGGTATGAGAAAAACTTGATGATTAACTTTCCTCTATGGAGGAAGTGTTATTGGTTCTAGAAAGACATCTTGATATTTATCCAACACAGCTTGAATCAT
Organism: Firmiana major; assembly: GCA_033439115.1. Classification (NCBI taxonomy): domain Eukaryota; kingdom Viridiplantae; phylum Streptophyta; class Magnoliopsida; order Malvales; family Malvaceae; genus Firmiana; species Firmiana major. The sequence goes on along the minus strand of CM065913.1, from coordinate 3,585,760 downwards.
TGGTAATGCCTCTACTGTGTCCTTGAAAATATAGTAGGATAATCGAAATTCAAGGACAACAATTTAAAAGAAGCACTAACAGAGGCAGAAACAAAAACCAGTTTTCACAACTGATGAAAATGGATTTGACAAAAAAATGACCTTCATCACCTTGAAATTTCACTGATTTCCTCTGTCATGCAAACTCCATTATTAACTCCTTGTAATTTGTTGATATTGGTCCCAACAATTCCAATCTTTAGACACCAAGAACCACGTCAGCTCCTTGAATGCAAAGGACATAACAATCAACCTCAAATGTATAGCCTTGTAAAATAGTTGTATGTTGTGGACATAGACTGAAAACAACATAAAGAATCGTCATTTCCCACCATTACTTTTAAATACTTAAAAGACACCACAAGTAAATTGAGATGCTGCACCAATTAAGCTTGAATGAAATTATGAGTACTTGGTTTCCAATTCAACTTTATAACCTTAACATTTTTAGTGAATTCTGGCTAGCCAAAACATGGCACATATTTCAGGCAACATGTTTTCCTCAGCAATAAACTCCTCTATATTAAGAGTTACTGCTAATGGATGAGAAGGTGCACTACCAACTTCATCGGTGCCATCATAGAGCATTATAACAAACAATTTACCTTGACAAATATGTCCTTGATGAAATTTCTCATCACAATTATAACATAGTCCTTTTTTTCGACATTCTATCATCTCAACGTCTGTAAATCATTTAATAGGAGTCAATTTTTTAAACAGTAGCGCCATACATAGTAGGAATAGGTAACAAACTAGCTTGTATTCAGTCATTGCTATTCTAAGGACCCCAATCACTAGATCTAAAGCTAACAACATCTTTTAACTTATCCTTAATCAATTTTGCTAAACTAGCAGCTTGCATTAAAGATTTAGGTTTAAAAGCTCTAAATTCTTTTATAATATCAGTTTTCAGGCTAGATTCAAAACAACTTTGTAAAAAAGAGTTAGGAACACCTAATACCTGATTTGATAAGGATTCAAATTTATCAAGATAATCATCCATAGTAGTAATTGGCACCAACTTAGATAATTCACCTTGTAAATCATGATATTCGGATGGACCAAATTGCATTTCCAAGGCCTTTTAAAAATCTTGGCCATGAATGCAATTGATGATTTCTCTTCATCCATTGAAACCATGCTAAAGCATGACCATCCATATAAAAAGAAGAAAGCAACATCCTTTGCTTCTCTGTCGTTTCATGGAAGTTTAAATATTTCTAAGTCTTAAATATCCATCCATCCGAATCAGATCCAACAAATCGAGGCATAACAAGCTTGATTGCACACAACAATGAATCATGAGAATGGTTAGCTCCACCAATCATCTATGCATGAGATTTACGATTGGCCATTCCATAAAAAACCAAAGGTGGCGCGTTACATGCACCTTGATCTAATCGACTTTTCAAATTGGTATGTTCTCCTTTAACATAGCTCCATAAGCAGTTAATTGATGATAATCAATTCATGCAATCCTCTGCTACTCTCATAATAGAACGAGTTCCCTCCGCCATTTTACTAATAACGGTATTAGTAGAAATCTCGACACAAATTAATAAAAGTACCAAAAATGATAACTACACAAAAAGAATGAAGCTATAAAGGAATTAGGCAATTTGAGAATGCCTCCAACTCCAAAAAAAAGAGAGAGAGAAAGGATAGCTTGACAGAATATTTTCTACTTTTCTTTGAATAATTGTATAAAAACATAGGGAATTGTCAAAATGCAAGTCTCCAATCGACTCTTTACATGTGTATCCTAATAACAACTAACTAACCATTTAAATAAAGAGTAGTAAAAGAAATACAAAAGCAAATCATTGAGCACAATAGCAATTCAGTTAGATGATGAAGCTTGATCCTTGTTGCCCACTGAACTAGTCACAAAGTCTTACTGCCAACGTGGTGTTTGACGTGTCCGTGTAAAGGGTCTTCTCAAAACTCATTTTCGCTCCAACTCCAGGTCCATATCATCCACATACTTTACAAAGTTTATTACTAGTTGATGCATAAGGAGTAGTTCACCGCCGAGCAATTAGAGTTAGGCTAAAATATTAGAAAAGCCTTCGAATTTTATTATTTTATTTAAATAAGTTCTTATATTTTTATTACATTCAGATAAACCCCTTAAACTTTAATTTATATTCTAGTAAGCCCTTATGTTAAATAAAAGATTACATGTGAGTAAAAAATCAGTTCAAATCAATTTAATTGATTGAAATTTTATTAACTCATTCGATTAAGCCAATTTCGAGTTTAAGTCAATTTCTTATGTTAGTTTATTTTATTAAATCGGTATTTAAAATTACAAATCGAACCAATTAAATTAATCAATTTTTTTAAAACAAATTATATATAATATAAATAATTAAATATTATATAATTTTATTATATATAATTGACTTTTTCAATCATGAGTTTTAAAATCCATTTAAAAAATCAATCAATTGCCCAATAAGATTGATTTGTTTTAAAAGTTCATTTACATACAAATTAAAAATTAATGACTTATTTGAGTTCTCAAATTAAAAATTTAAAAGTTTACTTAAATATAATAAAAATATAAAATTTATTTAAATAAAGTGATAAAATTAGGGTTTTTTTTTTTTTAATATTTTGGCCTTACGATTACTTGGACCCTTTTTAGCCTTTTCTACGATTTTCATTTACCTATGAAAAAAAAATGGTCTTGTACGCAAGGTAAGTATCTCTTCAAGCCCAAACCTAACCTAGGAAGGCCTATGTGCACCTTTCATGAATAATAAAAAAGTTCCGCTTTTCTTTCTCGAGGAAATTCCGTCTTCCTTTCCCTCTCTTGTTGCTCACATTCGCACAGCTTTAGCCTTTCAGCTTTCGATTTAACTGCCTCGCTTCGTTTACTTTAGGCAAGTTTTTTTTTTTTTTTATAAATAAATTGGGAATTTTCTTCTTACTTTTTTATTTGTATTTACATGGGTTGATAGCTGATGGGTATTATTTCTGTTAAGTTGTTTTTTTTTTTTTTTAATTTTTATTCTTAATTATGCATATTTTTTATTTATAAAAATTCAAAATTTAAAGCAAGTTCATTTTTTTTTCTTTTATTCCTCAGTGAATGGAATGCTTGATGGTATATGATCAAATAGATTACTTGATTTTTTTTTCCAGATTTGATTAGAATTTTACATACCTAAATAGTTTACAAAAAATTTAAAAAATGTTGTGTTTCTATATTCATTAAGAATCCATACTACCAATTGGTATAGATTATTTTGGGTGCAGTGCAATAGCGTAAATCTAAGTCAAATTAGTTTACAATTATTATCCACGGCGAAATTTCAAAATCAATGAAAGTACTTTTATGTTCTTTATTCATATTTTGCAAGCTGTGAAGTAAAGAAAATTCTAGTATCGTCCGCAAGCAGTTACCTTGACCTTTTGATTTTTTGTTTGCTTGACTTACTTGTAGGAAGTAAAACGAGTCCACAGCTGAGCTTCACTCGGTTTTTTTACTCTTTTTTTTTGGTGCTTTTCAAATCATTGTGCTTGTTCACTTTTGAATGTGTTTCCTGGGACAGCTGATTTTCATTATTTTAGGAATTTTAATCCTCTAAGATTTTCCTTATTTAACAGGGAATAACTATATTTTGTTTTTATATTTGATTTGCTTCAAATTTTTTTTTTTTGATATAAACCACGATGTGTCTTTATATCATATTGGATATAAGATTAATTTTTGTTGCGCTGTGTGCTTGGTGTTGGTTCAGGGAAATTTGACTTGAGGAGGATTTGAATAAGGAACCTCTCGCTATAAATTATCCTCACTTGGGGTCTTACACCGTTGAGCCAACCTTTTGGGTTTGATTTGCTTCATTTTGTGCAGTCTTTAACATTTCTACTCTATGAAATGTTGTTTACTGTTGCCAATGTTGAACCATCTGAAATAAATTTTGGTGTTCCTATTTCAATGATTCCCTATCTTTCTTTATAGTCTTAAAATGTTTAAGTTTGTCTTTTTCATTTTCTATTTCCTGTTTGACAGATGATACTTATGTCTTAAGGGCTTTGACTGATGCCAATTTTAATTTGTATTGTCAATAGGTCATAACAATTTGTTGGACCTTACGAAGCTGGTACATTGAAGGATTTTAATGGCAGGCAATGGCCTGCCATCTCTGGGTCGTGTGAGGCTTACTGATCTTATACCCTCTGAAGGCCTTCCTTCTGACTCTTACAAACTATCTGTCTCGACTTTATCACAATCATTTGCTCAATATTCTGCTGCCATCATTCAGTTTCCAGCTATTGATGGAGCTCTTTTGAGATCTGGTTTAGATTCCGCTCGCCTTTACTTCCAACAAAAGGCGGCATACCCATCTGCTGACTTGATTCACTCAAATGATTCTCGTGAATGGTGCAAAACTTCTGGTTACTATGCTGATCCCCAACTATGGCAGGAAACATATGATTACAGACCAGGCCTAACTCCTATAGAGCCAAGCAATGGAATGGAGTTTCCTCCTGGTGGTTTGCCTGATATATTTGCCTTGCTTGGTAAGGCAGCTCGAGATATACTGGATGCAATCAGCTATTATTTGAACTTGCGCAGCTCTCCCTTTACTGAAGTACTTGATAATGTACCCTTAAGAAGCCGGGAAATATCTTCTTCAGTGTTATCTGTGTGCTGTCATGCAAGGCCTTCTTTTCAGGGGGCACAACACCACAATTTAACAACACAGGATGATGGCCAATTGATCATGTTCCCTGACCATGAGCACCAGGTTGATAAAAGCTTAATATCTGTTGTTAAGTCAGACAAGGCAGGTTTGCATATAAGAGATTTTCATGGTCGGTGGATTCTTGTAGATGGGGACCTTGGTCCTCAAGAGGCTGTTGTTTATCCTGGACTTGCACTTTATCAAGCGACTGCAGGTTATGTCAATCCTGCACTGCATAGGACAGAAATTAATAATATTCCAGGTAACATGTATGGACGATGCTCTTTGGCATTCAAACTCATGCCCAAATCTATGACTAGTCTCAGTTGCTCGGAGATGAGAGCTGCTGGTCATGGGGTTGAAGCTCAGTTCCAGCTTCCTGTACCAGTGGATGACTTCATGCAGAGATCTCACCCAACAGATCTGCTCTTTAATAGAAACACTTTCCAGAGTTTCAATTTCCCCACAGCCCAAGATGGTAGATGGCATTTCTTAATACATATGGTGTTTTCTTATGCTACTTGTTTTGTCCTCAGAAAAAAACAATAAAATGACAGGAGAATATATTATGTGGTTTTGAGATACTGCTTTTGCCTTTTCTCCACAGTTATAAGCAGTTTATTCTCATTGAAAATTAGTTCCCTCTCCTTGAAGTATTAAGTTGTTGCCATCCTAAATGATTCTCGATTTCTCTGATCATCAGAATATAAGTCAAATTTCCTAGTGATCCTTTACCCTCCTCAACTAGTCTAGACAGACTATTATATATCTGTTATTTACCATTATAGATATCCTTAAGATTTTATTAAAATGCTTTATTTTTAAATTGGTTTACTAGATATTGTCTGGACTTTTGTCACTAGGAGCCAGGAAACTATTAGTAACAGGTCATTTGTTTTCACTGAAGTTTTTGCTTACACAGTAATTGAAATGCATAATAGGAAAAATATTTTCAACATTGTGTGACTAGTTCTCCAACTGAAGAAAAATACAGATCATGTCTAGAAATGTGCATGATATAAATAATAAACTAATAAGACTGTCTTTCGCTAGTTTGGTGTTAGTTGGACAATGCTGGACTGGGTTTATTGTTGAATTAATATTTTTACTCAAAAGTCAAACGACAAGGAGAAAATAGGGTTTTTCAACTGTTTGATCCAAACAATACTTTTGCTGTTTGGTTTGCTGAGCCATCTTGATGTTGATTATCCTTGTTATTTTTCTGTCCAAGTAGCTTAGTGAGAAGTTTTTAACAGCAGGTCCTTGGATCAATGAAATGCTGGTACAGGATCTATGAAGCCATTGATGAGAAGAAGGAAGAATAGTACAAGATGCAAGCCTCTGCCTCCTTCCAAGAGATTACGGCTTGAGGCTCAAAGAGTGCTTAAGGAAAGGGTTCAGGAGATTGCAGATAAGAAGGGAATCAAACTAAGGTTTTGTAACCTAAAGGAGTGTGAGAATCATAGTCATGCACTAGATAGCCCTTGTGCCAATATCAGAATGGAAATTGGGTGGCCACATGGAGTGCCGTTTGTCCATCCCCACGATCTACCTAATAAGGCAAAGATTGGTTTTCTTGAAGCATATGAACCTGGTTGGACGGCAACTCATGATATGGAACTAAGCCTAACAGAACCTGGACAAGCCAGTCAACAGTCAACAAACTGTAACTGTACTTCTGTTGTTTATGTTTGATTTTTATACAAGCATTCATCAGATGCAGTTTAGTTTTCATGTTCTTAGCATTAAACATCTACTCAAAGCTATCACCATGAAAATTTTGCTGGATTTATCCCAGATATTTTGAACGTACTGATTAATGTAAATTAGTTTTGCATCTATCTGAATATATACCTAAGAGCGTTGGATGTGGTAATTTAATGGGTTACATAAATTCCCCCAACTAATTGAAGTACAATATACGTTTCCTAGCATCTTTCTTAGGACAATTTTTTTATTCACTGGATTTTGTTTTAATGAAGTTGAAACATGTTCATGGACTATAATTGAAGTAGTGACATTGTTGAGTGATTCATTGTGGGGATTTTTTCATAACTCATTGTCCATGATGATGCAATGTGCTGCAAGCATAATTTGTATAATAAAATGCACTTTTCATCCTAGACATTGGTGTCAACCTTTTTCTGAGATGAGATGCTCTTTAATGCCATACCTATCATGCCATGGAGCTTACCAATCACATACTTGGTTCTTTGAATTTTGTCTTGCACCGTTGCCCCATATTTTAAACCTTCTTGGGAACAAAGTGATATTGATTTTCTTCTGCTTCCTCCCTCACCAGTCTTTTTTAACTTCTGAATGTTTTTAACAGAATGAGTTTTATATTTGTGTCCGCAGGAATCGCCATGTTGCTTTCTGTGTGCAATCATCCTCAATTATCTTGTTCATGATTGGTTTGCAATATCTCAACTTGGTGGCTTGTTGTCCTTGTTATTCTGTCATCAAGCCAGGACATGAGCTGTTCTGCCGAAATTCTGTCTCTTCCTGATTTAAGTTGTACTTCACTGGCCAATTCTCATAGAAGGTGATATCTTTACGCATCTGCAAACCAATGAATATTGTCTGCAAAAGTCAGTCTGGAGTTTGAACACAACCAGCGTAAGCTGTTTGCCGAAATGCCATCCTGTCGTAAACTAAACTGGATTTCACCGTTCATGTATCAAACAAGACTCAAGTCACTAGAAATGTCTGTAAACGAATGAATACATTTTCTGTAAATAGTTAGTTTTCAGGAAAATTCACTCTTTGGTCTTAAGGTTTCTTCATCATTTGTTTTTGGGCTTTTTAAGTTCTGTCCATGTTTCATTTTTCATTTTTCATTTTGTAGAGAAGATATGTAGGGATAACTGGGCTCACCTCAGTTTGATGACTTGGAGGAAGGTTGCTGGTTTATTCTTGCATCTTAGTGGCAGTTGATGCAAATTTTACAGATAGAAATCTGCTTTGGTCATGGGGTTTGTCATCATGTAACCAAAGTAGTTGTTTCTAGAATTTAGGAAGCAATGGAAGCAGTTGACTAATATTTTGGTTGAGGGGTATCTGTTTTTAGTTTTAGAACATTTTAAAAACCCATGTCTATACTTGTTTGGATAGTGTTTTTCCATGTCTTGATGAAGTTTCTATTATTTTCTGATTTGGTTTCTAATATGTGATGTATTTTTTGCAGCTATAAATCGTAGTCGTGTAATTCCATTTCGATTGTATGCTCATCAACTGTTACACCTTTCTAATTTGTATGATATGCACATTGCTGGGCAGTTATATATTGATCAAGGTAGAAGGACTTGGCACTTTCAACTCTTTGAACACTGGTTAGGATTCTTTCTGATTCACCCACAAATCATTTATATCATTATGTATGTGGAATTCACAGTTTACATTTACAGTGACTGAGGATATCTATTTTATAATTATGACCTTATTGTAAGGTCACTGGATGGCATCTATTAGATGAATCACAATTACTATTAGTCATTGATATAGATACATACATATATATATATATATATATATATATATATATATATATATATTTACAAAACTAAGTAATTAGATATTATTTTGTTAAATATTAAATAATGTTTAAAAATGATGGAAATTTGTTATCCTTTGAACTCTTAATTACCCTTGATCTAGAAGTGTTGTTTCTTCGTCTTACTATTTTCTGTAATGACTGTTTCTGATATATTGTATCTCTAGGTTTAGAAATGGGGATAAGAAGGAAGAAGAAATTGAAGAAATAGAAGGGTAAGAACTTGTGAGAGAGAGGATTCAATTCATAGATGAGAGAAAAAATAATTTTCATTCATTGCCATTGTTTGTTACTTACTATCAGTGGCGTAGCCATGAATTGTTTTAAGTGGGGTCAAGAGTATATAATATGTTATATACTCTGATATAAAAATATGTCGAAATAAAATATTTTTGTACACAATTTTTAAATAATAATAGTCATAAAATTCCAAATAAATAATAATGTAAAAAATATTATTTTTACAATTGTTTATGATGAATTTTCATATTCTTAACTTGTTGTATAGTTGCTTTATTATCCACCCTTTCAAATGCATCTTTTCTCTCATTGGATTTCGCAATTAAATTTTGACTGTTTTTATTGCTGAAAATGCTCTTCGAACACTTGCAATCGCATTTAGCAAGATCAAAGTTAATTTGATTAATAATAAAAAAAAAACTAGTGGAGAAACTTTTGTTGTCTTAATTGGTTTATAAAATATTCTAACCAATATTCAATTATTTTTACAACACACACAAATATTTAACATTTAATATTAAATATAAATTGAATAATATCAAAATTTAAGAAAAAACAAAATAAAAATTCAGGATAAAAGAATTTAATATTCTAACATGTTCAAGTAATTAGTATATGAAAATATTTTTTTTTATTTAAAATTAGGGCTTAAAGAAAATTATACATATATCAACTATGAACTCTTTCTTCTACAAATACTCAAAAAATTAAATCTTAAAATTAATTTTATTGGATAATTTGATCTTTAACACTATTCTCTTTTTATTTTTTGAAACATTTATGTGTTTTGTTTCTTTCTGTTCTCTCTTTTACGTTGAAAGTAGGAATGTAAATGGGTAGGGGTTAATCGGGTACCTGAGATTATCCGTCCCATTTAAGTCGGGTTCGGGTACCCGATAAATAGGTTTTAATCGGGTTAGGGTAGCAATTTTATTACCCCGTGACGGGTTCGGGTAGGGTTCGGATAGTAACCTTCGGGTACCCTAAACCCGAACCCGATTTAACTTTCACTTTGTTTTTTTCCCCTTGTTATGTTTTTATGATTTGTTTATTTGTTATGGTTTCAAGTGGTTTGTTGAATTCTTAAAATTTGTTTAATTATGATAAAATATGTATATTGTTATTTAATTTTTATTTTTGATTTATACAAAATTAGATGATTTTTTTCCGAGGGTTCGGGTTCGGGTTAATAAAAGAGTTTTCAAATTAAGGGTTGAATAATCGGGTAATTAAACACGTTCGGATAATTAATGGGTAGTATAAAAATTATTCGGGTAGGATTCAGGTAGTATCTTGAAAAAATAATCGGGTTTTAATAGGGTTCAGGTTTTATAATTGTTCATCGGGTTCGGGATCGAGTACCTTAAAATTAACGGGTATCCGTCTCATTGACATTCCTAGTTGAAAGTGATTATAAAGAGCCATATAAGATTTCTTTAATTATTTATATTTTTATATATTTTAAAATGAAAAGGATCTACTTATACTTACTGACACTTATGTAAAATTTAATAATTTTACACATTTTTCTAACCCTTAGATTGAGTTAAATGAATGGCTTAGATTAAACCTTCTATGTAAAACAAAATGTAAAAATATTTTAATTTTCCTTATTTTTTACACCTTTGTTCTTCATGGCAGTTTCTCTTTTCCATCTCTCTTACAGCATGATAGTCTTCTCCGTCTCTCGTTCATTTCACTTCATGGCCGCCTGTATGATTCCCTCTCTTTCTTCACGGAAAATCTTCTCCATCACTCTTTCACTTCACTTAACCATCCAAACTTTTCCATCTCTCTTTCTCGTTCCGTACAATTGTCGTCCGAAAATCATATACTGACGCTCTTCACGGCAGTCTCGATAAGTTTCCTCAATCTTAAATCCCATAGGTATGTTTTTTATTATATACAATTTTGATCATGGTTTGTAACTTTGTATGCATTATTCTATATACTAAATCATTGATTATTTCACCAGTTTGTTGACAAGCATGAATGGGTTTTTGGAAATTTAGTATATGATTTTTGATTAGTTTTTAAAGCCTAAGAGATGCCATTTTGATTTCAACCTTTATAACATAAGTTTGAAATATACAAATAGTCCACCATTTTTGGTCATTGAGAGATGTAGGCTTAATGAAATTACCTTGTTTAGTTTAAATAGTACTCTGTTTTCCAACAATATCCTTTGTTGAAAGCTTCCTCTAATTATCAAATCAAGGGTGATTTTCCTCGATGGCACACACTGTTTCCTGCCCTATTTGTACACTTCTCCTGTATTTGCACATTGGAAATTTGAAATGCTCATAGATTTTGTTTAGATAAAACACAATTTCAACTAGAAAAAAGTATAAACAAACCTTTTTCATGTCAAAAGGCATTCAAGCAAAGCCTGCTACAATGGGGAAATAAAACTACTTAACTATTGTTTTAAACAATCTACATAAAGTAATTAAAGAGGCAAGTCTTTGTATCAAGGAGACTATATAAGCACTAAAGATCTTCCATGCTAACACATTTTTTGTCAATCGAGAGAATCAGCAACTAGCTCTATGGTTTTAACTATATTGCCTCGTTGAAAACTCAAATTGGATTGATAGTTTATGAATTGGTGGCTGGCTCTTTTTTAACATTTCTGTATTAGTCTGCTTATGTATGTATTTGAGATGGATGATCCTGTGTAATGATCTTTTTCGTTGATGGAAATTCCTTTGCTTAAGAAACAAAATTATAATCTGCCTGCGAATACAACACTTTCTTACTTAAAGCAAATCGCTTTGTTTCTCATGCTATACCGTTTGTGTACATGGTAGTTGGGTAGTTTGGCAAAATATGCTGCCGTACTTGTTATGGCTCGTATGTCAAGGATCCACTGATCTAAGTTTTAGAAAGAGGCATTGCCACAAAATGTCAATCAAGAAACCTGCTTTTCCTCTAGTAGCAGCGCCAAGGCTGTAATGTGTATCGTTTGTGTCCATTTCGTTATGGCTGGTATGCCGGGGATACATTCTCTCTCTCTTTTTTTGTGTTCTTCCTTTCTCAAAATGCCTCTATGATAATGAATTAAATTCATGAAATTAGAATCTATTGATTACAATACAAATGGTTTTCTTTATTTTGAACCTGTTAGAGTTGAAGGGATTATGATACAGAAGAGGCTATTGTCAGTAGTGTTGCTAATGAGATTTTGGATGCTTTGTATTAACATCGGAAGCATTGTCAATGAAGAACAAGAAATCAAGGTAGTTCCATTATTATCCTAAGAGTTTTTCTGCTAACCCAAGTGAATTGTAAGATTGTACGAATTGTCACCAAACAGGTAAAGTTAGAAACTCTCACCTTGCCAAAAGTCTAGGCAAGGGCTGAACAAGCAATGCTTGCTCCAACAATGATTATATCTGCACTTGTGGCCAACCCTTATTGAAAAAGCCTGATTAATTCATCTTTTTTCTTCTTATATGGCACAAGAGAACAAACCCCAGAAGAGAGGCTACAACTCCTCCCAGTATAAACTGATTGACCATTTTTGAAGTTCAAGAAAGATAGGTCTAATTGGCCTAGTTTTTTCTATCTCGGGTTCTCTCTATTGTTATTTCTGCTGTGATTTACGTGTTAGTTAGGTTACCTTTTATAGGCTAGTAATTAAGCTCAGAAACAACTATCCAATTTACATGTTGCCTTTTGTAGGCTAGTAATTAAGCTCAGAAACAACTATACAATTTGCATGTTGCCGTTTATAGATATGTAATTGAACTTGTTTTTACAGTTTATACATGTTAGATATGTTGCCTTTTATAGGCTTGTAATTGAACTTGTTTCAACCCTTTGTCCAAAAAGATTTGTACTAATGTTCAAATTTCATTTGACAAGTCTCCAAATTTCAACAGGGTTTGTCTTATATTCACGACATTGTAGTTTGCCTAATTTAAACTTGTTATGATAGCAGTACAACAACTATCCAAGAAAGACTAATGACAGATCCTGACATGTGAATTGTGTGATGACATTCTTAAAGCATTTAAATGTAAAAAATGGAGAATGAAAAGTAAGAGCTGCTATGAGATTTATCTGTGTCACTGGAAGATAAAAGATACTTTCACTCTAACCTCCCACAAATTTGACACGATCGCCTTTTCACGGTTGTATGAGCCAATGCTATCTCAAGCCTGCTTCTGAGTCTTCCACTCTAAGACTGACCGATATTTATCGATAAAGGAATCCGAGACTCATGACTTCTCGTCAACTGATGGCTTGAACCATTGTCCTTCTCTGTAATAACAAGCACCTAGTTTTCCATCATGCAAACCTTTTGGAGCATCTGGTCCATATCTCCTACAATAACTTTATACATCTCTTTAGAATTTTCAGCGAAAAATGATAGTTGATTTATAAGTAGACAAGCATGTAGAGTTCTTAAAGCTGCTGATTTTTCATGATCAACTTGAAGACTTTGCAGACTTTCAGAAATTCCATAACCTTTATTTGCTTCCATTATCCAATGTTTCAAAATGTAATGATTCAGAATCTCAATAATATTTTTAACGTGAAAAATTGTCAATATATGTCGACACAAGATGCCTTTAAATTCAATCAAATTATAGTCACAAGTACCAACTTCGGAACTCAAATCAAGATGAACAAGAAAGCTGCCATGAGAATAAAAACAATTAGAAAAACCTTATTTTTGTAAAACAACCAATTTTTGTTACCTTTTGTTCTATGAATTGATTACTCTTGACAAGCTCATCTTGGAAAAGATTAAAAATATTTTTTTATTGACCGATGCTTCATGATGCTTCATTTTAGAGCTAATTTTCAAAATCCAGAACTTGTTCCTTAATTTAAAATCTTTTTTTTTTCCTTTGTCATAACTGTCAACTGCCTTTTCGTGCTTTACTACAGACTCTTGCAATGTAGTAGTGGTATATAAAAGCATTAATCCATGAATTAGAAAATCTCATACAACCCTTGAAGCCATTCATTTTGTTCCAAATTGTTTTTAACAATCAGTTCATGCCACTTCTTCTCCAACTCCTTCACGAAAGATGATTGACGGATATAAGTCTTCAATTCACCTTTGAATGTAGAGTTTTTATGATATATGTGGGAAAGTTTCTCTGAAAATTTCTTCTTTATATGCCAAAGGCATAGACGGTGGTGAGATTCAAGAAACACTTCATTACGGTAGCCCTTACAGTTAAAACTTGATCAGTAATTATGGATACCGGTGCTTTTCTATGCATCACCTTAAGCCAAGTTTCAAATAACCAAACGAAACTTTGCTCATATTCATTTTGCAACAAAGCACAACCAAATAAAACTGATTGGCAATGGTGATTTAATCTTACAAAAGGAGCAAACTGCATACTATACTTATTGGTTTTATATGTGATGTCCAACGTAATGGCATCATTAAAACGTACATATGGGAGAAGAATCATTAAGATTTTGATTTTTCACTTATAATTTCCTTACTCAAATGAGATCTCACTATAGCGTGTTTCCTTCTAATAGATGCACTCTACCAAATGTAGTTGTGCTATCACAAATACTTTCACCACGTGATTTAGAGTTAAGATTGTCAAGCAGTCACACAAAGATATACTCAATTTTCTTGCTACAACTATATTTCTGTAGTAGGGCTTATAGCATCTTCATGCCCTAACATAACAAAAAAATTATACTGTTAGACATCCAAAATCAAAATTCATACTACGTACTAAGAATCACAAAATTTATTGTGATCAGTAGTCTAATTTCATCAAAAACGATACTATTAGGAATCACATATTTTATGAGACAGTAGTCTAATTTACATGATCAACATCACATTTCAATTTTCCATCTCAAGTAATTTGTTCTCTAGCAAGGAACACCTCGCAGCTCCTGCGCCCACAGTGCTCAACATAAATATCAACAACTTCAAGTTTACATATTTTGCCTTGTCATAAAAAGCATAACCACCATTTTTACCAGCAAGTATAAGACTAAAGGCAACATAACGACAAAATATTAATAGTATATACAAAATTAATTTGAATATAGTGAATGGCTTAGGTTAATCATAATGTTTTCAAAGCCATGAACTATAAAATATAGCAAATAAAAGCTATTTTAATTCGTTTGTAACTGTGGGCAGTTATGTTTTCTTTCAAGCTAATTGAAAATCACAAATTAATATAATGTTAAAATGATTAGACTGCTAGCTGTTTGTCAATTCAAATATGCATATACGTTTACTTCATTATAAAAGTACTTGAAACACAAACAGTAATCAACATAAATGGCTAATACGTAGCTGTATTTAGAAGACAACAATGTTTGCACAATCAAAGCTAATATCACAATTGAATAGCTTTGAACCAATTAGCATTAAACTTGAACTAACGTCACTTCTATATAAATAATTTAAAGCTTTCAAATGTTATTATTAACATATTATAATAATTCCATAACGTTAGGATATTAACTTTGTAATATTAATGTAACATTAAACATTAAGATATTATAATGATATTTAATGATTTAATTTTAAAACTACAAGTAATCAGCCAATATGCAAATAGTAGTCATTTCTTCTGAATGAATTTTAGGCATCAATGAAGTACATTGAAACTCTAACAGGCAACCCAAAATAATGCATCAACAAAAAGAAACAACTAAACTTTCTTAAGTCATTTCATTAATTAAAAAAATGATTAAAACACCAATATAAGTACTGGTTGAAAAAGAGACCATTAAAACAATAAAAGAATAAACCGTTTAGGAGCAAAACTCAAATACTCAAACTTAATGGCTGTAATAAACGGCCAAAACAATAAAAGAATAATAAAAATAACGTTTTTATTTATTATTTTGTAAGCAATAATCAAAACGTTCTTAAACTGCTAATCAGTATTTTATTACAATAAAGTTATTATAATGTTAAGGTTTTTCAAAGCAA
The DNA here is from genome assembly GCA_033439115.1 of Firmiana major. Lineage (NCBI taxonomy): Eukaryota > Viridiplantae > Streptophyta > Magnoliopsida > Malvales > Malvaceae > Firmiana > Firmiana major. The sequence continues at coordinate 3,570,285 of CM065913.1, read as the reverse complement.
TAAATAATGATTATAGAGCAAACAGTGTTATTTCAAAAAGGATGTGACACGAAATTAGGACTTTCTGCTATAATAAACTTAAAATGCATGCACATAAGCATACGTTGTGAGAATATGACCTTTTCTTTCATTTTTTATTTTATAATTCTTCATCGATCAAAATATAAAGTTAGCATAGCCTCATGGTTATAAGAAATTAAACATAGAAGCCAAGAGAATTAAAAGTAAAAACTTAATATCTTACTTTGTCCATCATATGGGATAGACATAATGCTACCATAGATGAGTACAGATCCATGCTACCCTCATTGGCCATAAAGCCTCACCTCCATTTAGTGACGTTTTGTCAATATGTCAGACACCGGATGCGCAATGTAACCAATGCTTCATAATTCACCACATTTTTTAAAGATTAAATCATTTTAAAATTGTTGGAGCTAAAACATGAAACAAGAGAAATTTTTGTAACAAAAATAATATCAGAAATTAAAAATTAGAATCGTTTTATTGTTGATAGCGAAGAGTTGGGCTAAGGCATAAGTCACGTGATTCACGTCTCTGCGGAGATTATATCAACTAGTTCAACAAAAACTCTAAGCGTGTTGTCTCCTAGATGCAACAGTCCAACTTGATTTTTGTTGTACACTCTACCGTTTTGCACTAACGAGTAGAGTAAATAACTCTAAGATCCAACACCCTCTTCTTGTCCAAAAGTATATTTGTAGAATAGTATCAAAGTATTGAGTTGGTTTGTCTCTATTTGAGGCTTTTTCTCCTATTTATAGGTTTAAAGAATTGTAACTTACTAATAATAATAATGATGAATTTATTTCATTAATTCATAAGTTGCAAACATATAATAACCGACCAATTAATATAAAAATAATTGGCAATATTTTATTATTAAAATATTACAGTTACAACACAATGCATTGGCTTAAGAATACATAATACAAAATTTAACTATTTGAAAGTGTTTATTGGTTTAAATGAATATGTTAAAACTCTGAACTTATTGATTTGTCTTCTAAAAAGAAAAGAGCTTTGGCATAATGCATGTGCATAAATGAGTTTTAAAGGAAAGCATCATAATTTTCATGAATTTTGGATCCTTTTAAAACATTTGGTTTTAGAACATGTGAAAATTGATTTTTGGGAGACTATGGCAAATCTCGATAATGTTAGGAAAGCTCCATTTTTCAGAACTCGCCTGATTAGATCAATGATCAACATGTATTTTAAGCTTGTCCGACAAGAGTCGTGGATAGGTCCTGATTCTACTCGATTAATGAAATTAGGGTTATGGGTCTATGGCTATAGATAGAGCCCGTTTGGGACGTTTGGTTCACTGATGGTTACAATGGGATTTATAAGTTTTTATTGATAAGTTTGAACTATTTGGGCAATATCTCATTTTAGAAAATTTAGCTCGTGCTTTGAGCTATGCTAAAGCATTAATTTAGAACTTTGGATAATAGTCAGAGTATTGTTTTAGAATTTTTGAAAGCATTGTTTTAGAACTCTAGACTATAGTCACAGTATTGTTTTGGAATTTTAGAACTTTGAACTATCAAACTTTTAACTTTAGAAAGAGCATATACATTTGGATTGAAATTAAAACTTTGAATTTTGAATAGGCACATGCTTGAGACTATATATACTTTGAAACTGCCCATGTGTCATGATTTAAGACTGTGCATATTCTTATACATGGTAACATACCATAAAACACATGATTTAAGACTGTACGCCCTGTACATGAGTTTTGTACTACAAGTCACATGATTTGAGATTGCGTATATGTAGTGAAATGGTTTTATACATACATGAATATGCATCTCACACTACTACATGGCATATTGTGATGAATGGTTATTGGGATTGAAATATGGTGGAATTGTTATGTGAGGATGTCCAAGAATAAACAGGTGTCAGGGAATATGGGTATAATGAGGCATTTCAAAGCACTCTTCCATCGATACCCTTAAAACCTTGACCTACCTAGAATCCCTAGGACATGATCAGTGATAGTTTATGAGAGTTACAATGATGATATGATATGATACGCGTACTAAATGAGGATCGGAACTAATTATGCAAATGTGAGAACTGTGAATTTTGTATACCCATTTATGAGAATTGTAATTTGGTGTATGTAATTATGATATGTTAATGTACACGCAAGTTTTAAATGTGATAAAGTAGAAGAATATGAGATTTTTAAGTCTTGAATGTGTATGGATTGAAATATGGACTATGGAGTAGATTTTAAGAAGTTTTACATTGAGTTTTCTACAAATTGATGCAGCAACAGTACAATCTATGAAGGCCAGATCGATCTCCAAGGATGAGAGATCGATCTTATGGCTCCAGAATGCAGAAAACGTGCAAGAACTGAGAGGCAGACTGATCTCATGAGGAAGGAATCGATCTCAAAATGTTTCTGTAAAGGGGAAGATCGATCTCCTCAATGAGCAGATCGATCTCATGAATGTTTCTATAAAGGGGAAGATCGATCTCCTCAAAGAGCAGATCGATCTCCTCAAGGAGCAGATCGATCTCGTGAAGCATTCTGTAAACTAGGGATCGATCTCATAATTGGAGCAGATCGATCTCATAAAGCCATTAAGAGATCGATCTCACCCCACGACAGATCGATCTCCTAGGCATAAAATTGCCCCAAAATGTTCTCAAATTCAAATGCAGATCGATCTCATCAAGGACCAGATCGATCTCCTACCCTTTGTCTATAAAAGGACCCCAGTGTTTTCCTGCATTTCATCTTTTCTCTCTCTCCCAAACCCTCATTTCAATCGAGCCCTAACTTTCTCTCCCCTCCAAAACACCCATTTTCATCCAAATCAAGGGTTGTGGCAAGAAGGAAAGTTGTTCCTCATCCAAAGGAGAACAACATACTTGAAAATCGAAAGACGAATTGAATCGAGGTGTGAGTTGAGCACTCCACAAGTTGGGTAATCTCTAAGCTTCAATCTTGGATTTTGAAGTGATTTTTTGGTGATTGTGAATATGAGCATTGTGATGAAATAGTTAGGACAAGATTAGAGTTGACAAAAATTGTGATTTTATTGGAGTGATGATGATATTAAGTAAATTGTGGGAAATTGGGATTTTTGTCTATGAATTGGAAATTGAGGCAATGAGGTGATTTTGGCATGGGTATTATGCATGAGAAATGTAGAAGGTTGAGATGTAGTGGGTGAGATTATGAATTGTGATAGAGTCATGAGAAATGAGATAATTGAGGTATTTAATGAGAATATGGGTAATATGCTCAATGTAGAGATTTTGAGGTTATGTGATAATGAGTTATTGATGTTTTAACATCGTTGGACAACTTGAGAATTTCAGAGTGGAATGTGAGGCTAGTCCGTGAGACAGGGGAACGATTGCACTATACGAGGTGCAAAGAGGTAAGGGAAAACTTAAACTCGTTTATGTGTGTGATTTGTGACAATACTGTAGCATGAATTGTGATTTAAGAAAATAAGCATGTTTTATGAGTTGTGAATGAGTATTGCACACAATTTTATAGCCAGTTGGGGCCCAACTTTTATGAGTTATAAACTAAACGTGAAAATGTTTTACAACCGTTTTGTGTTTAAAACGTGAAAAGAGATTTGAGCTCTACGTTAAAGCGTACTGAGATTGAGAAATGTGTGCGTGGTTTTTCCGGTTGGGACTCGATTTTTAACATGTTTTATGTTGGGTACACAAATGTTTTAAATGAAATTTATGAGAGAAAACCATTATGAGTTCTACGTGAAGGCAAAACGTTTTATATGATAATGGCTAATGATTGAGACTTTGGCGTGTCATGTTGAATACACATCAGGCCTTGCTTTGGTAGCATGTAAGTCTGGGTCTTGTTCTGATAACATGTAAGTCCTATTATTCCTCCGCCTTGGTAGCGTTGGGAGGCCTTGCTCTAGTAGCATGTAAATTCGATATTCCTTCGTTTTGGTAACGAGAGATGCCTCCGTTTTGGTAATGTGAGATGACCCTCGTTCTAGTAACGCTGGGTTGCCTTACTTTGGTAGCATGTAAGACCGATAGAGTGGGTCGCCTGGGAACCGACCCAGGGACCACATGATAGTGTGCATGAGGAGAGGCATTGCTCTGGTAACATGTAAGGTCGGGCCTTGTTCTAGTAACGCGTAAGTCCAATATACTATGTACACGACCATATGTCGACGTTCCCTCTTATAAGGATGCCTGAGATGCGCACCCAGAGGAGATTACTTTGATGTGCCATGACAAGTTTTATATGAGTTTTATTGCCTAGTCTCTTTTTTATACACATGAGTTGTTTTTTGTGGCTGTGCCACGTATATTCTATTGAGGTGATTTTTATCACATTTTAATGAGAAAAGTCATTATCGCATTCTGATTTTCACATGCTTGTGATTGTGATTTGTACTGAGTTACGTACTCTCATGTTTTTACATGATTTTAGAGAAATGAGATGAGAATGATGTTTTAATGAGTTCATGCTACGTTTTAATTGAGTTTCAACTACGAGATGAAATGATTGTGTTGTGCAAATCATTGTTTTATTGATGAGTCTCTTACCCCCTTACTGAGCGATTTAGAAACTCACCATGTTTTCTCTTTCCCCCCAGATTTCTTCAAGTGAAGAGAAGTTTTTCTGTGACGTATGGAGTATTGGCTAGTGGAGGACTTGAGCTCCAAGCCATATATTTGTATTTGAGGTATAATTTACATTTCATGTACCCAAACTAATGTGTATTTACAGACACTTGATGTACAACATTGTATGGGATGTATTATGATTAATTAACTTGGAATTAAGTAATGTATATGATATGATATATACTATTTAATGATGAGATCCTAAGGCATGATATGTATGATGATGTATGACACTGCACAGGAATGCTCCCTTAATTGTGATTTGATGAGTAAAAAGTTTTAAATTTGCCATATTTTCCACGCTTCCGGGGCGTCACAACAAAACTTGTGCATTTGCATTAAGAGTAGTATAATTCTACTTTTGTACTTATATAAGTAACTTGCTTTCACTCACTAAATTCATTTAAATTCTTTTCTACAGATTGAATTGAGTTGTGGGAATATTATTGGACGTATTTGAGCATTGCAAGTTTGAATAGTGACCTAATTCTCCAAGGCCTACGCTTGATATCTCTGGTTTAACAATATTTTCTCTTGTACATGATTTTATTTTCAAAACAGCACTATAAGATAGGATGTAAACTAGGTCAATGAGTAAGTGCTACGTGAATCGGATGCCTTTTAGTATGAAATTAAATTATTTCTATTAGATGTGATTAGGCTGAGTTAATTATTTGAGATAAAGTAATTGGTTATCATTGTGAATATTGGAATGTGAGTTGTAGAGAACAAGTTTGTTTGTGTTGAACTAGGAATAACCGAATAGGTATGGCCTTGCCTAAATAGAATATGTAGTTGAATTGCTTAACCATCTAAACTACATTGCACATAGACAAACAAATTTTAAAAAAATAAAAAATTAGCTCAAAATTTCGCATCCGCTAATAGTAAAGTACTTCAAACACGGTCCTCAAGTCGTGACATGAATGTAAAGAATTGTTAATTGTATCTTAAGTCTTAACTCAAGATAAATTTTCTTAATTTTAGTACTTTATCTTCAAAATTTAAATTTTTTAGTATCTTAACTATAATTAACTAATTTAATTTCATAATTAATTTTATTAATTTATTTTCTTTTTAATATTTATTAAAGAATTAGCTTGTTTAAAGATACAAATTAATTTTTATAACATATTATATCAATACATAATAATAATTCACTTGGTAAAACACTTACTTTTTTTGCCAAAGTTCAATTACTTCTACAAGCATACATGGTTACACTGTCTTACACATGTTAAATGTATATTCGAGTAACACAAATTTTTTAAACATGTTTCTCATGCCTTATACATGTAATTCGTGTATTCGTATAACATGATTTTCTTAAACGTGTTTCCCATGTCTTACACGTGTTTAATAGTGTCAAATACGTGAAAACACAAACAATGCCATATCGTGTCAATATGACTAAACACGAAATACATTATTTTTTCAACCTATCTACAATTTTTTAGAATTTTGAAATTTCAGTTAGAGTATTGTTTTGGAATTTTTGAAAGCATTGTTTTAGAACTCAAAACAACAATTAGAGTATTGTTTTGGAATTTTAGAACTTTGAACTATCGAACTTTTAACTTTCAAAAGAGCCTATATGTTTGGATTGAAATTAAAACTTTGAATTTTGAACAGGCACATGCTTGAGATTGTACATACTTTATGTAACAACCCTTGACCTTGAAAATTCGGAGGAAATTTTTTTTTTTTTTAGTTTTAAATTCCTACTTATTCCTTCATTCACTTAGAATGCATTCCTGTTCAGTGCCGTTTATTTTATCTTACTTATTCACCGATAATTATACTTAAATTAAAATTTTCATCTAAATGGTCAATAGAAATTTCGGCAGCATAGCGGCTTATATAGAAGCCTACCTACCTGCAAATCAAACGCTTTAATAATCCTAGATATCCACAACTATCAAACATGCTTCCCAATTTGCATCATCAAGCCAACATATATCAATTCCAACTAAAATTAGTACTCCAAGATAAATTCTCAAAAGGGAAATTCTTTACATTTGTTTTCTTACAAATTACATCCCAACATAATATTTTCACTATATGTCTATGCTCACAAAACGTGTCTGGTATAGGAATACAATTGTATACCTCTGCGTGTACAAAAAGTAGCATAGGGTAGCTCTTTCCACCAGCCTACGTCGTGTACGCGGCAGGTAACGTCTATAGATCACTGCAAATAATCTGAAAGGTAGAGTGGTGAGCTTTTTGAAAAAAAAAAAGTCCAGTAAGAAATGCATTTAAAATGATCATAGTGTTTAAAACATACAAAGTACATAGTAATATCAAAAGGTGGCATTTCTTTACAAATATTACATCACTTTCAAAACGCATATCACGAAAAACACATTTAACAGAAACATGGTTTCGAAATAAGAAAACCTTAGCAGACCAATTAGAATTTTTCATGATATATAGAACTTCAAAAAAAAAAAACATAGCTAAGCATGAAACATGTCTCGAAAGATCAAATATCCTAAACAAAAATCATATCGAATAGAAATCAAAACCTTTCAGATCATACAGAACTTCAAAAGCATTGCTAAGTATAAAACATATTTCGAAACATTAACATCTTAAAACAGAGATCATGTCAGATGGAAATCAGAACCTTTCAGATCATATACAACTTCAAAAGCGTTGCTGAGTAAATCACATATCAAAGAATCAAATCTTAAAATAGAGTTCGTTTCGGATGGAGATTAGGCTAGCTCATGTAATCGTCATGCGAAAATAACATATTCATCCTCCGTAGAGGGAAAATCATAAACATGATCATGGCAAGGCTGTAGACGTGATTAAGGTCGTACAGCAAAACATACGCACCTGGGCCCTTTGGCTACCTCACCCCACTCAAGAGGTTTTTCTGGCTAGCTGGGCCTTTTGGTTACCTCACCCCACTTAAGAGGTCTTTCTGGTTAGCTGGGCCTTTTTGGCTACCTCACCCACTTAAGAGGTCTTTCTGGTTAGTTGGGCCTTTTTTGGCTATCTCACCCCACTTAAGAGGTCTTTCTGGTTAGCCTCATCTCAGGTGGCAATCATACACACCTAGGCCTTTTGGCTACCTCACCCCACTTAAGAGGTCTTTCTGGCTAGCCTCATCCCAGGTAGCAAACTTATACGCCACGAAGGCGAGCATGATAATTATGCATTGACCGTGTGACACTTTGCATCTGTATGACCCAAGAGGTGACCCCCACAGTCACACGGACTTGTGTGACACTTTGCTCCCACAGAACCCCACGATCGTATATCATTAAACATTACATTTGTCTCAAAATAGAGTTTTCAAAATTTTCTTGGGCTTCATAAGCTTTGTGAGGGTCTGAGCCTTTTGACTACCTCACCCCACTTAAGAGGTCTTTCTGGCTAGTCTCATCCCAAGTGAGCCTCACTCACATATTAAAAATTTATAAACCGAATTTCAAATCAACTCTCTTTTGTGGTTAAAAACTCTTTCATAAAACAGAGAAACTATGCTCATATAACAAATTTCATTTCTCACAAAATATGTAACAAGTTCATGCATAAATCAAAATCATATCATTTCGTTCAAGAAACAAAATCAAAAGACATGCTCACAAATTTGAAGACATGCTCAAAACTCATGTATTTAAATTCATAAATCTTTCTTTCAGTTTTAGAAACATGACAAGATAAGGTTGGGGCTCAATAAAAGTTGGGTTTGGTTTTGTTTAAATGTTAACTTGGACTAAAGAACGAACGCTTGGTATAAATTCTGATCATTTACTAAAATATTGTGTAACTCAAATATTTTCATAAAACCAAGTTCGAGGGAAAGGAGGATACTATTACATTTTAAATTACACCCCTTACCTCGATTTATCGGAAGTACCAGTTTGAATAATGACGCCTCTAAGTATTCTCCCTTAAATCCTTCTATGATTCTCCTACACCAATATTCATATATATATATATATTAGTATCATATATAATTTCTTGAGTGGTTTACAACGTTTTAAAATCGTGACCTCATTCATCCAGAAAATAAATCTAATTTCTAACTTCTCAATATTGCCCAAAATGTACACATTCTATAAAACATGTTCAGTCTGATGGACCTCATCAATTTTCTTCCAACTTCCTATTCTATCATACATATAAAATAATTAATTCTACCACAAATTCTATAGTTGTCTTCTCCATTGACTAGTCCTTCCTCTTACCAATTTATGTAATTTCCTTCTTACACCATATTATGCGTGTGCATACTTGTACATACATAAGCAAAGACGTTTTATATACATTTGTACATATATCAATACATACACGTACATAAACCCATATAAATATATAAATATATATATATTATCCACTTCTTCCTCCCATTCCATTTTCATCTCAACATTTAACCCCAATTTTTTTTTATATAATTCAACTCATAATATTAAATTCCTTATCTAATTCCTAAATCTCCAATTGTCCAAATTAGCAAACCCTAACTTTTCTTAGTTCCTTCAAAACACAAATTTAAATTGATTTCTTCAATAATAATATTTCTATAACACACTTTGTACCGAAATTTAACTAGAGATAAGTTTTGTTTTTACCTACAAATTTACTGGTACAAAATAGAGAAGCAGAGAAATTGAACATGCTCTTCTCTTTTTTTTTTGTTACTGTCGGCTTCAGAGGGGGAAAAAGGCAGGGTTGTCGGAGCTCAGGTCGAAAAGGAGAAGACCAGTGCCTTATCCGGTCACCAATGGCTCGCGGGTTAGAGGGAAAACCTCAGTTTTATTTTCGATTTTAGGCGAGGGAAGAGGAAAGGCGTGAGGGGGAGGACAGGACGACGTCGCCGGGGCTTGCGAGCTGGAGGGATGGTCGGCGTCTCCACTGGTGATCGGTTTGCAGAACAAGCTAAAAACGGGGAGAGGGGAAGGCTGGTCTCCGTCAGAGTGAGGAGAGGCTGCTGGTCTTGGGGTCTCGGTCCAGTCAGCTGACGAGAGAAAGGGAGGTCGGCAGGGAGAACGGGGGGAGGATCGGAAAGGGTAAGAAGAAGAAAAAAAATAGGGGAAGTTTTTCTTTAGGATCGCGCGACTAATATTTTTTTGTTTTTTTTTTTCGTTTCTTATTTTTTTTTCTTTTTCATTTTATTTAAAAATATATTTTCTTTAATTTATCAAAAATATATAAATATATTCTTGTGACCCATTTTCATTAAATTTACCCTATTTGTAGTGAAAATATTTTTATTTTTATTTTATTTAATCCTTATGAAACCTCTAATAAGAACTTTCCATAAAATTTTCAACTAATAATCTAAAATTCCACAATATCACTATATTTGCATTTGCTCCTCACCTCCTGTACTTCGGGCTCTCAGCCTTTCCAGAGCTTCTCGACTCTCATAATTCTTGAGTCTCACAACTAATATTCGTATTACCATTAACAATCTTGTATTTAATTTATTTAATTTTTTTGATAAGTATAGAAATTTTGTGGAGTTTACATTCTCCCCACTTTTAAGGAATTTGGTCCTCCAAATTCATCTTGGTCTTTCAGAACAGTTGAAGGTACTTCTAGACACTATTAAGTCTCTCGGGCAGTGAGATATTTTGAAGTATCTTTATTGGCCATTAGACTTGACCACGTAAACCAATTATGGATATAAGTATTCAAGGTTCAATTTCAATAAGAAAACAGGATACCAAACTTATCACAATTTTACATTTATCCTTAGTGAGAACTTATTCTTACTTCATATCACTTGATCCGAATCACTTCACATACCAGAGATATTCGTACCTTGCATACATCTCTTATTCCAATATGACTCGTATATTCAAGGTTTATCCCATTTCAAAACTTGTCTCATTTTATACATCAACTATAGCAAAACTCTTTCCTTATTCCAATTAAGTCTCACATTCGAAACATAAGAATATAAAAATTACAATCCTTAGATTCAATACGTAATTCATATTCTAAAGTTTCCTTATATCTCAAAACTCTGAATCTTCATAATAGTTCGGATCTTTCCCATTGATATATAACCTCTGTTTGAGAAATCCTACTTACACCCATTCTTAATACATTGTGACCTAAGAGACTCTGGGTCTCCTTAAAAATTAACACTTATACACTCCAAAGTAGGTCACTCGGTCTGAAAATCTCCCCTTCATATAGTTCTTATAATTGCTCTTTCAGCATTTCTAATCAACCAAAGTCACTCAATACAGTGGTTTGAGTAATTAATTCGATACCACGTGCTAAATCAATTATAGAACTTCTCCTTTCAATTTAGGGGTAACTTTGATAAATCATCCGATTATGTGTCAGAAAACTTTCTCTGTTTACAGGGGTGTTTCCATACTCCGAACACACCCTATTTTTATCAATCATGTAAACAGTGTGACCTGTAGAGTCTTATTTATACCGTTAGTTCCCTGATTCATTCTTCTATCTATAGTGACTGTGCTCTTTCATTGTCACTATTTCCTTTGTAGATCTCTTTTTCGCCATTCTCTTTATCTTTCCCTTTTCTTAGTGACTTTGGAAATATACAATTCATATCATCATAATTGCGCCTTGTGCACTGCTTCCTTACAATAATTTCAAATGGAGTCATCTTAGCTTGACAAAAGATCCTAATATCTCCCATGAGTTTCTGAACTTCCTTTATCTAATAGTTCTTACAACTCCTTTTTTAATTCCTCAAGATTCACAAAGTCCATCTGGTAGGGAGACTTCGACATAGGCTGCGCATCTGGAGCCAAATCTATAGTGAACTCCAATTCTGTCTTCAGAAGCAGTCCTGATAATTCATCAGGAAATACATTGGAGATTTTGCATACAACTGATATGTCCTGTATAGTTAGACGTTCCCGACTAGTATCGGAGATAAATGCAACATAACCTTCACATTAATGTATTCATCAAAAAAAATTTCATCAACAGTCAAAATCATGTACTTTATTCCTTAACTGCAAAACATACATCAAACTTATTAGGTAAGGAGAAGGTTACAGTCTTAGTGTAGCAATCTATACTTATGCGATTGGTGGCTAGCCAATCTATACCCAAAATTATATCAAAGCCATACATGTTCAACAAGATTAGATCTGCTAACATGATCCTATCTCCTACCTTGATATCACAATTCCTACACACCATATCAGTATTTTGAGATTTATACATGGGTGTGCTAATGTGTAACACAAAATCTAGAGGTTCAGGCTTAATATGCAAATTACGTGCAAAATTGGGTGATATGAAAGAGTGTGTGGAACCTGGATCAAATAGTACATGTGCCTCGTGATTACAAATTAAAAGTTTACCCTGAATGGTCTCAGTAGAGGCATCAACAGTCTCTCTATCCAAGGCAAAGACTCTCCCCTATGTGACAGGCTTCTTGTCCTTCTCAGCTGCAGTAGCCTGTCTTTGTGGGATCTGTCTCTAGGGGGCTTACCTCTCGGGCTGTCTTGGTTGTTTTGGTGGTCGTGGGGAATTGCTCTGTGGGCAATCCCAACTCAAGTGTCCCTTCTGTCCACACCCAAAACATACCCTTGTGGCCATATAACAAACACCTCCATGGTGTTTTTCGTAATCTTTACACAACTTCCTATGTTGTTGTGGGTCTCTGGCAATCTATGGAGCAGGTACAGGAATTGTGGGTCTATCAACCCTAGTTTGAAACTCATCTATCCTCTGCCTCTTGGGCTGGCCCCTCTAATAATCTTGTCTCACAAATTTCGTCCTCCTACCCTTATCCTTGCTCTTTCCCTTAGAGCCATACTCTGTCTGTGTAACATTTAGACCCCTCTCAATCATCTGTGCTCTACCCAGGGCATCCTTGAACTCGATAATCCATAACCCCAATAGTTGATCTTTGATGGCTGGCCTTAACCCGGTTAGAAATCTCTCAGTACGATGCTCTTTATTTCGGAACATCTCAGGGTCATATCTCATCAGCATAGTAAACTTACTCTAATACTCATCCACGATCATATTACCCTGTACCAAATTCAAAAAGTCTATCCGTAACTTCTGCTGGGCAGCTCATGGAACATAATAATCTTTGAAGGCTGTCAAGAATGCATCCCAACTAATCATCGGATGCTGAGCAGTCAGAAGGACCTTGGTGGATCCCCACCAATATTTCGCTTGGCCCTTCAGCATGTACGTGGCCAAAGAGACCTTCTTTACATCAGAACACCCCAGATAATCAAAGATCTTCCCGAGGTCTATTAGTCACTCTTCAGCCTCTATTGGATTCTTAACTCCCCTGAATGCTGGAGGCTTCATCATTAGGAAATCCCTCATTCTACCAATGTTCCTCTCCTCAGTCCGAGTCTGTATGGGTGGCTGAGGTGCCAAAGGTACCAGGGGAACTTGTGGAGGAGGAGGTGGTGCTTGTGGAGGAGTTGGCACCGGAGTAGAGATCGGTGCTGTGCCAGTTGAATCAGAAGCATTTGCCCCTAAGTGTTGGGCAACCATGGTAGCTATCGATTCTAGTCCTCGTTCTAGACGCTGCTCCAACCGCTGTTCAAACTGAGTCATACGAGTATTGGGGCTCTCTGGCTGTGGTGGAGGAGGTGGAGGTGGCTGAGCTTGCCTCCGTGGGCGTCCTCGTCTTTCTCTTATGATACACATAATCTACTACTTGCGTGTAAACCAAAAGTCTATTCTTAACTTCATTAAGTATACATTGCCTACAACCAGACAAGTACAAATATTTGAGATGTAATTTTATCCTTATTAACAACACTAACAGTACTATACAGTTTTTGCTCTGATATCACCTTAAACTGTAACAGCCATTGACCTTGAAAATTCGGAGGAAAATTTTTTTTTAAGTTTTAAATTCCTACTTATTCCTTCATTCACTTAGACTGCATTCCTGTTTAGTGTTGTTTCTTTTATCTTACTTATTCACCGATAATTATACTTAAATTAAATTTTTCATCTAAATAACCGATAAAAATTTCGACGGCATAACGGCTTATATATAAGTCTACCCACCTACAAATCAAACGCTTTAACAATCCTAAATATCCACAACTATCAAGCATGCTTCCCAATTTGCATTATCAAGCCAACATATATCCATTCCAACTAAAATTAGTACTCCAAGATAAATTCTCAAAAGGGAAATTCTTTACATTTGTTTTCTTACAAATTACATCCTAACATAATATTTTCACTATATATCTGTGCTCACAAAACGTGTCTGGTATAGGAATACAATTGTATACCTCTGCATGTATAAAAAGTAGCCTAGGGTATCTCTTTCCACCAGCCTACGTCGTGTACGCGACAGGTAACGTCTATAGATCACTGCAAATAATCTGAAAGGTAGAGTGGTGAGCTTTTTGAAAAAAAAAATCCAGTAAGACTCATAGTGTTTAAAACATACGGAGTACATAGTAATATCAAAAGGTGGCATTTCTTTACAAATATTACATCACTTTCAAAACGCATATCACGAAAAACACATTTAATAGAAACATGGTTTCAAAATAAGAAAACCTTAGCAGACCAATCAGAATCTTTCATGATATACAGAACTTCAAAAAACAAACATAGCTGAGCAGAAAACATGTATCGAAAGATCAAATATCCTAAACAAAAATCATATTGAATGGAAATCAAAACATTTCATATCATACAGAACTTCAAAAGCATTGCTGAGTATAAAACATATTTCGAAACATCAACATCTTAAAACTGAGATCATGTCAGATGGAAATCAGAACCTTTCAGATCATACAGAACTTCAAAACGTTGCTGAGTAAATCACATATCAAAGAATCAAATCTTAAAACAGAGTTCGTTTCGGATGGAGACTAGGCTAGCTCATGTAATTGTCATGCGGAAATAGCATATTCATCCTCCGTAGAGGAAAAATCATAAACAAGACCATGGCAAGGCTGTAGACGTGATCAAGGTCGTACAGCAAAACATACGCGCTTGGGCCCTTTGGCTACCTCATTCCACTCAAGAGGTCTTTTTGGCTCGCTGGGCCTTTTGGCTAGCTTACCCCATTTAAGAGGTCTTTCTGGTTAGCTTGGCCTTTTTTAGCTACCTCACCCCATTTAAGAGGGCTTTCTGGTTAGCTGGGCCTTTTTTGGCTATCTCACCCCACTTAAAAGGTTTTTATGGTTAACTGGGCCTTTTTTGGCTACCTCACCCCACTTAAAAGGTCTTTCTGGTTAGCCTCATCTCAGATGGCAATCATACACACTTGAGCCTTTTGGCAACCTAACCCAACTTAATAGGTTTTTCTTGCTAGCATCATCCCAGGTAGCAAACTTATACGCCACGAAGGTAAGCATGACAATTATGTATTGACTGTGTGACACTTTGCATCTGTAGGACCCAAGAGGT
This sequence comes from Firmiana major, assembly GCA_033439115.1. Classification (NCBI taxonomy): domain Eukaryota; kingdom Viridiplantae; phylum Streptophyta; class Magnoliopsida; order Malvales; family Malvaceae; genus Firmiana; species Firmiana major. The sequence goes on along the minus strand of CM065913.1, from coordinate 3,555,249 downwards.
GGCCCCCACAATCACACAGACTTGTGTGGCAATTTACTCCCACAGAACCCCACGATCGCATATCATTAAACATTGCCTTTGTCTCAAAACAGAGTTTTCAAAATTTTCTTGGGCTTCATAAGCCTTGTGAGGGCTTGGGCCTTTTGACTACCTCACCCCGCTTAAGAGGTCTTTCTGTCTAGTCTCATCTCAAGTGGGCCTCACTTACATATTAAAAATTCATAAATCGAATTTCAAATCAACTCTTTTTTGCGATTGAAAACTTTTTCATAAAACAGAGAAACTGAGCTCATATAACAAATTCCATTTCTCGCAAAATATGTAACAAGTTCATGCATAAGTCAAAATCATATCATTTCGGTCAAGAAACAATATCAGAAGACATGCTCACATATTTGAAGACATGCTCAAAACTCATGTATTTAAATTCATAAATCTTTTTTTCAGTTTCAGAAACATGACAAGATAAGGCTAGGGCTCAATAAAAGTTGGGCTTGGTTTTGTTTAAATGTTAACTTAGACTAAAGAACGAACGCTTGGTATAAATTCTGATCATTTACTAAAATATTGCGTAATTCAAATATTTTCATAAATCCAATTTTAAGGGAAATGAGGATACTATTACCATTTTAAATTACACCCCTTACCTCGATTTATCGAAAGTACCAGTTCGAATAGTGACGCCTCTAAGTATTCTCCCTTAAATCCTTCTACAATTCTCCTACACCAATATTCATATATATATATATATATATATATATATATATATATATATATTTAGTATCATATATAATTTCTTGAGTGGTTTACAACGTTTTAAAATCGTGACTTCATTCATCCAGAAAATATATTTGAAATCTAATTTCTAACTTCTCAATATTGCCCAAAATGTACACATTTTATAAAACATGTTCAGTCTGATAGACCTCATCAATTTTCTTCCTCCTTCCTGCTCCATCATACATATAAAATAATTAATTCTACCACAAATTCTATAGTTGTCTTCTCCATTGACTAGTCCTTCCTCTTACCAATTTATGTAATTTCCTTCTTACACCATATTGCGTGTGTGCACACTTGTACATACATAAGCAAAGACGTTTTATATACATTTTTACATATATCAATACAAACACGTACATAAACCCATATATATATATATATATATATATATATATATATATTATCCACTTCTTCCTTCCATTCCATTTTCATCTCAACATTTAACCCCAATTTTTTTTTTTATAATTCAACTCATAATATTAAATTCCTTATCTAATTCATAAATCCCCAGTTGTCTAAATTAACAAAACCTAACTTTTCTTAGTTCCTTCAAAACACAAATTTAAATTAATTTCTTCAACAATTATATTTCTATAACACACTTTGTACCGAAATTTAACTAGAGATAAGTTTGGTTTTTACCTACAAATTTACTGGTACAAAATGGAGAAGCAGCGAAATTGAACATACTCTTTTTTTTTTTTTGTTATTGTTGGCTTCAGAGGGGGAAAAAGGGAGGGTTGTCGGAGCTCAAGTCGAAAGGGAGAGGACCTGTGCCTTCTCTGGTCGCCGGTGGCTCGCGGGTCAGAGGGAAAACCTCTGTTTTATTTTCGGTTTTAGGCGAGGGCAGAGGAAAGGTGTAAGGGGGAGGACAGGACGACGTCGTCAGGGCTAGTGAGCTGGAGGGATGGCCGGCGTCTTCGCCCATGACCGGTTCGCGGAACAAGCTAAAAAGGGGGTTCGGGTTTTCGGGCAAGCGAGGAAGGGGAGAGGGGAAGGCTGGTCTGCATCCGGGTGAGGAGAGGCTGTCAGTATTTTTATTTTATTTAATCCTTATGAAACCTCTAATAAAAACTTTCCATAAAATTTCCAACTAATAATCTAAAATTCCACAATATCACTATACTTGCATTTGCTCCTCACCTCCTATACTTCGGGCTCTCAGCCTTTCCAGAGCTTCTCGACTCCCATACTTCTTGAGTCCTACAACGAATATTTGTATTACCATTAAAAATCTTGTATTTAATTTATTTAATTTTTTTTATAAGTATAGAAATTTTGTGGAGTTTACACTTTAAAACTGCCAATGTATCGTGATTTAAGATTGTGCATGTTCTTATACATGGTAGCATACTAAACCACATGATTTAAGACTGTACGCCCTTGCACATGAGTTTTATACTGCAAGTCACATGATTCGAGACTGCGTATAGTGAAATGGTTTTATACAAATATGAATATGCATCTCACACTACTACATAAGATACTGTGATCAATGGATATTGGGATTGAAATATGGTTGAATTGCTATGTTGGGATGTCCAGGAATAGACGAGTGTCGAGGAACAGGTATAATAAGACGCTTCAAAGTACTCTCCCATCGATATCCCTAAAACCCTTACCTACCTAGAATCCCTAGGACATGATCAATGATAGTTTATAAGAGTTACAATGATGATATGTCATGCCCCGCTTTCGGGAACCCTTCTATCCATACATTCTCTACTACGGTTGGGCTGTGAGAAGATGCAATTACTAAAAAATTTATTTATTTACAGCGGAATATTTAAAACTTTAATTCACACTCCCAGGTGTGTGTGTAAATACACAAAATTAATTGTATAAATACCAAGTGTTTACATATCATCCCCATAATACTGATTACAATTCCAAGATATAACTGTGCGATACGATATATTAGATACAAAATACTCGTGTATACAAATCTTATACCTTTGCGGATTGTGGGAGCTGTTCAACACAAAAGACTTAGAGATCACCGCTCTCTTACTTCTCAGTACCTGGAGGGGGAAAAATAGTGGGATGAGCAAACCACGGCTCAGTAAGGAAATGTATGCTAGCAGGTAGATATCGTACTACCTACATAGCCCATGCATGCATAAACCAAAACCATGTTTTCGTTATAAATGGAAATATCATACGAACAATGCATTTAAATACATATTTCTCAAGAGCATTTTCGTGTAAATCAAATGTCAAACTTCCATTTAAAACATGTTCATAAATAGTGCCCTCATGGCACGAATGTGAAATCGGAGATTTATTAAAACACGAAATCTCTTTCACTTCTCAAATCATTCTTTCTCGCAAATCTCTTTCTTTTCTGAGATTGTCTCTGTTTCTCGATTCTCTGAGACAGGCATGGAATTTTAGGCAATCAAATATCCACGACTTATGGCCACAGTCAGTGATCCCAGGCCTCACTGATCGGGTGTGCACAGGGTATCACTTCGCCTGAAGGGGGATGGGTCAGTCCTACCTCCGGCTCATCTCAATCCACCTCATCTCCTCGTATACTCACGGTGAAGATACGTCGTGTGTCATCTACGCGATACTCGTACTCACGTGCACCCAGCACGGTACATAGTATACCAACGGGTGACTACACTATTCTACGTACAACCGTGGACCCAAGTCCATACTCCAACTCCGATGGACTTTTTATCCTTAAACCATGTCTCATATACCAGGCGAGCAAGTAGCGTGACACACAGTCAACGCAAAGCTCCAGCGCGGTACGATCTATCGTTAAGGCCCAGCCCGTTCAATTGGCCGTCGGCTGGTATCCCCTTGGGTCCCAGACCCCCAGGTTTACCTTAACTCAACAAAACAGGTACGAGCATAGTTCTCGCACTTTCTCAAAACCTCCGTGCGAGTTAATCTCCCGCACGGTACATCAAGGCTTTAAACCGGGTGTGAGCTAACGCTTCAACACCAAATCTCATCTCAAAACTGATAGATGGCTATTTTCTCTTTTTAAAAACTCAAAACACGTTTATTCACATAGCATGCCTTTTCATGCCAAAACATGTAAAATTAGCCAAACTATCATCAACATTTCTCAATCATCAATAACCATGTAAAATTGAGAATTTCATTGAAAACATGCATATCATGCTATTTCCTTTCCCTATCCCATTTCTCAATACATATATATACATCATAGTACTTTTCATATTTCCACATCATTTCATAAACTTATAATATCGTACTAGTCCTAGCAATATATCTACGAAATTGCTGTAATTACGTACGAACATCTCTATAGCTAACACACAGTCCCTTACCTCGTTTTACTTGTGTGCAACTATCCGCCTTTACGCTTCTTGCGTTCTCATCTCGACTTGCTCCGGCGTATCATCCGAAACTGAAATTCATCCATCAACATTTGAGTCAATGACTCTAACTCTTATTCAACTAAGCATTTATCCAATGCCTTAATTACACATTTTTACCCTTTGTGGTAAATCTCTCAATTTATCCTAATATCAACATTTCCAAACCATTTCCACAACATACTCATCCACTCAAGATATCCCATTCATCAAAAATACTCCCACATTCCACTTTCTCACACTTGACTCTTTCTAAGCTATATGCATTTCATACCATCCTAGGTAGTTCTATCCACAATATGCACACCCAAATATTTTTATAATCATTAACTAAACCAATGTACTTGGATTTGTGCATTAGAACTTACCTCATTGGATTTCCTCTTGCTCCAATTAGGATTGCCCTCTATTTCTTCAATCCTTCAAATGGGAAAATGCCTGTAGACTATGTTGTTCTTCTCTTTGATGTGAACAACTTTGTCTCTAATAGCCTCTCCTTAAATCCCACTGAAAATGGCTGGATTTAGGAGTGAGAAACTAGATTTCTTTGAGTTGAAGTGAAATGGAAATGTTTGTCCCGAAATTCTGATGATCCAACTGCTCCCATTTATAGGTTTGACTTGATGAGATCGATCTTCCTTGGGTGGAGATCGATCTGTTCCTCAAAAATCCCTCTTTTCTGAGACGTTTAAAGGTAGGAGATCGATCTGTCGAGACTGGAGATCGATCTGCTGTCAAACAGAAGCTTAAGGAGATCGATCTGCCTTATGGGAGATCGATCTGCTTCCAACCCGAGACCTAGAGAGATCGATCTGGTCTTAGGGGAGATCGATCTGCTTCCAACCCTAGAGCTAAGGAGATCGATCTGCTTCCTTTGGAGATCGATCTGTTCCCTTCCAATTCTCACATAAGGGCATTCTGGCTCTCCCAGATCGATCTCTCATCCTATGAGATCGATCTGGCCTTCACAAATTCCAGATTCCTTGCAGTTTTTCTGCAACAACCCTTACCAAACACCCTTAATTTGCTTCCATGATCATCTCCTCATTCATTCATCTTTGAGACTTGAAAATGGGATTCTTCCTCACTACATACACATTAAACCTTGTGTAGGATCTTTGTATGATCAAATACATATACGATATTATTCGAATGGAATTATACACTTATGTAAATCTTTCCTTCCATTTTACTATACTACTCATATCCCATTTTGATCACATTCTTCTCGTTCCAAGTTTATTCCCTCCTACTCACTCATAATGCAACTTGTACGTATAATCACAATTTCTTACTACAAGTGCGTACATAATCTTATGAACTTACACCGCATACACTTCACATTACAATACATCATCTTACTTATGATTTTATTTACATTCCCACGTTCCTATATACATAGCTATACATGTACGGGGTCTCACATGATATGATATGATACACGTACTAAATGAGGATTGGAACCTATTTTGCATAAATCATGCATTTGCATTTAGAGCAGTATAATTCTACTTTTGTACTTGTATAAGTAACTTAGCTCTCACTCACTAAATTCATTTAAATTCTTTTCTACAAATTGAATTGAATTGTGGGAATATTATTGGACATATTTGACCATTGCAAGTTTGAATAGTGACCCAATTCTCCGAGGCCTATGCTTGATATCTTTGATATAACGATATTTTCTCTTGTACATGATTATATTTTCAGTCAGTTTTTGTACAGAACTATAAGATAGGACGTAAACTAGGCCAATGAGCAAGTGCTACGTAAATTGGATGCCTTTTAGTATGAAATTAAATTATTTCTATTAGATGTGATTATTCAGAGTTAATTATTTCAGATAAAGTAATTGGTTATCATTGTGAATATTGGAATGTGAAATGTGTGGAGAACAAGTTTGTTTATGATGAACTAGGAATAGCCGAATAGGTATGGCCTCTTAATGAACTTTAAATTCTATGTAGGTGTTAAACTGGGGTCTTGAGCTAATTGCCTAAAAAGAGTATGTAGCTGAATTGCTTAACTATCTAAACTACTATGCACTTAGACAAACAAATTTAGAAAAACAAAAAATTAGCCCGAAATTTTGCATTCGCTAATGGTACAGACATAGTCCTTAAGTGTGACATGTATGTATAGAATTGTTAATTGTATCTTAAGTCTTAATTTAGAATAGTTTTTCTTAATTTCAGTACTTTATCTTCAAATTTTAAATTTTTTATTATCTTAACCATAATTAACTAATTTAATTTCATAATTAATTTTATTAATTTATTTTCTTGTAATATTTATTAAAGAATTAGCTTGTTTCAAGATGCAAATTAATTTTCATAACATATTATATCAATACAAAAGAATAGTTCACTTGGTAAAACACTTATTTTTTGACCTAAGTACAATTGCTTCTACAAGCATACATGGTTACCGTATCTTACACGTGTTAAATGTATATTCGTGTAACACAATTTTTTTAAACGTGTTTCTCATGCTTTATACGTATTAATCGTGTATTCGTGTAACATGATTTCTTTAAATATGTCTTACACGTGTTTAACAATGTCAAAAACGTGAAAACATAAATAATGCTGTATCAAATTCATGTCAATATGACTAAATATGAAACATATAGTTTTCAAACCCATTTACTGTTTTTTCATGTCATGTCACTCGTATCTTCCCAAACTCATTTACGATTTTTTCGTATCATGTCACTCGTGTCGTGTCTCAATTTACAAGTCTAAACATCGCTAGTTCCTCCTCCCTAACATCCACTTGGTCCCCAAGTTTTAAAAACTTTAAAGATACAATCTTTGATTTTTGGACAGTTTCATGATCTGAAATGCTCCTTTAGCTCAGTGTAAACTTGAGCTGGATGTGCCTCGGGAACAATTTAGATTTGTTGGATTTCCAGCCTAATCATTCCAAGAGCTATGAGTTAATTTAACCTCTGCAGTACATGTCAAGGCTACCTTTATGCTCTACAGACAAACAAAGCAATGAGAATCCATAGAATCATCAGAACTCATCAAACCTCTGAGTACAACTGCTTCTAGCTGTTACATGTACAAGCCCTAGTATGGGCATAATTAAGGGCATTATCCAGAAGAAAACAAGAAAAACCGAACATATAGTAGTGCTAATGCCAACTGCTCCATGTGATTAGTGAATAATGGGTACTAGCAATGGAACTAAACCCCATGTAATTCCTGATCAAGCCTCCCTGCAAGGATTGAGGTGATGAGCATGTAGTGCTAACTGAACCTGGCAGAGATAAACACCTCCACCATGGGAGTTCTGTCAGCAAGTGCTTTTGATTCCTTCAGAATTAGTTACTTTCAAGTGCGAAATGGTGGTTGGTCTTCAGAAGGCAGCTCAATGAGTGTTGCATTTCCATAAAACTCTTCCAAATTGTAAAAAGTTCTTTGCTGAGGAAGAAATATGTGGATAACAACATCACCTGGAATTATGACAGGAAGAAACATTGCTAAAAGATTAACGAGTAAGAAACTAGCTTACTTGAGAAAGGGACTCGAACATACTTCATGTTAATGTGCCAGTTATTGTAATGCCTTCCATGCTCATCAACATGATTATCAAATAGATTTTTCCACTTCTGTAAATAGACTTTTTAATATTTACAAATTATTTCTTACTGTTGTTCGCCTTTAAGTCAATTTTCCAAAATGCTTTTGTGGGCCTGACTAAACAAACTATTAGTTATTTCTTGTAACCTGTATCATATATGCCATCTCGATGGGAAGAAACAAGAAAAAGAACAAAGATAGCAAGAAGGCACAAAATCTATGCTGCCTGCATTAGATTGTGTTGGCAACAAATTTCATCCCTAAGGTCAAAATTTGCCTTATGTTCATAGTCCTATGTCAAAAACAAATGTGTCAATGAATTGTCAAATTAGATTTCTTACCAAAATCTAGAAGTGTCCACGAATTTGGTTTTGTATCTCCAGATGCAATTTTCCTGTACTTCTTCTCAGCCAAATCTCTTATTCTGGACCTATATTGGAACTTGGAAGAAAAGCAATCAGTTCAAGAACTGCTTCAAAGCATAGTCTAAAGTTTAAACTATTTCCACAGAGGAAAAAAATGACAAAGTTGAAGTCCATACGCAATAGCATCAATTTGAGGGCGAGAAAATGCTGTGGCAATGATGAAAAACCGAGTCCAATACACAAGAGGCTTCACAAAGAGGACCCTTATATCTGCAGCCTTCACATCACTTGCCACCTTGGCCATTGCCACGGCAACTACAGATGAACAGAACCTATAAGTTGTGCAAGCTAAAACCAAAGCTGCATATATTGTGCTACATAAGGGCATGATTTTATTTGGCTTTCTGTAAGTAGTTTGTAAAGATGCCACACATACCTTGATTACAAACAAATTTTATACCTTAGAAAAGTCTGTCTGAATCAACATTTATTGCTTACAACATGTTAATAACTTGAAAGTATCGGAACTAAACAGATGTGAAGATTCTTCCTAAGTAAAATTGCAAGTGTGGCATCTTTATAAGCATATGTCTTCTTTCTTTGCATGCCATATCTCAGTTCTTCGAAAGAAGCAAACTCATTCGGTAGAATGGGGGAAGAGAAACTTCATGAGGGTCCTTTGTTTCTTCAGCCTTTATTTTGTAGGTAAGAGAAACAAGTGAGGAGTAGTAACTTCATACAGCTGAGAGGATGCTTGAGCTCAAAATAGCAGTATGGTAAATAAGATGTAAGGCAAAGGCACTTGCAATAATAGCACTAATCTGGAAAAATGAGAGTATAATGTCAAAGTACATGCAAATTTTAGCTATTTGGGAAAGTATGAGGGCCCACAATGCATTGTGCTAATAAATTCTTTATCGAAACCTTGACAAAGTTCCTTCTTAATTTCCCAATTATTGACAAGCATGCTACAATTAAAACTAAAAGGAGAATATCATCCTTTGTTTTGGAGTTATCCACTGCAACTTAAGAGCTTCAATATTTAAGGCGGACCAGACATTAGACAAATCCTGAGCTTGACGAGTCAATGTCAAACTAGAATGCATTACAATGGTCCTTTATTACGAGTGATATGCATGTTATAGTTGAAAGCAGCCAAATCACCCTATCAACTTACACCTAAGGGCACTAAAAGAGTGTAAGGCACCTTTAAAAGGCAAATGGGCCGAGATATGAGGAATGGTGGAGGGAACCATCTTTATTTAGTTACAAAGACAGGCCGTAGACACAAGATATACAAAAACAACCCCAAAAAGGAAAACTGAAATAAAACTGTAGGCAAACACAGTGGAGCCAGAGTGATCCTCATTTTAGCACTACAATTTACAATTATAAAGGTAATAATTATTCACAAGAGAGCATGAACATCAAGGATGGAATTTGTGATATTTGAGGACTAAGGTGAAGCAAAATATCTATCCAATTATCAGATAAAGCCAAAAAGTGTAATGGAAGTTGTGGACATCACACAGATTTCTACTGCTTTCAAGTCCTGTGTTTTTTGTTAATTGTGAGATGAACTTACACGATAAGCTTTCAGCATCGTCATCAAGCTCAGCGCTTGGAGACTTTCGGTCATTCTTCCTGAATACTACTTTTCCATACTTTTTCATCAAATCATCAAACATCTCATCGGTGTCTTCATTTACATTCTGCCAAAGTATCAGTTTGTTAAAATGCAGCATTTGAGGAATAAAAAAGAGCATGGTCAATGTATTTATGCCTATACAGAATAGCTATCACCATAGGATTACATAAACACGTCCATAGGATACAAAACATTAACAACAACTCAATTGATGTATAGCTATTACCATTAAAAACAAAATTATTATATCCAAGGGCACATTTTGTTTTAGTTCCCAAAGCAAAACGCAGACAGCAAAAGTAACATGTAAATGGAGCCTTAGCTCCCCTAGCTTTAATATACAACTATGAGAAATTGCCGATATATAGTAAAAATCTTCTCCTATCCTCAAAATATACATGAACAGTTCAAAATCGAAACTTATATTTCCAGGACAGCAACTTCAAAATCAAATTATTAGGCTGCACCATGCTTCGCTTCTATCATTTTTACGCTTTCTTCTGTGTCAAAAGTTACCAAAAAGAGAAAAAGAATGATACCGAGAGAAAGGAATCGTCAGCTTCTTTGCCATAAGCATGAACTGGTGGAAGTAAGCTCCGCCTTGGGTTGAAATTCAAGGTCTCCGTTCCGTAGCGTTGCATATGGAGCTCATTAAGGCATAAGCATCGAAAATGCGTTCTGGGTTTTTGAATGAGCATCGATTCGTGAGGCTCCCACTGCCGGAGCTGGCCAGAGAACATGTTGCCGCCGATGGATAGAGTCGTTGTAGACACTGCCATTTTTATGTTTTCTCTCTTTCTGATAAGAGTGAGACGGAAACCGTCAAGATTTTATTTATCAGGATTTTTACTTGTAAGATATTTCATTTATATATTAGACTAAAATATTATAAATATTATAAGAAAATATATATTTAAAAAAATAAACTAAATTAGTTTTACATTTTTGTAAGCATATATTCTTTCTCATATATATGTATGTATGTATATATATATATATATATACATACATACATTAGAATCCTTCTAAATTGATACTTTTAATATCATCATTGATTATTAATCTAGATGAGTTATTAATTTAAAAAATATTTTATATTATTATTTTATTTTAAAAATCGTGTGTTTAACTTTCATGTTTTTTAAATTCCTCTAATAACTTATAACATTTAATTTCATTAAAAACCTTATTTTGATTGATAAGATTCTAAAAAAATCTTCTTGCAAATATATCTTCCCTTATGGAATATATTTTATAATTTTTTGTTCATGAATAAAAAATCTTAAAAACATTTTGCATATTAGTATCTTTAAGTGCTTTTTTAGTTCTTAAATATTAAGCAATATATTTTGTATTTTGTATCAAATTATTAATTTATGAGGTTATTTGGTACAAAAATTTTGCACTAGGTTTTAAAACAAAATAATTAATTATTATGATGGAGGGGTTTATTAATTTTTCATTGTAGCCGGAGTTTGAATCATGATTCTTTTATTAATTTATAAAGATTATTATTTTAAAGAAGATCAATTTAGAGGGTTCTACTATGTATGTATATATAATATTAGTATTTTTTTTTTTAGCCATTGTAAGGTCGAGGTTCGACTCTGCTTGCCAACAATCCTCCTTGGTAGGCAATCTGTAATCCAATGTAAATCCTTATTAAAACCTACGGCATACCTTGACCCTAGATTAGAGAGGCCTCCCCTCACTAAACATTTTAGCATAAAAAAAATACTAGTTTTCATATACCCGTGTTTTACGAGGTTAATATAAGAAAATTGATAATTACATAATTTTATTTTGTATTATCAAGATCATATTAGTTTTTAGTTCAAAATTTTTTATTTTTGAATATTTAAATTTAAACATGTAATGTAAACTCCATTAATATAGTAGATAAGGATCTTGCCAAGAATATACATCGTTGATCCACACAAGCATCAATTACAATAGGGAAGTGCCACGTGTCAGGCCTAAGGGGCCAAGTGGCGGGAATACCCACCATGTGTCACCCAACAACATAATTGGACCCCTGCAACAGACTTTGCTGAAGAATCCTACAAGAGACCCCTGACGCAAGGTCGTGCGGCAGACCCTTGCCTTAGCGTCGTGCTGCAGGGAAATGCGCTAAACCCCTTGAGGCAAAGTGTAGCGATAGATCCGTGCCAAAAAGTCGTGTGGCAAACCCCTACCACAAGGTCGTGTGGCAAACCCTTGCCACAAGGTCTTACGACATATCCTTGTCGCAGTACCCTATGGTAGACCCCTATTGTAGGAAAATGCCCACTTTTAGAGGCCATGTGCCTTACCTCTGACGGCTCAGACACGTGCTTGGGCCTGAGGACCTAATTGGCCCAAAGTGGAGACCAACTCATAGAAAGCCCAATAACATCAATAAGACATCTGGCTTAAGGCCTAATAAGTAATTATCAGACTAATTATCTCTATAAATACCATATAGGTATCATTTAAAAACCCTAAACTCTATTTTGCTTACTAAAACTTTACTCAAACTATTTTCTGACTTATGAATTGAAGTGGGTGCGAAGAGATAATTCCTTGTGTCTCTCTGATCTCTACTATTTTGCAGAGCTTTTGGTACTCATGGACAAGGATACTCAGACATACATGTCACCATCTACTCATTGTTGTTTTAAGCAACAACAATTGGTATCGCCGGTGGAAAGCAAACATAAAAACCACACTTTTTGAGAAAATGGTGAGGACACGCTCGACAACAATAGCTAATTGAGCAAAGGACTCGGTGAGTTCTCCCAACAAACCAATGAGAAGGGTAGGCCAGATTGGAGATGGAGAACAGGTTGCCATAATCACCTTTATAAAGTTTGAGGTGTTGAAAAAGCAAAACGAGGTGACCACCAAGCACTTCAGCGCCAAACAAAGAGACCAATTATGCACCAAATGCTATAGTAGTGTTTTTTAAAAAGGCTCTTCCACAGTTCAGCCTTCCCTAGAAGAGCAACACTTGGTGGAAGAAAGTGTCTCGCGGCAAACATATGACTCTTATGCAATGGGTAGGCGATAAAACTCTACTGCAACGAGTAGACGATAGAACTTTGCTGCAAAGGTCTTGCAACAGACTTTTATGACTCACATGGGGTGATAAACCCTTGTTGTAGAAGGTGTGCGGTCGACCTTTGCCGCAAAGGGTAGGTGGCAAACCTTTTGCAGAGGTTGGGCAGCAGACCTCTACTACATACCTTAAGGAGAGACTCGAGGAACCAAGGACATAGAGTCCCCCTCTGGTAGGTAAGGCGCGACTGACCTATTAGGAGCATGGTTGTGAGTTCTCTAGTTGTCACGAGAATTCAAGGTCAATTCATGGAATGAAAGGTGTTAAAAGAAACCATATGGATCGAGGGTTCGGGAAAACGTAAGATATAAGAAACATGAGGGTGCCTAACAAACATATGGACCCCACTTGGGACAAAAATATGGAAAGTATGGAAAATCCTAAAAGTAAGGTCCATTGAAAGGTAGGAATTGAACCCAAAGATAAAAGAAAAAAAGGGGTTCTTCATTTAGACTATATAAATTCTTCCAGCATTGAAAAGCTGAGAACTCACTCAGCACGTGAGTAAGGGGATATGAATAGGGGTGTAAAACGGGCTCAAGCTCACGGGTTGGTCCGTGAAAATCGTGAACTTTTAACTATTCGGTTCATTAATATATGATCCGTTTAAAAACGGGCTTATATTGGCCAAACCCGACGGGTAAGTAATTTGTACGGGCCAACCCGTACGGGTACGGGCTGACCCGCGGGCTACTGGGGAACATTAACCTAAACCTAATTCCTAAATCTCCACTCACTTTCTCTGTTCTTGGTTACGGGTTACCTTACCTTCACAAATTCATTTCCACTCTCTTCCTCTATCTGGGTCTGCCTGATTTCCTCGAACTTGACATTCCCTGGCATGACACGGTCGACACCGACGCTTCTATCTCCGCCTCCTCTTCTCTAATTCCTCGCCGCATCCCAGTCTCAGCTCTCCTCATCCGGGAACTCCTACATGTCGTCAAGTTCTCCGACCTCGTCGACCCGACAGACAATTAGTAGCATCGGGAAACCCCGTCAAGGCAAGTCTACACTTCTCGTTTCATTTGTTTGCTTGCATCTAATTTTTTGAGGATCCATTTTCAATCTTGTTACTTTACTGCTTTTAATGCTCATCTTCCCAAGTTCAGCTCTGACAATGTTTATGATTAGCATGCCTTGTTGCAAGACATTTGTGAAAATTCGACTTGCTTTTTATAAAAAAAATGGGTATTGAATTTGTGATGGCGAAAACTGAAGTTAACTGGATATACTTAGTGTGAAATATAAAATCTTTGAGCTTCATAAATTGCTAGAAAATCAGGCATTGTTGAAGAATAACTGATAAATTGGGTCATGGTTGTTTAAATTTAATTAGTTAGGTTTACAATGTTTTATCTTTGCCAAAAGTTTTTGTTTTTTTATCATAGTACCTAATTTGTTCTTTCACAACTCAAGGAAATGGGGTGGAATTGTTTCTGATATTATGGATTTAGCCTTTGATTGTGTTTATTATAAAAATTTATAATGTAAAATTAAAGATTAAGGATTTATTTTTATTTTAAACAAAACGTTAAAAGTATTTTTAACTATTAAACCTAAAAACACCCCGGTTATAGTTGGACTGAAATAAATAGTATAGTTCATGAACTCAGATCTAGGCATGGATGTTCTCGTGGTGATTACTAGTAAGTTTGCATTGTTCCCTTTAAAGTTATTTTAGAGAATTTTCCTTTAATTGGTTGCTAGTGCCACTTGGAAGTTAATATGACGAAAACATGAAAAATAAAGAAAGAGATTGAAAGTTCTCAGAATAAGAGCATGAATTCTTAGTATGAACCATTCAGAACTTAACCAAAACATTTTTCATTTTACAAATATTTCGACCAAACCACCCTAAAACAAATTGAGAAAAACAGGGTGCACACTTTCAGAAGAAACTTCGACGATTATGTTAAAAAACGACGGAACAAATTTCAAACCTGATCACGAAATATTAGGTTTATTCACATGAGGGAAATATGTAACTAATAATAGAAACTAAACAGAGCAAATATCGTTTTTCACCAATATACCTATTTTTTTACAAATTGTATCCTTAAAATCAAATACAATTAAAAGAATAGAAATTTAACAAAGTGTTGAGCGAAGACAAGAACAGCAAATCATGTTGAAACATATTCAGATCAAAAGCATTAAATAGGACTAGTTTTCCTACGTGCAACAAATAACACAAACGACATAATGAGAACTAACTTTCTTTAAGAAGAGCAGTAACCAGACTTCTGGTTCACAGACTGTCCTCGGATCTGCACCGTAGGAGGTCTGGCATTATTCATGGCTGGTTGGCTTGCCATCCTTCAAACAGACATTAAGAAATGAGGACAAAAAAAACCTTAAAAACCATCAGTCTGATAAAGAAGAAGTAATTCATCAGCCATAAATGTGAGTATGTGTGTCACTTCACCATAAAATGTGGAAAACAACAGGTAGAGTACCTATTCTTGATTGAAGTAGCCATGGCCATGAAAGCTTCTTCAACATTAGTGGCATTCTTAGCACTTATTTCCAAGAAAGGGATCCCAGTTTCATCTGTACAAAGAAAACAAGTCATGACTCATGAGTGATGAAACTCTTAAAACTTTTTAGATACCTAAAGCTACCTAAATTTGCAACATAGTGGAACTTTTCTGAAAAATTGAATCATCTCTTTGATTTTTTTGAAAAATTGTAGCATAGTGGAACTTTTCTCCCTCTTGGTTGTAAGTTGCTCTTATGTTCGGTGCATTAACGCACAGGTTTTATCATGTTCACTTTCTGTAGCAGAGCATAACTCTCACTTCAATCCTATTGAAGACATGATTGAATCTTCAGTTTTCTGGTCATGGATAATTCATAGAGTATAATCTCCAAAAACATTCTTTTTCGTATTAGTCGGATTCACAACATGTTTTTGCTCATCCAGGCTTAACTCAATCACCCCCAGAGACGATCATGTTCTTTGGCCTACAAGAAGAAAGCTGCCAGACAAACAATTGTAGTCAATGAAGGTAAGATTCATCTACTTCTCTATGTTGTGATCAATTATTAGCTTCCCTGAGAAAGAATGTGTTGTGTTGTTGACATAGATCATGGATATATGATAAAGCTATAGATTACAGCAAAAAACTCAATAGAAGTTATGAACTGCTTCATTGTGTGATTAGGGTACAGGCAAATACAGTAGTTGTAGGGTAGGTAAGTTTGATAATTATTTATATAAGCTCACTTGAAGTGCATTGATATCTTGAGTTTTAGAGATAATGGAAAGGAAGATTGCAACATTAAATTCCTGCATGCTGTAAGCTTAGTGTTTTTTTTTTTTTTTAACACCAGGTTGTTTTTTCTATTTGAGAAACTATACTACTGTGTGGAATATGAAGGTTAGAGCTTTATATACTGGAGATTACATTTTATAGAATTCCATTAGATAAGAAACGATATGATTTAATATTGGAACCATGAATTTGTCTGAATTTCGAATAATTAAGCAAACAATAGATGTTGGAGTTTTACTTATAAGGTGTCACTTACTAACTATTCTCCTGCTATTTATCATGTTGCAACATTATGTTAGTCAATACCTATATATTTGATTGACCTGCTATACTCTTAAAGAGAATAAAACCATAGCTTATCATAAGGATTATACTTTATTTGGGACACAAGGAAGTAGCTGATCAAATATGAATTGGTCTGCTTCCTAATGTCAATATAATGAGTGAAAGTATATGATTTAAAAGAAAGACTGAGATAAATGTGATTTTGACAACAATGTATCCTATGATTGTTACTAGTATGATCGTATAAATTTATTCCTCTGATGTTGACTTACATGTTTTCATGATTAATTTATCATTCAACGGTTGTGTGTTACTTAAATGTTAATTGAGATTTTTTTTTTGGTGTGTTGTTGACAATGTTGATAATGGCATCTCATTCTCAAAATCAAACTCTATATAGTGATAAAATTAACGTTGCTAGTGATAATGATAATGAGGATGGTGTTAATGAAGTTGAATATGAAGAATGTGAGGTTGGAAATGAAACTAAAATAACTGAAAATCAATTAAAAAGAGTTAGAAAGAATACTTTAGAAGTGTGAAATTTTTTTGAAAAATCAGTTATCAATGTTGATGATGGTAAACCACGTACTAAATGTAAAAGGGTGTGGGATAGTATATAAGGCGAGTCTTGGTCAATATGGAACTTCATCTCTAAGGCGTCATGTGCATGTAAAAAGATAGCAGTTTTAAGGCAAAAAGATATGTCTCAAATGATAATTAACTATCAAGGAAAGGTGAGAAGTAGAAAAATTGATCAAAAAGTTTTTCGAGAATCAGTAGCTAAGGCAATAGTAAGGCATGACCTCCCTTTTTCATTTGTTGAATATGATGGAGTTAGGGATGTGTTGAAGTATTTGAACCCTGAGGTGAAATTTATTTCTAGGATCATTGTTGCCTCTGATGTTTGGAACCTTTACAAGGAAAATAAGATGAAATTGAAAGAATGCTTAGCTCTAATTTAAGGTAGAATATGTCTCACTTGTGATTTATGGACAGCTTGCACTAATGAGGGGTACCTTTGCTTAACTGCTCATTATGTTGATTTAGATTGGAAGCTAAGTAGTAAGATTCTTGTTTTTTATGATATGCAACCTCCACATTCGGGATATGAATTATCTAAAAAAGTAATGAAAATTTTAAATGATTGGGGGATAAACAAGAAAATTTTTTCCATTACTTTGGATAATGCCTCTACTAATGATAACATGCAACTCAATTTAAAAGATGTGCTTTATTTGCAAGAGAGCTTATTATGTGATGGTGAGTTTTTTCATATTCGATGTTGTGCCCACATTTTAAATCTTATTGTTCAAGAAGGTTTGAAAGTAGCTTCTATTGCCAATGAAAAAATTAGAGAAAGTATTAACTATGTGAAGGAGTCAGAGGCTAGAATGAAGAGTTCTGAAGAATGTGTAAAAAAAGTTTCAACTTTTTCAAATTCATATTTGGTTTTGGATGTCCCAACTAGATGGAACTCTACTTACTTGATGCTTGAGAGTGCTTTGAAATTTAAGCGTGCATTTTCTCTGCTTGCATTAAATTATAGAAATTATAAGCATTGTCCATCAAGTGAAGAGTGGATGAGGGGAGAGAAAATTTGTGAATTTTTTAAGCCATTCTATGAAATCACGAATATGATTTTGGGAACTAGTTATCTAACCGCCAACTTGTATTTTGCTCAAGTTTGGAAAATTGAGATGCTTTTAATGGAGTACTTGAGTGGAGATGATGAGATGTTACAAGGCATGACTTTTAATATGAAGAAAAAATTTGACAAGTATTGGAGTTAGTATAATGTTCTACTTGCAATAGTAGTGGTTCTTGACCCTCGTGTGCAGTTTACAATATTGAAACGATGCTTTTTGAAAATTGATTCTCAAGGTTTTCAAGAGAGGTTAGATGTGGTGAAAATGAAGTTATTTATACTTTATGAAGAATATGCAAAGAATGCTTCTAACTCATCACATGGTCAAGGTCAAGTCAACAAAGCCAAACTTCACTTGCCTCTTATATTCTAATGGATTCTATCTCCAATTCAGACGTAAGTATAACTAATAAACACATATATCTTAAATATTATATTCATCTTATTGTTAACTTCAATTTATCGACACTAACTTTTGATTTTTTTTATTTTTTGTTAATTGAATTTGCATAAAATGCATCAATATAGGTATGGATGGATTTGGCAGATGATGAAGATGATGTCCCAAGTTCCAAGTCCCAATTGGAAGTATATTTGGAGATGCCAAAACTTGATTTTTCCACTAATAAAGACTTAGATGTCTTGAATTGGTGGAAGGATCACAGTTTTAGATTTCCCATTTTAGCTAACATGGCCTGTGATTTGATGAGTATATCGATAAATACTGTGGCCTCCGAATCAGCCTTAATCATTGGGGGACGTGTGCTAAACAAGTATAGGAGTCGTCTTCTTCCTAAAAAGGTTCAAGCTCTCATTTGCACACGTAGTTGGCTACATGGTTTCATATCGAGCGGTAATTTATTTTTATTGAATAAATATTTTTTTTACAAAATAATGTTATTTTATTTTTATTTAATAATTGAAAATTTTATTTTATAGGTTGGGAAGATGATGAGGAAAACAAAGATGAATTGGTGGAAGAATCAAATGATTCAAATCATTTGAATAATGAGATTAACTCACAAGTTTAATGTTGTTTGATGTGGAGTTTAATCGATGCTTGTAGATTTTATGACTTTTAAACTTATTTACTACTCTTTATTTAATTATTTAGACCATAATATTATGTCATGTGTAGTTTGTATTTGTAATGAGAGTTTGTTTAATGGATATTATATTTGTGGATTGTATTTTTTTTGGGATTAATATAATAATATTTGTAGAACTATTTTCACAATTTTATGACTTCCTTGCTTATGATATAATATATTGCTTATGCTAATATATATATATATATATATACATATTGTCGCGACCCAAATTTACAAAAATCACTACAAATTTTTCGCGAACTTACCACATTTCAATTGTTGGGCTGTGAGTCAATATCCCTCACTCAGTTTTCATATATTATATATATATATGCATAACAGGCAATGCTTTCGTCCCAGGCACAAATATTGCGGAAGCTTATAAAATTATCATTTTAGAATTTAAAATTCGTTTACATTGCCTAACATATACATCCCCCATATAACATGACTACATCACTGTACACTATTATTCAGATACAAAAGTACATGTGTGCATACCTCGATGCTACTGGATAGCTGTGTGTAAAAGATCGCAGGATGGATGCAGCTTATACACTCTACTGAAATGCTCTGTAGAGGTGGGAAAAATAATGGGATGAGCATAACGCGCTCAGTAAGAAATATATGAAAGCAGGTAGATAACCACACTATCTACGATGCTCATAATGCATGTTTTATCAACTCGTAAAACAAATGCATTTACTTTTCAAAACACTCTCCTTAATTTATAAAGCAAGTAGATAATCAAACTATCCACGATACTCATGATGCATGGTTTATGCCGAAAAACTCATGGCATTCACAAAACCATCATAGTAAAACACATAGCAATTTAATGCCCAAAACTGAATATCAAAACTCATTCAGAGTAAAATCTTTCTGTGTTCAGTATTGAAACTCACTTTAAAATCATGTTCTCATTTCACACGGTTTCATCACAGAAATCAAATCACAATTAGTTTCATCATCGAAACCAATAAAATCAGGTGAGACTAGGCAGGGATTTCAACACAAATCCAATGGAACATTTGGCCAAAGTCCGAGACCCACAAGCTATCACGGATCAGGTGTGCCCGGGTGTCTCTGAGTCCGAGGAGGGGATTAGTCTATCCATCGGCTCCTATCTAAGGACTATCACAAAACAGAGCAATGACAAAGCATGCCCGAGTCCAAAGACGCAATCCTCACACCCCATAGTTGCACGGTACAGTGTACTCCATGTTGTCTACACGGTACAGCATACTCCGTGAACCAGGTACAATTACCACAAAGTTGTAGGTGCCTGAGTCAACAGCTCACCACCCCAACCTAATAATTTATCAACCATAGCCTGTCGTCTCAGATCTAGTGCGAGCAAGTCAGTGTGACACACAGTCAACACAAGGCTCCAGCACGATCTCAATCACAAATCACAACAGAATCCAGTGCGAGCAGTGCTCCAGCACGGTCTGTACAGATGTAATACCAAAAATCAAGTGGGAGCGGATCTGGATAAATCCACAGATCTCATCATGCTCCAGCACGATTTTACACACACAAAATAGACAGCTGGCTCTATTTCCCACCACAGTGGTACTCAAAACCGAGTGCAATATGCAAAACGGTACAAAACAGAGTGAGAGGGTAACATCCCATCAATTCACTCGTCAATCAAATCACTTTTTAGAAAAACGTGCAAGTTAATGCATACAGTCAAATCATAAGCCAGTCTATCATTTTAGCTTCACAAAAATCTCTTTTTCACAGAGAAAACATGGATTGCATGCACTTTATGCATTTACAAAAATTCTCGAGTCTAAGGGTATTTTCGTAATTTTCCCATATTCGGGTATTATCCAAAAATTTCATATCTATACGCTATACGAAATTTAATTGACTGTAAACGACGATGAAAATACGTACAGCTATCTCTAATAGCTTCCATAGATCCCTTACCTCGGATCACGTAATGTGACCTCTCTTCCTCTGTGCTGTCCAAATCTCGCAGTCCGGTCAACTCTCAATATGACTCTGGAGCTGCATTTAACCATTCACTGGATTAATTACACGTTTCCTACTGTATTACACATTTAATACAGTTCATTTCACTTAATTGGGCCCGTTTACTCTAAATGGGCCTAATTACTTTAATCGAGCCTTAATCCGTATTAAGCCCGTTTTTCACGTATTATTTTCCTTCATCAGGGTCTATCGACTCATTGGGTCTATCAATACCCATTGGGCTTCGTTCCAAACTCTTTGGATAGCCCGAATATCATTTACGACAGTTTATTCGAATTTTCGACTATAATTCACTAAATCCGAAATTTAATCCGAAATGCGTAAATTAAATCTTAAATACGCGTTAATCACATAAATTGTCGTAAATGAGCTTTACTTACCCAATATTGTGCGATGGTGCGCGAATCGAAGTTCGATCGGGCTTCCGTTCGGAATTAATCGTCGAACTGCACAATTTCGTATTTTTCATTTCCGGGCCAATTTTCGATTAAATATAATTCAAATAAATTTATCGAAAATTAAATTGGCCACTTTTGACCTCGTATCGACTTACCCGAAGTCCGATGAAAAATTTTTATTTTTTTTTTCTCTCTCTTCTTTCTCTCTCCTCCTGAACCGGTTCGGACCGGTTCAGTCCCTTTTCACACTGAACCGGTCCGAACCGGTTCAGTGGAAGTTTTGCCGTTGCCGGCGCTGCCGGCCGGTTCCCGGCGCGATTTCGCCGCCGTTCGGCTCGGCTCGGGCTGGGGAGTCTTCGGCTGGCCTGGGCTGGGGTCGATCGGACCCGGTGGCGGCCGAAATCCCCTTTCTCCCCCGCGGCTCTCCCTCCTCCGATCTCCTCGCCGGCGGCGTTCTGGGGCGCGTGGTGGCCGCTGGTGAGTCGCCCGGTGCTGGGCTTCCTTCGCCGGCTGTCCCCTCGCCGTTCGCTCCCTCCGTCAGCCACCGGTGAAGGAAAACAGGGGAGAATCGGTTTCCCCCTGTTTTCGCGTTTCTAGCTTCTGTTTTTTTTTTTTTTTTTTTAACAGATTTTTTTTTTATAATATATTTTTATTATTATTTTATTCTTAAAATAATAATAAAAATCTTAAAATATCCCAAAATATCCCAAAAATTTATATTAAATTCATTTAGTCCGCAAATGAATTTATTAGTCCAATTTTACTTTTTCGGTATATTTTTCCACTATTTTTGAGCTCGTTTTTCGAGATAAAAATTCTGATAAATTCTGATAATTTATATCTTGATCAATTGGACTCGAAATTAAATTATTTCCTCGATTTTTGATCAAGATTACACTAATCCATATTTTTTTAAATATCAATTTCTTAAAATGACACCGAATTTTCGGGTCTTACATTCCTCCCCACCTTAAGAAATTTGGTCCTCCAAATTAGAACCAAGTCAATTCTCGAATAACTGCGAATATTTCTCTCGCATAAGGCTCTCTAATTCCCACATAACTTCCTCTGAAGTGGGGTACTGCCCAAGAACCTTAACCAGAGAAATCGTTCTGGTCTGTAACACTTTATCTTTCCTATCCAATATCAAATTGACGTCTCACATACGATATATCCTCTTCGAGCTTCAATGGCTCATCTTGAATCACATGTGTCTGATTTAGATGATACTTCGGAAGCATCAATGTGTGGAAGACGTTATGAATGCCTGCTAGCTCAGGTGTCAAGGCTAGCCTACAGGCCTTATTTCTCACTCGCTTCAGTATCTCATTATCCCTTTCGAGGGAAAAACTTTCAAGAATACCAATTCACCTACAGTGAATTTCAAAGGTTTACGCCTCATCTCAACGTAGCTTTTCTGTATACTCTGAGCTTACCTCAATTTCTCACATATAAATTGGACATTCTCAAAGGCTTGCTTCACTAATTCGGAGCAAACATCTTTCGATCACTCACTTCTTCCCATCAATTAGGAGATCGACACCTACGACCATATAGCGCCTCATACGGTGCCATCCCAATACTCGAGTGATAGCTGTTGTCATAGGCGAATTCGGCTAATGGCAAATGGTCATCCCAGGAGTCTCTGAAATCCACACACAAGCTCTCAACATATCCTCCAAAGTCTGGATGGTTCTCTTACTGACCATCGGACTGAGAATGAAAAGCTGTACTGACACTCAATCGGGTTCCCATAGCTTCCTGAAAATGTTTCCAAAAGTGGAAAGTGAAGCGGGAATCCCTGTCAGACACAATACTCACTGGAATACCATGTAGCCTCACAATTTCCCGTACACACAGATTCGCCAACGCACTCAGAGTATCCGTAGCCTTCACGGCTAAGAAGTGAGCTGACTTCGTCAATCGATTCACAATTACCCAAATGGCATCATGGTTCCGTTGGGTCCTCGGTAACTCATGATGAAATCCATGGTGATGTGCTCTCATTTTCATATCGGTATAAGTAGAGGTTGCAATAATTCTGCAAGTTTCTGATGCTCTACCTTAACCTGTTGACATGTAAGGCACTTAGCCACAAACTCTGCAGCATCTTTCTTCATGTCTGACAACTAATATGCTTTTCGAAGATTTTGATACATCTATTACTCCTAGTATGCACTATATATCTCGATGAATGAGCTTCTGTCAAAATCAATCTCTTTAGCTGTGGGTCATCGGGAACGCAAATTCGAACTCTGAATCTCAGCAGGCCATCATCACAACTGTGCACTCAGTCACTCTACCCATCTGTTTCTGACTATGCATATCAACACAGAAGCGATCAATACGCTGAGCTTGTCTGGTCCGGTCTATCAAATCCGGTTTCAATCTCAAACTTGCTATCACACAATATGCATCAGTATCAGAAGGATCTATATCTAGACTGAGGCTAATAAACTACTCTAACAGTTCATGTTCCCTGACCATCATGTACGATACCATCCTGAGGCTCTTTCTGCTCAAGGCATCAGCGACTATACTCGCTTTACCCGGATGATAAAGTATCTCATAATCATCATCTTTCAGAAGCTCTACCCATCATCTTTGCCTCATATTCAATTCTTTCTGTTAAAAACAGATATTTGAAGCTCTTATGATTAGTGAATTCTTAAAATTTCTCACCGTACAAATAATGGCACCATATCTTCAGTGCAAACACTACGGCTGCCAACTCCAAATCATGGGTCGGATAGTTCTTCTCAGGGTCCTTAAGTTGTCTGGATCCATAAGCAACTATCTTCCCGTTCTGCATCAATACACAGCCCAGTCCTTGTTCCGAGGTGTCTGTATATACAGAGAAACCTCCTGAGCTGGTCGAAACGGTGATAATCGGCGCAGTGGTCAATCAGTACTTTAGTTCCTGAAAACTCTTTTCACATGCATTGTCTCACTCAATTGCAACATTCTTTCGAGTAAGACGTGTCAATGGAACAGCCAATTTAGAGAAACTTTCTACAAATTGACGGTAACATCCAGCCAAACCCAAAAATAATATTTGTTCCTACCAGAAATCACACTTACTGAGCTTCTCATATAGCTTTCTCTCTCTGAGGGTTTGTAGCACACTGCTTAGATGCTATTCATGCTCTTCCCTAGACTTCAATACACCAGAATGTCATCTATGAACACTATGACAAACTGATCCAAGTATGGATTGAACACTCCATTCATCAATACCATAAAAGCTGTATGAGCATTCGTTAGCTTGAAAGGCATAACCAAGAATTCATAATGTACATAACGGTTATGAAAAACTGTCTTAGGTACATCTCCACTCCGGATTCTCAACTGATGGTACCCAGACCTCAGATCGATCTTGAAAAAGATCTGTGCTCCTTGAAGTTGATCCAATAGATCATCAATACTTGGAATATGGTACTTGTTCTTAATGATCGCCTTATTCAACAACCGGTAATTTATTCACAGTCAGAGGTTTTCATCCTTCTTTTCAGCTGTAGCCCTCCTCTTCTGGGCAGAAGTACTAGCTGTATCCTTCTCTGACTCTTTACCCTTCTGTGAGGCTATCTCAGCAACTCTAGGCAATCTTTTATCATATGCCTCGTCTTACCACATCTACAACATGTTCCAATCAATACGTGGCATGACCTACTGCCGTGGTATCTACCACATGCTCTACATTGTTCTGTAATCAGTAGGGGTCCTCCAATCATTATAACCCTAGCTGGAGTCGAGACTTGATACACCGGGGGCTTAATCATCCTACCCCGTGACTCATTGACTCTCGGTCGTTTAACAAACGACCTCTTCCCCACTTGGACACTACAGTCCTATGTTGATCTCTTTTGATCTCTATTCTTGCCCTTTACGACTTTACCAAACTCAAGGACGTGCATCTCATAGTCTTACTCACACAACTAAGCTCTACGCACGATCTCCTCGTAAGTCATGATGTCACATAGGGTTAATCTGACTCTGATGGAAGGTCTCAATCCTTCCATAAACTTGCGAACTTTTCGCATCTCACTGCTCATGGTATCGGGGTCATATCTTCCCAATGATGTAAATCGAGACTCATACTCGTCTATCGATCTATTCCCCTGGATCAGACCAAGAAATTTCATCTGTAATCTCCGTTGAGCAGTGGCTGGGATGTACTGCCTCCTGAAGGCATCCAGAAAGATCTCTCAGTCAATCAACTGATATACATAACTTTCACGATGGGTCGGGCGAATTTTCACCAATACTCTGCTTCGCCCTCTAACATGAATGTAGCAAAGGCCACTCTCTCAGTAGTCGAACATCGGCAAAAGTCATATAACTTCTCTAACCGGTTGATCCAATCCTCTGCTACAAAAAAGTTCTTGATCTCACTGAACGATGGAGGCTTGAGCTCCGAAACTGCCTCAATCGGTCAAACTCACAATCAAACCCTGAATCCTCACCAGTTTGTCATGGAACTACAGGTGGTACAGGGGTCTCACAAACACGTGGCATAGGTACAAGCTGTGTAGGCGCAAGTGTCTCAGGAGCAACTGCCGACTCAGTATAAGTCATCTGAGCAGCCGGACCTTGCCTACTCTCTAACCTAGCCATAGTCAAGTTAGCCTCAGTGAACAACTTCATAAATGTGTTCCAACTCCGCTCTAATCTCGTAACACGAGCATCAATAGTCTCAGCTGGACCTGATGGAATATGATCACATGACGATTCACAAGGTTTCTCAAACCTATCACAGCGTCTCTCGGACCTACTCTCTATGGCCCCGAGAACACGAACTCTCTCCTCTGCTGCAATGTCCATCAGACATCTCTATCGTCCCGCATACACAGTTAATTCTCAGTTTAACCACAGCTCAGTACACACAATTGTATCTAATAATGTACAGTGACATGGGGATGTATACTTTCTAATTACTGACACTGACTCACATCAGACCAACACTGCTCTGATACCACCTCTGTCGCGACCCAAATTTACAAAAATCACTACAAATTTTTCGCGAACTTACCACATTTCAATTGTTGGGCTGTGAGTCAATATCCCTCACTCAGTTTTCATATTATATATATATATATGCATAACAGGCAATGCTTTCGTCCCAGGCACAAATATTGCGGAAGCTTATAAAATTATCATTTTAGAATTTAAAATTCGTTTACATTGCCTAACATATACATCCCCCATATAACATGACTACATCACTGTACACTATTATTCAGATACAAAAGTACATGTGTGCATACCTCGATGCTACTGGATAGCTGTGTGTAAAAGATCGCAGGATGGATGCAGCTTATACACTCTACTGAAATGCTCTGTAGAGGTGGGAAAAATAATGGGATGAGCATAACGCGCTCAGTAAGAAATATATGAAAGCAGGTAGATAACCACACTATCTACGATGCTCATAATGCATGTTTTATCAACTCGTAAAACAAATGCATTTACTTTTCAAAACACTCTCCTTAATTTATAAAGCAAGTAGATAATCAAACTATCCACGATACTCATGATGCATGGTTTATGCCGAAAAACTCATGGCATTCACAAAACCATCATAGTAAAACACATAGCAATTTAATGCCCAAAACTGAATATCAAAACTCATTCAGAGTAAAATCTTTCTGTGTTCAGTATTGAAACTCACTTTAAAATCATGTTCTCATTTCACACGGTTTCATCACAGAAATCAAATCACAATTAGTTTCATCATCGAAACCAATAAAATCAGGTGAGACTAGGCAGGGATTTCAACACAAATCCAATGGAACATTTGGCCAAAGTCCGAGACCCACAAGCTATCACGGATCAGGTGTGCCCGGGTGTCTCTGAGTCCGAGGAGGGGATTAGTCTATCCATCGGCTCCTATCTAAGGACTATCACAAAACAGAGCAATGACAAAGCATGCCCGAGTCCAAAGACGCAATCCTCACACCCCATAGTTGCACGGTACAGTGTACTCCATGTTGTCTACACGGTACAGCGTACTCCGTGAACCAGGTACAATTACCACAAAGTTGTAGGTGCCTGAGTCAACAGCTCACCACCCCAACCTAATAATTTATCAACCATAGCCTGTCGTCTCAGATCTAGTGCGAGCAAGTCAGTGTGACACACAGTCAACACAAGGCTCCAGCACGATCTCAATCACAAATCACAACAGAATCCAGTGCGAGCAGTGCTCCAGCACGGTCTGTACAGATGTAATACCAAAAATCAAGTGGGAGCGGATCTGGATAAATCCACAGATCTCATCATGCTCCAGCACGATTTTACACACACAAAATAGACAGCTGGCTCTATTTCCCACCACAGTGGTACTCAAAACCGAGTGCAATATGCAAAACGGTACAAAACAGAGTGAGAGGGTAACATCCCATCAATTCACTCGTCAATCAAATCACTTTTTAGAAAAACGTGCAAGTTAATGCATACAGTCAAATCATAAGCCAGTCTATCATTTTAGCTTCACAAAAATCTCTTTTTCACAGAGAAAACATGGATTGCATGCACTTTATGCATTTACAAAAATTCTCGAGTCTAAGGGTATTTTCGTAATTTTCCCATATTCGGGTATTATCCAAAAATTTCATATCTATACGCTATACGAAATTTAATTGACTGTAAACGACGATGAAAATACGTACAGCTATCTCTAATAGCTTCCATAGATCCCTTACCTCGGATCACGTAATGTGACCTCTCTTCCTCTGTGCTGTCCAAATCTCGCAGTCCGGTCAACTCTCAATATGACTCTGGAGCTGCATTTAACCATTCACTGGATTAATTACACGTTTCCTACTGTATTACACATTTAATACAGTTCATTTCACTTAATTGGGCCCGTTTACTCTAAATGGGCCTAATTACTTTAATCGAGCCTTAATCCGTATTAAGCCCGTTTTTCACGTATTATTTTCCTTCATCAGGGTCTATCGACTCATTGGGTCTATCAATACCCATTGGGCTTCGTTCCAAACTCTTTGGATAGCCCGAATATCATTTACGACAGTTTATTCGAATTTTCGACTATAATTCACTAAATCCGAAATTTAATCCGAAATGCGTAAATTAAATCTTAAATACGCGTTAATCACATAAATTGTCGTAAATGAGCTTTACTTACCCAATATTGTGCGATGGTGCGCGAATCGAAGTTCGATCGGGCTTCCGTTCGGAATTAATCGTCGAACTGCACAATTTCGTATTTTTCATTTCCGGGCCAATTTTCGATTAAATATAATTCAAATAAATTTATCGAAAATTAAATTGGCCACTTTTGACCTCGTATCGACTTACCCGAAGTCCGATGAAAAAATCACTACAAATTTTCGCGAACTTACCACATTTTAATTGTTGGGCTGTGAGTCAATATCCCTCACTCAGTTTTCATATATTATATATATATATGCATAACAGGCAATGCTTTCGTCCCAGGCACAAATATTGCGGAAGCTTATAAAATTATCATTTTAGAATTTAAAATTCGTTTACATTGCCTAACATATACATCCCCCATATAACATGACTACATCACTGTACACTATTATTCAGATACAAAAGTACATGTGTGCATACCTCGATGCTACTGGATAGCTGTGTGTAAAAGATCGCAGGATGGATGCAGCTTATACACTCTACTGAAATGCTCTGTAGAGGTGGGAAAAATAATGGGATGAGCATAACGCGCTCAGTAAGAAATATATGAAAGCAGGTAGATAACCACACTATCTACGATGCTCATAATGCATGTTTTATCAACTCGTAAAACAAATGCATTTACTTTTCAAAACACTCTCCTTAATTTATAAAGCAAGTAGATAATCAAACTATCCACGATACTCATGATGCATGGTTTATGCCGAAAAACTCATGGCATTCACAAAACCATCATAGTAAAACACATAGCAATTTAATGCCCAAAACTGAATATCAAAACTCATTCAGAGTAAAATCTTTCTGTGTTCAGTATTGAAACTCACTTTAAAATCATGTTCTCATTTCACACGGTTTCATCACAGAAATCAAATCACAATTAGTTTCATCATCGAAACCAATAAAATCAGGTGAGACTAGGCAGGGATTTCAACACAAATCCAATGGAACATTTGGCCAAAGTCCGAGACCCACAAGCTATCACGGATCAGGTGTGCCCGGGTGTCTCTGAGTCCGAGGAGGGGATTAGTCTATCCATCGGCTCCTATCTAAGGACTATCACAAAACAGAGCAATGACAAAGCATGCCCGAGTCCAAAGACGCAATCCTCACACCCCATAGTTGCACGGTACAGTGTACTCCATGTTGTCTACACGGTACAGCGTACTCCGTGAACCAGGTACAATTACCACAAAGTTGTAGGTGCCTGAGTCAACAGCTCACCACCCCAACCTAATAATTTATCAACCATAGCCTGTCGTCTCAGATCTAGTGCGAGCAAGTCAGTGTGACACACAGTCAACACAAGGCTCCAGCACGATCTCAATCACAAATCACAACAGAATCCAGTGCGAGCAGTGCTCCAGCACGGTCTGTACAGATGTAATACCAAAAATCAAGTGGGAGCGGATCTGGATAAATCCACAGATCTCATCATGCTCCAGCACGATTTTACACACACAAAATAGACAGCTGGCTCTATTTCCCACCACAGTGGTACTCAAAACCGAGTGCAATATGCAAAACGGTACAAAACAGAGTGAGAGGGTAACATCCCATCAATTCACTCGTCAATCAAATCACTTTTTAGAAAAACGTGCAAGTTAATGCATACAGTCAAATCATAAGCCAGTCTATCATTTTAGCTTCACAAAAATCTCTTTTTCACAGAGAAAACATGGATTGCATGCACTTTATGCATTTACAAAAATTCTCGAGTCTAAGGGTATTTTCGTAATTTTCTCATATTCGGGTATTATCCAAAAATTTCATATCTATACGCTATACGAAATTTAATTGACTGTAAACGACGATGAAAATACGTACAGCTATCTCTAATAGCTTCCATAGATCCCTTACCTCGGATCACGTAATGTGACCTCTCTTCCTCTGTGCTGTCCAAATCTCGCAGTCCGGTCAACTCTCAATATGACTCTGGAGCTGCATTTAACCATTCACTGGATTAATTACACGTTTCCTACTGTATTACACATTTAATACAGTTCATTTCACTTAATTGGGCCCGTTTACTCTAAATGGGCCTAATTACTTTAATCGAGCCTTAATCCGTATTAAGCCCGTTTTTCACGTATTATTTTCCTTCATCAGGGTCTATCGACTCATTGGGTCTATCAATACCCATTGGGCTTCGTTCCAAACTCTTTGGATAGCCCGAATATCATTTACGACAGTTTATTCGAATTTTCGACTATAATTCACTAAATCCGAAATTTAATCCGAAATGCGTAAATTAAATCTTAAATACGCGTTAATCACATAAATTGTCGTAAATGAGCTTTACTTACCCAATATTGTGCGATGGTGCGCGAATCGAAGTTCGATCGGGCTTCCGTTCGGAATTAATCGTCGAACTGCACAATTTCGTATTTTTCATTTCCGGGCCAATTTTCGATTAAATATAATTCAAATAAATTTATCGAAAATTAAATTGGCCACTTTTGACCTCGTATCGACTTACCCGAAGTCCGATGAAAAATTTTTATTTTTTTTTCTCTCTCTTCTTTCTCTCTCCTCCTGAACCGGTTCGGACCGGTTCAGTCCCTTTTCACACTGAACCGGTCCGAACCGGTTCAGTGGAAGTTTTGCCGTTGCCGGCGCTGCCGGCCGGTTCCCGGCGCGATTTCGCCGCCGTTCGGCTCGGCTCGGGCTGGGGAGTCTTCGGCTGGCCTGGGCTGGGGTCGATCGGACCCGGTGGCGGCCGAAATCCCCTTTCTCCCCCGCGGCTCTCCCTCCTCCGATCTCCTCGCCGGCGGCGTTCTGGGGCGCGTGGTGGCCGCTGGTGAGTCGCCCGGTGCTGGGCTTCCTTCGCCGGCTGTCCCCTCGCCGTTCGCTCCCTCCGTCAGCCACCGGTGAAGGAAAACAGGGGAGAATCGGTTTCCCCCTGTTTTCGCGTTTCTAGCTTCTGTTTTTTTTTTTTTTTTAACAGATTTTTTTTTATAATATATTTTTATTATTATTTTATTCTTAAAATAATAATAAAAATCTTAAAATATCCCAAAATATCCCAAAAATTTATATTAAATTCATTTAGTCCGCAAATGAATTTATTAGTCCAATTTTACTTTTTCGGTATATTTTTCCACTATTTTTGAGCTCGTTTTTCGAGACAAAAATTCTGATAAATTCTGATAATTTATATCTTGATCAATTGGACTCGAAATTTAATTATTTCCTCGATTTTTGATCAAGATTACACTAATCCATATTTTTTTAAATATCAATTTCTTAAAATGACACCGAATTTTCGGGTCTTACACATATATATATATATATGTTACAAACCCACAATTTGCTTTTGTACATAATATATTGCTTTATGTGACTAACTTACAATTTGAAATTAAATGGAGAACTCCAAATGATTTTGGTTTTGCTTTGAACTTGTTATATTTGATCATGAATGAGCTAATATTCCTCTTGTTAAAAAAATTCCAAATTAAACTTTATATTTTAGTCACAAATCTATGTGATTTGATTTTGTAACAATTTTGGTTAATTCCCCAAGCCCAATAATCATTTAACAAATTAAAAATTAGACTTAATTAAGTATTTAGGCTCAATTCATTATTTTTTAAAGCCCGATTCCTTATTTCCAAAAAAAAAAAAAAGCTAAGTTAGGCTGCGGGCCGGATAAATTGGACTGGTCTCCACAAATTTGACCCGTTTAAATGCGAGCCTAAATGGGTTTAACCCGTTTAAACCCATATCCGTATTAATCTGCATCGACCCGTACCGTTCGGCCCGTTTTATACCCCTAGATATGAAGATGATGGTGGAGAGGATTTTAAAGAAGAAAAAATTGGTGTTTGCTGACGATAGCTAAGGAAAATCCCTTTCAATGCTAAGATTATAGAGAATTCGTTACCTCAAAAATTCAAGATGCCCCAAATAACAACTTACTCTAGAAAACTAACTTGTATGATCACATGCAAAATTACAACTCATTAATGCTACTCCATGGATGGGAAGATGAAATAATGTGCAGAACCTTCTCGCTTATGTTGACAGGCATGCCATGAAGTGGTGTAATAAGTTAAAAAAAAGGCTCTATTTTCTCTTTCAATCAGCTACGAAATGAATTTTGAAAAGCCTTCATAATCAACAGCCAACGAAAGAAAGATGCTACTTACATGCTCACTCTCAAACAGGAAAATAAAGAATCTTTGAATAATTATATGGATCGGTTCTGTGATGCTATTCTGGAGGTAAAAGGCTTGTAGGTTGGAGTTGCCATGGCTGCAATGTTACAAGGGACTAGGTTCGAGAAGTTGCAGGAATCATTGTCTCTTGATCACCCAATGACAATTTTTGGACCTATTTGCCAGGACGAACAAGTACATTGTGCAGGAAGAGGTAAAGAGAATGGTGCAGTCTCGAAAACTAGAGAAAGGAGGAAGAGAGAAAGAGATCCCACCCATAAAAGTACATCAAAATCTGACAAGCTTGTTAACTCCTAAACTGAGGTATAAGAATTACTTTAAGCTAAATGAGCCTCAAGCTACTATTCTAGCACCATTGAAAGGTTCGACTTGTTATAATTCCCAAAAAAAAAAAGATTTGGAGAGATCTAGATGCCTACTACAAGTTTTATTTTGCATTCAATTGAGAAATGTAGAGAACTAAGGAACCAGTTAGAAAAAATTGGCACATGATGGGAAGATTGACCGCTTTGTTTAAAGAAGCGAAATGGTGCATTACCTCTCACGTTATCGGAGAGACAACTGGCCATAAAATAAGCTAAATGAGGATAGAAGGAATGAGGATAGAAATGGAACAAAAGGGTGAGGAAGGAGTTAGAACTAGTCGTAGAGATCGACAGAAAGATAATAAGCCCACCAGGCAAGCCATCAATGTTATTTTTGAAGGAGATTCAATGGCTGGAAGCTCTTCTACCTCCCGCAAGACTTACACGATACAGGCATATCAGGTTTATTCTATAATGGAAGAGAAGGCGGATGAGGAGCTTATCACGTTCACCCCAGCAGACTGGAGGGATATCATCACTCCTCATGATGATCTTATGGTGATAGCGACAGTGGTGACTAAATACCCGGTTAGTTAGATTTTGGTAAATAATTAAAGTTATGTGAACTTGACCTGCTAGAATTGTTTCGAGAAAATGAACATATGCGAGGATAGGCTAAAACTTGTTGTGACTCGTTTGTATTGCTTTGCAAGAGAGAAGGTGAAAGTGTCTGAATCCATTCAACTGCTTATAACCCTAGTAGAAAGCCTAAAAAATGACTTGGCAAATATTATTCATGGTGGTGAAATCGACTTTGGTGGTGTACAACATGATTCATAGGAGACCTCTATTGAATGACATGAGAGTTGTGATCTCTTCCTATTACCTATTGATGAAATTCCCATCTCTCAACGGAGTAGGATAGGAGCGAGGGGACCAAAAGAATACCTGAACATATTATATCTCCTTCACTACTTGTAAAGGGATACGAAGAAAGGAACTTTAATGATAGCTGATCCTCCAAAGCCTAAACCTATCGAAGAAATGGAAGCCATCAGGTTAGTAAAAAGGGATAAAGAAAAGAAATATTTTTTCGGCAGTTAGCTATATGAACAAATGAAGGGAGACATAGTAGAGTGCCTCAATGAGAACTCTGACATTTTTGCTTGGACCCTGCTAACATGTTAGGAATTAGTTCTGAGGTGATCTGCCATAGACTCAATGTTTAACTTGGGCTAAACCTGTGAAACAAAATAAAAGAAATTTTGCTCTTAAAAGGTAGCAAGTAATTAATGAAGAGATCTATAACCTTTTAGAGGTAGGTTTCATTATAGAGGTGAACTACCCGGAGTTGCTTGCCAACCTTGTGATGGTAAAGAAGTCCAACAAGAAATGAAGCATATGTGTGGACTATACTAACCTAAACAAAGCTTATCCCAAGGATTTATATCCCTTGCCCCAGATTGACCAATTAGTAGATGAGATGTTGAGGTTTGAACTGCTTAGTTTTTTGGACGATTTTTTTCGGATACCATCAAATTATTATGCATATTGAAAACAAAGAAAAAATATCCTTCATTACTGATGATGGAACATATTGTTACCGTATGATGCCTTTCGGTTTGAAAAATGTTGGAACTACCTATCAGTGAATGGTTAACAAGGTTTTTATGGACCTTTTAGGGAATATTATGGAATCATACATAGATGACTTGATTATTAAAAGTAAAGGGAGAAGTCTCATGCTTAGCAAATGTCAGTGTTTGAAGTGTTGAAAAATTTCCTTATAAGGTTGAAATTGCTTCTTATCCCAGGCAATAATGGTGGACCAACCCAAGAGAGAGGCTACCCGAGAATCTCTAGACTATTATTATCATGCATCTTGAGGTATACTTGAAACTCTTGGCCCCTCACAATATACCCTTCATCCACTTGTTGGGGCTCCTTGTCTACTAGGCCAATCTTATGAAGAATGGGCCTATTCATCATTGCCCTTAAAAGTAAAGGTGTCTGGGGTTCTTTCGATTAGGTAGAACCATGTTACACTTCGCTTGGTCCTCAAAGGACTGCTGTTTAGTTAACTCTTGGCCTAATAGACTGGAAGTATGTCAGGAGTGTGAAGACTCTTTCCCTTTACCTCGGATAAGGTCTCGAGAAGAGTTTTTATGAACGAAGGTAGAGGAATGAGGCAAAGTTTGATGCCAAAAGGGAGGTGGAGTCAGAGCACATGGTGGCGGTGGCGAAGTTTGAGCACATCTTAGCCACGAGATTGAAACCTCGAATCGAAGTCGCGTTTAGGGATAATCATTTAAAAAGTCCTCCTCGGTCCTATTATGCATCAAAGCACATCTAACGTTGCTCAGCTCTACAAAAAGAAAAAGAGAAAACTATTAGTCATTGAGAAGGTGTGAAATAACAATTATAAAGTCAAAAAGGTTACCATCAGGAGAATTTAGATACTCTTGGATGGAATATATATTTAACGATTCATCATTTGAAAGGACCATGAAGGTAGAGCTGAAGCCTTCCCAATCGTCCCCTTCATTTGAGAGAATCATTCTCAGAATTCGACTCTCTGTTAGTACTTTCTCTATCTTCTTGTGAACAATTATCAAGGTTTAATTCAGGAGGTATAGGCAACTGAGGATTTAAAGGAAGGCTAGTAGGAACAATAACAGGTACATTCCTAATACCCTAACTGGTAACACAGTGATTTTAGGAGTCAAAAAGGTGTAAAGGTTAGTTAGTTTTTCTATGAGTAGTTGCAAAATAGATGTAAAGAATTGTTTCCTAAGGACAAAGAAGTAAGGGTTTTAAGAGGCATTCTATATGGTCATCTACCGAGTTGGGAATCCTAAACCCTCAGGTACCTCGACCATGAGCCATTCAGGCTCGAACTTGTAAAGCTTGTTAAAAAGATGTTTAAATATCCTATTGTTAAAGCAACGCCTAAACACCTTCTATATGGAGAAGGGAACATGTCGACACCTCCTTGGACCCTTAAA
This sequence comes from Firmiana major, assembly GCA_033439115.1. NCBI lineage: Eukaryota > Viridiplantae > Streptophyta > Magnoliopsida > Malvales > Malvaceae > Firmiana > Firmiana major. The sequence goes on along the minus strand of CM065913.1, from coordinate 3,519,042 downwards.
AATGCATTGAATTGTGGAAGGGAGATTTTGGCACCCTTTTTTTGACAATGTACCATAAAGCCCATTAATTGAGCCCAACTATGAGGGTGGAGTTGACAACAAGCAATCCCCTGGTCCCTAAGAAAGGAGACTCCAAAGTTAGACAAAGGGAAGTGTAATTGTAACTCTAAAGAAGCCCTAAAGATAGCTACCTCGCAAGATATGCTATTAAAACTATTAAAACTCCCATCTTTCTGACCAAGAAGTCTGTCCACGTACCCTTCCGACAATGAAAATCTATTTCTAATATCTTCAAAATCAGCCTATATCAAAGTGGAGTTGAGACCTAACTCTAGTCGTTTTTCTACACTGTGACTAACCATTAGGGATGCTAATTGATCTTGGAAGACAAACTAGAGGCAGACCTGCTACAAGTTAGACCGAGATTATGATAGACCTACGATAGAGTTAGACTAGGGTTGTGTCAAAGTTATGACGGGGTCTAAACCAAGGTTGCGATAGAGTTTGGATCTGGGTTAGACTAGAGTTGCAATAGGGTTAGCATGTTAAACCTGAAAAGAAACTTACTTGGCGGGAGAGTTTGACAACAGTGTTTGTGAAAGAGTTTGAGGTAGGTTTACAGAAGACGTGCGATAAGGTACGCAATGGAATAAGCGACAGAGGTAGCGGGAGAGTTTTTTTTGAGAAGTTTAACTGCAATACCTTACCTTATATAGTCGTGAAAAAGGTAGCTGAAGAGTCGCATCCCCATAGAAGACAAACCATATCTCGCAAACAAAAAGTTGCATCCCCAAAGTGATCAACAATAGACTTAAAAACCTTTTTTTTTTTTACTCTTCCATAGGAAATTTTCCTATGCAAAAGTAGGGAGCAATTGATGAGGATCATACCAAGAATGTACATCGTGGATCTACACAAACATCAATTATCAATAATGAAGTGTCATGTGTCAGGCCCAAAGGGCCATGTGGCAGGAAGGCCTACCATGTGTCAACCACTAACATAATCGGACCCCTACGACAGACTCTATCGCAGAGTCTTGTGTCAAACTCCTGTCGTATGGTGGTGTGACAAACCCTTGCTGCAAGGTTGTGTGACGAGGTTATGTGCCAGACCTCTTACGACAAGTGTTATGGCAGACCCCTACCGCAGGGTCCTGCGGCAAACCTCTGTCGTGGCACCCTGTGGAAAACGCTCTGCTATAGGAAGAAGCCTGGTCCTAGAGGCCATGTGCCTTACCTTTGATGGTCCAAACACATGTTGGGCATGAGCACTCAGTTGACCCAAAGTGGAGACTAACTTAGAGAAAGCCCAATAACATCAATGAGACATCTGGCTTAAGGCCTAATAAGTAATTATCAGATTACTTATCTAAATAAATACCCCACAGGTATAATCTAAAATCCCTAAACTATATTTTGCTTACTAAAACTCTGCTCAAACTATTCTCCGACTTAAATATCGGAGTATGCACGCAGGGACAAATCCTTTCATCTCTCTAAACTCTACTGTTTTTGTAAAGCTTTTGGTACATGTGGACAAGAAGACTTAAACATACACGTCAACATCTACTCATTGTTGTTTTGAGCAACAACAATAGTTAAGATGGATTAATGTAATTCTTTATAGTGGCAATTAGAATACAAATGCTACTTTTGTTGTTCTTTTAATTATATGATATATGATAAAAATAAGGTATTTGTAACACATAATTATTCTATTTGAATGATACAACAAAGTCACTTTCTCATTTTCAAAAATTCCGGCCACCTTCTATATATATTGAAAGTTTTAATTGATGTTTAATATTTTTCCTTTACTTCAATATTTACTTGTACCGTGTTAAAGTTTCATCTTAGCTTTTTTTTTTTTTTAAACAATGAGGTGCACCTATATCACATTGGTTTGTGTTTAATCCCTGCTCGCGCTGTATGGTTAACATTGGTCCAATAGAATTTGATTTGGCAAAGATTCGAACACTGGACCTCCCGCTATGGATATCTTAACTATATTTTTATTATCATTTTTATAAAGTAGTAAAAATAAATGTAGATGTATTTTGCTTGTTACTTTCAGTTCTGTCTATCCATGTCTTCATATTTCTTAAGTTTTTTTTTTTTTTTTAAATTTGAAAACAATGCTTGATATTGCTCCCATCCTAAGATAAAGTTATAGGCAAAAATTTCACGCACTCTTTTATGGCTTGAAGGATCGTATGTACGGGGCCTAGGGCTAATGATAAATTTCATTGAAAAAGTGTTAACGCACTTTAAGAATTACCAAATATTTGTACTGCAAATTATTTGTTTATGGATGATATGATATTCAGTCATTTTATGTCAGACTCCAATTTAAAAAGAAAAAAGCCTACGAGTCAAAGTTGTAGTTGGTGCTAGGAATCGTCACGTGTAACAATGGCTGTCAAGCATATAAAACATGTTCTTTCTGTTTATTGAGTTCAAACTTTGCATTTTAAGACCTGAGGTTATGGACACTGTGGCTTTTTCAAGTTAAGTTGATTGATCTACTTAAAATTAAAATTGTGTATGTAGTAGGCATCAAAAGATTAGGCCTTGATTGATGCCATAGTTGTGTGAATCTACCAACCTACTGTGCTTGCTGATAGTCATTCTAATGAATTTGACTCCAACTATTTTTCTATTGCCTTTGAGATTAATTCACCAGAGAACTCTGAGAATTAGATGGAGTTGTCAGTTGCTGGGGAAAGACCTTTGCTGCACTTTAATGTAATACATTGTAGCTTTAAAATTTCTAATTGCTTCATATCTTAGTTGTTAATTCAACTCTTACAAATTAATTATGATGAGAATGTAGAAAACTTTACTTATCTTTTGAATAGCATGCAGCTACTGCAGTGGAGATAGTGATTAGTGGTGAATTTGGGAATGGATTGTTAAATGATGTGTAGGTAAAAAAGTGTTAATAATTTGTAATTTTTGAAAATTTATGTCGAGTTTACTTGACATGGTGCAAGACGTGTCATAAACTATTAGTTTAAGTCATATAATTCTTTTATTATTTTACTGCAAGTTTTTAATTTTGATAATTTTTCTTAGACCATAGCAGTATCCAAGCTTTTCTTGTCCTTAAGCAGCCTTCCATTGAAGATCTCTTCGTGGAAGGGCCATAGTCCAGTATAACCATAAGTGACACATTCCATTATCCTTGATATCATAATCCCTTTGCTTTGCATACCATATATGCTGAATTGTTGTTCTATATGCTTTTCAATGAGGTTTTTCTTGTCTTGTTGTACATAAGACTATAGGACCGCTGAATAGTTGTTCCTTATGTTGATTTAGTCTTATGTTGTTCTTATATGCTTTTTCCTTATCCAGGTTTCATGGGGGGAAAAGCTCTCCAAATTGGAAGCAGAACTTGTTGCTAATATATCTCTATAATTTACATGCAGTTTAATTTTTAAAACAAATGCTTCTTAAAATATACCGACAGATAAGAGATATCTAAAGTGGTCCATTAAATATCAAAAAGCACCCCCTACTAAATTATCTGATAGAATAAAAAAATGTTTTTTCTTAATAGAAGAAAAAGCATAACGTTGGTTTTAGAAAGACAATATAGAGTAATTTCTTAAGTCTCTAAACTTGCAATTCTATGTCTTTGATTTCCATTGCTCAAGACAATTTGGTATTGCTAAGGCTAGAAAATTGGTACTCTACTATACATACAATAGAAGATATATTAGTTTTTATTCTCTGGAAACTTGATAGCTACGGCAAGTGAAGGTACAATTCTTTATTTTCCACATTTTTCTTTTTAGATGTTTATAATTAATGATGAATAATGGATAAATAGAGATTTAAGCATCTAACAGCTGGTATCCATGCCGGGTTCCACTTTTCTAATTGTTGGTTTATAATTTCTGCAACTTGGTTCTGCATATTTTTGAAACTGTTGCATGATAATTTTTTGGATAAAATATATATATAGTATTTCAGCTGTATATTGTTGCAAATATTTGTTAATTGTTTATTTAAATTACATGAATTTAATTGTTGATATTAGAGATATATTGGTAAATCTAGAAAAATTATATGTATGTTTTGAATATATACATTAAGAACCAATAATTAAGACGTTGCCTCTGTCTACAAAATAATGTTTGTTTTGACAATATGTGCTTCAATGCTTTGGTCAAATAAGGTTTCACTGATCATGTATGTAATTATTTGGGTTTGAATTTTAATAAAAAAAATCTATATAGGAAATTTGTTTATTTGATATTAAATTAAATTTATTATTTATTATTTTGACTAAGGTTTAGTTACAACACCCTTAATCAAGATAATATATTTGGTTAATTTTGATATCAATAAATTTGTAATTAAACACATTGATATGATTGTATTACCCTATGGGGAAATCTTTTTGTATTTGTGTTTAGTTAGAATGGGATATTATTATTATTTTTTAATTTTATGGTCCACAGACCAAGAATAAAAAAAAAAAAACTGAGTCCCATTATCTAAGTTCAAAATTATGAATTTTATATGTTATAATTTATTCCTACAGGAAAATTATGATATGTATTATTCAAGTTCTTGAATTATTTTGCATCAATAATTTTTTCAAATTTGTCGCTTTATTCATTTATAAATTTTGATTGTTGCAGCAATCACTGTTCTAGCGTATGATTATTCTAAAATACCTTTACCAAGTGGTGATAACTAATCAGATTGGAAAGAAAAGGTATTGCTGGCATTAAGGTGCATGGACCTTGACTTAGCTCTCATAATTGATTAGCGTCTGGTTCCAATCGAGTTGAGTACTGATGTTGAAAGGATGACTTTTGAGTGTTGAGAATGATCCAATCGTCTTAGCCTCATGTTTGTCCAATCTCATAGAAGGAAAGTATTCATGGCTTTATTTTAGAGTGTGACAAGATAAAGGAATATTTCAAGGCAATAGAACAACAATTCATACTTTGATAAGGCTTTGGCAAGCACCTTAATGACCAAGATGTGCTCTATGAAGTTCAATGGCACAAAAGGTGTTCGGGAACTCGTAATAGAAATAAGGGACTTGGCTACTCGTCTTAAGTCCCTAGGGACAGAGATGTTTGAATCCTTCCAAGTGCATTTCATTTTACATTCTTTGCCCTCAGCTTATAGACCATTTAAGATTTCTTACAATACACATAAGGATAAATGGTCAATTAATGAATTATTAACCATGTGTGTGTAGAAAGAGAGCCGACTGAATCAAGAAAGAATCGAAAGTGCACATCTAGCTCATGGAAAGAAACATAATCACAAAGACAAAGGCAAGAACCCATCAATAAAGTCGACAAGGATGACATATGAAGAAAAATTGCCTCGAGCACCAAAAATGGCTCAAAAGAAAAGTAATTTAAATATTATCGTTATAATGTGTTTCAAAGCAAATATGCATCATGTTTCTTACAATACTTGGTGGATTGATTCTAGCTCTAAAATTCACATTGGTAATACCATGCAAGGCTTAGTGAGTCAAAGGAAGCCGATGAAAAGTGAACAGTACATCTATTCAGAAAATAAAATGTGTTCACATGTGAGGCCATTGGGACTTATCGACTTACTCTATCCTCTAGACATGTTTTAGGACTGGATAGAACCTTTTATATTCCCTTATTTTCTACTCATTTTCAAGATTTTTACCTTTGGGTTATGTATTTTGTTTTTCTGAAAACAATGTTTCATTATTAAAGAATTCTATCATTGTTTGAAATGGTTCTATGAATGAAGGTCTTTTTAGGCTTCATATCAGTCCTAAGTATGATTGCAATTCTTTTCTGTGCATGGCAATTCTGGTTTGAAACGTAATGTGATAAACGATAAATCCTTCATGTTGTGGCATCGAAGATTAGAACACTTCTCCATTGAAAGGATCAAAAGGTTAGTAAAGAATGTGTCCTTGAGAATCTTGTCTTTAGTGATTACAGTCCGTGTATTGACTGCATGAATGGTAAGCAGACCAACACAAATAAGAAAGGTGTTTGGAGGAGTTCTGATCTATTAGAAATTATGCACATAGATGTGTGGACTCTTTTAAGATGTATGTTTTAACTGTCAAAAGTATTTCATTTTATTTATTGATGATCACCCACGATTTATGTATCTTTATCTGCTTTATGATAAAAGTGAAGCCATTGATGCCTTTAAGACCTATAAAGCAGAGGTAGAGAAACAATTGGGAAAAACAATTAAAATTGTGAGGTTTAATAGAGGTGGAGAATAATATGGTAGATGTACTAGGTCTAGACGAAAGCCTAGTTCATTAGCAAGGTTTCAGAAAGTGAATGTATTGTAGCTCAATACACAATGCCTAGCACACCACAACAAAATGATGTAGTCGAGAGAAGAAACCATATGGTAATGGACATGGTGAAGACTATGATTAGCAATTCTAGCCTTTTATTATCCTTGTGGAGTGAAGCTCGAAAAACCTCGGTGTATATCTTAAACCAGGTTTCGACCAAGGCAGTTGTTAAAACGCCTTTTGAATTGTGGAAATGATGGAAACCAAGTTTAAGACATATACATACGTGAGGTTGTCCAACAGAAATTAGAGTGTACAACCCATAAGCCCAAAAACAATCAATGGATACTTCATTGGCTATGCGGAGAGGTCTAAAGGGTATAAGTTTTATTTTCCAACTAAAACTTAAAAGGCAATTGAGTATAGGAATGTAAAGTTTTTGGAGATGGATGAGACTAGTGGGAGTTCCCAATCTCGTAATGTTGTATTTAAGAAAGCTCGATAATCCATTATGGACACTTCTAGCCAACAAATTATGGCTCTGTATAAGCATCTCGACCCAACAATTGATAGATCTTGTCATGTAAGGACTTCTATAGAGATCACTTCTGCAGACCCATCATCTGTCGACCCAACAGTCGTTGACATAAAGGTAGTAGACCCAACCTTTGCATTACTGAGAATAATAGTCACCAATTGTCACGACCCAAAAATCAAAGTAAATTTTTCACTTTTTTTTTCATACTTACCTGACCTCTGATCGTGACCAACCACAACTAATAATTGGGCTGTGTGTCAGTGCTCATATCATCACCATACATTTTACAGGTAGTGCACAATTTAAATTAAATATAAACTCATACGTTATGCACTAATTTCTTTTCATTTCTTTACAATATGTACCTAGTCTATACATCTCAGTGTCAATACAAAATATAATAGTGTGCTTATGTTATTTAGATACAATATATATACAACGTGTATATACTTCAAGTGATGGGCAGCAGCGGATGTCTGGAATGCAGTACTCAGTCGCCTCAAAGTCTACTAGAAATGATCTGTGTGAGAAAATGAAAGGGGTGAGCACATCAAGCTCAGTAAGGCAATCCTACGAACAAGTAGGTAACCATACAACCTACATGAACGTGGTGCCGTGCATAAACCACCCTTTCTCCACACAATTTGAAAATAGATGCTACAATACATGATGTCATGTAAAACAAGTTCACATATGGATTTCAAAGAGCATGGAAAACTCAACATGCAAATCCATTTAAATCATTTCATTCTCGTTAAAAATTTCACAACACAGCCAAGACTCAACCCCTCCCTCGGGTGTTCCTGACTTACACAAAATCATGAAATCAGATGCTTTTCAAAGCAATAATAATATGCGATAGTTTAAATCCCAGTTTCATTCTCATCAAAATCACATGTTAGTCAGGATCCAACCCCTCCCTTGGGTGATCCAGACTCACACAAAAATCCACAAAACATGTTTCTCAAAACATCAATTTATAACATGCGAGACTAGGTAATAGATATATATATCTCAAGCAAATAACCAGGACTATGGCCATATCCTCATGATCCCACTACTACACGGATCCTGTCTGCGGGGTCTCACCACTATCAGGAACCGCCCCGGGAGGTGGGTCAGTCCATCCCGTCGGTCCTGCCCGATCATTCGCATCTGAAGATGCCACTCGCATCCGAAGATGCCACATAATCAATCCCAGCACGGTACAACGTACTCTTTGGACCAATATCTCATATCCATACTCGTGCCCTGTCTCAAAACGCACGTGCAAGCATATTTAATCGGCGTGACACACAGTCTACCCGACGCTCCAAGCACGGTTCATTGCATGTCTTATAAAATCAGTGCGAGCGATGCTCCAGCACTCTCATAAAATCAAGGAAAATCTCGTGCGAGCAAAGCTCCAGCACGCGTTTCATAAAATCTCATAAGATCTAGTGCGAGCTAAGCTCTAGCACTCTATCAAAATCATGTAAAACTAGTGCGAGCTAGGCTCCAACACTGTGTCATAAAAATCAAGTGAAAATCTGGTGCAAGCTAGACTTCAGCACCTTGTCACGAAAATCATATGAAAATCTGGTGCGAGTTAGACTCTAGCACCTATGCATGTAAAACTCTAGTGTGAGCCCTTGCTCCAGCACTAATGCATGCATCACAAAAATCAGAACTCATGCGAGCTGAGTTCTAACACGTCACACTTTCATAAAATCACGTAAGCGGCTCTGTTATCTCAAAACAATTTCCAAAAGAAATCACATTGTTGAAAATATGCAATGCGGTGCATTTTTATTTAAAAGCTAGCCAACCTACTCATGCACGTGTCAAAACACCTCAAAAATAAATAGGAACCTCTTGTTCTTGCTTCTCCCAACTTTTTCTAATTTTGGAAATTTTACCATTCACATGGGTATTTTGGTCATTTGCCCATCCGGGCATCGAAATTCTTATTTTAAATCTAGACCCTTCAGACAATTTTAGGGAATGTAAATGATGTCGAAATTACGTAAAGTTACCTCTAGCAGTCCGTAAAATTCCTTTACCTAGAATCACGCTCAAGCTTATCCCGTCTCGACCATATCAAGTCTCTCAGTCCAATTCGCTCCAGACCAAGTCTACGGAGCTACATATAACCACGTATTTGGGTCAATTATAATATATTTATCAGTATTTCACTCTTATTGATCGAATCTAAAGCACTGGGCCCATTTTACTTTATTGGGCCCGATTATACCTTAATGGGCCTCGACCTATTTTCAGTCCGTTTTCACTTTTTAAATCCCTTCATCAGGGTCTATTGGGCTCATTTGACTTACCAATACTCATCGGGCTCCGTTCCAAAGTCATCAGATAGCCCGTATATCATTTATGACAATTAATTCAAAATTTCAAATATAATTTATTTATGTAGAAATTAATCCGAAATTCGCAAAATAAATTCCAATCGCGCAATAATCATACTATTGTCGTAAATGAGCTTTACTTACCCGAAATTAAGCGATGGTGTGCAAATCGGAGTTCGATTGGGCTCACGTACGCGATTTATCGTCAAACTGCAACATTTTATATTTAATTTCGGGTTATTTTTCATTAATTATAATATTAAATTAATTTCTGAAATTTACCCGTAGATCAATCTCGACCATCGGTCAACTTACCCGAATCTCGAGACGTCCCCGACAAAATTTCTTTCCTTTTTTCCCATTTCTTTCTTTTTCGTTTCTTTTTCTTTTCCTTCCTTTTCCTTCCCCTTTCCTCTCGGCAAAAACGGTGTCGTTTCGGGTCCTCACTGTCACCGACGTTCCCAATCGTTTCGTCGGCCGCTACTGGTACCAACAGAACCGGCTCGTCCTCCTGATCACACCGGTACCCTCCGATCACACCCAGCTGCCGTGGATCGCCGAAATCGATCTCCTTTTTCCTGTCAGTTTCTCCTCCTCTGTTCGTCGGACTCCGACGTCGATACGACGCGTGGTCAGTGCCAAAGGGTTCGCGCGGTCGTCCTCTTCCTTCTACGGCCCTCGTCTGGCCTCATCAGTCGCCGATGGTCGTCAGTGATTCTCGGGTCTTCGGCTATCGTTTTCTGTTTTCGTTTTCAGATTTCGGGACTTTCTCAATTTTCTGTCTTTTCTTTTCTTTTCTTTTATTTTTTTATAATTTATTTTATTATTATTATATTCATTAAAATACTATATTTTTACCAAAATATCTAATAAACTATATATTTTATTATATAATTGATCTATTTAATTTATTTAATTTATTTTTCCCTTTTTTCGGTACATTTTCTCCGTATTTTCGGGATATTATCCCGAGTGAATTTTTTATAAATCTTAATAATTCCGGATCTTGATCAATTGGACTCGAAATTCAATAATTTCTCCTTCATTGATCAAGATGTCCTAAATACCTATTTTTAATTAAAATTTTCTTATCGAATTTATACCGAATTTTGGTCTTTTGACCGTTTTACCCCTGCACTTGTTCGGAACCAATTTAACCCGACTTTCTTTCATACACCCACTATCTTTTCTTATTTTAAATTCTTATTTTTCATCAACTTGATTTCGATCCCTTTCTATCGGCCTGTGGCCATCTCGACCCTTATTTGGCTACTACATACATTCATCGATATTTCGTTTTCATTCCATTTGCAATTTAATTCAGTGAAAGCTCTTCTTATGATTCAATCAATATGTGGTAGTGTACATCACATGAATCATAAGGAAATACATCAACAAGTACTTAAAAAGTGGGTCTTACACAAAATCTGTACACCAAAATATTACAAACCAAGTAATTCGATGCTCTCAAATAGAGAATATTGATACAACATTAAGGAGGTCTTCAAGGCAAAAAAGGTCTGCAATTTCGGCTAACTATGTACTATATCTACATGAATTTAATTTTGACATCAGTGAAGAAGATGACCTAAATACGATTTCACATGCATTAAGTGAAAGTAAATCCACTCTATGGTATAATGCCATAAAGAGATGGATTTTATGGCAAACAATCAGGTTTGGGATCCAATTAAGTTGCTAGAAGAAGCTCAAGCCATTGGTTGTAAATGAGCTTTCAAGACCAAACAAGACTCTTATGGCAATATTGAAATATATAAAGCAAGATTGGTTACCAAGGGATTCACTTAAAAGGATGGACTAGATTATCATGATACCTTCTTACCGGTATCTAAGAAAGATTCTTTCAAGATAATCATGGCCTTAGTAGCTCATTTTGATCTAGAGCTACATCATATGATGAAAAAATGACCTTTCTCAATAAGGACTTAGAGGAAGAAGTATACATGAAACAACCCGAGGGGTTTGTTCCAAAAAGAAAAAATCGTTTGGTTTGCAAGCTTAAAAAGTCGATATACAAACTAAAGCAAACCTCCCTCCAATGGTATTTAAAATTTCATAATATAGTTATCTCTTTTGGTTTTACAAAAAATATTTTAGATCAATCCATATACCATAAGATAAGTGGGAGTAAAGTAATCTTCTTAGTTCTATATGTTGATGACATTTGACTTGCATCCAGTGATTTGGGTTTGCTTCATGAAGTGAAACGTTTTCTGTCTAAGAGATTTAATACGAAAGATAAGGGAGAAGCATCCTATGTCATAAGCATAAATATTCAAAGAGACGACATAAAAGCATATTAGGTTTATCTCAAGAAACATATACCAATAAAGTTTTAGACAGATTTCAATGAGATAAAGTTCACCGAGTGTAGTACCAATTATGAAAGGGATAAGTTTGGTCAGTTTCAATGCCCAAGGAATAATTTGGAGAAAAAGAAAAAAGAAGAATATACCTTATGCTTCCACTATTGGAAGCTTGATGTATACACAGGTCTACATAAAACCTGACATAGCTTATGCAATTGGGATGCTAGGTTGGTTTCAAAGCAATCCCGGCATGGAACATTAGATAGTGGCAAAGAAGGTCATGCAATACCTCTACAGAACAAAAAACTATCTGCTAACATTTAAAAAATCTAACTTACTTGTAGTTATAGGATACTCTGATTCGGATTTTGCGAGCTGCCTTGACAGTAGAAAATCTACATCATGATACATTTTCGTACTAGCAGAAGGAACCATCTCTTGGAAGAGCGATATGTAGACCTTAGCAGCAACTTTAACTATAGAGGCAGAGTTTTGTCTTGTTTTGAAGCAATGTCATAAGGAACTTGGTTACGAAGTTTAATTTCAGGTCTAAAAATAGTTGACACTATTTCTAAACCTATAAGGATTCATTGTGACAACATTGCAGCTGTATTCTTGGCTAAGAACAATAAAAATGGAAGTCGATCTAAGCATATCGACATCAAATACTTGGCCATTAGGGAGAGATGGAAATCAAATGAGGTGGCTGTAGAGCATATATATACAAAGTTGATGGTTGTTGACTCATTGACTAAAGGGCTGACACCCATGTTATATAAGGAACATGTTAACTCTAGCTTGCAAATTCTGTAGCTAAGATCTATCATTGTTGTTATAATAGTTCATGAAATGAAACTTCTAGATTCATTTTCAAAATTGTCTTCTCTTTTTTTTTTCATATATATATATATATATATATATATATATATATATATATATATATATATATACACACACACACACACACACACACACACACACATTAAATCCACGAGAAAGATGAATAAGGTAATTTAAAATAATAAAAATGACCTAGAATAGACATTTAATAGTCTATTCATAAAGTTTATGAATCTTACTCAAGGAGTTGAGGCACATTGTAATACATAGAAAGTAATACTCATTTGAGATGACTTACTATTATGATTCGTGTTCAAAACCCCTTGTTTAAGAATTTAATGTTGAAAAGGGGACAAATATGTTCATATGATTAAGTCTACTATGAAATCAATGGTCAATGGACCAAGTTGGAGAACATTACTAATATATCTCTATATAGAACACGAAATTTAATAAAAAAAAATTGCTTCCTAAAACACAAGGACAAAAAAGAGACATCTGAAGTGGTCTATTAACTACAAAAAACCACCCTCTATTAAATTATTTAATAGAATAAAAAACTATTTTATCTTAATGGAAGAAAAACATTGCATTCTTTTTAGCAAGACAATACCTAACAATTTCTTGGGTCTTTAGTGTCACGACCTCCTTCCGTGACTTACCAAAAACGACAATAAATTTTTCGCTTTTTACTTACCTTTCTCTCCTCAACAGTTGGGTTTTGATTAGGCATTAGAATCCTCATCCATACATACCTTACCATTTTTTTCGTGTCACACATACATGTCATTATAAATATTTATTGACTCTACGTACACTTTTCTTATAAGTAAATTCATATACTTTAATATAAATACATCCCCCAGTATTAAAACGTGTACATCACTGTGTTTATACATTGTTCATATACAAAAGAGTCCGTATTGTGTATACCTTTCGCTAGATGGGGAATGACAGTGGTCAAAAGGAATGCTATACCTCAGCCAACTCAATCTACTGACGATGATCTGTAGAGAGGGGGGAAAATGAAAGGGATGAGCTATCTGGCTCAGTAAGAAAATCAGGCAAGCAAATAGACATTCATACTATCTACTGAAAATATTGTTTTGCCTTTCCTTCTCTCAATTCAAAAGTATGTTTCAAAATATATATAATAATAGTACAGATTACAGATTTAAAATCTCATGTACTAAACACATGCTGAGTTATAAATCATAGGCATTCATGCAAAACAGTGCATATTTATCATTTCGAAATGCCTTTATATAAAATATGTCATTTACATTCAAAACACAGTAAATATGGCATTTCACGACACATCACAACAACCGGGTTTCGACCTATCCTTCAGGTCTACCCGTATCATAAATACATGTAATATATCATGCGAGACTCAGTGGCTAAATGCAATATCTCCTGGACTATGGTCATATCCTAACATGGTGAAATCTCAGGCAACACAATAATCAGTGTGCGAGTTATCACTGCTGTAACGAGAGGGGAGTCAGTCCATCACAACTGTCAGCTATCAACAACTCTCCTCCACAACTCCACAACAACACACGGTACAGTGTACTTCATGCCACACATACGATACAACGTATACCCGTGGACCCTGTCTCATGGTCGGGGTGCCTGCCATAGGTCTTAGCCCTCATACCACAGAATAATCAATGTCACATCTCTAAATCCACGTGCGAACATCTCCAGTGTGACACTCAGTTTACACGAGAAAATCATCACGATTTTTCTAACATGTCTATATATCACGTAAAAATTACAGTGCGCCTCTTGAGTGTGACTCACAGTCAACGCTCCGCCTCTAAACACTGTATATGCATGTTAAAACATCAAACACTAGTGCGAGTAAACCTCCAGCACTAGGTCATGCATAGTTCTCATTTAAATCATGTACGAACAAATCGCTCAAGTACTATGTCATGTATAAATTATGAAGAATCGAGTACGAACAACGCTCCAGCACTTTGTCATGCATCTCATGTAAAACTCAAGTACGAGCTAATCGCTCCAGTATTCTATCATGCACAAATAACATAAAACTGAATACGAGCAATACTCCAGTACTCTATCATGCATGTCAAATAAATGTAGTGCGAATCTCACTCTAGTACTAATGTATGTGAAAAACATCTGAAATCAAATGCGAACTGTGCTCCAGCACAATTGTTTCCACATAATTCGGTAGATGACTTTTTTAAAATAGGGATGTTTCAAAACATTAAAATCAGCACTATAAAGTGTGCTTAGTTTACATCAACCTTAAAACATTAGCCCATCTACGTACTCTTTTGCTACACAGCAGTAAAAACACTCAAAAACATTATTTCCATGCTTTTTACAACTTTTCTCAAAAGTTGACTTTTTGCCTAACTAGGGGCAAAACAGTAATTTACCCATATTCGGTCCCTATAAATATTATTGATTCTCTCTGACCCTCAAACAATTTCAGTGAATGTAAAAGCAGACGAAAATACGCACAGATATCTCTAACTACTTGCAAAAGTCACTTACCTCGGATCACGTAAAGTGACCTCACTTCCTCAGTACTGCTCAAATCTCATAGTCCGGTCAAATCTCAATACAACTCCGGAGCTGTATTTAACCATTCACTAAGTTAATTATACTTTTCCTACTGTATTACATATTTAATACAGTCTATTTCACTTAAATGGGCTCGTTTACTTTTAATGGGCCTTAAACACTTTAATTGGGCTTAACTCTGTCTTAAACCCGTTTTTCACTTATTAATTCCCTTCATTAGGGTCTATTGGCTCATTGGGCCTATCAATATCCAATGAGCTTTGTTTTAAACTCTTTGGATAGCCCGTATATCACTTACGACAGTTAATTCAAAAATTCGGATATAATTTATTTTATGCAGAAATTAATCTGAAATTCGCAAACTAAATTTCAATTGCACAATAATCATACTATTGTCATAAATGAGCTTTACTTACCCGAAATTATGCGATGGTGCGTAAATCAGAGTTCGATCGGCTCACGTTCAGAATTTATCGTCGAACTACACAATTTGTATATTAAATTTCGGGTAAATTTTTGATCAAATACAATTTAAATAAATTTTTTGAAAATCAAATCTGTCACTTTTGACCTCTTACCGACTTACCCGAAGTCCGGTGTATCCCCAAAAATCTTCTCTTTTTTTCCTTTTTCTCTTTTTCCTTCTTTTTCTCCCTTTTTCCTCTCTTTCTTGGCTGAACCGGTCCGGTCCGGTTCAGCACAGTATCCTTCTCACTGAACCGGTCGATCGGTTCAGTCTCTTTTTGTCATTTTGGCATCGTCCGGCCGATTCCCAACTCCTCGCTGTCGCCGTTCGGCTCGTCTCGGGCAGGAGAACACTCGGTTGGCCTTGGATCGGGTCGAAATCACGCCAGGGGCCGCTGTTCCTCTTCTCCTCTTTTCGGCTTCAACTTCGTCGATCTGCTCCTCTCGCCGTCGTCGGAGTGTGTCACTGGTACCGTTGAGTTCGCGCGGTAGCTGGCTTTCTTCGCCGGCCTTTGCCTAGTCGTCTGGTCGCTGGTGATCGTCCGGTGATTGGATCTCCTTGGTCGCGCTTTCGACTTTCGCTTCGTTTCTCTTTCAGTTTCGTTTTTTTAGATTTTTCGCGAATTCCATTTTTTTTCTATTTCTTTTCTTTTTATTTAGAATTTATTTTATTATTATTTTAATCATTAAAATATTACAAAAATCTCAAAATATCTCAAAAAATCTTATTTTAATCAGTTAATCCATAAATGAATTTATCAGTCTTATTTTATCTTTTCGGTATATTTTTTCAATATTTTCGGGATAGTTTTTCGAGGTGAAAATTTCGATAATTTTCAATAAATTCATATCTTGATCAATTGGACTCGAAATTAAATATTTGTCTCGTTATTGATCAAGATTTCTCAAATCCATATTTTTAATGGAATTTTTCTTATTGAATTTATACCGGATTTTGATTTTTTGACCGTTTTTCCTCTGCACTTGTTCGGAACCAATTTAACCCGACTTTCCTTCATAAACTCTCTATATTTTATCTTATTTTAGCTTCTTATTTTCAGTCAACTTGATTTCGATCCCTTGTTCGCTTGGCCTATGGCCATCTCGGCCCTTATTTGGCTTTGATGTAGCTTACATGCATTTTTTATTCTTTAATTGTCAATTGCATGATAGTAAATACTCTTCTTATGATTCAACCATGAAAATAAAGTGTTCATACACATAGGAATCATAAGGAACAAGTTACATATATAAATCGAAAACACGAGTCTGACATTTAGTCTTACAACTCTGTACTTGTGATTTCCATTGCTTAAGGCAATTTGGTATCGCTAAAGCTAGAAAATTGGTGCTCTACCATCTATACTTATAGCAGACAATATATTAATTTTTGTTTTTTGGAAACTTGATAGCTATGGAAAGTAGAGGTGTAATTCTTTATTTTCACATTTTCCTTTTAGATTTTTATATTTAATGATGAATGACAGATAAATACATCTAATAGAGATATAAATATCTAACAGAACTGACCTTAGAAATGATAGAGTTTCAGGTTCAAGATTAGAATCTTCTGCATCATGCCATTGTCACTTTGTTTTTTTAATGATGTAAAAATTTGCATTTTTAGTTCTCGATTTTGGTTTTTGCAGTATGGGCATTTGATACAAAGATAAAATATTGGTCGGTTATGGAAGCAAAAGGAGAAATACCAATACTTTTTTCTGACTCATAAAACGCCAATTTACATGGAAAGTATATTGATATCAAAGTTCATAAGAAGCAAATGTCAAATGGGTAAGAATGGAAATTCAACTAGGCAATACATTCATTGGATAGAGCTATAACACTGGCATGTCGTAAACCGACATGGTATCATTGTCTTTTTTTCGTTGCTCTATCTCCTTTATTTGCTATTAATCGATAATCTATGGATTTGACTTGTAAGACCCGAATTTAATTAAAATACGAAAACTAAATAAGAAAAGATAGAGGAAGTATGAAGGAAGTCGGGTTAAATTAATCCCGAACACGTGTAAGGGCAAAATGGTCAAAAGACCGAAAGCCGGTATAAATTTGATAAGGAAATTTAATTAAAAATATGGATTTAAGAAATCTTGGTCAATAAAAGTGAAATAAAATTATTTCGGATTAAATTGATCAAGATATTAATTTATTGGAATTAATCGGAATTAATCGGGATTTTTAGTTTGGAAAAATAATCCCGAAAATAATCGAGAAATTATACCCGAAAAAGAGGTTAAAATATAATAAATAAATTAAATAAAATTAAATAAATTGAATTAAAATAAAAATAATAATTTTAAGGGATATTTTGGTATTTTTAGTGTATTTTAATAAATAAAAATAAATTGTTAAATAAGATAATAAAACAAAAAAAAAAGAATTGAAACAAAAAAAAAAAAAGAGAAATTGGAAAAAAACCATCGGGGAGAGAGAAAAATGAAGCAGAAAAACGGAGAAGAAGAAGCTGCCGCGCGTGGCCGACCGACCCACGGCCACCGGGCACCGACGGCCTCCGACGAGGGGCCGATCAGCAAGAGGAGAGGTCGGCGAATCCATCGGCGCTGGCGACGCGCCCCAAGGAGACCGGAAAACGGCGAACGGAGGAAGAAAAGCCACGGGGAAAAACGGAGTCGGTGCCGGCGATCCACGGCAGCTGGGGACGATCGGCGGGCACCGGTGTGACCGGGGAGAGGAGCCGGTCCTTTTGAGACCGGTATCGGCCGGCGAGACCACCGGAATCCGGTGGATCGAGGGAGAGATGCCACGGAGGGAGAAGACGAATCCGGCGGCCACCGGCGAGATTCGGCCAACCCCGACCCCAGCCGAAGACTCCCCAGGCCCAGACGGAGCGATTGGTGGCGGTGGCAGCCACCGAAACCGGCGGACGGCGCCGGAAACAGAAAAGGAAGGAAATGGGTCCGACGGCGAGGAGAGAAGAGGCCGGACCGGCGGCTTTCCGGCGGCCTTGGGCGAATCCGAGCCCAGATTCGAGGTGCGAACGGCCTTGCGGAGCGTTTGGCGGTGGAAGCCGGCGGAGAACCGGCCGGAAAAGGGGCGAACCGGCGGTGAACCGGTCGAACCGGGGTGAACCGGCGGTCTGAACCGGGTTGAACCGGTCTGAACCGGTTCAGCCAAGAAAGAAGGAAAAAAAAAGAAGAAAAAGGGAAAAAGAAAAAGAGGAAAAAATTGGGGAAAATTCCTGTGATGCAATCGAGCTTCGGGTAAGTCGACAAGCGGTCAAAATGACCCGATTTAAATTTGGAATATTTTATTTAATTAAATTTCGACCGAAAAGTTTACCCGAAAATGTAATTAATTGTGTAGCTCGACGATTGGCATCCACAGAGGGCTCGAGACAGTCTCGATTTGAGGACTAGCATGGAAACTCGGGTAAGTGATCCCTATTTACGACAATTACCTCGTTATGCGTGATATTGATTTAAATTCCGCATAAATTGAATTAAATTATGGAAATTTAGATAATTGTCGTAAATAGTGAATTTAGCTATTCGAGAGCTAGGACGAGGCCCAATAAATTATTGGTGGGCCCAATGAGCCCAATAGGCCTCGATAAAGAGAAAACTAAGTGGAAAACGGGCTTAAGGCCGATTAAGGCCCATTAAGGTGCAATCGGGCCCAATAGGGGAAAATGGGCCCAGCGATTTAAATTAAGCCCAGAAAAGTATTAAATACAATTAAATTGTATAATATCTGACCTGAGGAATATTAATACGCAGTTCCGGGCGTCTGATTGGGAGCATATCGGACTGCGCGACGAGACGACAAGGGAAAAGAAAAAGGTCAGACTCGACGAGAATCGAGGTAAGGGAATTCTGCGGACTGCTAGAGGTAACAGTACGCAATTTTACATTCATATGCAGTCCTTTAAAACTAATTGAAGGGTCTAGAGGTCGAAAAACAATTTTAGTGCCCCGTATGGGCAAAATTACTAAAATACCCTTGCTAAGGGTAAAATTCTAAAAAATTTAGGAAAAATTGGGAGGAGCAAGAACAAGAGGTTCCTGCTCGTTCTGGAGGTATTTCAACGCATGCATGAGTAGGCTGGCTCACCTTGAAAGAAAATGCATAGCATTGCATATCTTAACTGATGTGATTTCTGTGAAAACTATTTGGAAATAACCGAGCCGCCTACATGTTTTTATTTACATGTGACGTGCTAGAGCTCAGCTCGCACGATGTTTGACTTGTGTGATGCATGCATTAGTGCTGGAGCGAGAGCTCGCACTAGAGTTTTACATGCATAGGTGCTAGAGTATAACTCGCACCAGATTTCACATGCTTTTGCGTGACATGGTGCTAGAGTCTAACTCGCACCAGATTTTACATGATTTTCATGACAGGGTGCGGGAGTTTAACTCGCACCAGATTTTATAAGATTTTCATACGATTTGTATACAGAGTGCTGAGCCTAGCTCGCACTAGTTTTACTGGATTTGTGGAGTAGCGCTGTCTGCCCTTGGAGTCAGCCAAAAGGCCCAACAGGCTCAATAGACCTCTTAAGTAGGGTGAGAGTGAGGGATGAGGTTGGCGGCCTTGTGGAGATGTAAAGCGGGCTCTGCCAAGTTTACTTGATTTGATGAGAGTGCTGAGCATCGCTCGCACTGATTCTTAAGAGAACATACAATGAGCCGTGCTTGGAGCATCGGGTAGACTGTGTGTCACCGATTTAATAGGCTCGCACGTGCGTTTTGAGACATGGCAACGAGTATTGAGTTATGAAAACCTCTGTGGGAAGCAGGCCAATTGGGCTGGAGTACCTAGAGTGATATGGGTCCATGGAGTACGATGTACCGTGCAAGTAGCATGGAGTACGATGTACCGTGGGGTATCTTCGGATGCGGTATCTTTGTGATACAGAGTATCTTCGGATACGGTATCTTTGTGATACGGGGTATCTTTGTGATACGGTATCTTCGTGATACGGGGTATCTTCGGATACGGCATCGACGGATGCGTGAGATCGGATAAGACTGACGGGTTGGATTGACCCACCTCCCGGGCAGTTCCCGATCAGGGTGAGACCTCGCACACTGGGATCCGTGAAGCTAGAGGACTCACGAGGACATATTGGCCAGTCCTGGTTATTACCGATATACAGTATTGCCTAGTCTCGTATCTTGTATATATATACGTATGTTTTCGATACCGATGCTTTTGAGAAATTCTATTTCCATGGTTTTGTGTGAGTCAGGATCACCCGAAGGAGGGGTCGAGTCCTGACTTCATTGTGAAATTTTTAAAGAGAAAGAAATGATTTAAAATAATTGCATGTTGAGTTTTCCGTGCAACTTGATTTACATAACATCACAACATCATATCATATGTTTTAAAATGTGTGGAGAAAGGGTGGTTTATGCATGGCACCACGTTCATGTAGGTAGTATGGTTACCTACTTGTTCGTAGGATTGCCTTACTGAGCTTGATGTGCTCACCCCTTTCATTTTCTCCCACAGATGATCTCCAGTTGAAGTTGAGGCGACTCAGTACTGCATTCCGGATATCCGCTGCTGCCCATCAACATAAGGTATATACACTTGTACATATTGTATCTACATAAGCATAGCACAGTAGCATGTTTGTAGGTAACTTTAGGGGATGTATAAATAGTGAAAACAATTATAAATAACTGGAGAAGAAATAAGTTAAATGGTAAATGTATGGTGGGACTGGCATTGACGCACAGCCCAATTTATTAGTGGAGTGTTGGTCACGATTCGAGGACAGGTAAGAATTTAAGTAAGAAAACAATAAACAAAATGCGAAAAATTAACTCTGATTTTTGGGTAGTTTGGGTCGTGACAATTATTTTGGTATCAGAGCATGATTGGTCTGATGTGTGTCAGTGTCAGAAATTAGGAATTACATCCCCGTGTTACTGTGCTTAGTTAGATACAATAGTGTATATTAAGATGGGCTTGACTAAGAAATGGTTGAGAATGCAGGAATGCTTAATATGAGTCGCGTTAGATGAGATAGTGCACGAGGCAGATGTCGCAGAGGTAGACCTGAGTCTGCTAAGTCGTGCTGAATTTGACTATGAGAATCATGATGAGATTGAAATAGAGGCGAATATTGAGCATGCCTCACAGAGTCCGACAGAGAGATCGGACAGTATTGAGACACGCTTCGCGAGATTGGAGCGGAGTGTGGAGATTATTTTGAGGAGCTAATTGCTCAGATTTTGAATGAGATCAGAGGGCGCAGCGGAGTATTGGTGGAAACCCGCTCGACCCATCTTAAGAGCTGATATGAGAAATAACTTAGATATATTCCGGTGACAGGAGATCCCGGACATGATTTAAAGAAAATTTTGGATTAAAGTCCTTACTCTGACCCAGAGGATTTGATTTAATTATGAGTATGAAACTCGATTTTATTCTGGGCAAATATTACCTCGACACTATGAACAAGTGACAGTCGAGATGTCTAAAAGTTTATGGAAGGGCTCAGATTGTCAGTTAGAGTCTGATTGGTCCGTGAGATATTACTGGTACCGAGGCAGTGCGCAGATTTACAGTTGAGTAAATAAAAACATGAATTGCACGCCTCTGAGATTGGGAAAGGTAGTAAGAGCTGAAATAGAGACATAAAAGAAAATCGAGAAATGATAGAGATGTTGATATGGTATTTGGTAAAAGATTAGATTTGACGAGTTATGGAGTAAGATAATTGGTAAGGCCCCAGTGCATCTAATTTTGGGCACTCTTGTGGGCATTGTGATTGGAGGACCCCGACCTGCTACGAAGTAGTGTAGCAGTGTGAGCACTGTAAGCAGTGTGAGATATGTGGTGGATACCACGGAAGGAGGGTTTATACCTACACGGTATTGATGGAAATGGCCGTTAAGTGTGGTAAAGACGGACCATTGATTTGATTTGCACAGAGTTGGGCGAGATCGTCCCAGAGGAAAGTAAAGAGACAGAGAGGAAAACTTCGTTGGTATAGCTGCAATGAAAAGGGAAGCCGTAGCCGAAAAAAAAAAAGGAAAGTAGGCTGTTGGACGAAGGCGAGAGGATGTCTTGGACCAGGACACTGTTGATGTTTCATGGATGTGGTGTAAGATACCACACTTATTATGAATAATAACGAAGTACATATGTTCATTGATCCTGGTGCCACACATTTATTCATACCGCCTTCATTCGAATATAAGTGAGTAAAAGGCATGAATGCCTACATCATTGGACGATACTGATAAATGAGTACCCCAATAGAGGAGGATTAATTAACGGAATATAGATATAGAGGTTTTAAGTGACAAAAAGGGGTGCGACAGTTGAAATTTAAGGAGTAAAGGGATTGTACTCACAGAATGAATAAAGACAAGAGTTTCATTATAATTGATACACTAAGGAGAAAATCTTCGAGATAAGATAGATCCTAAAGACAAGATGTATTGGAGTAAGAGATGTATGCTAGGTAAGAACATCCTTACGATATGAAGTAATTAGGATTAAGCAATTAGTAAGGAATATAAATTATAACCAAGGACAAATATGGGTATAACCATAACCAGTAGTTGTGGTTAAGTCTGAAGGCTAATAAAGGTATTTCAAAATACCTCCCCGCCTGAAGACTTGACAGCGTCTAGATAAATATATATATCCTATAACGTGAAACTGATCATCGTAATAGATACCTTTAGCATTAGGATACCATTACTAAGACGATAAGAATATAAAAAAACTCGACAAATCATAAAGCTTAACATAGAAAAATTTAATAAGAGCCGTTAAGATAAGAAAAGGAAATGACGCAGGTTAGTACCTGAAGACGTAAGTGATTTTGAAGGATCTTATACGCTTACGCATAGATAAGCCAAGGATTGGATCGAGTTGAAATCATCATTATCGATGATATATTGGGTGTAGTTAAAGCCTAGGGCGATTTATATGCAACAATTAGGAAATGGCTTTTACAAATGGGCTGCTGCGAGTTCAAAATGGATATACTTTGTTGACACGTTTAATTATGAAAACGTGATCATGGAATGGGATGATAACTAAGATGATAGACGTGACATGGATCTCGGTGTAGTAGAGTATGAATTGACCACCGTGATTAATTTCACCATACCCAACAGCTCAAGAGGTTCTCGTGAGTATGGATACCTCAAAATTATGAAGGAGCTGTGTATTGATGTATAATGGGAAGATAGTCAAGTATGGAGTCAGACAACTCCTTGATCATGAAATAAACTATCTGACCCATGATTTAAAGTTGGCGACAGTATTTGTACCGAGGATATGGTACTATTATGTACATGGTGAGAAATTGTGGATATGCACTGATCATAAAGCCCGAGTATCTGTTTTTACAGAAAGGCGAATATGAGAATACATAGTGGGTTAGAGCTTCTGAGAGGTTTTGATTGTGAAAAAAATTGTACCACCCAGGAAAGGCTAATGTGATGGCTGATGCCTCGAGTAGAAAGAGCCTCGGGATGGTACCACACATGATGGTCAGGGAGCGTGAGCTGCGAGATGCAGTTGTGAGCCTCAGTAAAGATGTGATCCCTTCTGATGATGACAGTGATTGGTATGATTATGTGACAGCTAGCCTGATGACTAGAACCGGATGAGAGTGCCCGGATTTGATAGGCTTAGCGTGATGATCGGCAGGATGTCGATAGTTTGGGTCTGATTCAGAAGGGTACAGTGGTAGAGATCACAAAGAGTGTGATAATGATTTACAGAGAGGTTCAGAGATAGTATAAGTGCTCCCCAGGACCACAGTTGATGAGATAGTAATATTGTCAGAAGCTCACTCTTCGGGATATACAGTGCATACGGAAGTAAAGAAATATATCGAAATCTCGAAAAGGGTATGGGTGGTCAGATGTGAAAAGAGATATTGGTGGAGATTGTAGAAAAGTGCCTAGTATGTCAGCAGAATAAGGTAGAGTATTAAAAAGTCTGCAGAGTTATTGCAGCACCTACCTATATTGACACGGCACGAAAAAACGAGAGTAAGTCTCCATGAATGTCGTGATGGGTTATAGAGGACCCGGATAAATCAGGAGACTATTTGGATGATAGTCGCCAAATTGATTAAGTCTACCCACCTTCTAGTTATGAACTCCCCAGATACTCAGAATGTGTATGAGGATTTATGTGTAAGGCAGTTTGTGGAACATTATGTAACGTTCCAGTGAGCATGGTATCATATAGGGATTCCCGCTCCACTTCCTACCTCTGGAATATTTTTAGGAAGCTATGGGAACCCGACTAAGTATTAGCACAGCTTTCCATCCTCAGACAGATGGTCAGTTAGGGAGGACTGTACAAGTTCTGGAGGATCTGATGAAAGCGTGTGCCATTGATCTTATAAGCTCCTGGAATGATCAGTTGATTTCTAATTGAAGTTGCCAATAACGATAGTTGGCAGTTGAGTATCGGGATAATAAGATATGAGGCAGTGTATGGCTGTAGGGGTTGTTCCCCAAATTGGATAAGAAAAAGTGGGTGACAGATAGAATCATTCTGATTTTGGATAATAAGTCTCTGAGGATGTTTATTTAAGGTTGAGAGATTAAGAACACCTCAGAGCAGATAGACAAGTATTGAAATTCACCTTTGGTGAAGTAGTATGGTTGAAAGTTACTCGTCCTAAGAGAGTAAGGACATAGCGAACTTTTGGAAGAAGGTAAATTGAGTCGCGCTGGATGGAATATTTTGAGAGATTGGACAAGTGGGAGATAAGACCTGTAGGTTGTGGTTATCACTTGAATAAACAGGCACCCACAATGTGTCCCACTTTTGATGCTTCGGCAATACTATCCAGATCCAACAGAGGTGACAGGATATGAACTCCAAAAGTTCAATTTAATGAAAATACAAGTATATCGAAGAAGTTGATTCGGGTATTATACAGGAAAGAGAAAGTATTGGGGTTTAAGATAATCTCCCTAATTAAGTCCTTTGGTAGTAATACACTCCGGAGAAGGTCACATAAGAATTTAAGAGCATGATACGATTGATGTACCCGGAGTTGTATATGGACTCATATGAATTGGTTCTAATTTGGAGGACCAAATTCCTTAAGTGGGGGAGAATTGTAAGACCCGAATTTAATTAAAATACGAAAACTAAATAAGAAAAGATAGACGAAGTATGAAGGAAGTCGGGTTAAATTAATCCCGAACACGTGTAAGGGCAAAATGGTCAAAAGACCGAAAGCCGGTATAAATTTGATAAGGAAATTTAATTAAAAATATGGATTTAAGAAATCTTGGTCAATAAAAGTGAAATAAAATTATTTCGGATTAAATTGATCAAGATATTAATTTATTGGAATTAATCGGAATTAATCGGGATTTTTAGTTTGGAAAAATAATCCCGAAAATAATCGAGAAATTATACCCGAAAAAGAGGTTAAAATATAATAAATAAATTAAATAAAATTAAATAAATTGAATTAAAATAAAAATAATAATTTTAAGGGATATTTTGGTATTTTTAGTGTATTTTAATAAATAAAAATAAATTGTTAAATAAGATAATAAAACCAAAAAAAAAAAGAATTGAAACAAAAAAAAAGAGAGAAATTGGAAAAAAAACCATCGGGGAGAGAGAAAAATGAAGCAGAAAAACGGAGAAGAAGAAGCTGCCGCGCGTGGCCGACCGACCCACGGCCACCGGGCACCGACGGCCTCCGACGAGGGGCCGATCAGCAAGAGGAGAGGTCGGCGAATCCATCGGCGCTGGCGACGCGCCCCAAGGAGACCGAAAAACGACGAACGGAGGAAGAAAAGCCACGGGGAAAAATGGAGTCGGTGCCGGCGATCCACGGCAGCTGGGGACGATCGGCGGGCACCGGTGTGACCGGGGAGAGGAGCCGGTCCTTTTGAGACCGGTATCGGCCGGCGAGACCACCGGAATCCGGTGGATCGAGGGAGAGATGCCACGGAGGGAGAAGACGAATCCGGCGGCCACCGGCGAGATTCGGCCAACCCCGACCCCAGCCGAAGACTCCCCAGGCCCAGACGGAGCGATTGGTGGCGGTGGCAGCCACCGAAACCGGCGGACGGCGCCGAAAACAGAAAAGGAAGGAAATGGGTCCGACGGCGAGGAGAGAAGAGGCCGGACCGGCGGCTTTCCGGCGGCCTTGGGCGAATCCGAGCCCAGATTCGAGGTGCGGACGGCCTTGCGGAGCGTTTGGCGGTGGAAGCCGGCGGAGAACCGGCCGGAAAAGGGGCGAACCGGCGGTGAACCGGTCGAACCGGGGTGAACCGGCGGTCTGAACCGGGTTGAACCGGTCTGAACCGGTTCAGCCAAGAAAGAAGGAAAAAAAAGAAGAAAAAGGGAAAAAGAAAAAGAGAAAAAAATTGGGGAAAATTCCTGTGATGCAATCGAGCTTCGGGTAAGTCGACAAGCGGTCAAAATGACCCGATTTAAATTTGGAATATTTTATTTAATTAAATTTCGACCGAAAAGTTTACCCGAAAATGTAATTAATTGTGTAGCTCGACGATTGGCATCCACAGAGGGCTCGAGACAGTCTCGATTTGAGGACTAGCATGGAAACTCGGGTAAGTGATCCCTATTTACGACAATTACCTCGTTATGCGTGATATTGATTTAAATTCCGCATAAATTGAATTAAATTATGGAAATTTAGATAATTGTCGTAAATAGTGAATTTAGCTATTCGAGAGCTAGGACGAGGCCCAATAAATTATTGGTGGGCCCAATGAGCCCAATAGGCCTCGATAAAGAGAAAACTAAGTGGAAAACGGGCTTAAGGCCGATTAAGGCCCATTAAGGTGCAATCGGGCCCAATAGGGGAAAATGGGCCCAGCGATTTAAATTAAGCCCAGAAAAGTATTAAATACAATTAAATTGTATAATATCTGACCTGAGGAATATTAATACGCAGTTCCGGGCGTCTGATTGGGAGCATATCGGACTGCGCGACGAGACGACAAGGGAAAAGAAAAAGGTCAGACTCGACGAGAATCGAGGTAAGGGAATTCTGCGGACTGCTAGAGGTAACAGTACGCAATTTTACATTCATATGCAGTCCTTTAAAACTAATTGAAGGGTCTAGAGGTCGAAAAACAATTTTAGTGCCCCGTATGGGCAAAATTACTAAAATACCCTTGCTAAGGGTAAAATTCTAAAAAATTTAGGAAAAATTGGGAGGAGCAAGAACAAGAGGTTCCTGCTCGTTCTGGAGGTATTTCAACGCATGCATGAGTAGGCTGGCTCACCTTGAAAGAAAATGCATAGCATTGCATATCTTAACTGATGTGATTTCTGTGAAAACTATTTGGAAATAACCGAGCCGCCTACATGTTTTTATTTACATGTGACGTGCTAGAGCTCAGCTCGCACGATGTTTGACTTGTGTGATGCATGCATTAGTGCTGGAGCGAGAGCTCGCACTAGAGTTTTACATGCATAGGTGCTAGAGTATAACTCGCACCAGATTTCACATGCTTTTGCGTGACATGGTGCTAGAGTCTAACTCGCACCAGATTTTACATGATTTTCATGACAGGGTGCGGGAGTTTAACTCGCACCAGATTTTATAAGATTTTCATACGATTTGTATACAGAGTGCTGAGCCTAGCTCGCACTAGTTTTACTGGATTTGTGGAGTAGCGCTGTCTGCCCTTGGAGTCAGCCAAAAGGCCCAACAGGCTCAATAGACCTCTTAAGTAGGGTGAGAGTGAGGGATGAGGTTGGCGGCCTTGTGGAGATGTAAAGCGGGCTCTGCCAAGTTTACTTGATTTGATGAGAGTGCTGAGCATCGCTCGCACTGATTCTTAAGAGAACATACAATGAGCCGTGCTTGGAGCATCGGGTAGACTGTGTGTCACCGATTTAATAGGCTCGCACGTGCGTTTTGAGACATGGCAACGAGTATTGAGTTATGAAAACCTCTGTGGGAAGCAGGCCAATTGGACTGGAGTACCTAGAGTGATATGGGTCCATGGAGTACGATGTACCGTGCAAGTAGCATGGAGTACGATGTACCGTGGGGTATCTTCGGATGCGGTATCTTTGTGATACAGAGTATCTTCGGATACGGTATCTTTGTGATACGGGGTATCTTTGTGATACGGTATCTTCGTGATACGGGGTATCTTCGGATACGGCATCGACGGATGCGTGAGATCGGATAAGACTGACGGGTTGGATTGACCCACCTCCCGGGCAGTTCCCGATCAGGGTGAGACCTCGCACACTGGGATCCGTGAAGCTAGAGGACTCACGAGGACATATTGGCCAGTCCTGGTTATTACCGATATACAGTATTGCCTAGTCTTGTATCTTGTATATATATACGTATGTTTTCGATATCGATGCTTTTGAGAAATTCTATTTCCATGGTTTTGTGTGAGTCAGGATCACCCGAAGGAGGGGTCGAGTCCTGACTTCATTGTGAAATTTTTAAAGAGAAAGAAATGATTTAAAATAATTGCATGTTGAGTTTTCCGTGCAACTTGATTTACATAACATCACAACATCATATCATATGTTTTAAAATGTGTGGAGAAAGGGTGGTTTATGCATGGCACCACGTTCATGTAGGTAGTATGGTTACCTACTTGTTCGTAGGATTGCCTTACTGAGCTTGATGTGCTCACCCCTTTCATTTTCTCCCACAGATGATCTCCAGTTGAAGTTGAGGCGACTCAGTACTGCATTCCGGATATCCGCTGCTGCCCATCAACATAAGGTATATACACTTGTACATATTGTATCTACATAAGCATAGCACAGTAGCATGTTTGTAGGTAACTTTAGGGGATGTATAAATAGTGAAAACAATTATAAATAACTGGAGAAGAAATAAGTTAAATGGTAAATGTATGGTGGGACTGGCATTGACGCACAGCCCAATTTATTAGTGGAGTGTTGGTCACGATTCGAGGACAGGTAAGAATTTAAGTAAGAAAACAATAAACAAAATGCGAAAAATTAACTCTGATTTTTGGGTAGTTTGGGTCGTGACATGACTCATTTGTAGAAGTAATCATTCCTAAGAAATATTGTCATACCTTCCAAGTTGCTCAAAGTGGTTACACTGGTCAGGGCAACTTTGTTTTAATCTTTTTTGGGGGTGAAGAAGCTAAAAAGAATAAATTGAATGACCTAGATATGTCTGATTTGAAGTCCTTAACATGGCTCACTCTAGTGCACATGTGTAGCTTTGAGATCTTCCAATATTTTTTTTCTAATCAAGCCCCTCTATACTAAGTGTTACTTTTCTGGTAGAGAAACCTTGCTTTTATTTATGTAACATGAGACTAAATTCCTTATGTAACATGAGGCGTCAAGTGATTTCGTAAAAGATTATTTTTGGCAATGAAATGATTGTTTTTATTTTATATATTTTAATATATTCTAAATAAAAATAATTAAAATTAAATTAAAATTTGAAAAATAAAAAAGCATTGAGCTAAAAACTTTTAGTAACCAAAAAAAAATTTGCAAAATAAAATAAAAGAATTTAGGCTTTAGTATTGAAATGATGTAAAAAGGGTCAAGATTAGAGGAAGAGAAAAAAAAGACTTGAAAGGAAGTAATCCGAAAAAATATGATACAACGAGAGTTGAAAAAACACATTGTTTTATATAATAATAAGTAGAGGAGAAGAATTCATGCTGACAATTTAGCGTGAAGTCATGTATTGATTCATATAATCTACCTTAGTATTGGGATAAAGACTTTGATGATGAGGAGGAGGAGACTTTAGCGTCGGAATTTCGACGTTAAAAGCCTTTAGCAACACAAAAATAAAAATAAAAAAATTTAGGTTTTAGAATTAGAACCCTTTAGAAAAAAAATAGTAATATATAAAAATAAAATTTAGATTTTAACGTTAGAATTCCAAAGCTAAAAGCTGTTAACGACAGAAAAATTGAGAAAAAATTTAAAAAATATAGGTTTTAGTTCAAAATTTCATCTCTAAAGGCTTTTATTTGTGTTATATTGCCAAATTTTTTCGTCGCTAAAGAGTTTTAGCAAAGGAATTCTATTGTTAAAAGCTTTTAGCGACGGAATAATTATTTTTTATTTTATTAATTTTTTTAAATAAAATAAAATCATTTAGTTCTAAAATCTCATCCTTAACATTTTTAGCGACAAAATAAATTAATGATGTAGTTAGTCTTTTTGCGACAAAAGACTTTTAATGACTTTAAATTTGAAAACGAAATTAGCATATGAAATCTCATTTCAAATTCCAGGCTAATATTCATTAGTGACGAAATTTAGAATTGGCGCTAAAATTTCCAACGCTAATACCGTCGCTATTGATGTAGTTTCTTGTAATGTTGCCACACCAGATTGCGATTTTATTGACATTGAATTCTTCCTTCATGATTAAGCCTAAAGAGGTTGTCATACCTCTATATATTCCCAGTTGTTCTAACCATTATATTATTATTATTATTATTAAACAAACAAGCACACGAGGGCTTTTTTATTAAAGAAACAACATGTTTTGACAATTAACCAAAACTAAAAAGTAAAATTTACTTTCAGTAACATATTTGAATGTGATGTTATCTTTATATGAAAATTCAAATTTTTATTCAATTATTTTATGTGTTGATCTATTACGATTTATTTTATATTATTTATTTTTGACTTTATAATATTTTGTTAAGAACAAAATTAAATAATAATGTTAAAAAGTAACAACCGAAATCATTGGGAAAAATTTATTAATAATTATCCATTGATCTATATCTCTGACATCCTCTTTCTCATCGCGTTCTTTAGAAATGATATTTTAATCGCCTAATCATGAAAGATAACAGTTTAGTTAGGCTCTCTTCAGTTTATTGAAAATAATTTTCGATAAAATTATTTTTTTAAAAATGATTTTTAAAAAAATTAATATTTTTTGTTGTTTAGTTGATGTACTGAAAATATTCTCTGTTGTTTGATTATTTTATGAAAAATCAATATTTTTTGTCAAAATAGTGTTATTTACATAATTAATTCTAAATCAATAATAATAATAATAATAATAATTCAGGCATTCTTCTTGAGTTTATAACCAATCTTTTAACAATAACTATCATTTCGATCCAAAATGGATTAGCAACTGTTGGCACTGAGGCTGTTAAGTTGGAGTCATTTGTTGCATCAGAGACTAGCATTCCTTGAGAAATGCTTGCACTCATAGCATCTTTAAGTGAAAGATTTGGTCTGCTGAAGAAGCCATTTCTCGGATTTTTTCTAGCCTGCCATGACTTGTTGAATTCAACTAACCTTTTGCTTACACTAAAAGTTTCTTCAAGTTCTCGAATCAAATCAAGAGTGAAATCAGTCCTGTTCTCGTTCTTTGGAATTGGATGCTCGAATTCAATGAAGAAATTAGGTAGGCTTACTGGAAAGCCCTATACACAGCGAGTCCATGTGAAAGGAAAATCAAAGCAGTGGTTGGGATCGATGGGTAGAGGCAACAAGATGAGATTTATGGATGATATCGGCAGGATAATCAACGGAGCCGACGATGTTGTCGACAAGTGAAGGTGCAACAAAGGATCGGTTTTGGGTCAGATGAGTTGCAGCAAAGAGATCGATGGGTAAGTGAAACGGAGAATGTTGCAGCAAGATGGGATTTGTGGAGGATGTCGATAGGAGAATCGGCGATTCCGACGACGTTGTCGGCAAGTGCAGGTACAACGGAGATAAGATTTGTTTGCAACTGCAGCTTTGTTTTGAGGTGAAACGAGGTGTTTTAAGTTTCGAAAATTGTCTTCCTCTTTTCAAAAAGGAGAAGACAATTTCCTAACATTATAGATTATTTTCCATTGATCGAAAATGATTTTACATTGATTATTTTTATTTTCAGAGAATCAAACACTTGAAAATGTACCAAAATACGACGATATGGAATATCAATTTTCAAGTATTCTTTCAAAGGCTTAATAAATAAATAATTATGTATTTAATTCCGTGAATTTGGGTTTGGGTTTGTCTAAATTTGCTGTATCATTAGTTTAGGGTCTGCCTAGATTTTATTATGCATTGCTTGACTGTGGTTGTTTCTGGATTATTGGGTACATCTTTATGTTTGCGTTTGTCTTTTTTTGTTTATAGTTTTTTAGTGAAATATGCTACTTGGAATGTATTTTCTTAGTGAAATATGAAGTTTAATTTTATTTTAATATTCATTTGATCATTTTTATTAGCTATTTTTATCGGTCATTTAGTAAAAAATAATCATATATGATTTCTTTTATGAAATTTTAATATGCATTTGAATTTTTTTTAACCATTTAGTTCACTTATATGATTAATTTATCAGACTTACGTGATAAAACATAATAAGATGATACAAATTGTATCATTTACAAAGTTAGATAAAGAAGATGATGATGTGGAAGATGCTTTACTAATTATAGTTGTTAAAGAATACTATAACAAGTACTTGCTTAAACAACCTTATAGAACATCTCAATTATTAGGTCATGTATATATTCAAGAAATTCTTTACGAAAATGAAAGTAGCTGTTTTGATGAGTTACGAATGAAACCATCAATGTTAATTGATTTTTGTGATACTTTAAGAGGATGAGGATTATTACAAAACTCAAAGCACTTGACAGTAGAAGAACAAGTTACTATATTCTTATTTACTTTGGCACATAATGAACAGAATCGAGTTATTGTGGAACACTTTCAACATTCCAAAAAAGCTACTTGTCGGCATTTTAAAAATGTGCTAAAGGTCATGTGTCGTCTTGGTCATTTGATGTAAGTCCTCCTCATATTCAAATGATCAAAGATATTATCCATTTTTAAGGTAATATAATTGATTACCTTTTTCTTATTTATTAATAAAAAATTTATAAGAGTTAGTGATATATATTTTCTCTTAATAGAATTGCATTGGTGTAATAGATGGAACACACATAGCTGCACAAGTTCCTACTAAACAACAAATACCTTATCGTAGGAAGAAAATGTATTTGTAAACACTGCAAAATTTTTTGTACTTAATTAGATAATAAAATTAAATGAAAATATGTTATAAGAATATATATATTTTTGTTAAATTGAAAATGTATTTAAAAATAATAAAAATAAATCCAAAAATATATTATATATTTGTTATTTTGAAAATGTAATTTTAAAAAAAATAAATAATATATAATATATATAATAAAAAAAATTAAAATATATAAAGTAAAAAAAAAAGAAAAAGAAAAAGAGGGAAAAAAAGAGGAAAAGGAAGAGAAAAATTTCTGAGATGCTTTGGTTTGACAGTAGACCGGTAAGCGGTCGAAATTGACTGTTTAAATTTTTAGAAAAATTATTTAAATTTATATCTCAACGAAATTGACCCGGTTTGGAAATATGTGTGTGTAGCATGACAATGAACAACGAATGAGAGATCGATACAGTCTCCATTTACGTGTCATCACGAAATCTTGGGTAAACAAATCTCACTTGCTACCATTTGTATAAATATACGAGTTATAAATTAATCGCATAATTCTTGGATTAATTTCGTATAAATTGCGTTATAACCGGAATCGAAAAATCGACTATCGCAAACGATATTATGAATTATCCAAAGAAATTAGAAAATGTTTAAAATGACGTGATGATGATAGTAGGCCATGTAGTCAGCTAAACGTTTATAATGGGCTTAGGTTGTGTAACAATCAGCCTAAACTCGTTAATTACCTAATGGATGGTTCATAAATTGTAATTGAGTCTAAATAGTTAAATGGATTTTAAGGATTGAATAAGGGAGTTGAAACAGACTTAGGATAGATGTAGGCACATTAAGGGACTATAAGACCCAATAACAATTATTGGGTCCAAAATTTTATCTGAAGAGAAATTACATTGCGTACGTGTTTATAAGAAATAACAATAAGCGATTTATGATTAATTACAGCTCTAGAGGACCGAATTGGGAGCCAATCGGACTGAGCAAAATCTGAGCATTTGGAAAAGTTAGACTGTACAGAGAAATCGAGGTAAGGGGTATAATTTAATTTAGTTCCGATATGAACACTCATTGCATTGATAAAAAGATTTTTATGAAGTAACGTTATGTTTTGAAATGAATTATGATTATTTTCATATTTATGGAACGATTTACGAAACATGATTTCGTTTTATGAAATGTTCACTAAGTGCATCTATATTTATGAAATGAATTTTCTGAAGTATGAAAATGCATGAAAGTTTTATGATGGTTTGAAAACCTATATTTATGCTTCTGAAAGGAACTTTTGACATTTTCAAAAGTATTTAAGAAAAAGGAAAAGAATTTTTGAGACTGTAGACTTCATGCATGGATACTTTTTGTGGTGTTCCGGCTCCACCACTTGAGTGTCGGTACGTAGGGCCCCTGTAGCACTTGACTCTACCTGTGTGGTGGATGTCTTGCTACTTGTGGTTAATGATGATGATGTTTTGGTAGTATCTCGTGCCCACGCAGCATGCATGAATGTTTCCTGCACGGAGAGTGCTTTTGGTGCTCGTGCCCTAACTAAGTGCTAGAGAAAGTACGAAAGATAGATACTACCCATGTTTTTATGAAAGTGTTGTACAACTCTGATCCAGTCTACAACCCCCTTACCATGGCCATAGGTATGATTGACTCTCTACGGAGAATAACACGTATCACATGACTTAGTTATAGCCTAGTCTCCATGATGATGATGATGATGATGATGATGATGAATAACTATGTTTTTATGAGATTTTGACGAAATGTTTACGAATAATCATGATTTATGACGAAATGTTTAAGAATGATTTATGTTTTATGAAAAGTTTATGAATGACGAGGATTTTATGAAATTATCCATGAACGATGAAGATTTTATGAAATGGTTTAAGCATGCTATTTGATTTAAAGAACTCATGCTTCATATTTTCCTATGATGACTATGCACGTAACGAAAGTTTTACATATCTTCTAAATATTAGTTTCTAAAAGAAACTTATGATCAGTTTTTCTAAAGAAAAGTTTGTTTCATGAATGATTTCTTGCAGGCTTTTACATATCAAGACTACTTTAAATATATTTTCTTACTGGATTTTTTTCCCGAAAGCTCACCCCTTCACCTTTCAAATGTGTTGCAGTAAAACTACAATTGATAATTATTGCGTAGACGACGTAGACTAGTAGATACGAGTTTCCCCAAATTACCTTTTATACATGGGTGAGGTATACATTGTAAACTCTGGATATACATATATGCTAGGTTTCTTATCTTCTTATCATGGTGAAAGATATCATTATAAGAGATTATAGACGAAACGAACGACAACCACATGGTCCTAAAGAGATTTTCAATTATTGACACTCATCTTTGCATAATTATATCAAACAATGTTTTAAAGTACTAAAGACTCGATTTCTAATTTTAAAAGAAACGTCACCATATAGTTTATGTGTGCAATAGATGGAACACACATAGCTGCACGAGTTCCTACTAAACAACAAATACCTTATCGTGGGAAGAAAATGTATCCGACACAAAATATTATGTGTGCTCGTTCATTTGATATGCGATTTACATATGTGATAAGGAATTGCAAATGATGCTAAAGTTTTTGTTAAATGTGTATATAATCTTGAAAATTGTTTTCCAATGCGTCCACAAGGTAATCTTATTTTCTAGCATTTTATTAAACCTTTGAGTTTTTGGTTGGAGAATTAAAAATAATTTTTTTACTATAGGCAAATACTATCTTGTAAACCCTGGATATACATATATGCTAGGTTTCTTATCTTCTTATCATGGTGAAAGATATCATTATAAGAGATTATAAACGAAAAGAACGACAACCACATGGTCCTTAAGAGATTTTCAATTACAGACATTCATCTTTGCATAATTATATTAAGCAATGTTTTAAAGTACTAAAGACTCGATTTTCAATTTTAAAAGGAATGTCACCATATAGTTTATACAAGCAGCGTTTTATTGTTATTGTTCGTTGTGCGGTGCATAATTTTATTAGAATACATAGGATGTAGGATAATATGTTCAAAAAACATGAGATAGACAATCTTCTAGTCGATAACAATGAAGAAACTTCAGGAGCTAGCTGTTCAGAAGAACATGTGGAGTTTAACATAACACTTAGTCAATTACGATATATGCATAAAGTTCGTGATGAAATTGCTACTGAATTGAGGAATGCATATCAAAATAATTGATCGTTGTATTTGTATCACGACTTAAACTCTCATTTTTTGTATTTTGTATAATAAATTTTACTTTTTTATTTTTAATTGTGTTTATATAATTTTACTAGTATCGTATTAAATTTAAATATTAATTGTTTATAGATACATAGAGCATTAAATAAATCTTAAATAATTTTTAAAATCATAATTTTAAGAGAAACTTAATATAATAATAAATGACTTTTTTTGTAATATATCAAAATAAAGAATATAATAGAAAATTATTAATCATATATTAAATTATAATAAAAATATTTAATGTTCAAGATTAATAAATTATAAAATTAAAAAAATTATGTTTCAAAACTTTTTTAATGCCAAACATGTTTTCTGTTTTTAGTTTTTAAAATTATACAATAGTATTAGCTCAACCAAACATGTTTTCTATTTTTAAAATTTCAAAACAAAATAAACAAAAATATAATTTTCAAAAACAAAAAATATAAAATACAAAAATTGACAATAATACTAAACGACCCCTAAGTATGCAAGACTATGAAGAATGTTTTACGCCTCAGTTTATACTATTATATAATGTTTTTATATTGCACGATGTTTAATGTATAATATTTATACTTTGGTTCTTGAAACTGAGATTTGAGATCAAGATTTATATACTCAAGTCTTTTGCATGGCATTTACATATAGATACCCAAAGTTGGGGTATATGTTATATATGTTGTGGATCATAATATGCATTAACTTTAAGTAGTACTTAAAGTTAGGGTTCGAGAAAATGAAAGCATCCTTCAGACTAATACCTTACAAGCCTTAACTTTAAGTAGTACTGATTATGAAAAGGAAAGTAAGTTAAAGAAGCCCTAATGGTTATGTGTGGAATGGATTGTCATGGATAATTAAGTAAGTTCTAATAATGATAGACATGGAAGAGTTAGGAATGCATAACATGGTTTCATAGTACATTCTTATTTCATGTAAATTGGTTTTAATGCATTATACAGTCATGCATTAACACAATATAAGCCTAACATCCCTTTCTATATATTTCTTACTATGCGTTAACTCATTCCCCTTCTTCTTACTCCTTACATATTATTTTGATTAGGTTCGGCTAGACTTTGACTAAAACCTAAAAACAGTGTATGGCCCAAAAAAAGAAACGAACCCAACTCCGAAAAGAAATTGGGCTGCAATGCAAATACGCAATCCAATTACTCACATAATTCGGACTCAGAGGTTTATGATTATACACAATTCAATTTCCTTATCAACTCATAACTCACAAGACAAACATTTATTGTTGCAACAAGTCAAGCAGACATAATTCTACATATTTAACCCTTTAATCAATATTTCTTAACTTGCATAACACCAAAAACCTTATTAGGAATTAATTATCTTTAAGCCTTTTGATTGGAAACTTTAATCAACTGTATAATTAAGAAGTTGCACACTTTGACTGAATTTAATTAAATAACTGTTTTGGTTTTATTATTATCAAAATCAAATAAATTCAACAATATTTACTGCAAACAAATACCTTTTATTTCATAATATCTTTGGTATAGTCTGTTAGTGTACTTAATACTGTAAAGATTATTATTATTTTTTTTAATTTTCTACAAAAAAAACAAAAAGTAGACTGTCATCACACAGTCACATTTGTTCTGATGAATGCAGCAGGGGAAAGATGTGAGAAAATGAAATTAAAAAAAGAAAGGACACTATATAGTTGTGAAGCAGTGATGATTAATTTCTGTGAAAATGGTCAGTGGTTATTGCAATGCAAGGAAGATGGTTTTGGTTGTTGCAGCTAGCAATAAACAATATATGAGTGTAGAAACATGTCAATATTTGTGAAAGCAACTCATCATCTATCATTGTTTATTCACAATAAATTGTCCTTGAAAACGAAAAAAAAATGCAGGTCCAATTCAATTCTATCCCCCCACCACCAACTCAAACTGCTTTTGGCTTAATTGATTATTTAGGAAATGAATGCCAAATACTTTTGTCTTAAAGTGGGACCACTGTGGGCAATATGCACATGAGCAACTTCAGATCAGATCATTTCATATCAGAGAGGAGAAGAAATAAATAAGTTATGATATATTGGGAAATGAGTCATTTTTTTATTTATATTTTATTTTAATTTAATTTTTTTAATTATTTTAAAAATATACTCTTTCATACTAATTTAGGATATTTAAGTTCTTATTTTTATAATAATTGAAACTTTTTTTCCTTATCGATTAAACTAACCCTCATAAAGTGAAAAATGGAAAATGTGTGGTTGATATTGCAAGAATATTATAAAATAACTTGCCATTTCATGGCTATTTCCATTGGAAATTTCCTTTTTTTTTCTTAGTTGTCATTTGCATTATTCATGCAAAGATTGAAAGATGACAGTGAAATCACGTTTGCCCTACCAAAGAAAGGTCAGCACTCAGCAATTAATTCAAATAATTATGATTAAAGAAAGAAAGAAAGAAAAAACGAATAGAGTCGATGAGTGAAGTGAATAAATTCTAAATGCGGGCTTATTGCAAAGAAAAAGAGAATCATGAATGATGTACCCTTCTATAGCTTTACTACAATTGAACCCCACAAAACCAATGCAGTTTCTTTCCTAAACCTAACGCTCATATTTGCTGGCAATGGCATCTTATATATATATATATATATATATATATATATATATATATATATATATATATATATATATATATATTCCTTACTCCAAGTAAGGTATGTTTCCAATACAAGAAATAATGATAGCTCCAAGGAAAGCCCGGCTATGCATCAACCATTTCAATCAAAATGTACTTGGTATATAAGAGGAAAATAAAATAAAGAAAAAAACTGATAAATTTCAAGAGAGGAAAATAGCATAGATATAAAGAATTTATTTAAAGTAGTAAAATTTTAAAATTTTACAAAAGATTATCATCATATATTAATTAAGTTATAGTTAAATAAATTAAATAAATTAAAATAATTAAAAATAGAGAAATTAATGTCTATTGTATAAATTTGCTTGTGAAATTTATAAAACAATACTTACATATCTAATGTCAAATTTAATGGTAAGTGATGTATTCCTTTTAATATATATTTATATATTCAAATCTTCCTTCTTCAAATTAAAAAAAAAAAAAAAAGGTACAATAAGTGAGAGAAATGGTCGATCTGACAGAGTCAAAGTTATGATTATGTTTATATATATAATCTTTGTGGAGATGATGAAGGGGGTTCCCATAAAGAAATAGAAAATGCTATTTAAATTAGAGAGAGGGAGAAAGAGAGGGGGAAAGACATTGAGATTCTCATTGTGTGAGAAAGATGGCAAAAGGTTTGGATATCACATGAAGAATACACAAGCATTACCTTTAATAAGTTGAATGCAAGAAAAAAGTTAAAGGAAACCACCACAAACCAAAGTCAATTAGTGCAAAAGACAATTCTTTGCCCTTAAAAGAGGAGAAGCACAAACAAACATGATCCACCCTTCATATCTCTCATATTCCCTTTTATTTTAACGATATATTTGTTCTGTCCTAATTTATCATGACAACATGCATTCAAGAAAAATCCTAAGCCATCCAATTATTTTATAATTTTTTACAAGTACAAATAATAATTAAGTATTATATTTATATAAAAATCAGTGAATTAAATCAATCAAAGAATTAGTATATAGTTACATAAATTGAACATAAAATTATATCAAACTTACATATAACGAATTATTATAAAGTATTGTATTTAATATAAAAATCAATGGATTAAATCGAATAAGCAAATCAATCAATGAATCAATATATAACTAAATAAATTTAAAATGAAATTAAACCAAACTCACATATGATATAAATTAATTTTTTTATTCTTGTTTTGCATTAAAGTAAAGCCCACCTTTCTAATTTACTTTACCTTTTTTTTTTTTTTGGGTTTGCTTTTATTATTTCGGTGCTTGGTTGGTCGAATGTGAGTATTGTTCATGGGGTTGGATCTTTCGGGGCAATAATAGAGCTAGAAAATGAAAAAGGAGACATGAAGAAAAGTACAATGAACAAAGAATCCATCAGTCTCCTTTACATATTCCACTCTCACCTAGTAGTAATGGGTAGATCTATCTTTTCTAGGTAATTAAATTTTACAATAATTTTCACTCATTGATTTAGCTTTTCTTTTACTATAATCTCTAGCCAGTGTTACTTCTTTGCCAAGCAGTTGCCTGACAGATACGTCCAATGGAATATATATATTTGGCCATGGAGATGGAGGCAATTAATTAATTAATTTATTAATGATTTATGGTCCTCTATCTGTTCAACTTCGGCCTGCCTTGCAAGGAACATTATCTTATCAATATTATAAATTAATTTTGATAATATAACCCATGTAAGTGTATGATAATACTTTAATAACCTATAGTTCAAATTAGATTTTTATATTAGACTTTAAGATTCCCTCTCCTCAAAATATCTGATGGATGCAATGAACTATATAGGTTGTATGATTTGTTTGTCATTTTGTCTCCTTAAATGAAGCTGATTTGTTTAATCTTGCTTAAGCAACCATATTCTTCAAATACTAAAAATGGAACAGTCAAAGATATATCGCTCAAAAATCAAGTTTATTAATCAAAGATGGAGATTTGCCTTGGAAGCATCAATTACTACGTTAGTGTTATGCGACATATGAAATAATTATGTTTGTCTTTGTGTCTTAAATCAAGAAACCCAAATCTGCACTACACATTTATGGTCAAGGCATATCGATCATCATATCCTGCTCTAATTCTAATATGATGAAACCAAAGAGATTCCGATGGAAGAGAGACTTGAAAAGGAAAATTGGAACTTAAATCTTTGTTTAAAGGATACATGCATATATCCTTAAACCATAATACTAGATTTTAAAATATATACTTATACCTATTTTTTATTTAAAAAAAAGCAAGTTCCAAATCTAAATTTTTGAGTCGAAAATTACATTTACGTACTTATTTTTCGTATACAATTGAAATCGAATAAATTTTCGGAAAGTATTTAAGCATTTTAGCTCAATAAATTTTCTTATTCATATAATTGAATTTGAATCCTCCTTTATTGTAATTAAAAAAAATACCAACACCTGTACAATTATGTTTTACACACTCTCTCTCTCTCTCTATATGTTAAATGCAACAATGGCCAATAAATAAAATGAAATTATTTCTTTAAATATGTATACCAAGCTTCACTATAAAAACAAATTGTAGCAATCTTAACAAGTTTCTCGTGAAACTCTTTTCAAAATTGATAGTTCTCAAACATATACTTTCCCCAATCACCTTAGCGGCCAAGGTAGCTAAGTTTTAGACGTCAGCTTTGAATGGTTGTCAAGCAATAAAATCTTACAAGGAAGCGAGATTTGATGTTTTACCTTTCAAATTCTCAATGCCCTTGCTTCTACTATTCAACCAAAAGCTTGACTTTTTTTTTTTATAATAGCTAAAATCTTGAGTGAGTGTATTATAGCATTATAGACAATTATTAAACATTAAGCACGCTTTTTGAAAACTAATGGCACCTCAATTGTACAACAATGCACATAAAGAAACATAGTTACATTAAATGAATCTCTCGATGATGTGCCCCCTGCCTATTCATTAATTAGGACAAATTAATCTTATTCCTAGCTAAAACCCTATATTTTCGGTGCCTAGCTATTAAATCACATTGGTTGGAAAATAAAAATAAAAAATTGTACCAAATTAAAATTAAATTATTGTAATTAATTGAGCTTTCGAATTTTTATTTTTATTTTTATTTAATTTAACCTTTAATTAGAGAAAAATTGATTAACGGTTATCACAGTCACATGGCCTACCTTATCAGTTTTCATTTAATCGAAAATCCAATTATGTGAAAATTGGGATGTTTGAAGTTTTTAATTGAATGAAAATAGATGTTCAATAATTCAATTGATTGCAATAAAATAATAAAAAATATTTAAATTGAATTTAAAAACTTTTTTATATTTAAGCCACTCATGCTCCTATGCCTCAATATATCCTAAAGTCTTTTTCACTAGTTTTGAGACTTGTTAATTTATCAATTTAGTGAAATGATAAAATTTGTATTTAAGCTAATTTTTTTGTGGTTGCGGTGATATACATTTCAATAAGCTAAATTTGAAAGTGTCATTGATTTTTTTTGTAAATAATAATAAAATATAAGTGAAAAGGGGAATTTAGACACGTGGAATAAATAAATGCCAAAACAATGAGGCTAACGTTTCCCATGCGACCAGCATGAATTCAATCAAAATCAATAGGAAAAGCCAAAGGGCCAGCACTCCTCCCCGGGTACACCGTACCCGTCCCCGTCTCAACGGCTGCCTGCTCTGCTCTGCTAATGCCTCTTTTTTTACCTCTTTGACAATCTGCCATGTGGGCCCTACCTCTCGCCTTCCGGGCATACTTCACGTGTGGTCCCCACTCTACTTTGTCCTCATCTTCTTCTCACCATGTCCCACACGTGTACTCGAGGACCCCACCATCCTTCACGTTGTTTCAGGAGAGGGAAAATAAATAAATAAATAAACAGTTCTGCTTAGGTGGACGATATACACGTGGCAGATACCCTGACTGTCAGTTCTTAAAATCTTTCATCACAACCAGTTAAGCAAGGATACGGTAAACCCCATTTTTGTATTTCGGAAATGACCCTATAAAGTAGCTAGAATTACGGACTGACTAAAACTGTTTTTTCATTGGATTGTATGATTTGTGCGAGAAAGTAAGAGGTTAGTTTGGTAATGGAATCCTAAAATAGACAAAAGCACTCAAACCAACAAACAAATTTCAAATCTCCTTTTCTCACTCTATCTCTAAACCCGACCAAACCCTAAATAAACCCCAACATACAGCCTTTCCTTGCCAGCTCTGGCTCTAGTTCTAGTGCATGCCCCTCTCCTTTTCTTCGCTTTCTCATTCATTTCATCCTTCTTAAAAACCAAACCAAACCAAACTCAAAGGCAATCTTTCTCTTTAACCTATGGCTGTTGAAGCTGGGCATCTCAATCTCTTCCCACCTCAATACTTAGGAAACAGGTTCGTTTCGTTCCTTCTGAAAACCCGAAAAGATTTTCAAATTATATTCAAGACGAAACGACAACTGATATCGGTTTTTTTTATCATTTTTTTTTACAGGGAAATGATGAATCCCATTGAAGCAAACGGGAATATGTTTCAAACCCAGATGGGATATGGGGTACCATTATCAGGAACAACAACGGCGGCAACCGAAGGATTGCTTCCTTTATACAACTCTTTGGTTACTGATTCAATCCATCAAAAGGCTGCAGCAGCGATGAAATCGGAGAGTACTTTGACGTACAGCAATCTTCCCTTACCGAGGAAGCGTTCAAGAGATTCCATTAATCCAATCCTTTCTTTCCCTTCTGCAGTGCAACATCAACAACAACAACAACCCCATAACAACAACAAAACTTGCTCTCCTTTCTCTTTCCTTGGCCATGATATCTCCCTTCATATGGAGCAGCAACAATTGGATATTGATCGCCTTATCTCCCAACATGTAAGTCTTTCTTAATATTAAGCTTCCTGCCTACCTCGGTTTAACATATGTCAATTGAATTTTTTTTTTAATTTCTAATCTTAATTTCTTTTTTCCCCCTAAAGCTGCATTTTGTAATAAAAAAGCAGGAATAAAAGACAATTCAATTGCATTGATTTTATTAATTATTTTTTAAATTTTTAATATTGATGGATTTTTTATTTTTTATTTTCCCATAGATGGAGAAAGTGAGGATGGAAATAGAGGAAAAGAGGATAAGGCAAGCAAGGAAAATATTGGAGGCGATTGAAGGAGGAGTAACGAAGAAACTAAGAGCCAAAGAGGAAGAAATTGAAAAAATTGGGAAATTAAATTGGGCACTTGAAGAAAAGGTGAAGTCACTCTGCATAGAGAATCAAATTTGGAGGGACTTGGCTCAAACCAATGAAGCCACGGCCAACGCCCTACGGACCAACCTAGAACAACTCCTTGCAGCGCAGGTTAAGGACGAGCGCAACCGTGGCGTCGGATTTGAGGAGGCAGCGGCAGATGAGATTGATGATGCGCAATCTTGTTGTGGCAGCAGTTGGGAAGTGGAGGGGCGCACGTTAGCTGAGGAAGCAAGGGAGAAAAATAATAATAATGGCGAGGAGGAGGGCAGCAGGATGTGCAGGAATTGTAGGAAGGAAGAATCGTGTGTGTTGCTGTTACCATGCAGGCATTTGTGTTTGTGTACTGCTTGTGGATCTACCCTTCACATTTGCCCTGTTTGTAAATCCACCAAAAATGGTTGCGTTCATGTTAAAATGTCATAAAAAAAAAAAAGAAAAAGAAAATTAATACAGACCCCTCCAAAACAAAAGAAATACCCAACAT
This sequence comes from Firmiana major, assembly GCA_033439115.1. Lineage (NCBI taxonomy): Eukaryota > Viridiplantae > Streptophyta > Magnoliopsida > Malvales > Malvaceae > Firmiana > Firmiana major. The sequence continues at coordinate 3,474,043 of CM065913.1, read as the reverse complement.
GTTTCAAGAAAAGTTGGAACCCAAAATTTTGTAATTAGTTATATTATTTTTAAGAAAAATCTTTTACTTTGGGCTTTAGTTCATAATTATTTTTTTTTATCAGTTTTAATAAATAGTCCATAAATCCTTGAAGAAGAAGAAAAGGAAAATTGCAGCAACTTCACATTCATTTCTCCCAAAACCTTAGGGTGTGAAAATTTTCCTTTCAATTTTTAAATTTTTTCTGTCAATTTTTATTTTGTTTTTAAATATATTAATTTTTTTTTTCTTTACGAATAAATTATGATTTTGGAATTTAAAGTAATTGGGAGTGCACGTCAAGATGGAAGAAATAACTGAGTGCATCGAATCAAGTATTTATACTACTTAATTATTAATATGGTATTATACATATTACGTATCATGCAATAAAATTCGATAGTTATATAAAAAATAAAATGATATGAATTAATATACTATATTGTATTTAATTAAAAATCATACATAAATCTACTATACATCATATATTTTATTTCATTTAATCCAAATTTATGATGATCATTTTCTTATCCAATTGTTGAAGTTCAATTTATATATATATATATATATATATATATATATATTATTTGCACAAATATAAAAGAAAAAACCTTATATAATTCCAAATTTTAAAATATAGACTAAAAGTAATAATAAAAAATTATATCTAACTTTTTTTTTCCTTACCTTAAATCATGTTTTGTATATTGATAAAGATGTATTTAATAGGTTCTTGTGGAAGCAATTGTTCCAACTAAGTTTTTAAAAATTTATTAAAAATATTTAGATAAATTAAAACTTTAATAAAAACTCTAACTTTACCCCTTCAAAATTAAAAATTTTAATGACAATAAAAGTTTTGCCCCCTTTAAATTTATTGAAATCTAAAATTTTCAGCATATTAATTTTTTGAGTGACCCTCAACTTATTTTAATTTTTCATTATTATATAAAAAATGCGAAAACAATTATAATACGAAAATAATTATATAAAAGTAACCAATAAATTATATAATTTTACACCCTTGACATAATTTTTTCCTATATATAGATACAATGAAAGATTTGGAAATTAATATCAAATATTTAAAGATTTTTTATTTATTTTGCATGTATTTATTATTTAAAATTATTTTAAAAATTTTTATTGTATCTGATGATACAATACTCAATTTGTTAATAACTATTGTACTTTTTTGTAAAATAAAAAATGAATTTGATATTTGAATTTATGTTTTTGTTTTAAATAAAATTAATTTAAATTATTTTAATTAATCCTTCAAATGATTTTGAATTTAATTTAATTTAATTTGAGTTCAAAAGATATCAAGCTTGATTTGAGCATGATCATATTATTGATTTTGTTATTAGTTTGAATTGAATTAAATTTAAATTTAAATAAATTTTATTAATATTAGTAACTTTTTTTTAGTCAATAAGTAAAAGAGGGGAAAAAACCAAACTCAACGAAATATAACTTATACTTTAATGATAATTAGAGTTTAAAAACTTTTATCATATGATCTCGTTCCGGAAACAGTTATCTTGCTAACATCACATAAAAAATAAAAAATAAAAAGTAAAAAATAAAAACCTAATGAAAGGCGCATGTTAGAAATTTGGCGGCGCATGTTAGCAGAGAGAGTATTTTATTAGATTAAAGCGAAAGGAGATTTTTTGTTCAGATTGAAACTAAGGGAGTTTAATGTAACCAAAAAAAAAAAAAAAACCCAAGCGAAGAGAGTTTATAAAAAAACAAAGCTAAAAGGGGAAAGGTGGGACCCAATGAAGGCATCTACCCGACAGATAGAGAGGGACAAGAAGCTAGCTAAGAATAGGGTTGATAGAGGAGTAGGGGTGACGCGCGGGAACGCGTGGAGTCAACGAAGGGGAAGTGAAAGAGACAGGTGTGAGGCAAAAGCTGACACGTAGGACGCGCGCAAACGTCGCTGTGGTAATGTGGTTCGTGTTGCGGCCGCTGTTTCCCAGTAGTCCCACTCACCCCTTCTTTTTTCCTCTCACGTCTCCTGCACTCAACCAAACGCACGGTTCCAAAAGTTTATTTATTTATTTATTTATTTATTTATTTAATGTAACCATAAATATGTTATCTGTTTTACTATTCGAAAGTTATATTATTTGAGATAACAATAATATTTAGATAATTTTTTTCAATAATAATAATTTTAAAATTTAAATTTTAGTTAAATTTTTTTTTTAAAATTACTTTCACCTCTTCTAACCATTGGTTGGTAATTTTTTTTTTTGAATACAAAAAATTTATATTAAAATTATAATTGAAAATGACAAATTGATAAATATCAATATAAAAAAACTGAAGAAAATGTAAAGTTTTAATATCGAATCGACAAATGGACTACATATCTAATAGAAGAAATAAATAAATTTAAGAGTAACATCTAATATATTGTTAATAAATTTTTTTAATTTTACAAAAAAAGTAAATTGGTAATATAATCTCTTTAAAAATATTAAAAAAATAAAAATAAATAAAATAAAATAAAATATTTATTATTATTTTAATTATATTTATGAAATCAAAAATTTTTATAAATGACGTATTGAATAATTATTTATAAATTTATATTAGAAATTATTTATTCATAAAATATTGACAGCATCAAATGATACAAAAATTGAGATTACAATAATTTTTAATTAATTTTATATCCAGATAATGATTATCTCTTTTCCTTTTTTTATTATTATTAAATAAATTTTTTAACAAAAAATTTAGGAAAAAAAAGAAAAATATTTATTTAGAAGACACGTGAACAAAGTGGGTGAGGAATGGAGATGAGCCAAAAGTGATAAGAAGGACAAAAAGGAAACAGCAGTCGACAAAAAGTGGGAAAAACTCTTCCATTCTGCTAAACCCTTATCTTTCGTATTTTATTATTTTTATTTTAATAGCAATATTTAAAAAGTAAAGAAAAAAAATTGTAAAGCATCTTCTCAGAAGTTGGATTGTCAATCGAAAGGGATTTGGTAAGGGAGGTTGACGGAGGCGCATCCCAATTCCCACGGCACGTTATTCTGTTGCCTCGCTCTTTTGTTACCATCAAGCATCACCAGTTCAGATCAGATTATTATTATTATTATTATTATTATTTAATGAGATAGATTTTGTCTTCATTAACAATATAATTAAATAATTTTTTTTTATGTATTACTATTTTTTTGTTAAAAATTATAGTAGTTTTCTTTCAGAAATAAATGGTCATTGCAAATTTAGATGGTGTAGCACATAGGGTTCAGCATTTTGATGATAAATTAATTTATAATTTATCTAAAGAAAATAATATGCGAGCTTTTTGTGAGGCTAAAATCAAAATTTTAATTAAAGAAAAATGTTTTCTTGCATAAACAATAACAATATGCTAGTTATTAAACTTACTTAAAGGTCGAGTTATCCGTCCAAACTCGAATGTTCACTCAATTTTTTATCGGACTGGAATAAAAATATCGAACGCAATTAATGGACTTGAGCAAAAAATTTTAAGCCTAAATAAAAATTGAGCCAAGTATAGGTTTGACCCTTCGAGTCGACCCCCCAAACTATCACGACCCGTTTTCGCAACTTACACATTTCTACTGGTTGGATTGTGAGTTAATGTCAGCCACTTGATTCATTCTTTTTAACATTCATTTCATGCCATAATGAAATAGGCTGAATTTTTTTTTCTATAATTATGTACATCAGAGTTTACAATAATTTACATTCACATGTTTATAAAATACATTATATACATGTTCAGATACAAATTCACTAGAGTGTATACCTTATATCGATCGGTAACTGTTCCGACAAATGCAAGAAGATGGCAGCGGATACACTACTGGAAATACTCTGTAGAGGAGGAGAAGAAAGGGGGTGAGCTAACACGCTCAATAAAGAAAATATGAAAAGCAGGTAGATAATCATATTATCTACATACTCATAGTGTATACTTTAACACTTATAAAAACAGTGTCACACACTGAAAACGATGCAATAATTGCAATAATCACATTCTCATTCACTGTGGAACACTTTCACTCATTTCTATAAAACATTTCATTCGAACACTTTCAATTCGATAAATCATTCATTAAAACAAGTGTTCACTTTCATTGAACACATTCCACATTCATTATGCATGCTTTAACTCATTGTAAAACAAATGCATTTACTGAAAATAACAGCAATCTATGCGAAAACATTAATTCACTAGAAAACTTACTCAATTCACTTAGTTCACATAGTACACATTCATTTCAAATCACATAACACTCACTTAGAAAACACTTTGTACTCAGCAAATCAACATAAATGAGACTACGCTGGGATGTAATATCAATCACAGGGGACATATGACCATAGTCACTGGATTCCAGGCAATCACGGATCAGGTGTCATGCTTAGGGGGGCGGGTCAACATTCCCTTCAGCCCACTAAGTCACTAAGATATCAAGGTACAACGTACTCCGTGGTTAATCTCACGGTACAACGTACTCCGTGGACCCACATATATTGTGATATAGCTGAGGGGATCAAGTAATCTCGAGATCTACCATCTCAGTATCACTATTATCTATTACCATGTCTCAAAATCACATGCGAGCAGATCAGTACAAGAACACACAACATCACACGACGGCTCCAGCATAGTTTTGTACTCACACTATATCCAATTCATAAAACCATGTGCGAACAGGTCAGTGCAAGAACACACAACATCACACGACGGCTCCAGCACAGTTTTACTCAGAATCATATCTAGTTTGAAAAATCACGTGCGAGCAGGTCAGCATAAGAACACTTAGCAATACTTGACGGTTCTAACACGGTTTTACTCACAATCATAGAAAATCCAGTACGAGCAATTTAGTGTGACACACAGTCTACACGAGGCTCCAGCACTGTTTTACTCACATATCACATCAAAATCCAGCGCGAGCAGGTCAGTGTAAGGTTACACAGCAATACACGATGACTCCAGCACTGTTTTATTCAAAATCATAGAAAACTCAGTGCGAACAAGTCAGTGTAAGATCACACAGCAATACACAACGGTTCGAACATTGTTTTTATTCTCATTATCATTTTAAAACCATGTGCGAACAAGTCTGTGTAACTTTCAGTTAACACGACGACTCCAGTACTGCTTTCACACAGAAAATTGATAGATGACTACATTCAAATGAAGACGGTACACTTGACCGAATTCATTACTAAAGTATCATAAAGCATGAGTGAGAGGGCAATCTTCCATCTAATCATTCGTCAACATTTTGAATATTGAAAAATGAGCAATTTAATGCCAGGAGTCAAATCGGATGCCAATATATCATTACACTTTCATAAAACCACTTTTTCATGGATAAAACACCAAGTTATGCCATTTCATGCATTTTTATCTTTTCCCATAACTAGGGGTATTTTCATAAATTTTCTCTTTTCAGTGTTATTTGAAAATTTTCACACAGAAAATCGGATTGGTGGCTCAATTCAATTGGAAACGGTTCTGAAATCGGAGTTTTACACATAAAACGATGTCATATAGAGCGATGAGAAGTGACTTCCTGTAAGGTCACCCATCATAAGATTACTCCCATCACATCACAATTAACTTCGTAAAACGTGTTTTCCTATACAGACTGTAAAAACACTAGCCAACCTATCCATTTATCATTGGAAACAGATTGCCATGCTTAAAATGTTGAAAAATGAAATTTCTAAAATCATGTTTTATCGATTCATTTCGGTGCAACTTTCCTTATAGTAGAGGCAATATAGTCTTTTGCAAACACTAGGCAATTTCTTAGATTTTTCAGTCTCTATATATTTCATTCTATTTATTCTCATACAAGAATTTATAAAAATACATACAATTATCTCTAATAACTTGCATAATCCCTTACTTGGATTCCAGTCGATTGCAATTCTTTCACATTCTACTTTCCGTCGCTCGACTAATTCGGCTCCAATTATATCTCTTGGAGCTGAGATTCCGTGATAACACGTAAATCGAGGTTCGATCGAACTTATGTTCGTCGCCTATTGTCGCGCTACACAGTTATATATTCAAGCCGAGTTAATTTCGGTCAAATATAAATTCAAATAAATTTTTTGAAAATTAAAACGGCCAATTTCGATCGCTTATCGGCTTTGTTCTTAGCCCTCATCAAAATTTTCTCCCCATTTCTCCCCATTTTTCCCTTTTTTTCTCTTTGTTTTTTCCTGGTTGAATCGATTCGAACTAGTTTAGTACCACCTTCATCGTTCGGAGCTGCGCTGGCCAGTTTTTCGTCGGCTTCCACTTCCAGCAAATCCGCGGGGTATCGCGAAGCATGAATCTGGTGGTGGCCAAGCCTGAGCTGGCCGAAAAGTGACCGGTTCGACCCTTTCTCTTTTCGGTTTCATTGCAGTTTTTCTCCTTTCGCCGTTGTCGGTGCTGGCAGCTGGTTCTTTGTCGATTCCACCACCACTCGGCTTGTCTTCCCTTAGGGAACGTTCGGTTGGCAGTGGTGCTGGCCAGATCGGCGCCAAGCTTGTCGATTTCTCTTCTTCTCCTTTTCGGCTCTCCTCCCTCCAATCTCCCTTTTTTCGACGATGTGGAGCGCGTGACGACGATCGGAGGGTCCCTCGAAGCCGGTCTTCCCCTAGCTAGCATCCTCGATCGTGGTCTCTCTTCGTGGCTCGCTGGCGAAGGAAAACAGAGGGATCAACAATCCCTCCCTCTTGGTCGCGAGACTCTATCGCACGATCCTATTTTTTTTTCAATTTCTTTTTTGTTCAATATATAATATAATATAATATAATATAAAAGAAAATATCTTATAACATAATATTATTATTATAATAATAAAATATCCCACATTATTTTATATTATTATTATAATATTATTATTACAATGTATTGTATATACATTGATATTCGCACACACCTATATATATTTAGACACCCATTTTTTCTATATATATATATATATACTTTATATGTATATATAGATATTATTATTTATTTTTATTTTCTTGGAAATATTTTTTCATATTTCTGAAATAATTCCCGATATAGAAAATTCAAGTTATCCAAATAAATTCATATTTTGATCAATTTGACTTTGAATTTAATTATTTCTTCTTTATTTATCAAGATTACACAAATCCATGTTTACCCTGTCAACTTCTTAAGGAAATGACACCGAATTTCGGGTCTTACACAAACATCATTAAATTTAAAAAATTTTAAATTTAATCACTAAATATAATGTAATTATATGTATATAAAACATTATTAGTTAATAAACATGATCATATATATTTAATAAAGAAATTGACATACAAATTTTGACAAATCAAATTAAATTTTAAGGGACTAAAAGAATAAAAGATAAACAAAAAATTAAAATAAAAAAAGTAAAATATTATTTGGGTAGGTCGAGTCGGGTCGGGCCGGGCTTTGTGTTGTAAAATCACAATTGACATGGACAAAATTTTAGGCCCGAATTTATGAGCTGGGCTAAGCTTAGGCTTGTATACATGTTGTTATTATATAGTCTGGCTAGCTTGAACCCTGCCTAAGTCCGCCAATGATTAGGTCAACTAGCTATAAATATTTTTTTAAGTGATGTATTTTCATTAGAAGCTGTAATCTTAATTAACATATTACATTTTTTGAATTGATAATTATGAAAATCATTTTACTTAAACTATGTAAACTAGTAAATAATTATACTAAACTCAAGTAGGGATGACAATGGATACCCAATAAATGAGTATCTGACACTAATCGACCCAATTAAAAAAGATTAAGGTATTATATAATCAAGTTTGAGTAGGTTTGAGTAATAAAACTAATACTTGTCATATGTTTGGATAGAGTTTAGGTGGTCATCTTAAGGTACTCACTACCCAAACTCGATTATAAGTATGATATAGATTTTATAGTTTTATGAAATATTGTAATTTATAATGATATAAACATGTTTCATTTTCTATTTTATCTTGGATATTTATGTGATGTACATATATATGATCAATGAAATATAGTAATTAATTAAGATCAAAACCATTTTTTATTTTAAATTCTAATAACAAATTTAAATTGTTTTAAATATTTCTTTAAAAAATTGGAAAAAATTAATAATTATTTACTTTATCTCATTGATTATATATATTCAAAATAAAAGTAAGGATGAAAAATAATTTAAATGAGCACTAATAACGCATTTGGTTGAATAGAGTAGTCATTTTATTTCAAATCTAGTTGTTTATTTGGTTCAATTACGTTTGACTACAAGATATTACGTTTGCATATCAGCTCATACATTGGTATTAGTCTTTATATGTGTTTGGTATGTCATATTGCATACATATGATTGTTCACATCTGATACATAACATACTTGAGATTTTTTTTTTACTTGTATGCCTGATGTTTCCTTTGACTTTACTTACACAAATCCTTGGCATGCTTAGGACTTTGAAATTCTTATCCTTTTTAATATGATAAAAGAGGGAGAAGTGTAAGACTTGAAAATTCGGTATCATTTCTTTAAGAAATTGACATTGTAAACATGGACTTATGTAATCTTGATCAATAAAGAATAAATAATTAAATTTCAAGTCTAATTGATCAAGATATCAATTTATTTCGATAGACCCGAAAATTTTCTCACCTCGGGAATTTATCTCAGGAATATGAAAAAATATTTTCAAGAAAATAAAAATAAAAATAAAATAAATATATATTTTATTTAAATAATATATATTTATTTAGATATTTATGTATATAATAAATGATAATAATATATTATATATATAACAAAAAATGAAATGAAAAAACAAAAAAAATGAAGAAAAAAAAGAAAAAGGGAAAAATGGGGAGAAAAATTCGATGATGCACCGAATGTAAGTCGATAAGCGGTCGGAATTGATAGATTTAATTTTCAAAAAAATTATTTGAAATTATATTTGACTGAAATTAACCCAGGTTAAATATATAATGTGTAACGCGATAATAGGTGACAAACGTGAATTCGATCGAGCCCCAAATTGCGAGCCATCATCGAAACTCGAGTAAGTGAATCTTACTTGCTACAATTTATATAGTTATACGAGTTAGGAATTAATCGCATAAATTGCGGATTAACTTTGTATAAAATGTTTTATGTTAGAAAATGCTTAAGATGGCGTGGTGGAAGTGTTAATGGGCCTCACGGATGACCCAATAATTGTTAATGGGCCTAAGGAGCCCAATGAGCCTTGATAGAATAAATAGTAAAATCGAAATGAACTTAAAATAGAGTTGGGCTCATTAAGAGGCAACGGGACCCAATAAGAGCAATTGAGCCCATTTGATGAAATAGACTGTATAGAAAATGATAAATGAGTTATCAAGCTTAATTGATGTGATTGATAACTATCTGTAGCTCTAAGAGATATATTCGGAGTCGGATAGACTGATATACGAAAAGTGAAAAAAAGGTGAAAAAGAGCATTCGACGGGATTCCAAGTAAGGGATCTATGCTAACTCTTAGAGATAGTTGTACATATTTTTATCGTCGTTTGCATACACTTAAATTTCGTATAGAGTATGGATATGAAATTTCTGGATAGTACCCAAATATGAAAAAATTACGAAAATACCCTTAGACCCGGGAATTTTTGGAAATGCAAAGATTGCATAAAATCCATGTTTTCTCTGTGAAAAAAAAGAGATTTTGTAAAGCTGGAATGATAGACTGGCTCACGATTTGACTATATGCATTAAATTGCACGTTTTTCTAAAGTATGATTTGATTGAGAGTGATTTGATGAGATATTACCCTCTCATTTTGTTTTGTATCGTTTTACGTATCGCACTCGGTTTTGAGTATCACTGTTATGAAAAATAAAGCCGACTGTCTATTTTATGTGTGTGAAATTGTGCTGGAGCCGTCAGATTACCTGTGAGTTACACAGATCGGCTCGCACAAGATTTTATATGATTTTTACATGATATGGTGCTGGAGCCTTGCTCGCACTAGATTTGATAAGATTTGATAAACGATAAAGTGCTGGAGCTATAATGAGATCTATGGATGATCCAAATTCGATCGCACTTGATTTTAGTATGGCATATGAGCAGACCGTGTTGGAGCACTGCTCGCACTGGGTTCTGTTGTGATGCGTGATTGAAACCGTGTTGGAGCCCTCATGTAGACTGTGTGTCACACTGACTTGCTCGAACTGGATTTTAGATAAGGGATGGTTGATTTCTTATATTGAGGTGGTAATACCTTAAGATTACTCGGTTCCCTCAGTATTCTCGGGTCCACGGAGTACATTGTACCGTGTGAGAAGACATAAAGTACGTTGTACCATGCAGTTTTCAGACTTCTGTCAGTCTTCGAACTTCTGATTTACCCACGGGATGGATTGACCCACCTCCTTGAGGTATATGATACCCCGCACACCTGATCTGTGATGCTTGAAATCATCGACTATGTACATGTGTCCATTGGTATTATTATCGAATCTCATCCAAGTCTTTAGAATAATCATATTGTTGAATTGCTTACTGATTGATTTGAAAGTGAAATGAAAAGAAATGATTGAGATTCTATCGATTGATGATTATCGAATAGAATACTTCTATTTTTAGCGAATGCATTTATTTAAGAAATGATTGAGCTTCTATCGATTGATGATTATAGTATAGAATGCTTCTGTTTTCAGTAAATGTAAGTGTTTAAAAAAGTACATGCATTTGTTTTATAAGATGATAAAACATGCATTATGAGAATCGTAGATAGTGTGGTTATTTACCTGCTTTCATATATTTCTTACTGTGCATGTTGTGCTCATCCCTTTGCTTTCCCCCCTTTACAGAGCATTTGCAGTAAAGTATGTTAGCTGCGTCCGTCATGTGATCCTTTACACACAACTATTCAGCAGCATTGAGATATACACACATGTGTACTTTTTGTATCTGAATAATAGTATACAGTGATGTAGTCACGTTATATGAGGGATGTATATGTAAAGCAATGTAAACAACTTTCTAATTATGAAATGGTAACTTTATGAGCTTCTGCAATGTTAGTGCCTGGGACGAAAGCATTGCCTGATATGTGTGTATATATATATATATATATATATATATATAACATATGAAACTGAGTGATGGATATTGACTCACAGCCTAACAAGTGAAGTGTGGTAAGTTCGCAAAAAATTTATAGTGATATTTGAAAAAATGGGTCACGACAGAAGTGGTATTAGAGCAGTGTTAGTATGATGTGAGTTAGTGTTAATAGTTAGAAAGTATACATGTGAGACCCCGTATATGTAATGTTGTAATGTGTAATGAATATGATTGGACTTGTAATGTAAAGTGTGATTAATGTAAGTCCATGGATTCAATGTACGTATGTGTAATATGAATTGTAACGTACATACAAGTTTCATTGAGTATGAATATGAAGAAATGAGTTCTGGCAGGTGATGGATGTGATTGAAACTCAAAATGAGTAGTGTGGTAAAATGGAATGGAGTTATGCTTCCTTTTGGTTTTATGTAGCATACCTTTGAACATACAATGAATGCAAACAAGTTTCAATGTGCATAAGGTATGAATGGATGCCATTTTCAAGTTATAAAGGTGGATGGATGAGAAAATGGCCATGGCAATAGATTAAGGATGTGTTGGTATGAGTGGCAGCAAGGAAACTGCATGAAATCTGAAAAACATGAGGGCCAGATCGATCTTATAGGATGAGAGATCGATCTGGAAGAGCCAGAATGCTCTTATTTGCGCAAAAGAATAGAGCAGATCGATCTCTAATGGAGCCAGATCGATCTCCCAAGCATTCTGTGGTGAAAAGATCGATCCCCAAGCACCCAAATCGATCTCCTTAGCTCTCTGTTTGGGAGCAGATCGATCTCATGCTTCGACAGATCGATCTCATGCCTCGACAGATCGATCTCATGCTTCGACAGATCGATCTCAGGCTTAAAAATGCCGTGAAAAAGAGGGATTTTAAGGGACCAGATCGATCTCCTCTTGGACTAGATCGATCTCCTCAAGCTATTTCTATATAAGGAGGGCTGAAAATCAGGAAACCTCGGGAAAAACACTAACCTTCCACTTTCAACCCAAAAACCTAACTTTCCCTCTCTAAAATCAGCCATTTCCAGCAAGAATTAAAGAGAGACCATTAGAGACAAAGTTGTTCCTATCAAAGAGAAGAACAACATAGTGTGAAGGCATTTTTCCATTGTTGGTATTGAAGGAGTTAAGGGCATTGCCATTTGGAGCAAGAAGAAAAATCATATTTGGTAAGATTCTAACACTCCAATCCAAATACATTGTCTATTTAATTGATTTTGGAGTTGTTTGGCATGACTATTGATGGATAAATTATCTAGGGATGTGGTGGAATTGGTGTAACCTAGAAAACCTAGAATGGGTATGATGTGAGAATATATGGGTTGAATAAGTTTATGATTTTAGATGGTTAAATGAGATTACATTGTGAGTTTGGAGGAATTGTGAAAATGGGTATGTATAAGCTTGATAAATGCCATAGTGAGGGAATTCATGGAATATGAACACTATGAGCTTAATGTCGATTTAGAATAAGTTAATAGGCCTAAGAAGATCCATAGACTCGAGTTATGGATAAAGTAATGAAACGAGGCCTCACAAGCATTAATAGAAAACTATAGGTCGAATTGACTATAGTGAACGCACGATGTCATATTATATGGATCGAATATAATACGGGATACGATTTTATGTAGTCCCGAAGAGTTCGTTGAAGACGAATCGAACCGTACGATTAAGCAGCTTAAGGAAGTGGAATCCCGCATCGCGATTCCAGGTAAGGGAATATTGTGAGTATATAGAGATAGCTGCTCGTACTTTGAACTTGTGGGTGAATATTGGGTGTTTTATGAAATGCATGGTTGCTCAAATAAATGATTGATGGTATTCGTGAATGATGAGGAGTATATGCGTGGTTTTGGATTTGAAGTGGATTTTATGAAATGGGATAGTAAGGCTAATAATTGCATAAAACTAATGTTTTAATGCTTTTCAAAATGAAATTGCTTGGTTTTAAGCAAGCTTGTAGATGGGTCGGCTAGTATTGTATGGTTGTGTGGAAAAGCATTTGTGAGTGCTAAACTCGATTGCCGGGATTGTTTGATTGTGTATGAGCCGCCTATCGTATTTGTATGACATAAATCGCGCTAGAGCCTCGCTCGCGCTGGATTTCTATGTTTTCATTTGTATGAAACGTGCTGGAGCTTAGCTCGCACCTTGATTTGGAAACTATGATGATGTTTATAAACCGTACTGGAGCTTCTGCTCATACGTGGATTTTGAGTGGTTGTCTTATGAGTATAACCGTACTAGAGCTATGCTCGTACGCGTCTCTGTATGAGAGGATGCCTGAGTTATGCTAGAGCTTTGCTCGCACAAGTTTGCACATTGTGACACGTATAAGGTTGTGAAAGTTGGTAAGATCCTTAAGCCTTACATCCTTAAGCCAACATCCTTAAGCCCAAAGAGGCGGGGAGGCTCTGTTAGGCGGGGAGGCTCTGTTCAGTGGGGAAGCTCTCTTATGGTGGGATCCTTAAGCCAACATCCTTAAGCCCTGGAGGGGCGGGGAGGCTCTGTTAGGCAGGGAGGCTCTCCTACATGGGTTCGGTAAGATCCTTAAACCCTACATCCTTAAGCCAACATCCTTAAGCCCAAAGAGGCGGGGAGGCTCTGTTAGGCAGGGAGGCTCTGTTCGGTGGGGAGGCTCTCTTACGGAAGGATCCTTAAGCCCTACATCCTTAAGCTAACATCCTTAAGCCCGAGGAGGCAGGGAGGCTCTGTTAGGCGGGGAGGCTCTGTTCGGCAGGGAGGCTCTCCTTCACGGATATGGAAAACTCTTGGTATGGGGTAGGTAAGACCTACGAATGGCACCCCCAATCACGATATGAGTCTGCGGAGTACGCTGTACCGTGTATATCACATGGAGTACGATGTACCGCAGGATGGTTATGTGGTGAGAAAGTCTGGTGAGGGATAATCCATCTTCGTGCCAGCGTGATACCCCGCACACCTGGATGCGTGTGGTCTGGGATGATTTATGATGTAATGGTCCACATAGGCACTTTTGATATAGTGACCTAGTTTTTATACACACGCGTGAATTGTGAAATGAAAATGTGGTTGTGATTATGAGTTGATTTGGTGGTAATTATGTGTTGAGAAAGGGGTTTATGATGTTGGTTTAAAAAGGAGGTTTCTTAATGAATTGCCCTTTTTATGAATTTAAATGAGATTGAGCATGAGATGATTTATACATGATGTTTCTACCATGTTTTGTATGCCAATGCACATGATTTTGATACATGATATATATGTATATTCACATGGCATAGTTTTATTCCTCATGCTCCTACCATAAATGATTTATGCATAACACTATCAACATGTAGATAGAGTAGTTATCTACCATGCTTGCATTATTGCCTAGCTGAGCGTGTGGTTGCTCATCCCACTCTATTTTCCCCCTACAGAGCGTGCATAGTAGCCCAGTAAGGACTGAGGCGTGGTATTTTGGACTCCGCTGCATCTCCATTGCTAAGAGGTATATACACAGTGATTCTTTTTGTATCTAAATAATGTAAAAGCACAGTATTCTTTTGAGTTGTAATTATAGGGGATGTAGATGTCAGTAAAACATGTATTCGTATAGTACACGATTAAATGCAAATGTATGACATCGTTGTAATTAATTGAGAATGAATGAGATGTGGTGTTTATTATTGACTCACAGCCCAACAGTGTGTGGTGAGTTTAGTTCACGACCGGGTAAGGTCACAGTAAAACGCGAAAAATTTTCAGTGATTTTCGGTTAAAGAGAATGGAATTGGGTCGTGACAGAGATATGGGTCGTGACAATACATCCTCATTTCACTATACATTATTAGATACAATTGTGTGTACCGAGCTGTGGTTAAACTGAGAAATTGATTGTGTATGCGAGACGATCGAAATGTCTGATGGACATCGCAGGAGAAGGGAGAGTTCACGTTCTCGGAGCCACAGAGATAGGTTTGAGAGACGCATTGATAGGTCTGAGAGACCTAATGAATCGTCACATGATCATGTCCCATCAGGTCTAACTGAGACTACTAATGCCCGCGTTATGAGATTAGAGCAGAGTTTGGACACATTTATGGAGTTGTTTACTCAGGCAATGGCTAGGTTAGAGAGTAGGCAAGATCTGGCTGCTCAGACGACTCCTAATGAGCCGACAGCTGCTCCTGAGACACATCTGCGCCTACACATCTTGCACCTATGCCACGTACTGCTGAGACCCTTGAACCACCACTTGTAGTTCCATGACAGACTGGTGAGGATTCAAGGTATGATTGTGAGCTTGGCCGATTGAGGCAGTTTCAGAAGCTGAAGCCTCCATCATTCACAGGGGTCAAGAATCCTGTAGTAGCATAGGATTGGATCAATAGGTTGCGGAAGTTACATGGCTTTTTTCGATATTCAACCACTGAGAGAGTGGCCTTTGCTACATTCATGTTAGAGGGCGAGGCATTACATTAGTGAAAATTCGCCCGACCCATCCTGAGAACTACAAATCAGGTAATTGACTGAGAGATCTTTTTAGATGCCTTCAAGGGGCAGTACATCCCAGCCACTGCTCAGAGGAGATTACAGATGGAATTTCTTGGTTTGATCTAGGGGAACATGTCGGTAGACGAGTATGAGTTTAGATTTACATCCTTGAGAAGGTACAACCTGGATACCAAGAGCAGTGAGATGCGAAAGGTCCACAAGTTTATGGATGGATTGAGACCTTCCATCAGAGTCAGATTTGCCCCATTTGACATCACGACTTACAAGGACGCCGTACATAGAGCTTAGTTGTGTGAGCAAGACTAAGTGATGCACTCCCCACGTTTGGTAAGGTTGTGAAGGGCAAGAATAGAGATTAAAAGAGATCAGCACTCGGACTGTATTGTCCGAGTGGGGAAGAGGTCGTTTGTTAGACGACCGAAGGTCGATGAGTCACGGGGTAGGATGATTATGCTCCCGGTGTATCAGGTCTCGACTTCAACTAGAGGTATAGTGATTGGAGGACCCTGGCTGACTACAGATCAATGTAGAGCATGCGGTAGATACCACGGTAGTAGGCTATGCCATGTATTGACTGAAGCATGTTTTAGATGTGACAAGACGGGGCATATGATAAGGGATTGTGTGAGAACTGTAAATTTTATGAGATTTGCTAAGTGGGAATTGTAATTCGGTGAATGTAATTATGATATGTTGATGTACACGCAAGTCTTAAACTTAATGAAGTATATGGAGATGAAGTTTTTCAGTCTTAAATGTGTATGGATTGAAATATGGCCTATGAAGTAGATTATGGTGAGTTTTGCATTTAGTTTCCTGCAATTGATGTAGCAGCAGTAGAATCTGTGAAGGTCAGATCGATCTCCAAGGATGAAAGATCGATCTCATAGCTCCAGAATGAAGAAAACGTGTAAAAAGCAGACAGGCAGATCGATCTTATAAGGAAGAAGATCGATCTCCTAATGCCTCTATCTAGCAAGAATCGATCCTGTCATAATGGCAAATCGATCTCCTTAACTCTCGACCTGGAAGAGATCGATCCCTAATTCAATGCCAGATCGATCTCCTCTTAGAAGAACAGATCGATCTTCACCTCGACCATATCAATCTTGTAGTTGTTAATGGAGCAGATAGAGCAGTTGAAATGAAGCAGAGATCGATCCCCATCAATGCCAGATCGATCTCATAAGTCCTTTCTATATAAGGATCACGAGATTTTTCCTAGAAATCGAGCGTTTCTCTCTCTGAAACCTAAACCTTCACCATTTTCACCCAAACCAAGCTTTCTCTCTCTAAGATTCACCCTATTCTAGACAAAATTAGACAAAAGGGGCAAGAGACAAAGTTGTTTCTCTTGGCAAGGAGAGCAACATACTAGAAAATCAAAGGTTGGCTTGAACAAAGGGAAGAAACAAGCATTCTACAAGCTTGGTCAAAAGAGGAGACAAACTAGGTAAGCTCACAAGACCTTGTTCTTAAGCATTATCATTTTTATATATGGGTGAATAAACATATATGTTTATATATTTGGTTAGAAATGTTTAAGGCATGATGGAACCAACAAGTGGGTTTAGTTAGAAGATTTAATGTGGATGTCTTGTGATGATTATAAGTTAACTAAAGTGTTGATAAAGATGTAGAAAGAGTTTCGAGATAATGTTGAATTAGAATGAGTAAGAGAAAGAGATGAAAAAATGAAAATGATGTATATTGATGATTTAATGATGTGTGGATAGCGCGAGAATTCGACACGAAAAACGAGGTTAGTCCGATGTTGGCTCTACCGAGAGGGGGGGTGAATCGGTTTTCTAACAATTATGGCAAATTAAAAATTAATAACAATTTAATCACAAATGATAATGAGCAATAAAGTGCAATGTAATAATGTAATGCAGAGTAGGGAAGAGAGAAACAAACACAATCGTTTATAGAGGTTCGGCCAAACTCTTGCCTACGTCCTCTCTCCTTGACCTTCTTGTCAAGTGTTTTCTTTCTCTCTATCAATAGAGCTTACACAGTTCCTTTTTGCAGGTTAAGGAATAACCTCTCTACCCTTAGCAATACAGAAAAAGTATTCAGCCTCTTATAATATACTCTCACTGAGGAACAATCCTCTTCTCTTTTAAGATAAGACTGAATACAATATAATGCTTTAAAGTGGTAGGACAAATGTAGCTTTTTTGCACTTAAGCTTTTACAATGATTCTCAATGAATGAGCAATAGGGACACAAAGAATGAAAGAATTAAAGCTTGAGAATGTTTGGAATATGCAGCAATAGTGTCTCCATTCTCTTTGTCTTCAATGCTTGGTTAAATACTGAAGGATGGGTAGTTGGACCATTAAATGCTATTCTTCCCGTTATGTTTTGC
Source organism: Firmiana major (assembly GCA_033439115.1). NCBI lineage: Eukaryota > Viridiplantae > Streptophyta > Magnoliopsida > Malvales > Malvaceae > Firmiana > Firmiana major. Next base: position 3,456,011 of record CM065913.1, on the reverse strand, counting down.
AGAAACTAGCCGTTGGGTGCCTCCAGTAGAGTGCCAGATCGATCTGCCTTCTTGGCCAGATCGATCTCTTAGTTATAAATCCTGCAAGATTGAAGCACAAATACACAAGGAGATCGATCTCATAGGTTAGCAGATCGATCTGTTAGTTTAAAGTAATGAGGCAGATCGATCTGTCGAATAGGCAGATCGATCTCCTTAACTCTCTGTTTGAAGCAAGATCGATCTCCAGATTGATCTGCCATGCAATCTCGTAGAGAGGAGATCGATCTCTCAACACTACAGATCGATCTCTTTAGCTCTCTGACTTTGAGGAGATCGATCTCTTCCTTACCAGATCGATCTCATAAGTTCTCTGACTTTGAGGAGATCGATCTCTTCCTTACCAGATCGATCTCTCAACTCTAGCTTTAGCCAGATCGATCTCTTAACCCTTGCAGATCGATCTTATTTTACCTTAATCTCTTTACAATGTTATAAGGCTAGGCAGATCGATCTCTTACTTCATGAGATCGATCTCTCATCAAGTAAAAGCCCAGGAGATCGATCTCTCATACACCAGATCGATCTCTCATCAGTAGAACTCTAAGTTCTGGTACTAATAACATCTAAACATGTTTGTATATCATCTTAACATTATTGAATTAACTTGTTTTGTCATTTCAAAATACATTAACTCAACAATCTCCCCCTTTTTGATATGACAAAACTCATCAATTTAAACATGTTTAGTGATTTTGCAAAACTCCCCTTTTTGTGAACTTTTGATTTTGTTAATGACTTAACTCCCCCTCAGTTAAATCTTAACTCCCCCTCAATTTAAATCATAACTCCCCCTCAATTAAATCATTCTTTTAAACATTTAACACAACCACAACACATGTTTCTTCTCCCCCTTTTTGTCATATCAATCACACACGAAAGAGAAGATTCATGGCATTTCAAAATTAACATTTTCATTAACTCACCAAATATCCAATCAAATCACATTTCATTCAAGCAAATTTTTCACAGATAACATCAAGTAGCTTAAAAGTGTTGTAACTACACTAAATCAAAGCACCTAATGCCTATTGTGAGGGAGGATCACGATCCAAAATATTCTCAACGTGCGTGCGTGTTACTTGGAGCTCATCGAACATCGCCTCTTGAGTCTCTTGAATCTTATCCACTCTTTGGGTTAAGTCCTCGATCATACGCCGCTGAGTGGCAAAGCCGTCATTAATCTGCTGACTGAGGTCCGTCACCATCGTTATGAGCATCTCCAATTCAGCAGGAGACGATGTTAGTGCAGTGGGCGGAGCCGATGGTTCCTGAGCTGGTGCAGCAGGTTGGTGTGCTGGTTCATCAGTGGGGTCCTCCTCAGCCTCAGCAGGTTGCTGTTCTTGCTTTTTCGTCCACTCTCCCCAGAAATTTTTATAGTACCCCATATGATGTAGGGTCCCAATGTTAAGCACGCTTTTGGGAGACGGGAGTTCGCCAGTTTCGCCGCTGCAGTTGATACCAAGGCGGTGAAGAAGATAAGCCACTGGTTGTGGAAAAACTATTGTGGTAGCTTGGCCACGCACAATCTTCAGCCAATCTTCGTATATAAAGTGAGGGAGGTTAGGTTTTTGGCTTGTGGTGTGAATGTGATGGAGCCAAAAACGATCGAGATGCCTAACGGTAGAATGACGAGTACCGAAAGGGCGGAGGTTCCATGAGATTATGAGGTGGAGTAACCGAAGGTGCATTGAAAGGTTACTCGCCTTGTCCCCGGGGAGTTCAAACGCAAAGGGGACTTCCTCATCCTCATTTGTTAAGCCTTCATCGCGTATATCAAACACTTTGGCTAGAACTTCAGAGTCAATTATAATGGATTGACCCATGACGAAGGTTTTGAAGGCAAGGATTTTGCAGGTGTCATCGGAGTCATAAACGAGTTCGGCATTGGAAAAGAATGCGAGAACGAGATTTGGAGGGACAGGAGTGTTGATTTTCAAGAAGTTTGTCCAACCAAACTCCTCAAAGTTTGACAAATAGGGAAACTCTATGCGATTGAGGAACGAAAAATCGATAGTGCGCCAATGCTTGATTGGCATGGTTGAAAAATATTCCTCATACCGCTTTCTTTTTGCTGGTGTTTTAAAACACCGATTGAAGGAAGTGATAGGAGGTGGAGGAATGGGTTGTGATGAGGAACCTGCCTCTCCTGTGGTTCTAGGGGGTTTGTTTGCTACTGACTTCCTAGGCATGATTCTAGATTCTAAAGAGGCACTAAATGGATTCAACAACGAGAAAAGCAATGAAACAGTACCTAGGTTTGACCTAGAATCAAAATGAACACAAATTGAAGACAGATTTTGAGAAAATCAGTAAGGAATGTTGGTTACAATACCGAATTTTGACACCGAGACGCAAGGAGGACCGTACAGAGATCGATCTGAGGAGGAATCGGAGGAAAAGATGCGAGGGAGATTTGGGAATTTGAAAATTGGGTTTCTGAAATTTGGGAATTTTACGCGGGTATTTATAGTCCAGGGCACAGGAGATCGATCTGTCGAGGCGACAGATCGATCTGTCATTTCCAGAAAGCCAAGGAAGATCGATCTGTCGTAAGGCCAGATCGATCTGGTCGCAAACAGAGGCTTAGGCAGATCGATCTGCCAAATGCAAAGATCGATCTATAGAATGCGGAAGCTTGAAGAGATCGATCTGTCGTGTGGACAGATCGATCTGCCTTTAAACAGAGACGTAAGGAGATCGATCTTATGGTTAGAAGATCGATCTGCTTAGCTTAACCTTGATGATTTAGGCTTGTTGGAGGTATGGAGATCGATCTATATTGCAAGGAGATCGATCTCTCATCCTCATTGCCAGAAAATCTTTGCAAAAACTCATTTAAAATCAATTTGAAACCAAGATTTTTGAAACACAAAAAATCCTAAGGCTTATCCATGAGTCCTAATTCACCTCTGAGGATACAAAACCTATCTCTATCAAGGGGTTTGGTGAATATATCAGCTATTTGATGTAGAGTGTCAATGTACTCTAAAATTATATCCCCTTTTTGTACATGGTCTCTAAGAAAGTGATGTCTAATTTCTATGTGCTTGGTTCTGGAGTGTTGTATAGGATTCTTAGACAGATTAATGGCACTGGTATTATCACATTTAATAGACACTTGTTTCATGTCAATACCATAATCTCTCATTTGTTGTTTAATCCACAACACTTGAGCACTACAACTACCAGCTGCTATATACTCAGCTTCAGTTGTGGACTGAGCTACACTGTTTTGCTTCTTGGAGAACCAAGAAATTAACCTATTTCCTAAGAATTGGCAAGTACCTGAAGTACTTTTCCTATCTATTTTGCAGCCTCCAAAATCAGCATCTGAAAATGCATGAAGGGCAAAAGTAGAGTCCTTGGGGTACCAAAGTCCTAGTGAGGGAGTGTCCTTGAGGTATCTAAAGATTCTCTTAGTTGCCAATAGATGTGATTCCCTAGGAGATGATTGAAATCTAGCACAAAGGCACACACTAAACAATATATCTGGTCTACTAGCAGTTAAATAAAGCAAAGAACCAATCATAGACCTATAGAGTTTAGTGTCTACACACTTACCACTTTCATCTTTGTCAAGCTTGATGTTGGTGCCCATTGGAGTGGTTTGAGGTTTGCAATTGTCCATCCCAAATCTCTTGAGCAAGTCCTTGGTGTACTTTGCTTGATTGATGAATGTTCCATCCTTTGTTTGCTTTACTTGAAGTCCCAAGAAGAATGTGAGTTCTCCCATCATGCTCATCTCAAATTCTCCTTGCATGATCTTAGCAAATTCTTGGCATAAAGACTCATTAGTTGAACCAAAAATAATATCATCTACATATACTTGTACAACTAGTAAGTCCTTATTTTTATTTTTTATGAATAATGTGGTGTCTACCTTTCCTCTTGAGAACCCTTTTTCTATTAAGAACTTTGACAACCTTTCATACCAAGCTCTAGGAGCTTGTTTTAACCCATAAAGTGCCTTAGATAATTTGAAAACATGTTCAGAAAATTCATGATTTTCAAATCCGGGAGGTTGCTCTACATAGACTTCTTCATTAATGAAACCATTCAAGAATGCACTCTTTACATCCATTTGATATAACTTGAAATCTTTATAACACGCAAAGGCAAGTAACATTCTTATTGCCTCTAATCTAGCTACCGGTGCATATGTTTCATCATAGTCTATGCCTTCCTCTTGTCTATAGCCTTGAGCAACTAGCCTAGCCTTATTCCTTACGATCACACTATTTTCATCCATCTTGTTCTTGAATATCCATTTAGTTCCAATTATTGAGTGATCACTAGGCCTAGGAACTAGTTTCCATACTTTGCTTTTCTCAAATTGATTTAATTCTTCTTGCATTGCTAGGAACCAATTATTGTCTTCTAAGGCTTCATTGACATTCCTAGGTTCAATTTGAGATACAAAGGCTATATATTGGCACATATTCCTTAGGGATGATCTAGTTCTAACTCCAAGAGTTGGATCTCCTACTATTTCACAATCTTTTACATATCCTAACTCTCTTGGTGCTCTAGGCTCTCTTTCTAAAACCTCTATTTCTTCTTCATCTTCTTTATTCAAGTCAAGCTTTTCTAGAAAGTCATCTTCTAAGCCTTCATCAAATATTCCAGCATTTTCATCATTGGTTGAATCTTTAGGTATATTATTTGATTCATCAAATACAACATGAATAGACTCTTCAACCACTAATGTTCTTTTGTTATATATTCTAAAGGCCTTTGAATTCAATGAATATCCTAGAAATATTCCCTCATCACTCTTGGCATCAAATTTTCCTAAGTTATCTTTTCCATTATTTAGAACAAAGCATTTGCAGCCAAAAGGATGGAAGTAACTAATGTTAGGCTTCTTGCCTTTGTAGAGCTCATAAGGAGTTTTCTTTAGCATGGGTCTTATCATAGCTCTATTAATTATATAACATGATGTATTTATAGCTTCAGCCCAAAAGTACTTTGGCAAGTTATTTTCACATAACATGGTCCTAGCCATCTCTTCCAAAGTTCTATTTCTTCTCTCAACTACACCATTTTGTTGTGGTGTCCTAGGGGCTAAAAAATTATGGCTAATTCCTTGATCATTGCAATACTCATCAAATCCTATATTTTCAAATTCTTTGCCATGATCACTTCTAATGCTTGTTATTGTATATCCTTTTTCATTTTGAGTCACCTTTGAGTAAGTTATGAATTTCTCTAAGGCTTCATTTTTTACTCTCAAAAAGAACACCCAAGTGTATCTAGTGTAATCATCAACTATTACAAAACCATAGTGTTTCCCACCTAGGCTAGTGGTTCTAGTTGGTCCAAACAAGTCTAAATGCAGTAATTGAAGAGGCCTAGTGGTGGATACACTATTCTAGGCTTGAAAGTTATCCTCTTGTGTTTTCCTTTGACACAAGCTTCACATATTTCTTCATGATCAAAGGATATTTTGGGTAAGCCTATAACTAAATCCTTTCTAGCTAATTTAGATAGCACATGCATGCTAGCATGACCTAGTCTTCTATGCCATAACCAAGATTCCTTTTTGTTGTCTACCATTAAGCATATGTTTTCATTTTTGAGTTCATTAAGGTAGACTATATATATGTTACCTTGCCTATGACCTAGAAGGAGAATTTTATTTGACTTAGGATCTATAACATTACACTTCATACAATCAAAAATTACTTTGTAACCTTTGTCACAAAGTTGACTAATGCTTAGTAAGTTATGCTTTAAACCCCTAACAAGTAATACTTTTTCTAAAGAGAAATGATCATTACCTATTGAGCCACTCCCTTCCACTTGGCCTTTGGAGTTGTCCCCAAAAGTGACTTCTCCACCAATTTTCGATTTGAAGGAATTGAAATGGCTTTTATCACCCGTCATGTGCCTTGAGCATCCACTATCTAAGTACCAAGCTTCTTTTGTTTTAGCTTTGTGGCTATGCTCAATCACCTATAACAAAAAAAAAATAAACACACTCAAGTCTTAGGTACCCAAATTCTCTTGGGTCCTTGGAGGTTAGTAAATGCAATTCTTGATCCCATTGGGATCCATTTTGCTAATGCATTGCAGTCCTTGGAATGAATTACCTCTTTTGGAATCCATATCCTTTTTACAATTTTTCCTTTAAGATTCCTCATCTTTATATTGCAATAATGTGACTTATGTCCCTTCTTATTACAATATGAGCAAGTAATTGCAGTTTTATTCATGCTCTTCCTAGCAATAAAACTCTTAAGATGGGTCTCCCTACTTTGTGCATTATACCCTAAGCCATTTTTGTCAAAAAATGCCCTTTGGGTTTCTAACATGCTATCTAGCTTTTGTTGCCCCATGTGAAATCTATTAAAGGAGTTATGTAAATTGCTATTTTTCTCCTTAAGGTCACAAATTTCTAGATTTGCAATCTCTAGTTTCTTCTCACATTCCAATTTATCTTTTAACATTATCTCATTTTCCCTTTTTAGTTTAGATATTAACTTTTTATACTTCATGCTCATAGATTCATACTCTAATGCAAGTTCATCAAATGCATCTTGCAATTCATCAAAAGAGTATTCATTGAGATTAGATGTTACCTTTTGATCATCATCAATAGCCATGAAGCATAGGTTGGCAATGTCCTCATTTGATTCATCATCGGAGCAGTCACTGTCACTCCATGTTGCTACCATTGCCTTCTTTTTATGAAACCTATCATTAGATCTTTTGAGAAGAGGGCAGTTAAATTTTATGTGTCCAGGTTTTTTACATTCATAACACACAATAGAGTCTTTTCTACCTACTTCCTCTTATTCTCTCCTATTGTTTCTCCTATTATTACTACTAGCTTTCATTCTCATGAATTTGTTGAATCTTTTGGCAAACATTGCCATCTCAATATCCTCCTCAATCCCACTCTCATTTTTAATCTCCTCTTGAGCTGTGGATTTTAGAGCAACACCCACTTTCTTGGGTGGCTCTTCATTTCTTTTAAGTTTCATCTCATAAGTAAGCAAAGATCCTATCAATTTATCTAGACACAATGTGTGAGGATCCTTAGATTCCTCAATTGCCGTTACTTTAGCTTCCCATGACTTAGGTAAGCTATTTAAAATTTTCTTTACCATTTCAATGTTAGAATATATTTTTCCTAAGGATTTTAGTCCATTAATTACGTCTGTAAATCTAGTGAACATATCACTAATTGATTCTCCTTCCTTCATCCTAAAAAGCTCATAATCATGTGTGAGCATGCCTACTTTTGTCTCCTTCACTTGGGTTGTACCCTCATGAGTTATTGCCAATTTATCCCATATTTGCTTGGCATTATCACACCCGGAGACTCTATTATATTCATTAGGACCTAAAGCACAAAATAATGTGTGCATAGCTTTAGCATTTAGTTGTGCACATTTAATGTCATTAGAATCCCATTCATCTTCTTCTTTGGGGATATCTCTTCCCTCTATTTTTTTTGTAGGGATTTGAGGTCCCTTAACTATAATTCTCCATACTTCATAGTCATTTGCTTGAATGAATAGCATCATCCTAGTCCTCCAATATGAATAATGTTCACCATTGAACATGGGAGGTCTAACCGTGGAGTGCCCTTCTCCTATCAAACTAGTTGCTACATTGTTAAGAGCCATTTGATGATTTTCTAACTCTTAGGAAGTTGTTCCTACGTGATTAAAGAGTCCTAGCTCTGATACCAATTGTTGGCTCTACCGAGAGGGGGGGTGAATCGGTTTTCTAACAATTATGGCAAATTAAAAATTAATAACAATTTAATCACAAATGATAATGAGCAATAAAGTGCAATGTAATAATGTAATGCAGAGTAGGGAAGAGAGAAACAAACACAATCATTTATAGAGGTTCGGCCAAACTCTTGCCTACGTCCTCTCTCCTTGACCTTCTTGTCAAGTGTTTTCTTTCTCTCTATCAATAGAGCTTACACAGTTCCTTTTTGCAGGTTAAGGAATAACCTCTCTACCCTTAGCAATACAGAAAAAGTATTCAGCCTCTTACAATATACTCTCATTGAGGAACAATCCTCTTCTCTTTTAAGATAAGACTGAATACAATATAATGCTTTAAAGTGGTAGGACAAATGTAGCTTTTTTGCACTTAAGCTTTTACAATGATTCTCAATGAATGAGCAATAGGGACACAAAGAATGAAAGAATTAAAGCTTGAGAATGTTTGGAATATGCAGCAATAGTGTCTCCATTCTCTTTGTCTTCAATGCATGGTTAAATACTGAAGGATGGGTAGTTGGACCATTAAATGCTATTCTTCCCGTTATGTTTTGCAGAAACTAGCCGTTGGGTGCCTCCAGTAGAGTGCCAGATCGATCTGCCTTCTTGGCCAGATCGATCTCTTAGTTATAAATCCTGCAAGATTGAAGCACAAATACACAAGGAGATCGATCTCATAGGTTAGCAGATCGATCTGTTAGTTTAAAGTAATGAGGCAGATCGATCTGTCGAATAGGCAGATCGATCTCCTTAACTCTCTGTTTGAAGCAAGATCGATCTCCAGATTGATCTACCATGCAATCTCGTAGAGAGGAGATCGATCTCTCAACACTACAGATCGATCTCTTTAGCTCTCTGACTTTGAGGAGATCGATCTCTTCCTTACCAGATCGATCTCATAAGTTCTCTGACTTTGAGGAGATCGATCTCTTCCTTACCAGATCGATCTCTCAACTCTAGCTTTAGCCAGATCGATCTCTTAACCCTTGCAGATCGATCTTATTTTACCTTAATCTCTTTACAATGTTATAAGGCTAGGCAGATCGATCTCTTACTTCATGAGATCGATCTCTCATCAAGTAAAAGCCCAGGAGATCGATCTCTCATACACCAGATCGATCTCTCATCAGCAGAACTCTAAGTTCTGGTACTAATAACATCTAAACATGTTTGTATATCATCTTAACATTATTGAATTAACTTGTTTTGTCATTTCAAAATACATTAACTCAACATCCGAGAACCGAGGATATTGTACCACTCAAGGTGCAGCAAGAGGTAAGGGAAATAAACCATTTGTGCTTGTGAGTTTTCAAATGAATGAAAACGTTTTAATAACATGAAAAAGGTTCAATGAAATGAGCATGTTTATGAGAAATGAGATGATTTGATGTTTTGATGAATGTGTGAGTGTTTTACCGGTTTGAGCTCGATTTTAATGAGATTTATGTAATTGTGAACACATATGGTTTATAACCAAAATGCGTTTTGTGATAACCACCATGAGCTCTACGTGAAAGCAAAACGATTTTTATACAACAATGGCATATTTTATGAGAAATGAGATGAATTGATGTTTTGATGAATATGTGTATGTTTTGCAGGTTTGAACTCGATTTTTTATATGATTTGTGTGATTGTGAACACATATGGTTTATAACCGAAATGAGTTTTGTGATAACCACTATGAGCTCTACGTGAAGGCAAAATGATTTTTACTGAGACTATGACTTGTCATGAGATGCACATCGGGCTTTGCTCTGGTAACATGTAAGGCCGGGTCATGCTCTAGTAGCATGTAAAACCGATTCCTCCGTTCTAGTTGTGAGATAATCCCGCTCTGGTAGCGATGGGTGCCCTTGCTTTGATAGCATGTAAGATTGGGCTGTGCTGTGATAGCATGTAAGATTGACGGCTGTACGACTTTGATCAAGTCTACAGCGAATGATGGCCATGTGTATTATTGTCGACGAAATCCCTCGATTTAGGGATGTCCGCCTAGGGGAGAAATTCAGTTAATGTGAGTGCCTATGACGTTGATTTCATATGAGTTTTTATAAATGCCTAGTCTTAATTTTTGTGATGATGATGTGATTTTACAACTGCGATTTATATCACGCATTCAGATTTGATGTGATGTGATTTGTGATTTTATCACATGAATTGTGCTGATGTCATTATTTTCTACCGTTATTTCTATAACGATTTACATGCTCAAATATTTCCATCATATTGTGTTTGTGATGATGATTTTTATAACTTCCCTTATCCTCCTTACTGAGCGTTTTGAGAGCTCACCATTTTTCCTCCCCCTCCAGATTATTTGAAGTAAGCGAGATAGAGCCTGCCGCATACGTGTAATAGGCTGGTGGACAAGATCTTCCTAGGCGATTGCTTGTACACGCATAAGGTATAATTTAGTTCATTTTGTATCCAGACAATGATGTAATACAGACATTTGTTATAAGTATTTTGGGATGTCATTAGGTTGATATGAAAGAAATGAGTTAAGACCTATGGGTTGATTCTTTTTGGGATATTATGTATTTGATTTCATTAAGTATGAATTGTGTGATCTTGGGTATAATGACTAGTGTTAAAACGTAAGTGGATAAATGACACTGCACAGGAATACACCCAGAGTCGGTAGTCTTAATTTAAGAAAAATCTCGAATTTGCCTATTTTTTGCACTTTCGGGCTATCACAGATTGCCCAAAGTTGGTCGAGATAATCCCAAAGAAGGGCAAAGAGTCAGAGAAGGATACAATTGGTACTTCTACCTCGAAGAGGAGGATTATAGTTGAAGGGAAGGGGAAGTAAGTTGTAGGATGCGGTCGAGTGTTTGCCTTGGACCAGACAACCGCAGATGCTTCAGCAGATGTGATTAAAGGTATGCCGCATATGTGGTTGATACAGATAAGGCACACCCATCATTGACAGATATTCTAATAGTCAGGGAGTTTCTCGATGTCTTTTCGGATGATCTACCAAGGTTACCACCAGATAGAGAGATGAAATTTTATATTGATTTGGTGCCTAGTACTGAGCCAATATCCAAACCACCATATCGTATGGCTCCAATTGAATTGAAAGAGCTAAAGAAGCAATTGCAAGAATTTTTGGATAAGGGGTTCATTAGACCGAGTGTTTCACCTTGAGGAGCACCGGTTTTGTTTGTTAAGAAGAAGGATGGAAGCCTCCGACTGTATATAGATTACCGGTTATTGAATAAGGCTACCATTAAGAAAAAGTACCCCCTTCCATGTATTGATGATCTGTTGGATTAGCTTCGGGGAGCACAGATCTTTTCCAAGATCGATATGAGGTTTGGGTACCATCAATTGAGAATTCAGAGTAGATATGTGCCCAAGACAGCTGTTTGTAACCGTTATGGTCATTATAAGTTTTTGGTTCTGCCTTTCGGGTTAACAAATGCTCCCGTAACTTTTATGGTATTGATGAATGAAGTGTTCAAGCCATACCTAAACCGGTTTGTCATAGTGTTCATAAATGCATTCTAGTGTATTCGAACTCGAGGGAAGAGCATGAGCAGCATCTGAGCATTGTGCTATAGACCCTTAGAGAGAGGAAGCTATATGCGAAGCTCAGTAAGTGTGATTTTTGGTTGAAATAGATATCATTTTTAGGTCATGTGGTATCGAAGGACGGGGTGTCAGTTGATCCATCCAAGAGAGAAGCAGTAGTTCAGTGGGAACAACCCAAGACAATCACTGAGATCAGAAGTTTTTGGGCTTAGCTAGATATTACAGAAGGTTTGTAGAGGGCTTCTCGAAATTTGTTGCTCCTTTGACTCGTCTCACTTGGAAGAATGTGGTATTCGAGTGGAATGACAAAATGTGAAGAGAGTTTCAGAGAACTAAAGCAGCGACTGATCACCGCATCGATTCTTACCATTTTGACTAGCTTAGGAGGTTTCTCTGTATATACGACTGCCTTGGGACAAGGACTTGGCTGTGTATTGATGCAGAATGGGAAAGTAGTTGTTTATGGATCCTGACAGCTTAAGGGCCATGAGAAGAACTATCCAACTCATGATTTAGAGTTGACAGCCGTAGGGTTTGCATTAAAGATACGGCGCCACTATTAGTACGGTGAGAAATTTCAGGTATTCACTGATCATAAAAGCTTCAAGCATCTGTTTTCACATAAAGAATTGAATATGAGGCAGGGATGATGGGTAGAGCTTCTGAAAGACTATGATTGTGAGATACTTTATCATCCGGGTAAAGTGAATGTAGTCGTTGATGTCTTGAGCAGGAAGAACCTCAGGATGGTATCATACATGATGGTCAGGGAATATGAACTGTTAGAGCAGTTTACTAGCCTCAGTCTGGATATAGACCCTTCTGATACTGACAGTGATTGTGTGATAGCTAGTCTGAAATTGGAACCAGATTTGATAGACCGGATCAGACAAGCTCAATGTATTGATCCCTTCTGTATTGATCGGGTTAGTCAGACACAGATGGGTAGAGTGAATGAATGCATAGTTAGTGATGATGGCCTACGGAGATTCATAGGTCGAATTTGCGTTCCCGATGACCCACAACTAAAGAGATTGATTTTGACAAAAGCTCATTCATCGAGGTATACAATGCATTTGGGGAGTAACAAGATATATCAGAACCTCCAGAAAGTGTATTGGTGGTCAGGGATGCAGAGAGATGTGGCGAAGCATGTGGTTAAGTGTTTGGTATGTGAGCAGGTTAAGGTAGAGCATTAGAAGCATGTGAGATTATTGCGGCCTCTACCTATATCGACATGAAAATAAGAGCATATCACCATGGATTTTATTATGGGTTTACCGAGGACCCAAGAGTGATGAGAGAATCTTTTTAGGCTACTCCTTGAATTCAAAGGCATATAGAGTATATAACAAAAGAACCTTGATGGTTAAAGAATCAATACATGTAATATTTAATGAGTCAAATGATGTATCTAAAGGTTTAACCAATGATGAGGATATTGAAATATTTGATGAGAACTTGAAAGATACCTCAAACATAGAGAATGATCTATTAGAAAAACTTGACATTAATAAAGAGGATGAAGAAGAACTTGAAATATTAGAAAGAGAGTCTAGAGCACCAAAAGAATTAGGATATGTCAAAGATTGTGAAATTATAGGTGATCCAACTTTTGGAGTTAGAACAAGGTCCTCTCTAAGAAATATATGTCAATATATAGCCTTTGTATCTCAAATTGAACCAAGGAATGTCAATGAAACTTTAGATGACAATAATTGGTTTTTAGCAATGCAAGAAGAACTAAATCAATTTAAAAGAAGCAAAGTATGGAATTTAGTCCCTAGACCTAGTGATCACTCTATAATTGGAACTAAATGGATCTTTAAAAATAAGATGGATGAAAATAGTGTGATCATAAGAAACAAGGCTAGGCTAGTTGCATAAGGCTATATGCAAGAAGAAGGAATAGACTATGATGAAACTTATGCACCGTAGCTAGATTAGAAGCAATAAGAATGCTACTTGCCTTTGCATGCTACAAAAACTTCAAATTATATCAAATGGATGTAAAGAGTGCATTTTTAAATGGCTTCATCAATGAAGAAGTTTATGTTGAGCAACCTCCCGGTTTTGAAAGTCTTGAATTTTCTGAACGTGTTTTCAAACTTTCTAAGGCACTTTACGGTTTGAAACAAGCTCCTAGAGCATGATATAAAAGACTGTCAAAGTTCTTAATAGAAAAAAGATTTTAAAGAGGAAAAGTAGATACTACTTTGTTTATAAAAAATAAAAATAAAGATTTACTAGTTGTTCAAGTGTATGTAGATGACATTATTTTTGGATTAACTAATGAATCTCTTTGTCAAGAGTTTGCTAAGATCATGCAAGGTGAATTTGAAATGAGCATGATAGGAGAGCTCACCTACTTCTTGGGACTTCAAGTGAAGTAAACTAAAGATGGAACCTTCATCAATCAAGCTAAATATACTAAGGATTTGCTCAAACGATTTGGAATGGATAACTGCAAACCTCAAGCAACTCCAATGGGCACCAACATCAAGCTTGATAAAGATGAAAGTGGTATGTGTGTAGACACTAAACTATTTAGGTCTATAATTGGTTTGTTACTTTATCTTACTGCAAGTAGACCAGATATTTTGTTTAGTGTATGCCTATGTGCTAGATTTCAATTTTCTCCTAGGGAGTCACACTTACTAGCCATAAAAAGGATCTTTAGGTATCTTAAAGACACTCTCTCTCTAGGATTTTGGTACTCTAAGGACTTCACCTTTGCTCTTCATGCTTTTTTTGATGCAGATTTTAGAGGTTGTAAAATAGATAGAAAAAGTACTTCCGAAACATGCCAATTCTTAGGGAATAGATTAATATCATGGTTCTCTAAGAAACAAAATAGTGTAGCACAATCCACAACAGAAGCAGAATATATAGCAGCTGGTAGTTGTAGTGCTCAAGTGTTGTGGATTAAACAACAAATGAAAGATTAAGGTATAGACATGAAGCAAGTCTTAATCAAATGTGATAATACCAATGCCATTAATCTCTCTAAAAATCTAATTCAACACTCTAGAACTAAACATATTGAGATTAGGCATCATTTTCTTAGAGATCATGTATAAAAAGGAGATATAATTCTAGAATATATTGATACTTTACGTCAAATAGCCGATATCTTCACCAAACCTCTTGATAGAGATAGGTTTTGTATTCTTAGAGGTGAATTAGGACTCATGAATGCTCCTTAAGATTAATTCCCTTCAAAACCTTGATTTCAAATTGATTTTCAACTGAATTTTCAACTCATTTTCTGGGTAAAAAGTATGAGAGATCGATCTCCTAACACTATAGACCGATCTTCATGCTCCAAATTGGCCTAAAGCAGTAAGGTTCAGCTAAGCAGATCAATCTTCTATCCCATAAGATCGATCTCCTTAAGCTTCTGTATTTCACAGATCGATCTTTGCATTTGGCAAATCGATCTCCTTCAGCCTTTGTAAAGTTGCAGATCGATCTCTACATTTGGTAGATCGATCTCTTTGAACTTCTGTATTTTGAAGATCGATCCCTTAAAACATCAGATCGATCTCTTCAAGTTTCTAGAAATATCAGATCAATCTGGTACCTCGACAGATCGATCTTCTTAGCCTTGGGCTATAAATACTGCTTCAAAATCCTTAAATTTCAAAAACCCAGAATTTCAAATCCCTAACCCTCTGTCACGCCTCCTCCTTCGATTTTCACTCCCAGATCGATCTCAATAAGGTTCTCGCCCAATCTTTTCATCAATCTTTGTTCTAGTAACCCACATTGTCGAATTATCTTCAAAAATTTCTTTGTTTTTGTTGAAATCATCTTTAAGGCAATTCTTAAACTGTTTCATTGCCTAGGTTTCTAAAGAACTATTTAAACTATTGCCGAGGGTGTTTAAAACAATCTTAGAGTGTGTCTAGCTAAATCCATAGTAATCAATCATGCCTCGTCGTCTTCAAAGAAGTGCAACCAAACCACCTAGATAACCATCTAATATTGATAGAGGTTCCTCCTCCCAACCTCAAACTGCACCTCCATCTGCTGTCACTACCTTTGGCAGGTGTTTTCAAACACCTGTAAAAAGGAAACGATATGAAGAGTATTTCTCTACTATGCCAATAAAACACTGGAGAACAAATGATTTTTCTTTCCTTAATCGTATAGATTTTCCCAATCTATTAAAAACGGAAGAGTTTGGTTGGCTTCCATTCCTTAAGATAAACACACCGGCACCTTGGAATATTATTAGGGCCTTCTTCTCAAACGCCGAGCTTATATATGACCCTAACAATACGTGTAAGATTCTAGGATTCAAAACATTCGTCATGACTAAAACAATTTCTGTAAACACAACTTTATGAGCCCAAGTGTTTGGGATTGAAGATGTTGGGCTGACTGATGAAGAGGAGGAGGTACCCCTTGAATTTAACTTGCCCGGGGATAAGGCTAGTGACCTACCAATGCATCTTAGGTTACTACACCTTATAATCTCGTGGAACCTCAGACCTTTCGGTACCCGTCATTCCACAGTCAGGAAACTAGGCCGTTTTTGGCTCCACTACCTTCACACTTCTCAAAACCAAAAACCAAATCTAGTCCATTTCATCTACGAAGATTGGCTAAAAATCGTGCGTGGACAAGGCTCCACAATAGTCTTCCCGCAACCGCTTGCATACCTGCTCCAACGACTCGGGGTCGATTGCTCTTGTGAGACCAGTGAAGTGCCTTCTGCAAAGAGCGTCTTGAACATTGGCACACTTCACCATATGAGGTACTACAAGGACTTCCAAGGGCAATGGAGGAAGAAATGAGAAACCCATCATGAGGCAGCCATAGAAGAGGATCTACCAGTTGAGCCTACTGCCCCGACTACAGAAGTTCCTTCTTCGTCGACTGCTCAGCCTACTGCACCTGCCTCATCTTTCGACGGGATGGAATCAATTATGACCATGATTATGGAGCTTAACAGGAAGATGGATGAAGGCTTTGCAAACCTTCATGCCACACAGCAGGCCATGTTCGATAAGTTGCATGTCACCTGCACTCGAGTCGAGAAACTTTTGGAGCGATTTCCTCCTCCACTTAGGATATGCTTGATTAGATTGTTCTAGATGCATTGTTATTTTGAAACATGTTTGAACGATTATCTTTTGAAATGACAAAATCTATGTTGAAACATTATCTATGTTAATTTTATGTTTAGTAATTTCCTGATAAATGATACATGGTTTTATGACTTAATTGTCATTGATATGACAAAAAGGGGGAGAAGAGAATATATTAAAAATATATTAAGAAAACATGTTTAAAGAGAGCTTAAATTAAGGAGGAGCTAAGGGGAGCTTACATTAAGGGGGAGTTTTTGAACAAAGAGGAAGTTTTTTTTTGAAACCAGAGAATTAGATGCATAAAGTTAAATGGGTAACTAAACATGTTTATAAAATTAGTTTATTGAATAAGTTTTGTCATATCAAAAAGGGGGAGATTGTTAAGTTAATATATTTTGAAATGACAAAACAATAATTCAATAATGGACATTATAAACTTAGAAATGCTTTAAACATGTTTAGAGTTTATTTAAATACATATTATTGCCAGAAACTAAGTATTTAAGGATGAGAGATCGATCTCATAAGATGAGAGATCGATCTCCTGGGTTTTCAAGTATGAGAGATCGATCTCATGAGAATATGAGATCGATCTGCTAAAGGATTAAAAACTCAAAGAGCTGTATAGGATGTTGAGGAAGCAGAGATCGATCTGTAGGGGTTATGAGATCGATCTATAAATTACAAAATGCCTAAGAGATCGATCTGGTCTAGGAAGAGATTGATCTCCTCTAAGACAAAAGCTAAAGGTATTAGATCGATCTATGTTCAAATAGAGAGTTTATGAGATCGATCTCCTGTGGATAGAGATCAATCTCCTCAACGTTAGAGAGTTTAGGAGATCGATCTAAGGTGATTAGAGATCGATCTCCTCTCTACAAGAATACTTGCTAGATCGATCTGGAGATCGATCTTTCTCCAAACAATGAGATTAGAAGATTGATCTGATGGTTCGACAGATCGATCTTCACTAATATTTTTCAAAGTATAAGATCGATCTCAACAAATATGAAATCGATCTTCATGCTTTAAGTTGCTCCGTAATTGCAGGAATTTAAACTAATAGATCGATCTGGTCATGATGGAAGATCGATCTGGTACTCTACTGGAGGTTTTCAACGGCTCTTTCTGCAAAATCTTCAACGAAAAATAGCATTAAATGCTCCAACTACCAATCCTGCTGTATAAAATCAAGCATTGAAGACACTGAAAAACAAGAGACTTGTGCTGCAAATTCTGTATATTCTCAAGAGATCTTTTCTAACATTCTCTTTGTCTTCAACATCACATTAATTGTATTGTGTGAAAGAAACCTTGTGTAGAAGTTATTTTTCCTACCCTAAAAAAGTTTCACTTTGTATTCATCCTTAATTCAAGAGAGAAGAGGAGAGTTCTTCTGTGAGATATTTTTGTAAGGGGTGAATACTTGTCTTTGTAAAAAGGGGTAGAGAAGTTATTCCTTAACCTATAAAAGGGAGTTTGTATCAACTATTGATATAGTGAAGGAAAGCTCTTGACAAGGAGGTCAAGAAGAGAGGACGTAGGTAAGAGATTGGCCGAACCTCTATAAATTACTGAGTTTGCTGCTTCCTTCCCTTATCTCCTTTAATTTATTGCATTGTACTTTATTGATTATTCTTTGATTGCTTGCAATAAGATTCAATTAAGTTTAAATTTAGCATTATCATTAGAAAACTGATTCACCCCCTCTCGGTAGAGCCAACATATATAATATTATATATATATATATATATATAAAATGAAATGAAAAAATGAAAAAAGAAGAAAAAAAGAAAAATGGAAAAATGGGGAGAAAAATTCGATGATGCATCGGCTATGAGTAAGCAGATAAGCGGTCCAAATTGACCGATTTAATTTTCAAAAAATTTATTTGAAATTATATTTGATCGAAATTGACCCGGGTTAAATATATAATGTGTAGGGAGACAATAGGCGACGAACGTGAATTCGATCGAGCCTCGAATTGTGAGCCATCACGAAAACTCGAGTAAGTGAATCTTACTTGCTATAACTTGTATAGTTATACAAGTTAGGAATTAATCGAATAAGTTGCAGATTAACTCCGTATAAAATGCTTAGAAAAGACTTAAGATGACATGGTGGAAGTGTTAATGGGCTCCACGGATGACCCAATAATTGTTAATGGGCCTAAGGAGCCCAATGAGTCTTAATAGAATAAATAGTAAAGTCGAAATGAACTTAAAATAGAGTTGGGCTCATTATGAGGCAACGAGGCCCAATAAGAGCAATTAGGCCCATTTGATGAAATGACTACATAGAAAAAGATAAATGAGTTATCAAACTTAATTGATGTGATTGATAATTATCTGCAGCTCCAAGAGATATATTCGGAGCCGGATAGACTAATATACGGAAAGTGAAAAAAAGTGAAAAAGAGAATTTGACGGGATTCCAGGTAAGGGAACTATGCTAGCTCTTAGAGATAGTTGTACTTATTTTTATCATCGTTTGCATACACTTAAATTCTGTATAGAGTATGGATATGAAATTTCTGGATAGTACCCAAATATGAAAAAATTACAAAAATACCCTTAAACCCGAGATTTATAAAAATGCATAAAGTGTATGAAATTCATGTTTTCTCTGTGAAAAAGAGATTTTGTAAAGCTGGAATGATAGACTAGCTCACGATTTGACTATATGCATTAAATTGCACGTTTTTCTAAAGTATGATTTGATTGACGAGTGATTTGATGGGATGCTACTCTCTCATTCTGTTTTGTATTGTTTTGCGTATCACACTTGGTTTTGAGTACTACTATTGTGGGAAATAGAGCCAACTGCTAAATAGCTGTGTGTGAAATCGTGCTGGAGCCGTCAGATTACTTGTGAGTTACACATACCGCCTCGCACAGGAATTTATATGATTTTTACATGACATAGTGCTGGAGCCTTGCTTGCATTAGATTTGATAAGATTAAATAAACGATAAGGTGCTAGAGCTATAATGAGATCTGTGGATGATCCAGATCCGCTCGCACTTGATTTTGGTATGGCATATGAACAGACCATGCTGGAGTACTGCTCGCACTGGGTTCTGTTGTGATGCGTGATTGAAACTGTACTAGAGCCCTCATGTAGACTGTGTGTCACACTAACTTGCTCGCACTGGATTTTAGACAAGTGATGGTTGATTTCTTATATTGATGTGGTAATACCTTGAGATTACTCGGTTCTCTCAGTATTCTGGGGTCCACGAAGTACGCTGTACCATGTGATGAGACATGGAGTACAATGTACTGTGCAGTCTTCAGACTTTTGATTTACCCACAGGATGGATTGACCCACCTCCCTGAGGTATATGATACTCCGCACACCTGATCCGTGATACTTGGAATCATCGACTATGTACATATGTCCATTGGTATTATTATGGAATCCTATCCAAGTCTTCAAAATAATCTTATTGTTGAATTGCTTACTAACTGATTTGAAAGTGAAATGAAAAGAAATGATTGAGCTTCTATCGATTGATGATTATGGTATAGAATGCTTCTGTTTTCAGTGAATGCATTTATTTAAGAAATGATTGAGCTTCTATCGATTGATGATTATAGTATAGAATGCTTCTGTTTTCAGTAAATACAAGTGTTTTGAAAAGTAAATGCATTTGTTTTATGAGATGATAAAACATGCTTTATGAGCATCATAAATAATGTGGTCATCTACTTGCTTTCATATATTTCTTACTATGTGTGTTATGCTTATCCATTTACTTTTCCCCCTCTACAGAGCATTTCCAGTAGAGTGTGTTAGTTGCATTCGTCCTGCGATCCTTTACACACAGCTATTTAGCAGCATCGAGGTATACACATATATGTACTTTTTATATCTAAATAATAGTGTACAGTGATGTAGGCACGTTATATGGGGGATGTGTATGTAAAACAATGTAAACAACTTTCTAATTATGAAATGGTAACTTTATGAGCTTCCACGATGTTAGTGTCAGAGACGAAAGCATTACCTGATATGTATATATATAACATATGAAACTGAGTGATGGATATTGACTCACAGCCCAACAAACTGAAGTGTGGTAAATTCGCGAAAAATTTGTAGTGATTTTTGAGAAAACGGGTTGCTACAAAAAATGGGAAGAGAATTAAGTAAGTATTTAAGGAAGGGGGAGTATAAGAAATAATGATTATACCATGCAAAATCACATTTATGCTTGACTTTAGAGGGAGACAAGATTTTACAAAATTACAAGAAGTTACATATTTAATTGAGAAGGAGAAGTTAAAATCAATTCATTTTAAATTTTATCATATATATATAAAAGAGGTAATTATTGACTTTGAAATAGTTAAGATTTTGATATGACTTCATGTGAACTTAAAAAAAATATCATTTTAATCATAAGTATGAAAGTATGTATTGTACAAATCTTGTATAATCATGCTTGGTGAATGAAGAGTCAAATATGCATGATCTTAAGTGATAGATCATCTTTGCAAGAGATTTTATCTTGCAATGAATTCCAATAATATGAGTTTACTAGTATTAGTATCGATACACTATGAATGTGTTCGATACAATATGTTTAAATATTGGTGAGACTGATGATGATTCGATACCTTATCATAACCATGAAACATAAGTTTCATGCTTTATCTAGTACTAATACAATTAAGATTAGTGTCGATGCATGTATGTTATTTTGTGTAGGATCTCTTCATAAAGTATCAACACACAGAAGGAATATATTTATACCTTTTAAGTCTGACAGATCCTAATGATCAATTTTTTAGTCTAACCAATAGGAAGAATCTTAAAGTTACATCATCAATAATTAAAAACTTAAGTAGAGCTATTTAAGAAAAAAAGCTAAGAGTTGAACAAGAGAGAGCCAAAGTTTCAAATTCGTAGTTATACTCATATCGAAGCTTCATTCAAAAATGGGAGGAGAAAAGAGACAAAGAGTTCATAGTCTTCATCATTGGTCTCTAGTATAATTCATTCGGTGAACCAAACTATTCTTATTCAACTCAGTAAAGGCATTTGTACATCATTTGTAAACCCATTCCAACTTTGTAAAATGAGAAAGTTCCCTAGAGAGCTGCATTTGTAAAGTGAGGATCGGGTAGGTTCAAGGTTTACTCCATCAGTCAGAAAAAAAAAAAAAAAAAGGAGAGTTTGTAAAGTTTACTCCTTAATCCAGAAAATGGAGTGCTTGTAAAGGTTGCTTCTTTGAGTCTTGAAAAGGGAAAGTGTAGATTTTCTCCTAAAGCTTGTGAAGAGGGAGAGTTGATTGGTTTATCCTCAAGCCTAGGAAAAAGGAAGGTTGTCTCATTAAGCCTGCAAAAAGGAGAATGTTGTAATCTGTTTTCAATATGGAATTTTTCATTGTAGACGGTATTGGCAAAAATGTTAAATCTCTATTAAATCAATTGTGTAATACTTCTCTTCCGTACACTTTTACTTTCTTTATTGCCTTATTGTTTTACTTGCTATTTGTTTAGATGTTGATTAGTTAGTATGGGAAGAACTTGAACTAGGAAACAAAAATTAAGCAAGAAACTCATAACTGATTTATCCCCGTTTCGGTTAGTAGCAAGCCAATTACTTTTTTAGATATTTTTGAAAAAAAAACCAATTTAGAAAATAGAATGAGGAGATTGAAAGAAATGAAAATGTGGATTTCGAAATGAAATCAAAATCAAGTAATGGTGGTCAACGGTGGAGGATGACGACAATTAGTGCTGGTCAATGGCATCAAAAAATCTTTAGAAAGATAATCTCTAGATTAGAGAAAGAGAGGGAAGAGGAGAAAGGAAGAAGAAATGGAATGGGAGATAAAGAAATTTTTTATAATTATTTATTAATTTTTAGTGTAATTTTATTTTATTAATTAATTTAGATTTTTTTATTAATTAATTATATATAATAATTCTTTTTTGTTAATTAATATTAATACAAAATTTTAATTAATAATTATTTTTATTAATTAAGTATGATTATATTATTTCTTATAATAAAATCATAATTGATTTTATACAAGGATAAAATAATCTCTTATTCTAACCATATCCTCCATTTCATTTTAATGAACCAAATTTCATAATACAAATTTTATTCTATTCCTCTTCTCTCTTTTATTTTCTGAAGATATCTATTTCATTTAATCACATCATTTTTTTGAATATAAATAAATATATATGATATACCCTCTCGATTTAATCACAAAAATTGGCTGTATACTTTGATTGTCATTTAATCACATCATTTTTTTGAATATAAATAAATATATATGATATACCCTCTCGATTTCTTTTTAGTAAATTTTTACATAAATCATACTGTATATTATTTAAAATTTATAATTATAATGCTATTGATAACTATTATTAATAAAAAAAATTAGAAAAAAATGAAATTGAAAAATTAATAGACATTTAGGGGCAGTTTGGTATCTTAGAGGGAAAGTGATTGCAACGTAAAGTGATTGCTGAGAAAGTGATTGCTGGAAAAGTGATTACTGGGAAAGTAATTTTGTAGTGTTTGGTATGCAATGTAAAGTTATGTTTAAATTGCAGGGAAAGTAACTTTACAGAGTTTGGTATGCATTCACTTTGCTGGGAAAGTTATGTCAAATTCCAAAAATACCCATAACTATAAAAAACAACTTTAATGCAATGAAAAAATTAATTAAAATGAAAATGTAAATGATATAAAATTATATTATTAATATTACTCATTATTTGTAATTTTAAATTTTCATGATTATTAATTTAAATTTTAATGAGTAAATTATTACAAATTCATTTATTAATTTAAATTTACAAATTTATTAATTTACAAATTCATGTATTATTAATTTAAATTTTAATTCATCTATTATTTTTAAATAATGTCATAATAATTTATTTTAGTCCTTATAAAATATTTTTTATGTATGATAATTACCTATAACATCCATAAAAGTATTTTTGTATTTTTTGTAAAAGGGTAATTTGGGTAAAATTGAGTAAAATTAACTTTACAGCCAAGGCCGCAAAGTGATTACAGCCTACTTGGACTGCAATCACTTTCCAGCTTTTGGATGTAAAGTGATTGCAGTTACAATCACTTTACATCCAACTTTCTTAATAACAAACGTTGTAATCACTTTGCGCCCAATTAAATTGCAGCGCAAAGTGTTTACTTTCATGATACCAAACGGAGCCTTAAGTGTTTAAGGAAGGAAAATGAAAAAAAAAAAAGAAAAAGTTCTTCAAGTTGAAACAAATTGCTTATTTTATTTCCTCATTAACAAAGAAAGTAATTTTTTTAATCAATTGATGAATAAATTCACTACTTTCTCTCAATTGAGCACATATTTTTATCTTATGTGATTATGTGATTAGTGTAATAAAAAGTCTTGGATTTGCAATAAAGCTTTTATTATAAACAATTTTTTCATCCATGAAAATTTAAAATTTTGAAGTGAGAAATTTTTTTTTTTAAATTCACGAAAAAGTATAAAAAAAGTAAAATTTAAACCTTGAATCTCTCTGTCTTGAGAATGGAAATCAACTCTAAATAACCACGTACATCAAATAATTCTTTATATATATTTGCCTTATTTATCAACAAGGGTCCCCAAAATATTTCCAATTATTTAAAATAAGTGACCTTTCATTAATACCAATTTCGAGGCTTTAAATTTTGTCGAAAACAACCAAATGTGGGGTCCAATGTAAGAAAATGAGAAACAACAAAAAAGAAATCACAAAAATAAAATAAATAATAATAACAATAATAGCATCATAGATTTCGTGTGAAGGATATTTGGGCCTTCGTGGGCATCCACCATATAAGGACCATCTGCCCCATTATGACCGGCATGCCTTCCAAACACATGTGAATCAGATTCCTCCAGTCACTTCTTTTTATTATTTTGATTGATATTTTAATTTTCAATTCTTTTTTTTATAATTTGGGCACGATTCTATTTTTTTTTTTTAAATTGGAAAACTACAATAGACTTTTTTTTTAAAAAAGGCAATTGCCGTGATTAATAATTTTTGCAGAGTATAAAGTTAGAGAATATGCTATTTAATTAATATATTATCTATATTCTATGCATCAGAAAGTGAAAATTTTGAACTTTACAAATAGCACTGTTAATTAAAATATTGTTACATTTTTTAATTATTCTTATATGAACTTATGTGTGTTTTCAAAATTTATCTCTTTGGGATTTATGGTGTGACAATTGGAGCATCATTTATGGCCTACTACTTAACATGCTTTGATGTTGAAATCTCCTCTGATTTGGTCTTCTATCCTGTCATTTGTAGATTCCATATTTGAATTTAGATTTCAAGATTGATTTTTAAGTTTTATTTTATTTTATTCTTTTTCAACTCTGTAGACAAAGCCTAAAAATGGTATATAAAAGACTCGAGAATAATTTTGTTCAAGTTTGAGTTTGGATCATGCTTAGAGAAGGCAAAAGTTAATGCGATCTGAAAACCTCGTGTAATTGGCTCGAAATCAAACCTAAATTGATTTGAATTCAATCTAAACCTAAATTGATTTGAATTCAACTTAATTTAAACTTGAATTGAATTGAACTCAAATTTGATAGTAATTCAAATTAACTTGCATCTGACTTAACTCGAACCTGAATGGATTCGAACCTGTATTGATTTGAAGCCAAGTTAACTTGAGCTTAAAATGATTCGACCTTAAATTCAAAACTAACAGTAAATAACTAAATATTTAAATGCCATAATTGATAACCAAACTACTATATTATGGTAATAATATAATTTTTTTTTTTAATAATATGGAGGTTAACTTTTTTTATCCCTAGTTAAACTTAAGTGTTTACTTTTATGATACATTCATCTGCATTCAACCATAAACAAAATTTTGAAATAGTTTACCTAGAATTAGTACAACGACAAACCTAACCACGCACAAAAGTTATATTTATTGTATGTTAAAAGTGTGGTTGGTTGACTAATGCAATGAATTGAGAAGAATACTTGAAAAAGAACTTATGTAGGGAAGACGCTTCTACGAAACTTTCTTAAGAACATGAGTTTCTCCACATTGGTGTACATGGCTTAAGAAATATTGTTCCGAAGATACAACATTTAATTAAAAGAAGAATTAGATTGCACTTCTAATTCCTCTTGAACTCACTTAAACCAAAAATCAAACAAAGAACGAGTGCAAAAAGGGAAATATAATTTTTAGATTGAAAATATGTAAAGATGTTTTAAAATTAAAGCTGTTTGAAGTATTTATAAGCCACTATATGGGTAAGAAACACCTTTTAATGATTAAACACGACTTCAGTGAAGAATCACCACTTTTGGAATGAAAAGATAAGTCCAACAAACTTATTCTTAACTTTCTAGAAAACGCATTCGAAAGCTCAAGGATGGTATTCGAATTCCTTAAGCCAAATTTCAAACAGAATGTACATTTTTGCAAAGTATTTGCATTCCCGAAGCAAAATTTGAATGCCTCTCTAGGGTATTTGAATGTCTTCTTTTTGTACATATATCACAAGGCAAAATGTATGCTTGCATTTTTCATTTGCAGAATGTACAATTAAATAAGATATTATAATTTCCTATTTTTGTACATAATCTTTAGGTAATATGTATATTTGCACTATGCAAAATGTACATATATATATATGTGTGCTTTAGATAGAATGTACATCATGCTATTTCATTCCAAAATTTCAAGGCATTTGAATGACCTTATTTTTTCATAAGCTTTAGGTATTATTTACTTATATACCGTAGGCAATATATTACAGACATACTAGGCAATTGTACATCTTATTGTTTTTCATTTTAAAGCTTATTTTATACTTTTAAAACATCTTTTTTTCTTAAGACATATGCAATTATATGATGTATAAACATTTGTATTAAATTAAACACTTTAAAGTACTTTTAAAATCATGTTAGTTTGGTAATATATACAATAATCCCCATTTATTACCAGACATGCACATGTATGCAAACCTAAAGAGAAAGTGCAATTTAGTTCTTATGGCGTTTGTTTAAAGGTGGCCAAAGGTTAAACCTTAAAATTGAATATGAGACACAATGAAACATATTCGCCCCTTACACCGATTTGTGAGTTCTTCTAAAAGACAATATTTTTTTGTCATGGGACTTTACTTTATTTTGCGTTAGCATGTACTATAGGATTAATAGAAAATCTATACGGAATGTCATCTCACTTCTTTACTTGCATAGGAAGACTTATCAAGAGTGCATTACAACTTTTTATATATATACAAAGCTTTACCTAAGGAAGTTATAAATCAATTATGGATTTTTATCTAACCATATGTTGTGATTTAACAATGTATCTAGATATGAGACTTTATAAGGAATAATATTTATCTTAAATTACCCCCACTATTCCAAGAACTGATGCAATAGGAATTTCATATATCTCATATATGAATTTCTTAGATAATTCATGATTGAAATCCTTTTGAACTCTCATACACAAAGATCATCAAATGAATAGATTATTCTTTAAACTTAAAGGATTAATTTCCTAAGTGACATCAATGAGATAGAGTTGGAATTAATCAAGATCGTCTCTGGTAACCGATAACAATCCCATACCTCTTATAATTTTAGTAATTTTTTCACTTGATAAGGGTTTAGTTAAGGGATCCGCTAACATATGATTGGTAGGTAGATACTCTAAATTTATGTTACCTTTTTTGCAACACTTCTTGCATGATTATACGTTATAACAATATGCGTATTATTATTTGACAATCTATCATTCCCTGTGTTGTAAATTGTAGATTTGTTATCATAATATAAGGTGATTGGTTCTTTGGTCCTTTCGATAGAAAAAGTTATTCCCCTTAGAAACCTTTTAAACCAAAGTAAATCCTTGGTGGCATGTGACATAGTAATGAACTCAAATTCCAATTTTGATAAAGCCAAACAAGTTTGTTTCATAGATCATCACCTATGGTAAACAAGCATCCACTGGTGGACTTAGAATATCTCTTATCTGAAGCTCTATAAGCATCACTATGACATTCCAAAACTAGAATTTCACATTTGTAATGTAAGCCATAATTTAATATATGCTTCAAGTATCTCAACAATCTACTTAACTCAACCTAATTCCCCTTATTAATATTACTAGTAAAACTACTCAATATACTAACAATACATACAATGACCGAGCTAGTATAATTCATGGCATTAATCAAAAGACCTATATTCTTATCATAGTCTTTTTGATTTATTGGTTCTCCAATAACTTTTTACAATACTCCAATCTCACATCGGGATAATATGAGAATCTGCTATGCTATATATGTAGATACTTGTAAGGACTATGAATTTTATGTACCCCAGTTATAAGAATTGTAATTTGGTGTATGTAATTATGAAATATTGATGTACACGCAAGTTTTAGATATGATGAAGTATAAGAAAATGAGGTCCTTAAGTTTTGAATGTGTATGAATTGAAATATGGACTATGGGGTATATTATGAGAAGTTTTACATTACGTTATCTGCAAATTGATGCAGCAGCAGTGCAATCTATGAAGGTCAGATCGATCTCCAAGGATAAGAGATCGATCCCATGGCTCCAAAATGCAGAAAATGTACAAGAACTAAAAGGTAGATCGATCCCATAAGCAAGAAGATTGATTTCCAAATGTTTCTGTAAAGGGTAGATCGATCTCCTACGAGAGCAGATCGATCTAAAAATGTTTCTGTAAATAACAGATCGATCTCCTCACAAGGAGCAGATTGATCTCCTGAAGATTATGAGATCGATCTCGCCCCTCGACAGATCGATCTGGTAGGCATAAAAAGTGCCCAGAACGTTCCCAAAATTCAAAGGCAGATCGATCTCCTACAGGAGCAGATCGATCTCTTATCATCCGCCTATAAAAGGACCCCTGCGTTTTTCCTGCATTTCATCTTTTCTCTCTCCAAAAAATTGAAAACCCCCATTTTTGGCCGAACCCTAGCTTTCTCTCTTTTCCAAAACACCTATTTTTGTTCGAATCAGAGGTTGTGGCAAGAAGGAAAGTTGTTCCTTATCAAAAAGAGAACAACATACTTGGAAATCGAAGGACGATCTGAGTTGAGGCGTGAGTTGAGCACTCCACAAGTTTTAAGTAAATTTCTAAGCTTTAATATTTGATTTTGAAGTAGATTTCTGCGATTGTAGCTGTAGATGTGGTGATGAATTAGTTGGAAATGATTAGGGTTGGTAGAAATATTGATAAATTATGAGAAATTAGTTTGGTGAAGAATTTAAGATGTTAAATGAGAATGTGAGCAATTATGCTCGATGTTGAGATTTGAGACAATATGATGATGTATTGATTATGTTTTTACATCGTTGGGACAACTCGAGAGTTCCAGAGAGGAATGCGAGGCTAGTCCATCGTTTGACGAAACGATTGCACTATACGAGGTGCAACGAGGTAAGGAAAAACTTAAAACTCATTGTGTATGTGATTTTGTGATGATAATTGTAGCATGAAACATTTTGAGAAAACAAGCATGTTTTATGAGTTGTGATTGAGTTATAGTACACAATTTTATAGCCGGTTGGAGCCCAATTTTTATGAGATGTAAACAAAGTGTGAAATTGTTTTACAAACCGTTTGAGTTTAAAATGTGAAACGGGATTTGGGCTCTACGTTAAGGCGTACTGAGATTTGAGAAATGTGTGCGTGGTTTTGTCAGTTTGAGCTCATTTTTGACAAGTTTTGTAAATGAGTACAAAACAATTTTTAGATGAGTTTTATGAGAAAAACCATTATGAGCTTTACGTGAAGGCAAAACGGTTTTATAGGATAATGGCTGATATTGAGACTTAGGCGTGTCATGTGAATATAGATCGAGCCTTGCTCTGGTAGCATGTAAGTCCAGGCCTTACTCTGGTAGCATGTAAGTTCGGGCCTTGCTCTGGTAGCATGTAAGTCTGATATTCCTCCATTTTGGTAACGAGAGATGCTTCCATTCTGGTAACGTGAGATGACCCCCTCTCTGGTAGCGCTGGGTGGCCTTGCTTTGATAGCATGTAAGTTTGGGTCTTGCTTTGGTAGCATGTAAGATCGATAGTGTGCATGAGGAGAGGCTTTGCTCTGGTAACATGTAAGTCCGGACCTTGTTCTGTAACACGTAAGACCAATACACCATGCATACGACCATATTGTCGACGTTCCCTCTTTTGAGGATGCCTAGGATGTGCACCTAGAGGAGATTATATTGATGTGCCATGACGAATGTTTTATCTAAGTTTATTTACCTAGTCTCCTTTTTACATATAAGATTCTATTTTGGTGGCTACGCCACGTGCATTACTACTGAGGTTATTTTTATCACGTTTTACAAGAAAAGCCATTATCGCATCCTTATTTTCATATGCTTGTAACCATAGTTTTTATACCAAACCATTACTCTCATGTTTTTGTATGATCTTAGAGAAGTGAAATGATGATGATGTTTTAATGATTTCATATTACGTTTTCTATTGAGTTTATTGAGTTTCACTTGCGAAACAAAATGATTGTGCTGTGCAAATCATTATCTTACTAATGAGTCCCTCACCCACCCTTACTGAGCGATTTAGAAGCTCACCCTGTTTTCATATCCCCCCAGATTTCTTCAAGTGAAGAGAGTTGTTCCTGCGATGTACAGATGAGTGGCTAGTGGAGAACTTGAGCTCTAGGTCGTATATTGTATTTGAGGTATAATTTAACACTTCATGTACCCAAACTAAAGTTGTATTTACAAACACTTGATGAACAATGATGTATGAGATGTATTAGGATTAATTAACTCTGTATTGAGGAATGTATATTGGTATGACATGAATTTTAGATGATAAGATCCTGTGGTGCAAGTTTTATAATTTATATATCATGATGTATGACACTGCACAGGAATGCACCCAGAATGATGTATTGATGTAAACAAGTTTTAAATTTACCCTATTTTTCGCGCTTCCGAGGTGTCACAGAGTTTTCTTGATATCAGAGCTAAAGGTGTTTAGTATTGTCAGTGTCGATTAAGTGAAATAGGATACATCCTAAGTGTCTGTATAAGTCTAGTCATGAACTGAAATTGAGGATTGAGATTTCAATCAAGTTTGATGTGTACGCGTAGGAAACGTATTGAGATTGAAAAATGAGTGGACGACAAGGTCGTTCGAGGAGGCAGGTAGAGCCACCCCTACACCTGCCTCACAACCAGAGAGTCCTAACTCTCGATTTAACCGGATTGAGACAGATGTACGGTAAGGTTTTGAGTAGATGGCTGCGCTATTCACACAACATTTTGGAGTTAATACCTCGGGTACTACTCCTACAACACCACAAAGACCTCCTACGCCCCCAATACAGATGGACTGGGTATCTCCCGCCACTCAGCCTGATGACAAAAATATGGTCCGACAGAAGGACTTTTTGAAAATGAATCCACCCGCATTCAAGGGGAGAAAGGATCCCGTAGAGGCTGAGGAGTGACTGACCGAGTTGAGAGTCATATATGACTATTTGAGATGCACTGATGCTGAGAGGGTCAGTATGGGCGCTTATATGTTGAAAGGGAGAGCTCGAGATTGGTGGGATACTACCCTTGGTATTCTGATGTCCCACCAGGATGTGATTAGCTGAGACGAGTTTTAGAAGGTCTTTAGAGCCCAATATGTACCACGAGCTGCCTAGAGAAGGATGCAGGTTGAGTTTTCGAGTCTGGTACAGGGCGATATGTCTGTGGATGACTATGAGAGTCGTTTTACCACTCTATTGAAATATGATCTAGAGACCTTTAAAGATGAAGAGCTTCGCACTGAGAGATTTGTCTATGGACTGAAGCCCATTATCGGAGATCGATTGATAGGGCTGTGTATTACTTAGTTTGGAGATGCTCTGAGACGAGCACAAGAGATTGAGAGGGGAATCGAAATGGTACAATCCTAGAGTGAGTTCTGGGTAGTGACTAGAGATAAGGGCAAGAGGCCAGCGATTTTCCAAATAGATGTTCGGAGAGGCTCCTTCAGAATAGGAAGGATTGAGGTACAAAATTACAGATTAGAGAGACCTAGAGCTTATCCTATCATTAGGGAGACCCTTTGAGATGTCAGGCCTGAGATAAGGGATTGTAGAGACTGTGGCAAACCGTATGAGGGAAATTGTACTGGGTTCATCCGTGGATGTTTTAGATGTGGAGACATGGGTCACAGAGTGAAAGACTGTCCTTAACCTCAGAGACCACATGCTCCGAAGCTTACCAGACAGCAGCCTCAGAGAGTGAATCCTCCAAGACGGGCCACTGCTGCAGAGAAAGAAAAGAAGCCCGTTACAGTGGGACGTGTGTTTGCTCTGGATAAGAAAACCATAGACACTTCTGCAGAAACTATAAGAGGTACACTCTCTGTCTGTAATCACAAGGCTCATGTGTTGATTGATCTGGGATTCACGCATTCTTTTATTTCTGAGCATTTTGTATGTAGTTTAAATTTGAAGTTTGAACCTCTAGAGTATATCCTACATGTAAATACTCCTATGCGTGAGTCTCAGAGAATGGATATGATATGTAGAGGATGTGAAATAAAGGTGGAAGATAGAGTAATGTTAGCAGATCTAATGATGTTAAATATACATGTGTTCGATGTGATTTTAGGGATGGATTGGCTAGCAACCAACCGAGTGAGTTTAGACTGCTACAATAAGATTATAACTTTCTCCCTACCTGAATCTTACATTGTACGTTTAAAATATTGAGGAAATAAGTGTGTGAAAATTTTGTAAGCAATTTGAAATTATGAAGTTACCTTTTGAAAGTATTAAAATTGCTTTTAATATGAAGATTATGAAACGCTCATTTCAGATGATAACCGGGAACATTCGAGATTGAGGATATACCCATGGTGTGTGAATTTTTAGATGTCTTCCCAAATGAGTTACTCGGTTTACCACCAGAGAGAGACAGCTGGAGTTTACCATTGATTTGGTATCGGATACTCAGCCTATCTCTAGACCTCCATATAGGATGGCATTAGTGGAGCTAGAGGAATTGAAGAAACAACTACAGGAGTTATTGGATCAGGGATTTATTAAACCCAATGTCTCACCGTGGGGAGCACCAATGTTATTTGTAAGGAAGAAGGATGGTAGTTTCAGATTATGCATAGACTATCGACTATTGAATAAAGCCACAGTGAAGGATAAATATTCATTACCAAGGATTGACGATTTGCTTGATCAGCTGAGAGGGGCCTGAGTCTTCGCTAAGACTGATTTAAGATTGGGCTATCACCAATTGAGGATTAAGGAGGAAGATATTCCGAAGACGGCCTTTCAGGACAAGGTATGGCCATTATGAATTTCTAGTGATGCCCTTTGAATTGACGAACGCCTCTATAGCCTTTATGAGGTTAATGAATGAGGTGTTCAGAGACTATCTAAATAAGTTTGTGATAGTCTTTATTGATGATATCTTGGTGTACTCTAGGTCTTATAAGGAGCACGCACAGCAATTGTAGTTAGTACTTCAGATACTCTGATATAAGCAGTTATACGGAAAACTTAGTAAGTGTGAGTTTCGGTTGGATCAGATAGCTTTCATTGGACATATAGTTTCAGCAGAAGGAATATCAATTGATCCAATTAAAGTGGAGGCTGTAATTAACTGGGAAAGATTGAGGACAGTTACAGAGGTACAAAGTTTCCTTGGTTTGGCAGGGTATTTCAAAAGATCTGTGGAGGGATTTTCTAAGATTATCGCTCCTTTGACCAAGCTCACCCTCAAGGAGACTTAGTTCATATGGACTGATCAATGTGAGCTCAATTTTCAGGAATTAAAGAGAAGATTAACAGTGGCACCTGTGTTAACTATCCCTGAGGGATTAGAAGGATTTTCAGTGTATAGTGATGCTTCCCATCAAGGATTAGGGTATGTGCTCATGCAGTAAAGAAGAGTGGTCGCCTATGGATCCCGACAGTTGAAAGATTAGGAATGGAATTACCCTACGCCTGATTTAGAGTTAGCCGCTGTGGTATTTGAATTGAAGATTTAATGACATTGCTTATATGGGGAAAGATTAAAGATCTTCACTGACCACAAGAGTTTGAGGTATCTGTTTGATCAGAAAGAATTAAATATAAGACAAAGGAGATGGATGAAACTCCTTAAGGATTATGACTGCGAGATCCTATACCATCCGAGAAAGGCGAACGTAGTTGATGATGCTCTGAGCAGGAAGAGTATGATATCTGTTATGATGATCAGGGAATGAGATCTGTTGGAGCAGTTCGTCGAACTCCGGATCAGAGTTAAAGAGGTAGAGACTGGATTTCTAGCTAGCCTTCGAATAGAGCCCAGGATCATGGATCAGATTAGAACTGGGTAGCGTGATGATCATAGGTTGATTGATATGGTTAGCCAAGTCGAACAGACTTCACAGTCGGATCTCGTTGTTAGTGAGGATGGGTTATTAAGATTTAGAGGACGAATTTGTGTGCCAAACGATAATGCCCTGAAGAGACAGATACTAAGAGAATCCCACTGCTCGCAATACACCATGTACCCAGGAAGTACTAAGATGTATCGAGATTTGAAAAAGGCGTATTGGTGGAGTGGTATGAAGCGAGACGTGGCAGATTATGTGGCCAGATGTTTAGTGTGCCATCAAGTGAAAGCTGAGCACCAGAAGTCAAGAGGATTATTACAGCCTTTACCTGTGCCAACATGGAAATTGGAGCATGTCACTATGGACTTTATTATGGGTTTACCGAGGACCCGAAGAGATCATGACGTAATATGGGTCATAGTGGATAGACTGACAAAAAGTACCCACTTCCTTGTTGCCATTAAGAACACAGATACTATGGATGCCCTAACTGAGTTATACGTTAGTGAGATAGCTAGATTACATGGGGTTTCATGAGTATTACTTCTGAAAAAGATTCTCGATTTACTTTCAGATTTTAGACCCAATTTCAGGAGTCTATGGGATCTCAATTGAGTTTTAGGACCACATATCATCCTTAGACAGATGGTCAGTCAGAGAGGACTATTCAACCCAAGAGGATATGTTGAGGGCGTGTACGATGGATTTTAAGGGATCATGGGATAATCACCTGCCCCTAGCAGAGTTTGCGTACAATAATAGCTATCATGCGAGTATTGGAATGGCACATTTTGAGGCTCTATATGGTAGGAGGTGTAGATCCCCTGTAGCTTAGGAAGAAGTGGGTGACAGAAAGATAAATGCTCTCGAACTTGTTAAACAGGCTGTATAGAGTGTGAAACTTATATGTGAGAGATTACGGGCTGCACTGAGTAGACAGAAAAGCTACGCATATGTGCGTAGATGGCCACTCGAGTTTGATGTTGGTGATGCAGTATTTCTGAAGATATCACCGAGTAAGGGTATCACGAGATTTGGAAAGAAAGAGAAATTGAGTCCGCGATATATTGGACCATTCGAGATTCTTGAGAGAGTGGGAGAGGTAGCCTACAAGTTGGCATTACCCCCTCAGATGTCTGGAATACACAACATCTACCATGTGTCTATGTTGAGGAAGTACCACCCAAACCCTTCTTATTTCATAGAGTATGAAGAGATGAACATACAAGAAGACATGAGCTACACTGAAGAACCCGTCCGTATTCTCGATAGGAAGGAGAAGGTACTTCGAACTAAAAGCATCCCATTAGTGAAAATTTTTTGGAAATATCACTCATTGGAAGAGGCAACTTGGGAATTGGAAAAGCCTTATGAAGGAGAAGTACTCCCATCTGCTTGACGAGTCGAGTTGAATTTGGATGACTAAATTCTTTAAAGGTGGGGAGGATGTGAGGATTGTGTATTTTATGTACCCCAATTATG
This sequence comes from Firmiana major, assembly GCA_033439115.1. Taxonomy (NCBI): domain Eukaryota; kingdom Viridiplantae; phylum Streptophyta; class Magnoliopsida; order Malvales; family Malvaceae; genus Firmiana; species Firmiana major. The sequence continues at coordinate 3,420,678 of CM065913.1, read as the reverse complement.
AGAATTGTAATTTGGTGTATGTAATTATGATACATTGATGTACACCCAAGTTTTAGATATGATGAAGTATAAGAAAATGAGATTTTTGAGTTTTGAATGCATATGGATTGAAATATGGACTATGGGGTAGATTATGGGAAGTTTTACATTGAGTTTTCTGCAAATTGATATCGCAACAGTGCAATCTGTGAAGGCCAGATCGATCTCCAAGGATGAAAGATCGATTTCATGGCTCCAGAATGCAGGAAATGTACAAGAACTGATAGGCAGATCGATCCCATAAACAAGTAGATCGATCTCCAAATGTTTCTGTAAAGGGTAGATCGATCTCCTACAAGAGCAGATCGATCTCCTCAAGATTATGAGATCGATCTCACCCCTCGACAGATCGATCTGGTAGACATAAAAAGTGCTCAAAACGTTCCCAAATTTAAAGGCATATCGATCTCCTACAGAAGCAGATCGATCTCCTGCCCTCCGCCTATAAAAGGACCCCTACGTTTTTCCTACATTTCATCATTTCTCTCTCCAAAAAATTGAAAACCCTTATTTTTTGTCGAACCCTAGCTTTCTCTCTCTTTCGAAACACCTATTTTCGTTTGAATCAGAGGTTGTGGTAAGAAGGAAAGTTGTTCCTCATCAAAATGAGAACAACATACTTGGAAATCGAATGACGATTTGAGCTGAGGCATGAGTTGAGCACTCCACAAGTTTTGGGTAAATTTCTAAGCTTTAATCTTTGATTTTGAAGTAGATTTCTGCGATTGTAGCTATAGATATGGTGATGAATTAGTTAGAAATGATTAGGGTTGGTAGAAATATTGAGAAATTATGAGAAATTGGTTTGGTGAAGAATTTAAGATGTTAAATGAGAATATGAGCAATTATGCTCAATGTTGAGATTTGAGACAATATGATGATGTATTGATGATTTTTTTAAATCTTTGGGACAACTCGGGAGTTTCAGAGAGGAATGCGAGGCTAGTCCGTCATTTGGGGGAACGATTACGCTATACGAGTTGCAACGAGGTAAGGGAAAACTTAAAACTCATTATGTTTGTGATTTTGTGATGATAATTGTAGCATGAAACGTTTTGAGAAAATAAGCATGTTTTATGAGTTGTGATTGAGTTATAGCACACAGTTTTATAGCCGGTTGGGGCTCAATTTTTATGAGATGTAAACAAAGTGTGAAATTGTTTTACAAACCGTTTGAGTTTAAAATGTGAAACAAGATTTGGGCTCTACGTTAAGGTGTACTGAGATTTGAGAAATGTGTTCGTAGTTTTGCCAGTTTGAGCTCAATTTTGACAAGTTTTGTAAATGAGTACAAAACAATTTTTAAATGAGTTTTATGAGAAAAACCATTATGAGCTTTACGTGAAGGCAACACGATTTTATAGGATAATGGCTGATATTGAGACTTAGGCGTGTCATGTCAATACGCATCGGGCCTTGCTCTGGTAGCATGTAAGTCTAATATTCCTCTGTTTTGGTAACGAGAGATGCCTCTGTTCTGGTAACGTGAAATAACCCCTGCTCTGGTAGCGTTGGGTGGCCTTCCTTTGGTAGCATGTAAAACCGATAGTGTGCATGAGGAGAGGCCTTACTCTGGTAGCATGTAAGTCCGAGCCTTGTTCTGGTAACACGTAAAACTAATACACCATGTATACGACCATATTGTCGACGTTACCTCTTTTGAGGATGCTAGGGATGCGCACCCAGAGAAGATTATATTGATATGCCATGACGAATGTTTTATCTGAGTTTATTTGCCTAGTCTCCTTTTTAGACATGAGATTGTGTTTTGGTGACTGCGTTACGTGCATTACTATTGAGGTGATTTTTATTACGTTTTATGAGAAAGGTCATTATCGCATCCTTATTTTCATATGCTTGTATCCATGGTTTTTATACCAAACCATTACTCTCATGTTTCTGCATGATCTTAGAGAAGTGAAATGATGATGATGTTTTAATGATTTCATGTTACGTTTTCTACGGAGTTTATTGAGTTTCACTTGCGAAACAAAACGATTGTGCTGTGCAAATCATTATCTTACTAATGAGTCCCTTACCCCCCCTTACTGAGTGATTTAAAAACTCACCTTGTTTTTATATCCCCCCAGATTTCTTCAAGTGAAGAGAGTTGTTCCTGCGACATACGGAATAGTGGCTAGTGGAGGACTTGAGCTCCAGGCTGTATATTGTATTTGAGGTATAATTTAGCACTTCATATACCCAGACTAAAGTTGTATTTACAAACACTTGATGAACAATGATGTATGAGATGTATTGGGATTAATTATCTTTGTATTGAAGAATGTATATTGGTATGACATATGAATTTTAGATGATGAGATCCTGTGGTGAAAGTTTTATAATTTATATATCATGATGCATGACATTGCACAGGAATGCACCCAGAATGGTGTATTGATGTAAATAAGTTTTAAATTTGCCCTGTTTTTCGCGCTTTCGGGGCGTCACAATACTTGAACCCATACTTGTGAAGCACCTTTTGTGGAACAAAATTTTAAAACCTTCGAGTCAAAGCACACAATACCTCACAAGTTGAGTGCATATGTCTCCAAAAATGATATTAGAATGATCACCTGTCAAAACATGGGAACTAAGTGCTATATAATGGAAGCCAACTTTAAAATCTCGTGATAGATAAGTGCTACACACCAAGAGCACCTCTAGAGTCCAAACACTTAATGTGATTCTAATTTTATTCTGTGGTGGGCTTCATGAGGACATCAAGTTTTAAATAGCGAAAGTTTGTAACGCCCTAATCCCACATTGGGATATTGTGATGATTAGCTATGCTATATATGCAAAAACTTGAACCTGTACTTGTGAGGCGCCTTTTATGGGACAAAATTGTGAGACATTTGTGTCAAAGCAGACAATACCTTGCAAGCTAGGTGCAGGTCTCCACACTTGTGATATGGATCCATAAGAGTTTTACAAGTTTTACTATCAAAGTAACTAAACTTCCAAGTATTTTTTCAAATAATGTATGATTGTGAAAGAATAAATTTACCATTCTTCATATAAACCTTAACACCTAATATAACATTAACTTGATCTAAGTCTTTATTATCAAATGTTTTAGTTAAATATGACTTAGTTTTATTGATGTGATCCATGTTTAGTGCCAAAAATTAGAAAAAAAAATCTATATACGAATAAATTAAAACTTTATAATCATTTATGACTTTAAAACCAAATTCTTAATTTCTTCCTTAAATTTCTTTTGTCATTGTCTAAGTGCTTGTTTAAGAACATAAAGAGATTTGTTGAGTTTACGTATTGTGTTCATGTCCTTGAACCACATATCCTTACGATTGATGAATTTAGTATTGGTGTATGCTTTAGAGCCAACTCACTTAGCATGATACATGGTACCTCAACCATATATGTTTACTTATGGTAAGTGTCACGACCGTTATCGCTGACCTTTTTCCAATTCATTCCCAAGATTTGGTTGGGCTATGAGTCGATGTTACTCATTTCTATTCAATCATATGTATCAAATATTAAACATAATTGTACATCTATTTATATAATCGTTCTTTTTATACGTTACATCCCCAGTAATTTATACAGTACATGTCTGTGCGATTTAGTGTTCAGATACAAAATGTGTATATATATACCTTTGTACAGCAAAGAGAGCTGTACAACAAAAGAACTAGCAGGGATGACCGCAAGATGCTCTAATGAGCCTTATCTGTGGAGTAAAAAAAAGGGGTGAGCTAATGCGCTCAGTAAGGAAAACATGACAGCAGGTAGATAACTATACTATCTACATGCTTATAATGCATGCTTAATATCATCACAAGGCAAATGCATTTTTATAAACCATAGCAATCTAATCAAAAATCATTAATTCGATAGAAAGCTTTTGTTTTCACTTTAACCACATTTCAAATCATCACATTTCTCTCTGTTTTCATTTTCGAATTTAGTACTCCTCTGGTACTGGTAATAAGTGATTCCATCATAATCACAAATCATAGTTTTTAAACCATTTAAGATCATTTTGAGATCAATTTGAAATCGATTTGAGACTAGGTAGGGATATGTAATCATCTGTGGACATATGGCCATAGTCAGTGACCCCAAGCAATCGCTAGCTAGGCGTGCAAGGGTGTCGGTCGCCTAGGGAGGTGGGTCAATCCAACCCATCAGCTCATCTCTACTCTATCATCTGTCCGAAGACGCCAACACGGTACAAGGTACTCCATGTATCGTCTCACGGTACAACGTACTCCGTGGACAATCACACGGTACAACGTACTCCGTGGACCCTGTCCATACACCCTACGCCATGGACTATATCAATATGCTGTATGCTCGAGGCTACCTGAGAGTAGGCAGGCTTTTACGACCTCGGCATTAATCATCAACCATAACCTTGTCTCATAAACCAGTGCGAGCAATTCAGTGTGACACACAGTCGACACGAGGGCTCCAGCACAGTTTCATCATCAATAACATTTAAAATTTCGTGCAAGCATAATCGTGTAACCCGTTAGTTAACACGCAATTTCAGCACGATTTATTTCATTCACAAATCTGATAGATGGCTCTATTTTCATTGAAAATAACTCAAAATCAGAGTCAGTATAAATAGCATGCTGTCATGATGCAATTCATGTAAACAATAGCCCATCTATCCATATACTTGCTAAAAAGCAGAGTTTTATAGTGAAAAATATCAAAAATATGCAATTCATGCAATTTTTTCAAATCTAGCATCCTCGATGCTTAACGGTATGTATTTCCCTATAACAAGGGTAATATCGTAATTTATTTATCACTAGGCTCTTTCCTAGATTTTCAGTCTCTATATATTCTATACTATTTATTCTTATACAGGGATTTATTAAAATACGCACAGCTATCTCTATAGCAATCATAAATCCCTTACCTCATTTATCTGTACATTCTGACCTTTCCTCTGATGACTCGTCACGCAGTCCGATTGGCTCTCAATCCAAATCAAATCTCCGGAACTGCGGATATACATTCATCAGGTCAAATACAATACAATTTAATGTATTTCATAATTTTCTGGGCTTAATTTTAAATCATTGGGCCCATTTACCCATATTGGGCCCGATTGCACCATAATGGGCCTTAATCGGCCTTAAGCCCTTTTACTACTCTTTATCGAGGCCTATTGGGCTCATTGGGCCCTTCAGTAATTTATTTAGCCTCGTTTTAAATTTTCGGATATCTCAATTTAATATTTACGACAATTTATCCAATTTTTCAGAATTAAATTCATTTATCCGAAAATTAAATCCGAAATTTATGCGTTAAATATCAATCACGCATAACGATATAAAATTGTCGTAAATAAGGGTTACTTACCCGTTATTCTATGATAGTACACAAATCGAGGCTGTCTCGAGCTCTCGGTTGATGCCAATTGTCGAGCTACACAATTAAATATATTTTCGGGTAAACTTTCAGTCGATTGTTTAACAAATTAAATATTTCGAAAATTAAATCGATCAATTCGACTGCTTACCGACTTACCCGAAGCTCGATTGCATCACTGAAATTTTCTCCAATTTTTTTCTCTTTTTCTTTTTCCCTTTTTCTCCCTTTTTCCCTCTCTTTTTTGGCTGAACCGGTCCGGTCGGGTTCAACCCGGTTCGGACCGCCGGTTCGGTCTGGTCCGGTTCGATCGGTTCAGTCCGGTTCGACCGGTCCAGGCAACAATTGGTCGTGCCGGCGCCGTCCGGCCGGTTCCCGGCGCGATTCCACCGCCGTTCGGTGCGCCATCGTCTGGGCTCCCTAAATCGGGTCTCGGTTTGGCTCAAATCGGCGCCATCGCCGGCGAATCGAGGTTTCTTCCCCCGCGGCTTCTCTTCCGTTTTCGGTGCTTTCCGGCGACTTCCACGGCGCGTCATGGCCGGTGGTGGTTCGCCCGATGCTGGGCTGCGTTCGCCGGCCCTCGTCGGCCCCTTAGCCCCGCCGGTGGTCGTCGGACGGAGGGATTTGGTTCCCTCGGTTTCGGCTGCTTCTCTCCTCTTCGTTTTCTGTTTTCTTTTCTCTCTGTTTCACGAAATCAGACTTTTCCTTTTTTTTTTTTTTTTTTTTTTTTTTTAATTTTCTTTCATTTTTTTTCTTATTTTATTTATAATATATTTTTAATAATATTTTATTCCTTAAAATATTATTAAAAATACAAAATATCCCAAAAATATTCTTAAAAAAAATTCTATTTAATTCATTAAATCAATAAATTAATTTTTCGGTATTATTTCGACTTTTCGGTATATTTTTCGATACGAAAATTTCGATTTATCACCATAAATTCATATCTTGATCAATTTAACCCGAAATTTAATTATTTCTTCGTTATTGATCAAGAGTTCTCAATCCCATATTTTTAATTAAATTTTCTTATCCCGATTAATATCGAATTTTGGTCATTTGACCATTTTGCCCTTACACTATTTTCGAGAATACCATTTAAGTCCTTTTGTATTTTTAAATGCACTCGAAAATTTTGGGTCTTACAGTAAGTGACATAAAGGTTTCATTTCAAAATATGGATCAACAGTAATGATGATTATTAGTCACTTAATGAGGTAAAATGTTTGGAACTTGATAAGCTTTGCAAGGGAATTGTAAGTGGTTACAATTATGATGATCCTTATCCATTTAATATATTTTTTTAAAATTAATTCTTGGTCATTGTACTATTAAGATAGGGCATTGATAATGCTTAAAGATTGGTACATGCTAAGCCTTATTACTTTTGTAGTAAATAATCGATCTCATATATTAAAATATAGAGATATTTGAGGCATGTGGGTGCTTTTAGAAAATAAGTTCACTGAATATGATCCACTATGAGAGCTTTATTTGGTGTGTCAATTAAGAGTCTATAGAAAAGCTCTCACGTGTTAGTAATGTAAGTGATTTTATGACTTGAGATGTTAGGTTATCTTATATGTGGAATGTCATACTGTGATTTCAGCCTTATAGGTTTAAATGTCCAAATGCCTGATCAGGGTGCTTTTGGGTATGGCCTGAAGTATAAGAAAGCGAATAAGTAGTCAAGATGAGGGTTCATCAACCTAAGTGACTTTAGGGATAATATCTCGATTATCCTAACTCATATTAACTCAGGAGTCTTTAGCTAGAGCAATATATGTATGGAGTTAATGTTGGTAGCTTAAGGGTAAATATAAAAATTCACATAAAGTAGATACTATACCATGCTTAATGTATTTATGAGATATTATGATGAAAGGATTAATTTGCATTGTTTTTTTAATATTGCACACTAAATATGTTAGTCAAACTTCTTTGACTTTTTCTAACATTTGGGGTGATTAAATGTTTATTTATGAAGTTAAATGAATATTAAATTCATTGCTAACATGTTGCAAACCTAATGGGTCACACACATAAGAGTACTGAATGGATTAATTGAATTAAAAGTGTTTGAAAATTTTGGAAATTTATTTATATGACTTTAATTAAGTGGACTTAATTAAAAGTGTTTTAATTAAGTCATTAGACCAAATTATAATTAATAAGAGATTATAGGACTTAAATAAAAAGGTTTAATTAAGTTGTGCTAATTTGCATAAATAATTTGGACTATGGCCTCAAAATTAAATTGTTTAATGGGGATGTGTACCCAATTATAATTAAAAATAAGTCCAATGGCTAAAAGGTATATGTACCAATTTATAAACCATGTATGACCTAGCATATTTTAAAACTATTTTGGTCGGCCACCTTATAGAGAGGGTTGGTAATTCTATCTTATTAATAACTTGTGAAAAATTATTAAATATCATGTTTAAAGCTCTCTGTACATTGCAGCAACAACATGTTATACCTTGTGGAGAATTATGCCAAGCTTATGCATTATTCTAACTACTTTTCAGCAAGTTTGCTTATGTTTTTTTTTTTTAGATACACTCCGTAAAATCAACAGACGTGGTAACCTTGTAGAGTTCCTCGCAAGCTTGTGATTTTTGAAGAAAGATACCTTGAAATCGGCAAGCATAAAAGTTATGCCCCCTTTGCCGATTTTTTTGGGGACTCTAAAATTTATTTTCTTTTTCCTGAAAAAAGTGTTTCTTCTTCGGGATTGATAGCTACAAGATTTGGAATCCTGCGCAGTAAGTTTCTTGAAACTCAAGTTCCTAGAACAGTGAACTACCATACACAATTTTGCCTTCAAAAGGTTTTGTCATTGCTTGTGTAGATCACCGTTAGAAGTCAGATAAGTGAACGACTTTTGTTTGCGACAACCTAGTCAGTGTAAGAAGAATAAGTAGGATATAACACTTGTGATTAAGAGATCACAAGATAAAGTATAAAATTTTAAAACCCATTATTTATGCATACCTTGTAAAAGTCAATTTATATGTTGATTAAGTTGATCATACAAGTTTCAGTGCTTTTTTGTTTAATTCCCCCTATGCTTAATCCACTGTGTATGAGCATGAGCCGAATACTGTCATGTAGGTCTTCCCATTTAGATTGCTATTGAGGAAAGTTGTCTTTACATCCATTAGATGTACTTCAAAGTTGTAAATTGAAGCTATATCAAACATAAACCTTATATAAGTAAAATTAGTAACCAGAGAAAAGGTTTCAAAGTAATCTAAATCTTTCTTTTGATAAAATCTTTGGATACGAAACTTGCCTTGTATTTATTAATACAAACATTAGTTTTGAGTTTTTTCTTTAAAACTCATTTTGTATTGAGTGGTTTAGTGTTATGTGAAAGATTTGCTAAAGATCATGTATTATTCTCATATATGAATTTTATTTCATCATCTATAGCCTTCTTCAATAACATGGAATCTTTTTGTGCATGACATCTTGAACAATTTAGGATCTTCTTTTAAACTGTAAGTATACATGCCTGGTCCCAAATAAATCCTTTTTAATTTATTTTTTTAATTTCTTCTTAACTCAATAACAATATATGCATTATCATGGATGTACTATCATGATTATCACTATCATGTCTAGTATCAATAATATCATTAACAACATGTTCATGATCAATCACTTCATTTGATAATTCTTTCTCTAATTCACGACTGACAAATTCTCAAAGTAAATGGCATGTGTAGATTCAAAAATTATTAATATTAAGAAACCCATATGCTTTACTAACTAAAGCATAACCAAGAAATATAGACTTAGATACTTTGTTTCTTAACTTAGGTCTTTTGTTTGTACTATCAAGGACATATGCAATATATCAAAAATTTTTAAAACAATCAACATTAGGCTTTCTCCCTTTCAATAATTCATAGAGTTTTTACAAAAATTTTGTAAAAATTCTGTTTGAAATGAAACATACAATAAATAATGTTTCTGTAAGACCCGTAAATTTCTATGTAATGTATATGATTATTTGATGTATAGACAAGTTACATTACATATGAATTACAAGAAATAAATCTTTTTGGAGTTCTAAGTGTCAATGGATTGATAAATGAGTGTTGAAGTGATTGAGTAAGAGTTTAAATGGAGAATTTACAGCAAAAAGGGTGCACGATGAATGCCAGATCGATCCCATGCAAGGAAAGATCAATCTCATGGCCTAGAGAACACAATGTCAAGCATTCTGCAAGAGAGAGATCGATCCTTCACTCAAGCAGATTGATCTCCATTAGTCTTGGGTTGGATCAGATCGATCTCCCTTTAAGGCCAGATCGATCTCCTAAACTCTCGGCCTGAAGGAAATCGATCCTGTTTTATTAAGCAAATCGATCTCATGCAACACGACAGACCGATCTCATGCAGCAAACAAATCGATTTCATGCCTATAAAATGTCGAGAAACTGAGGAATTTAAGCAAGGCCAGATCGGTCTCCACCCTATGCAGATCGATCTCATTAAGACATTTCTATAAAAAAAGGAGTAGTTGGATCTGCATTTCACAGGAACAAACCATTTCCTTCTATTTTCAATCTAAAACCTAGCTTTCTCACTCTAAAATCATCCCATTTCTATAAAGATTTAAGAAAAAAACTATTAGAGCAAAGTTGTTCATTATAAAGAGAAGAACAACATAGTTTGAAATCAATACCCCATTGGTTGGATTGAAGGAGCAAGGAGTGTTCTTACTTGGAGCAAGAAAGAAATCAAGATAGGTGGGTTTCTAATATACCAAACTCAAGATATATCTATCTAGTTGTTGTTGTGAGGTGATTGGTATGTGTATTGATGATTGAAACTACCTAGAATGTAATGGAATAAGAAAAACCTAGAATGAGTCTAGTGTGAGAAAATATGATATGGGTGAATTGATGATTAATGGGTTATGCTAAGGTGCTAGTGGGGTAATATGCATGATTTGAGATGATTGGATGAAGCTACATTGTAAAATTTGTCAAGTTATGAGAATAAGTAAATAAGCTGTTTGATAAAATACCATAGTAAAGTTAATGATGAACTAGAGGTGTCATGAGTTTAATATCGATTTAGTATGAATCAATGGATTTCAAAGAGTCCAAGAAGCTCTCGAGATATGGGTAGAGTCATCAAATGAAACCTTATGAGCGTTAATGGAAACTATAGGTCGAGTCAACTATAGTAAACGCAAGAATTGTGTTATATTGGACCCAATTAACGTGAAATATAATTTTCTGCGGTCTCGGAGACTTTGTGGGAGGTGAATCGAACCGCGCAATCAAACAGCTTTAAGGAAGTGGAATCACTCGACGTGATTTCAGGTAAGGAAATTTTGTGAGTGTGTAGAGATAGCTTCTCGTATTTTGTGGGTGAATATAGGGCTTTACAAATGCATGATTATTTAGAAAAAGCGATTGATGGTATATGTGTTTATGATTTGGGTTTGAAGTAAGTCTTATAAAAGGGATAGTAAGGCTAATAACTACATAAATCACATGTTTTGATGCTTTTATGAAAACACAATTCTTTGGTTTAAGCAAAATGGCGGATAGGTTGGCTCGTGATTTCCTGATTTTGTGAAAAAACACAAGTGAGGTGCTAGCCATGGTTTTTTAGAGCGTTTTGTTGAAGTAGAGCCGCCTATCGTATTTACATGAGTTAAAATCGTGCTGGAGCCTCACACGCGTTGGATTTTAGTGTTTTCCCATGTATGAGACGTGCTAGAGCTTAGCTCGCACCTTAATTTGAATTATGATGATGTTTCATAAATCGTACTGGAGCTTCTGCTCGTACGTGGATTTCGATTGATTTTCTTATGCATATAACCGTACTGGAGCTATGCTCATACGTGATTTCTTCATGATTTTATACATAAAGTCGTACTAGAGCATTGCTAGTACGAGGAGATTTATTGATGATGCATGAATCGTGCTAGAGACTAGCTCGCACAAGTTTTCACACTGTGGTATGTATGATGTCGTGGAGATGGTAAGATCCTCAAGCCCAACATCATTAAGCCCGACGGGGTAGGGAGGCTCTGTTCGGTGGGGAAGCTCTCTTACGGTAAGATCCTTAAGCCAACATCCTTAAGCTCGTTAGGGTGGGGATGCTCTATTCTGTGGGGAGCCTCTCTTACATGAAATTGAAACACTTCCACAAGCATTTGAGACTATGTAGGTTATGGATGGTATGTGGTAGATAAGACCTACGGCTGGCACCCCCACCATGATATGGGTCCGTGGAGTATGTTGTACCATGTAGATCACACGAAGTACATTGTACCGCATGGTTAAGATGTTGATTTGAAAGTCTGGTGAAGAACTAACCCACCTTCGTTCCAGTATGATGCCCCGTACACCGGGATCCGTGTGGTCTGGGATGATTATAACGTAGTTGGCCAACATAGTCCTTGAGATATAGTAACCGCCTGTCTCACATGATACTATATGGTTTTTATACACTGAGTGTGATTGTGTTGTTCAGGGTAGACCCGAGGAAGGGGTCGAGCCATGTGGGATTTTGTTTAAAGAAATGATATTTTATTTGTGATAAGATTTGATGTGTTTGAGAAAGTGATAAATCTTAAAGGATGTTTCACATTGAATTTTCCTTTTTATGATGAGCTTTAATAACGGTGAGCATGAGAGGTTTTACATGATGATTCTACCATGTTTTACATGCCTATTTCTATGTTTACAGTACATGATATATGTATATACATGTGGCATAGTTTTTAATATTTTCCTCACGCTCTGATTATAACGATTTATGCCATAATATTATCAGCATGTAGATAGGGTAGTTATCTATCATGCTTGCATTATTGTCTTACTTACCGTGTAGTTGCTCATCCCTCTATTTTTCCCCCTACAAAGCGCACATAGTAGCCTAATGAGGACTGAGGCGTTATATTTAGACATCCACTGCACTCCATCGCCAAGAGGTATACACACATGGATTCTTTTTTTATCTAAACATGTAAAGGCATAGTAGTCATTTTGAATTGTAATATGGGGGATGTAAATGTTAGGAAACATGTCATGTATAAATATGTGACTCAACTATCAAACGTATGACATTGTTTTTGATTAATTGGAAATGAATGAGAAATGATGATTAATATTGACTCACAGCCCAACTGTCATTGGTGAGGGTTGTTCACGACCGGGTATGTTTATAGTTTAAGCGAAAAATTTGTAATAATTTTTAGACGAATTGGATAAAAAGGGTCGTGACAGTTTCGCCTTAAAAATTCAAAGGTAATGCAACAACAAAGCACTAGGGGTGTAAAGGAACCGTATATAAGCGAACATTACTATATTCGTGTTCGTTCGCTTATTTTTTTTAAGACTATACATATTCGTATTCATATTCGTTAAACTTGTTCACGAACATTAACGAACATGTTCACGAACACGTGTTCGTGAATATTAAACGAACATGTTCGTAAACATTAAACAAAAAAATTATATTGCATTGACCTAATATATGATGCCAAATAAAAAAATCCAGCATAAGTATCTAATTTTAATAATTACATATTAAAATAACCTATGAGTAAATATATAATTTAAAATTTTATTATTATCGAACAACAAACGAATACTAAATGATTCATTAAACGAACGAGTTTTAAACAAACCATAAATGAGTTTGTTCGTGAACATAAATGAAATAACCATACCTTTGTTCGTAATTGTTTATTAAGAATAATAAACGAAAATAAACAAATGGGAACTGAAAATATTAACGAACGGTTCATCGAACGTTCTGTTCATTTACACCCTTACATAGCACTAACCATTTCAAGCAAATATCTATTCTTTCTTTCTGCTACTCTATTTTGCAATGGATTATTAGGAGTAGAAACTTTTCTCATTGTTCCACGCATTTTATAAAATTCATAAAACTTATTTGAGAGAAATTCTTAACTCTATCAGATTTAAGCCTCTTAATTTTCTTATTAGTTAAGTTCTTAATTCTTCTTGAAAATTTTAAAATTTTCAAAATCTCCATCCTTTATTTTAATAAGTAAACATAAGTATATTTTGAAAAATCATCTATAAAAGTAATAAAATATCTTTTTCTCATCTAGTTAAAACTTCGTTATTATCACATATATCAGTATAAACATATTCTAACAAATGTTTTGTTTTTTAACAGAGGATTTTGCAGTTTTTTCTTATGCACAACATTTACAAGTCTTAGTGCTTAAAATAATTGATGACATAGGAATTAAATCATGTGAAGACATTTTATTTCAAGTTTTCATGCCAATATGTTTTAACCTATAATGACACATAATTTGAATCATTCATATCAACTACATAAGCATAATTAAAAACATTTATCATTTCCTTATAAATGATCATTTCTTAATTAAAAATACTTTTTAGGAATCAAGTACAAACTTTAAACCCATGATCATCTAATTTCTTTCTCATAAATTAAACTATTCTTAAGGTTTGAGATATGATACACATTTTAAAGGTTAAAACTTCTTGAAAGTTAATGTAAACATGATTGTCCCTTTTTCAATAATTTTCCAAGTTGAAGAGTTCCCGATGAAGATCGACTTGTCCTCATTTATCTCTTCATATGTCTCAAAGACATACTTAGATGGAGTGACATGACAATTTCCTCCTGAATCAATCCACAAATCCTTTTGATATTCAACCATAAGGATTTTTGTGATCATGGCAGCCATATCATCTTCAATCACAAGGTTGGCCTAATTCTTCTTACTTTGTCAAAAGTGACACTCTTTTGTAAAGTGTCCATTCTTTTTCACATCCATAATAGATTCCTTTGTTTTTATTAGTACAGTATAGTAGAGAACTTTCATCTTCTTGATGTTATTATCAAACTTGTTGAATTTTCCTTTTCTCTTATAAAAGTTTCTCTACCCCTTGTTGTGGTGAGTTTTGTTCTCATTTAAATAAATAGGGCCTTTAATGTTATGCACATTTTTGTCATTTTCATCTCTTATCTAAGTTGCACTTTCAAATTGGATATGCTTAATCAATTTATCTAAGTAAATGAATTATTTTATGTTTCAAATATCTTTGGTAATCTCTCTAAGAATGAGGTAGTTTACCAATAATGGTGGATACTTGCAAAGTTTCAAAAATTGATTCTTCAACATTATTACACTCATTAGTAATGTCATTTAATTCGTTAACTTGTTCAATGACATGTTTAGAATGTCATTTTAAAATTAACATATCTGTTCATAAGGAAGAATTTGTTCCCAACATCCTCGTTCTTCTACAATTTTTCAATTGCATGCCATAATTCCAATACTTTATTGTGTTTGTGAAACACATTGAAGAAAGAGTTGTTGAGTGTTTGAAGATGTCTAAGTTGACACATATAATTGTCTTTGGGACATTTTTGTTGCTTGGTTGTAATTTGTTCATCACCACTTATTTCTTGAGGGAAGTATGCATGTAATACAAATGTAATTTTCAAGAGATTGGTTTGATAGTAGATCTTCACACTGCTTGTTTTGTAATTTATTCTTGTAAATTTCTTTTATTTCTCCATTTCATAAACTTAAGGCTTGAATGCAAGAGTCATAATCTTGAATCAATCTTGTTATTAAATTGTTATATGTTGAAATGTGGTTGGTTGACTAATGCAATCAATAGAGAAAAACACTTTTAGAAGAACTTGTGTATGCAAGTCTCTTCCAAGAAGCTATCTTAAGAACAAGAGTTTTACCACAAATAGTGCACATGGTTTTAAAAAAACATTATTACCAAGATACAACACCTACTTCAAAGAAGAATTAAATTGCATTTTTAATTCCTCTTGAACCTAGTTGAAGCAAAACCAGAAAAAGAAATAGTGTAAGAGGAGAAATATAATTTTTAGATTGAAAAAATGTAAAGATGTGTTAAAATGAAAGTTATTAGAAGTAAATACAAGACCCAATAGGTGCAAGAAACACCCTTTGATGATTAAACACAACTATAGTAAAGAATCACTACTTTTTGAATGAATAGGTATGTCCAACGAACTTATTTTTTACTTTCCAGAAAGGGTATTCGAATGTATAAGGATGTATTTGAATTCCTTAAGCTAAATTTCAAACATAATGTACATTTTGTAGGGTCTTCGAATGCCCTTTTTAAGGTATTCAAATTCCTTAGGCAAAATCTCAAACAAAATGTAAATTTCTGCAGTGTATTTGAATGCCCCTTAAGGTATTTGAATCCATGCTTTTGTACATAGTCACAAGGCAGAATGTACGTTTGCATTTTTCATTCTTCAAATGTACAATTCTATAGGGTATGCAAATGCCCCTCTTAGGGAGTTCGAATGCCGTACTTTTGTGTATAATCTTCGTACTTTTGTGTATAATCTTTAGGCAATATGTGCATATGCATGTACATATACTTTCGATAGAATATATGCTATTTTCATTCCAAAACTTCAAGGTATTTGAGTGCCAATCTCATGGAATTTGAATGCCTTTAATTTGTACATAAGCTCTAGGTATTATTACATATACAATAGGCAATATGGACATATGTACAAGACAACATGTACATCTTATTATTTTCCATTTCAAAAAGCTTATTTTATACTTCCAAAACATCATATTATATTTCTTTATGCAACTATATGATTTATAAAAATTTGTTTTGAAACAAAACTTTAAAGTACTTTTAAAATCATATCAATTTGATAATATATACAAAATATTAACTACACTTAGTGCTTCCAATATGCCAGAAGGAATTAAGGAGATGTATACTAGACTATTATACTATTTAGTGCATGTTCAACCCAATTTATGGAAAAGCTTATTTTGTAGAAGTAGATACCAAGTGTTTAGCTCTTAAAAATTTGAAAACTTTTAACTTATGTGGAAAACAAATTTGAGCTTTTTGATAAAATTATAAATCAAAACTTCTTCAAGAAGTTTTAATTTTAATAACTTGTTTTTAGTGAATTTTTTATGTTTCCATTTTATTCTTTAGTAATTCACCAAATTATAAAGAGGTTGTATTATTTCACATTAATATATTTATTTTGTTCAATTTATATATTAATTTTATTTTTTATTTTAATTAGAAAATCTAATTTTTTATTCTATTTATTTGTTTCATTTAAAACTTGTAATTTAATTTAATAGAGTTTATTATCTTTTTTAATTTATTAAAAATATATGAAAGATCTATTAAATACTTTTCAAATATTCTACAATACTTTTGTATTAACTTTGTCAAACACTAATTTAATTTTTCTGAGCAACACTTTTAGAATAGTTGTACTCGAACAACTGTTTTTACAAATGTTTCAGCTGGGCTAAATAGACCTTTAGTAAATATTACTAGATCACTTCAAATGCCTTAAGTTGACAATTATTATAGGCAACAAAAATAAGATGAAAAATAGATAATCAGTTAATGAATAATGGTGAAAAATTATAAGGAAGACTATCACATCAATTATCAAATATTTTGAATATTTCAACTTCAAACTTATTATGGGTCACACAAGAAAAAAAAAACATCTAATTAATGAGCCATATGATTCCTAAAAATATTATACTAATTCTTTTTCATATCAAGCACATTATACTAGAATTGGTAAAAATTGACCCAACTTGAAAAATTCACTGGATCGATTTTGTACCTGAGCCCAACCTACTTGATTTAACTAAAAAAAGTCAACAATCGACCTAATATTACTTGTGTTTGTAATGATCCAAATCCAAATTAATTTAAATTCAAATTGATCCAAATTTGATATGAAATAAAAAATAATTCGAATTCGAATTGACTTTTTTTAGACCGGAACATATTTGATTTGACCCCGAAACTACTTGGCAATCATTATAAACAACAAAAATAAAATGAAAAATAGATAATTAATTTATGAATAATGCTGAAAAAATTATAACAAAAGATTACCACATCAATTATCAAATATTTTGAGCATTTCGCTCTTAATTTATTATAGGGCATGCAAGAAAAACATCTAATTCATGAGCCATATGATTGCTAGAAATATTGTATTAATTCATTTCCATATTATTAGTTAGTATACACTATCATTAATTTTTTTTCCCCAAATAACATTGTTATTGAGTTTTTTTATTGAGTTTGCTAAGCATAATAAATCCTTCAAACTTTTTTTCTTAAAGGATTTCAAACTTGATTTTTTTAAACAAGGGAATGCACACTCTTTTTTTTTTTGAACTTTTTATGACATCGTAAAATCAAGTCTATTTTTTCAAATTATTTTAAGATTCATTCTCTCGTATCAATCAAAGTTTTATTCTCGAAATATTTTTCATAAAAATCGATTGTTAATTAATCCTTACTGGTTACAAATGCACGTAATTAAGATTGATTCATATGCTTACACGTATCTCTCTTAAATTAATTGAATGCAGACCTTTTGTTTTTGAAAGAAAAAATTGACTCTGCTTAATAGTGAGAATTGCATAATCTTAACCTAACACAAGAATATTGGACGCAAAAGTCCTTGTGAGTAGGGAATTATCTTCTTAATTTTCAATTAATCTCAGCGTCAGCATCATCACTGCCACAGCCACCTTGGTGATGTAGGTCCCAATATTAAGAAAAGGAAAAGAAGCCAATCTCTCTTTACATTTATTTGAACGATGATTAAGCACAGGGTTGACAATTTTTAAGGTATAGATTCAAATAATAATAATAAAAAAAGTACATAAAATATGGTATCTTTGTAAGATCGTTGGGATTAAGTATTTTTTAAAATGGTGGATTGCACGTTGGAATACCGAATCTAAATATTATAGATTAAATAAATAAAAAAACCCCTTTGAAAAAGCTTGAAGCCAAGAAAGGCAAGCAACGGCTACACAACTTCGTATTTTTTTTTTATTAATTATGAAATGTTTTTATATCATATATCATATCATATTGGATATGATATTAATTTTTATTTATTTTGTGTGATTAGTGTTGATCAAAAGAATCTTGGTGAGGATTCTAACATGAGACCACTTATTATGAATCGTTTTAATTCAAAAATTTAACAAAATTTTATACCACTGAATCAACACTTTAGATTATTTTATGTCTTCTTTTGAAAAAAAAATGTGTGAATAAATTAAAACCAACTTCATTGTTTTCCCATAGAATTCATTGTGGCTCACTTCTCTTTCACCTCTTCCAATTACTTTTCTTTCACATGAACACATAAATCAAAACAATGTTATGACGTATCTATCTACAAAAAAAATAAATAAAAAAGCATGCTCCAATTCTTCGTCACGTAGACACTACGCACCAAGCCAACTAAATGCCGATTACTAAGACATTGACACTTCACCCAAACTCTTTTACCTTTTTTTTTTTTTCATATGTATTACGGTAAATTTTTGAAAAAAAAAAAAAGAAAATATAGGAAATGCTTATGCAAGTTTCAAAGGGGATTGATATGTGTGTGTCATTCACTCACATAAGTTGTCCACTTCATTGATCTATTCCAAATTCCAAATTCAGTTGCGTGTGGGACAGCCAAAGCAATAGACAGTACAAAAGCATAGAAATAGAATATGGATCCAATCAAGAAGGGTGGAGCCATTGATGAGAACCCACACCTTTCTTCCTCCCTTGTGAATGGGGCCACTCATCTATAGCAAGTCCATCATCTTGTAATTGATTTTGTTGCTTCCTTTGTTCTCTCATAACATGATTTTTTTTTTTTCTTCTTTCTCTATAAAGCTCATGACCCAACTACCCATTTCGCAAGTCTTCTATTAAGATAATTGATAAGACCCAAGTTAGGTCAAATTAAAATTGAGATGGGCCCCATTCTATTATTTCTTAATAAGTGTGAAATGTTAATCAAATTATAGAAAGAAAAAAACGGTCCTTAGTGAAGAACCTAGATGGGAATCAAATTTAGCATAATTTTTACAGCTCATTTTTCAACTTCAATTGTAGGATCATCATGGGCATAAAGAAAGAAGGTTCAATCTTCAATGCCATTCACTTATTGTGTGAGAACTTTTTCTTTCAAGGTATCTTGTTTTAAGTATGGTAGGCAACACGCAAAAAAAAAAAAAAAACCATTGCAACTTACTCACAAAGAAAAAGATGAATCACTATTCTTGGGGTTTCTACAGACTTAATTTGACTGAGGAACTGTGATGATTCCCTTTCTCTTACTCTGAATCCTTCGGTGAAGGATCATGGGTTATATAATTTCTTTAGGAAAGGCATGGTGGGTCAAGACAAGAATCCCACAAACCCCCAAAAGGAAGAGTGCATACACCATCCACCTAGAAATCATATCTTACACAATTGAGATTTTTATTTTCTTTTCTTTTCTTTTCTTTTTGTGGGAATTTCAATGACTTGCTGCCATGAGTCTACTTTTACATGGGATCAGAGTTTGGTGTGATGGGTGGAGTAAGGCTAAAGATTAGAGAGACATTATTTATTGCAAATTTGAATCCAGCAAACCCCACTAAATGAATGAAACATTGAAAAGAGAAACTAAAGAACCACAAAAAAGAGGAGCAAAGGAAACAACTATTGCAACCAGTCTTTTTTTTTTCTTTTCTTTTCTTTTCTTTTCTCTAGGTTTTGACAGATTGTTGTGCGAGGGTAAACATCAGCTTCTCCCACTAACTCATCCCATTAATACGTTCTCGGGGATTGTAGTTGCAAACCCAACTCCCCCATCTTGGGTAAAATCATTATGCTTCTCTCAATCTTTTCCCTCTCTCATGAGTGGGTACCATGTCTAAAAGTGTTTGTAATAGTTCAATCTTGTCTACATTAGGCAACCAATGTTAAAGCCAACCACTCAAATCATTCATGTAGTTTGGTAGGGTTGAGGAAAGTGGGCAGACATGATATCTAACATAGAATAGGATGGATTTTTCTATGTGGATGGATAGGATATGTAGATAACATTGGATTGGACAAACTACGGCTCCAAAAACATGAAAAGTGATTCTGATGCAAATGCAATGATCTGTTTCAAGAACAAAGATAGATGGGATGTACTATGTTTTTAATCTGTATTCCCATTTTCCTTGTCCCCCTTTTTCTTTCTTTCAAAGTTGTACATTCCAACAGTGACAAAGACATGAGCATGGAGTTGAAGATGACATTACAAAGAATCAGCCATTACTTTGGACCAGATAAATTGAAAGAAAATATATGGTACTATTATCCAATATCAGAATGCACGATATACATTGTCCTGTCTCTAAGACAATTCATTACACAAATGCAGGGGGGAAGATTTGGCCCACCAATAATGGACCATACAAAATTTTCTGTCCTTATAAAATCACATCTCCAAAATCCAGATAGATGATTATGACACCAACATGCTTTTCTGCACTTACATATACATGTAATTTTAAAGGATATGGGAGGGGTTACTATTCATGTTTTCATGACTGCACCAAACTAGGCTGTATATGGACACCGACTTTGAAAGAAAACGTGTTTATGCAGTTTTCAAACTCTTACTCTCTCCCTGTATGAAAACTTGACCAGCTGCCTCCACTTTAATGGCACTATTATCTGTCTAATCAATCTTTTTTTTTCCTGCTATTAGTGGAGGGATTAATGCAAAATCTTAAAGATTACATCAATTTTTATGAAACATCTTCATCATTCAATCAATCAACATGTTGGAAGGTTCAAGGTAATTTTCAAACATGTGGATGTAACACTAGCATCTCCTTTTATCTTTCACAGGACAGGTGCCAATGCTATGAACTAAAAGATGGGGCCTAGGTAACAGGTTCAGCAAGTTGTTTGTATTAACAGAAACTGGTTTCTAGAAATAGTTAGAAACTTTAAGGAACAAACAATCTGAGGCCATTAGAAGCTTTACAATTATATTCCAGCATGAGGATAAGACAAGATTTGCTCCACCCCACAACCAATCCCTTGTTTTCCCCTCATTTTCTCATAGGACATCAAGAAAATAGTGTTAACTAGCTATTGAAAAACATTTTATCTTCTTCTATTAATGTCTTTGATCAGTAAGTTGCATAGAGAAACTGTTAGCTTTAATGATGCTATATGCTAGGGGTTTTTCATCTGGACATCTTAGCCTGCCTATATAAGGGAAAAGGCAAACGGGCCATATGAAACAACAGGACAAGACTCAGTTAATAAATTGGGCCTCAGATTGGGATCCACCATGAATGATATAATTATTACCTGCCCTCTCTCTGTGTTTATTCAAATCTGACAGTCTTGTAATGGAATGATGGACAGTGATTGCACAGGCTAGCCTGTCCCACCCCGTGGCCATACAGCACATCAGCCCCTGGACGCTTCATAAACACATTATTCAGAAAAGCAGACATAGATGTTCTAATAATGAAGGCTCATTTATTCTACAGGTAAGCATAAGAAGATATGAAAAATGATCTGTTTGTTTCTTATCATTGTTTTCCTAAAAGCCACAGCAGACCAAGATGAAGCAGCTTCATCCAGTTTTGGACTACATTACCAAGATATAAAATTACCTAAAGATTCAATGTAATTCTAAAAATTATTATTTCTTTTGCCTCAAGGAATATTTATTGCTATCGATCTGTGTGATATAAAGCTACCAAAGTTAATCTATTAACCAAACATCAATTCTAGTGCCCCACTTATTCTGCGAATTTCGTGTCCTGGGATGATTTTGTCCACCCATTAACTCTTTGAAAACAGCCTTCTACATTTCAATTTGTTTTTGAATTTTCAGGCATTGGAATACATCTTGCTTAGCATGTCACAACAAAGCTGATAATGGTTGACATGTTTGACGGCTCAACAACAATACAAAATGAACAATGATATGCATGTTAAACATTAAAATGTGTCAGTTAAGTACACAAGTTGAGTGTCGGTGTCTAGCTTATTCATTTTTTATTTTACACTACATGGGCTGCATTGATGTAGAAGTATATGTTCATAAAAAGGCTTGCTTCACATACAACAGGAGGACTGAAAAATTTTTCGGAACATGTTTAAAAAGCCTCAATTTCAAGTTTCTAGAAAATCTGAAATGGAATCCAAGGTGTTGAAACAAATTGAAGGCCTTTTTCATTTTGTTTTAAATGAAAAAAAAAAAAGGAGTTGATAAGAAAAGAAAAAGGGAATACAACAATTAGATCATCACTGGTAATTAAGTTTAAGATTATAGGATATATCTGGCAAAAGATGCTTTGATTTGATCACATTAATTTCGATTCCACGAGCTAGTGAAAAAACAAGGTGGGTTTTGTTTCAGAGAACATGCTTTTGGAAGAGTGCTTCTACAGTCTACAAATGCATGCAGCTAATTGCCCTTTTCTGTAAACAAACTTCTTGCTTATTCTTATGCCTAATGCTGCCAAAGAAACCTACTTTAAACCTATTTTAGCCATTGGTTCAAACAGGAGATTAGTGCATGAAAAGCTGTTTCAGGAAAAGGAAAAAGAAATGTTAAACAATACCACTACAGAGAACTTTTCTTGTCCGCAGAAAATGCCCACATAAGAAGATACGCAAAAGATAAAGGCTAATCTTCCCCATCATTCCATCAACTCTATGGTTACACGGCATTTTATAGCACAAATATATAAGTACCAAGTTTCTTTTTTTGGGTAAAAAAAAAAAAAAAGGTTTTCTTAATGAAAGCAAAAAGATTGGAAAAACAACAAAAGGGTGCTGAACTTACTTACCTTCAGTTATGATGCAAACGTATCTCTTTTTCTTTGATTAAAATCCTCTTATCCTCTCAAAGTGGAAGGTCAGTTCACTTCTGCCAAAGATAGAATTAGGCAAAGCTTTGAACAAAGTAAAGAGTGGAATATAATTAGAACACAAAAGTTGGACAACTTATGTCTAAATAATTACCATTTGTTTATGTTGTTTGAATAAAAAACTTTACCTATTCATATTAATATAAAGAGAATATTACAACGATAGTGAGGCATAGATAGAACTTTAAAGTCAAAGAAACCAAATATCATGACAATTATAGATTAGCACTATGTTCTCAGCATTTAGCAGTATTCTTAGCTAAAGTTCCTTTTTCAGAAAGTGGCACATCCAGATAAGCCTTCAAAGAAGAGATAGTTCCTGATCTTTTGCAGAATAAGATGCTCCCAGTAATCCCCTTCACGCTCATGGCTTCTTCTTCTTTTTTAGTTCCCACAGTACCAATCATTTCACACCATGCCTAATTATACCAGAAACGCAATCCTGGCAGGGGTGGCTAAAGTATAACGATTAACCAGGAAGTGGGGATGACAATTTTCCCTTAAAGAATATGCCCCCATTATAGGCGATGCCAAGGATTTATGAATTTTTTTAACTTTTCTTACCATTAAACGAGGACTGGAGTTTTTAAAAAGAAAGGAAACAGAATATTTAAAAGAAGTGACTTCTTTATTATAGGAATATATTTCAGTCAAATATGTGGATTTTCCTGATGGCCTTCATTTTGAAATATGCAATTTCTTCAGGAGGAGCAAGCACAATGGCAATTGCATTGAACATTCATACATATCCCGGATTTCAGTTTGTTGAAAGATTACAGAATCATCGGGTGCTTGGACAGTTCCATCTTCCACAAAAGTTTCATGAGAAAATGCTATAGAATAGCATGATTGCAGCCATCAAGGCCCTACTTTCTGTTTACGTGGCTAGAGCATTAATCTGTTTCATTATGTATATTATGAAGTGGTAACCAAAGCGCTTCTGTCAAACATATCTATGAGTTCCTTCCTCCCATATGGTTTCCACATAAGTTATTATAACCAGTTAGTTGCATAGGAGCACTAGATGAGTGCCTAAGTGATCAATAAACACAATAAAGTAAGGTCATTATAGAGGGATTGGAATCCCCAGACCTGAGAGACATTATTGCAATTCAACTCCAATAGAACATATATAGTTAGACTGAAATGGGTGCATTCTTTCATGACTCTGAATTCCAAATTTCTCCTAAATTTAAGTCTCAACTCAGATATTGGAGTAAAACGATTCAATTTATGGCGTTTCACTCATCTATAGGTGAGAGCATTTCCTATCAGCAATGCCTGTTCATTTGGAAAAACGAAGAGCTTTACACTAGGCTTCCTGATAAGTTTCCTAATTCTCATTCTCTATCCACACAGGGAAACTGTTTTCATAGAATTATGAGCTTTAAGAAAATTAATCTATAAATTCTTTCACTGACAATCTTAAGAAGAAAAATTCTCTGCAGACACCCAACAAGTCAAACCGGTACTTTGTCTATGTTTTGGGCACTCAACAATCAATACTTAATTTATCAACTTTACAGCTTTAAACGAGAATACAGGAAGGTGGGGGCATAGGTTGAGTAGGAAAATTCAGTATAATGGTATAAATAAATCTAGTCTAAAGGAAGAAAGAATAATTGTACACATACATTAGATAAAAGGACATTCATGCAGAGGAATGCAGGTAGCTTCTAGACCTCCCTAGTTCAATTAAATAAAGCCTGAGAATTCCTAGAGTTTGTATGATAATATACAACTGCACATCCATGAAGATTAATCACTCTGCCACTATAGACCACTGTTACTTATAAGCTCATCAGGGGAATTATAGTAAGATTATAGTTGGTTCCTGGTTGTCTTCCCTTGAGAATTTGCATTTACTTGAACATTGTAATCTACAATCTAGACTGCCTCGTATCAATTGTAAGAGGAGAATATGACCTCAAAGAAAAACCAGAATATATCACAATTGAGATACAGAAAAGAAAAAAAAAATTCCAGCAGTTGGCCATCAACTGTTCTCTTATGATATTTTCGAAAGGTGTGCAATACATTGGTATTTGGGATGACCCCAAGGAAATTGCTCATAGGTCCAAGCAAGAAGGGTGGTGATTTGGACGGTAATACCCTTTGCAGTAGCGCTATTAATAGCTACTAAGGTATATTGACTGTATGCAATAAAGTCATCTATGAGCATGCAAATACAAGAGCATCATTAGAAACATAAGAAAAATCACTCTCTTGTTGAAGCACAAGCATGAAGAATTCAACTTCAGCTTACAAAGGCAAAGTTGTCTTAAAATTTGGCTAATTATGTCAAATAAGTGTCAACACTAAATCTGACAGTACCTCTTTCTTGAAACTATAAAATATGGATCTGAATCTTCCATGTCAAAAAAACAATCTAAATGAACTGCAACATTCCCTAACAGATGAATGAACATATAGTATGATTTGGTTGTACATTATACATATAATCACAATGTGGAACTATCAACCTAATTATGGAACCACTAACTGTTTTGATAGGGCCTCATGCATATAGCCCTTTATTATAAGGTCCCATAAGCACTTCACCTTATTTGCAGGGCATTCTTCAGCTCGAATTCTCCAGCCTTTCTAATTTGGCCTTGTTCAATGAGTGCAATATTGTGAAGGGCTCTCTCCAAACCCAGAGAACTTGGAACATAGAATGGAAACAACAGGAAGCTGTCTTTATTGAAACATGTTGGAACAGTGGATGAGCAAGGTTCTTTCTGTTAACAAAAATAGGAGGATTTAGCAACCTCTAAATAACTAGGTGTAGGTTTAGAAATTAACTTCTACATTGATGGTTAAGGAGGGAGTCAAACACACTAGACAAATTTCTTCAGTCTCAACAGGGCATGAACGGCAAGTACCAAAGAGAAACATAAGAAAAAACTTAGCTCAAGCAAAAAGTGATAGTCTAACTTTAAGCTTATGAGGAGATACTAACTATTGCAATTTCTAAAATGTTTCCAATTGTTCAGATCTCTGTACATATTATTTTCAACAATAGGGTATAGAAAAAACAGCCTCTGCTTGCTCTGCTTTTGTTTTCAAGTGATTTGAATGTTTATTTTACAAGGGAAAGGGATTATCATCTAAAATTACTAGTATGAGCATAACTAGTAGCTCATATCAGAAAAGAGGACCACCACATGAATGAGTTGCCTTCCACTCTCAAAGAGGCAAAGACAGTGAAAGAATTCCTCCTAATACATGTTTTCTCTAACCAATCAAAGACATAAAACGGTCAGTTTTTATATCTTGTCCATTAGCAACATACACTAACATTGTGATGCTTAATACAATCTGAAAAACTCATAAGCTTAAAATCATACTCTTTTCTTAACATGTAAAAAAATTAAAGAAAGAAATTCATTTGGGGTTTGGGTCATTTTATCCAGTGAGTCGGTATCAAAGGATTTGACATGTTAAGGAATCAATCTTACTATGATAATATATTGGTTTTATATTGCCATTTATTTATGCAGATTTTAATTTTGCAAGTTAAAGATATGCATTCTTATTCCCTATACTGGCAGCAAATATGAAAGCTGAATATAGCTGAATAACGAAAGTGTAATGGAATTTAGTCAACAAATTGAATTTCACTTAAACGATAAATAGTAACTTGTAATCTATAAACTACATACCTCGGAAGCAATAATTACTAATCCCTACCTTAGGAGTTCCCCCTAGAGATGTAAAGAGTCAATGGCATACATGATTTTACAATCTGTTGAGAAGACGAAAAGTTAAGAGAGATAAGCATCTAAAATTATAACTCATATTGCTGCACACCTCCTTTCCAGAATCAGATGGGACAAAAGCTTACAAAAACTACAACTCGGCACAAAATGAACTCTGTATTTAATAAACAGTCGATAAAATGCACTAAATAAAGTGGATGACATTATGATCCCACCCAGTTTTGGAGCAGGCTAAACTCTTTTGTTGTTCCTTAGTCCTACCTTATATTGCAAGTCTAGAGTCTAATGTGCTAGCATCAATGATAGGCTAAAACTAATATTAAGAAATAGCTTGAACAATTTATCTGTTGGCAAAACATATAATCAAACCTTAGTCTGAGGGGGAGCAACAATCAGTTCAAAGAACAGATAATGCTCTTCTTGGAACGCTGGACTTTAATTTTAAGAATGGAACACTTTGAATGACTTGATTTACTATCTCAGTACAAAATACCATCAAATCTCCATGAATACCCATCACATAACACCACATAATGCATTTTAGTTAAAATGTTGTCTATTGGTCAAGGTACTTAGTCAACCATCATTATAATCATCAGTGTGATACTATGTCTCAGAAACTTCAATATATCAAAACTTAAGTATATAAGAAACTCTAGGAAGGCATTTTATGATTAAAATATACCAGTTCTTATACATGTTCAAACCAAAAAAAAAAAAGAACAATCAATAAAAAAATCCATTATATCTGGACGGTAAAATGTTCGAAATCATTACATAGGCAATGACACTATTAGTTGTTTCAGTAAGATGAAATATTAAATGGAGAGTGCAACATATCAGAAGCGTAAGTGTTTGGACTTTGAGAGCATCAGTTTATGCACAATATCTAACATGAACTAGTTTTTAAATAACCCGTTTTCAACATTATTGATGTAGCCAAATCAAAATTTCACATAACCTGTGAAGAATTCATATTGTTAAATGAATTAATCTCATTTCTACCACTAAGTGAGACAAACTTATCATTGAACATCAACATAGGACATTTATCTACCAATTTTGTACCATCATAAGCTTCTTTAAGGAGTGTGGTGCTCCTTGCACCTTTATTTGTAATGTAAAAGATACCATGATGCTTTATCAAACATAGCACTAATTTAGATGGTAACAGGTACTCAGAATGAAATGCATCCAATTGTGCAGATGTCATCCGCTTCTCCATAGTCAAACTGAGGAGTTCATGAAGTACAGCGACCACTCTTTTCCGAGCTTTTGGATCTGAAAGTTCAAATCTCCTTGCATTCAAGTATGGAGAAGGGAATTCCATTTTCTGCCACCTCTCAAGCTCTTCAAGATAACTCTTATTGGGTCTAAAACCAGCAGCAAAACGCATTTTAAATGCAAATGGACCAAGATAGTTACCATCTTTCATGATCCTAACCTTTTTTGGACTCCCAGCTGCCTGCAACACCCCTTCACGCGCAAATCTCCCCTCGCGGGCAGTCACTGCCAGTGAAGAATCCCAGTTTTCCAAGTTAACATACGTTCTACCATTGATATCTTTGATTGAAAAGTATTCGGGATATTTCAAAATCAATGACTTTTTAAAATCCTGAGGCAAACCGAGCTCATTCCCAATGAATTCAACCTTTTCCAATGGCACCCTACAATCAATTGACAACATTAACAACTTCCTTAGATTCTTAACTAAAATAGGTTCCATCAAATTTCTTGCTTCACCCTCTTCGCTTGCAATCTTTTCAGCTTTCCGAGTGAGTGTAACAAAAGGGAGTTCTTTTCCACTACCACCACCTACATGGAATATTGAAGGGTACTTCTCAATGATGGACATGAAGTTCCATTTTGCCACAAACCCAACTTCCTTTTCAAGGTTGCGAAGAAGAAGAGATTGATTCTTGTGAGATTGGATAATGGACTTTAGCTGAAGAATTAAAGATGGCTTCTTTTGCAAGTCCATTACTTTGTCAAGTAGATAGTCTCTATGGTATATTTTCTTCTTTGATCTCTTTCCTCCACCTGATATTTGCCTTACTGAAACAAACATAGAATCTGATTTTTGACATGGGATTGTTGAAGATGACAACGTTGTTATAGATATTCTTTTCATCATCAAGCAATATAATAAGACACTGCTTTATGAGACAAAACCTCGAACAGTTGGTGTGTAAATTCCAAAACCACTATTACTAATACTAACTGCTTGAAGAAAAAGGAAAAAAAAAAAGAAAGAAGATGCGAAAAACTGATTTTACATTGATGCGGTCGATGCCTGATTGGAGTTCAAGTTGGAAATATGAAGGGATTTTTGACAATACCTTCTGTTAGTAGAAGCAAGGGTTCCACGATACTCTCTATGAATCAAAAGTCAAACCGGATTATAAACCGGCTAGGGATAACCAAGCCTTGGCTCAACCGGTTAATTAGAGATAAAGTATATTAATAGAGATTAGAGCTTGCAAAAGTTGACCCGATCCCGAAAATCCATCCGAATTCGTTTGAGATCGAACTTGAAATCGGATCGAATTGATAAAAAAGTCAAAGGTCCGAGTCCGAGAAAAGTCCGACCCGAAAAAGCTCGAACCTGATAAAACCTGAACCCGAAAAAGCCCGAGTCCGAAAAAACCCGAACCCGAAAAAGCCCGAGCCAAAAAAACCCGAACCCGATACGACCTGAACCGAAAATGACCCGATCCGAAACCCGAAATCCCGAATTTATAACCCGAGAAAGCCCGAATTATAATTATATAATTATTATATTAAAAAATAATTAAATAATAATACACTTTTTCTAATTAAAATTTATAAAATTTTAAAACAATCATTATTTATTTATTACATAATTATATCAATAATTTATTATCAATAAAATAAATATTAAATATTTACATTCAATTATTAAATAAAATTATTTTAAAACACAATATAATATTCAATATCAAATAATTTTCAATATTATGCTTATTATATTTGTAATAATAAATAATAAATATATTATTAAATATAACATTTGATTTTATTATAAAAACAATTATTATACTATTTTATTATATTTATTTCATATTAAAATTTTAATTTTAATACAATAATAAATCAAATATATATATATAAATCATTATATAATTATAACATTTATTTAAATTTGATATTTCATATAAAATATTGAATACATTATTAACAAAATTAGAATTTAAATTCTGATTCCTATAACTCGTAAATAGAAAAATAGTAATTTGTTTTTTAAATGGTGATTATACTAAAAATGAGAATTGAAAGTTAAGAAAAGGGATCATACTCTTTTAAAAGGTTGTAATAACTTTTTCACTACAAAAAAAGATTCAGACTCAATTATGACATGTTTGCATCCAAATTCTCATGTCATTAACAAGTCAATGATTGTTATGTTCTAAATTAGTCCAATATAGTAAAAAAACAAATCAGCAAATAAAACATCAAACACTTAAAGTTATGACATGTAACATTACAAGAACAACAAAATAGAAAACATACAATCATTCTTATACACATCCACCTAGTCATGGAGAAACCAATCCCTAGTCATACATTGCATGATGAACAAAACAGAAAAATACGATCATTCCATTCAACGCTAGCAGCTTGATGAATAACATACTCGAAAAGATTATAAATGCAGGAAGTAACTAAACTCTTCAAGAGCGACACTGTCTTCAAATAAGATTAATGAAGTAATGATCAATCATAATTACTCTTAATAAAAAAATTTAATTTCTTAACAATATAAATTGTAAGAAATAAAATATCAACATACGTTACGATTAGAACTCTTCATCCTCATCCATAAACCAACTAGTTCAATTTAATCCAACTTTCCTTCCAAATCTCATTGTTTCATCTTCTTCATCTAATAAAATATATAAAAATAATCATATAAAAATTTAAATAATAAAAAATTAATAAAATAATAATGACACTAAAATCTTACCATCTTTATCTATATCATATCCATACAGCCAATTACAAGTGGTAATCAAAATTTCTGCATTATGTGTTATGAGACAATTTATTCATTTGTTGATAACTCTACCACTCATACTAAATGCTGATTCAAATGCAATTGTGGTAATTGGAATACTCAATATATCCTTAGCTATAAGTGAAAGTACAGGATATCAAAATTGATTTTTCTTCCAATAATCAAGAACATCAATTTGAATCTCATAATCTTCTATTGGTTCATTCAAATATACATTTAACTCTGATCTATATAAAAGAGATCCAGAATTGAAGTTTCTAAATCCCTACAATAACAAAATAAGTTCATATATGAAATTATAATAACAAATATAAATTAAAACTCAAAAAAGAATTACTTAATATAAAAAAATAATATTAATTATGATTTATGTACAAATAAAAAACAAATTAGAAATAAAATAGAGCTAATTAATTGATCATTTATTCATATTAAGTATTTTTTTGGTAAATGATAATATTAATTGATACTTTTCTTCCTATAATATCTATATGTAATATTTTATTTTGCATTTAATGAATATAATTATATCTACTATTTTATAATAAATATTGTAAGAAATTAAAAACGAGTAAATTATTTTTATCAAATAATAAATATTAAAATATAGAAATTTGTTTTTATATAAATATTTATTAAAATATAAAATCATATAAAAATTAAATTAATTATCGTATTCAAATTTTTTTTAAAAAAAAATTATAACTAATAAAATTTCAAAATATTTCAAGCCAACCTGCTAGACCCGCCCGATTAGAACCGGGATCGAACCCGAAAAAGCTCTAACCCGAAAAGCTCGAACCCGAAAAAACTCGAACCCGAAAAAGCTCGAACCAGAAAAAATTCGAACCCGAAAAAGTCCGAACCCGAAAAAACTCGAACCCGAAAAAGCTCGAACCCAAAAAAAACCCGAACCGAACCCATCCGAACCCGTCCGTTTGCCACCTTTAATAGAAATTCTAAATACGACCCAATTTTACTCCTTCCAATTTTTTTTTTTAAATTTAACGATAAAAAATCATAATTTTTCTTTTTAATCTTATTAACGGTACCTGTGAAGGTTTGAAATTTCTACGCTAATAAAACACCTTAAGATTTGATCAACGATCATTTATTAAAGTAATTTTGGTAATTGAATTGAAGTGCTAATAATAATAATAAATTGAAAATAGTTTAAAAATCTCTTATTCCAAAAATACACAAAAAAATTTGGTTTTTTGTTGAATGGCTACTAAAATGAACTTTTGGTACGAGTATTACGGAAGCGAATTTTCGTGAGATTAATCGTTTTTGCGCATGTCTATGTGGTAATTTAACAAACAAATTATTTAATAAAATAAAGTAATGGTTGTGAAAAGAAAATTTTAAGTTGTAATTAAAATTTTTCATATATTTAATGCAATAAAAAAGGAGCTTTGTGTTTCTAGAATCTTGGGTCAAATTTTATTTTATGTTATATTTAGAAAAATATTAATAAAGAAAAAATATTTTAAAAGAAAAGAAAATTTAAACTAAAGGCTCAATTTAGTCCCCACGTTTGTGAGTTGATATAATTAAAATCTTAACTTTTAATGTAACACATAGGAACCCGAACTTTTCAAGACGTAACAAATAAAGGAATTTTTAGATGATATATGGGCATTAGAATACATAATTTTGCTTACTAGGATGCCAAAAATGTCACATATTTATGTAAAAAGTGAATTGAAAGAAAAACATATATAAAATTTAACTTTGATTGAAAAAAATGAACTCTTATTTTTTTACTCAACAGGATTTGTATTTTAGATTTGTTCAAAATTTTCTAATTTTTTACTCAATTCGATTTCGGGTTTTTGATTTGTTCCAAATCAAACTTCAAATTCAGACTACTTGATTGGTATTCGACACATTTTTATTAAAACAACATCAAAAAATGAACTACTCAATTAGTTCTTCAAAATATTTGTATCGATATTCAAAATTTTAAAATTATTTTTTTAGAGATTATTTTGTATATCACTGAATTCATAAAAAAAAGATTTAGATTTGATCACTTTTGTATTTTGGTTTTCTTGATTTAATTGTAAAAAGAAAGATGAGTACGTTGATTTTTGCTCTTATAAGCCATTGCTTTAAGATACCAAACGAAATGAGATTATGAAAAAGAGTTTATATTTTGCCGATGCGCATCTAAAAGGACTTCACTGACTACTATTAATTTTGATAGAATATTTTACGGATGCCCACTTGTGAAAAATTTAATTTATTTTAAAATTTGTTGAATAATCATTTGTTGTAGTTTTTTTGATGATATAAATTTTGTTTTTGTAAGAGATTGTGTCGCATGTATATGCACGTAATAATAAGAGTTGCCGCAGTTGACATGTTTGTGGAGGAAAAATTTTATTATTTTAAGTTTAAAGATAAAACTTTTGAAATACTACTTTAATTTAACCTAAAAGATTTTCAGCCTAGAACATTTCTCTTTTACATTTAGTGTTTTTCTTAAAAAATAAAGAATACTAACAAAAAAAAATGAATTATTCTTTGTGATTCGTGTGGATATTATTAAAGGTTGAATGTTCGGATAATTTAGTAATTGTGATTGACTTCTCTAACATATAAGCTTTCGATATTCACTTGAATAAGATAATCATTCGATATTTTTATTATATTTCATGTTATTAATAACAAAATAATCCAACGAAAGAAATTTTTAAAAAAAATTAAATTTCATTGTGCTATATATGTCAATTATATTTTTCAACAAGAAATAGACTAGCCAAATTAGGTATCAAAATTAATCATCCTAGGTATATCCATACAGTCGAATAATCACAATTTAGTTAAATATTAAAACTAATTAAACAAATAATAAAAATGCATAAAACAAGAAAGTAAAGTGAAAGGAAAAAGTTCTTAAAGTGCGAAGATGAAACAAAAGAAGTTGGTCAAAAATGTAAATATGAAAACTTAAGGGATAAAATATAATTAATTAAAATCTGAATAAGACGAAAATGTAAATGGGCATGAAATGCAATTTTGAAAACTATATAAAAACTAATTAAATTAAATTTGAAAGTTGTAAAATCACCTAACCACCAAAATAAAAACCATGATTAAACCCTAAAAAAATAACCCCTAAAATAAAATTGCAACCTAAACCAAATATGCTAGAAGATGAAATGGAAACTTTAAATATAAGTTTAGAAAAGTTTTAAATGCATATAGGGTGCATGAACTAAGGTTTCCTAGATCTCATACTTAGGTGGCGTTTGGTAACTTACAAGGAAAGTGATTGCAGGGAAAGTGATTACAAGGAATGTGATTGCAGGGAAAGTAACTTTACAATGTTTGGTATGACAATGTAAAATTCTGTTTAAATTGCAGGGAAAGTAACTTCGCAGCGTTTGGTATACAGTTATTTTGCTGGGAAAGTAGTGACAAATTCCAAAAATACCCCTGAATATAAAAATAATTTTTTAATGAAAATTAATTAAAATAAAAATTGTATTATTAATATTACTTATCATTTGTAATTTTAAATTGTCATGTATTATTATTAATTTTAATTTTATAGAGTATAATATTAATAATTCATATATTATTAATGTAATTCGAAATTTTAATGTATCAATTGTAAATTTTCAATTATTATGATATCAACATAGTACCTATAACATCCATGAAAGTTATAATACTTCATATAAATCCATGTAAAATATTCTTCATACATGATAATACATTTTTGTGGTAAAAGGGTAATTTGGGTAAAATGAATAAAATTAACTTTGCAGCCACGGCTGCAAAGTGATTGCAGCCTAAATGGACTGCAATCACTTTGCAGCTTCTGGACGTAAAGTGATTGCAGTTGCAATCACTTTACATTCAACTTTCTTGATAACAAACGTTGTAATCACTTTGCGTCCAATTAAATTGCAGCGCAAAGTGACTACTCCCTCAATACCAAACGGCCCCTTATAGTGGAATTGTTTCCGATTGCTGATTGTTGTTGCGCAAGCTGGAGCACGCGAGGATTCAGCACACATACAGAGAGGCTAATTCGTCTGCGGATGCCATGGCGAAGATGGGAACGTTTTAATTCATCCTTCTGTTATGTTTGATGAATTGGGCCCAAACTACTATCGGATGTAACCCCAACAGGGGATAACCTTTTCTGTTATATTATTACTTTCTTGTCTTCAAAAAATAAAAATAAAAAAACACTATTGAATAAATCTAATCTAACTACTAGAAAAAATTTGTGTTAACCCTAAACTAATTTTTAATCACCTTAAACCTAAAATTTAAAGAATGAAATCCTATCAAATCAAACTCGAACCGAGGAAGATTTGATAAGAAAAATTGTTTGAAATGCTAAAAAGAGTTAAAAATTTCATCAAACACATATGAAATTAAAAACTAAATAGATATTTAAGTCTGTTTTTGCCACAACCGAAACTTAAGTAGAAAATAAAAGGTTGAACATTAAAACTAAAGCATGGTAGTAAATAGAAATCATCAACACAGCCATGAAAATAAAGATCAAATTACTTGAACAGAGTTGAGTTACAAGAACCATGAGAGGTATAATTTCAACTTCAATATTTCCACAAGCTTACAACTTGTACTTCATGATAATAATGCTTAAAAATTTAAAGAAATCTAGAATTTAAGGGCTGAAATTTAAAGTTTAGCGAAGGAAATGTGCAGGAGATTTAAAGAAAATTAAAAGAAAGCTTTGCAAACAAGAGAAATGGCTAACGAACTAACATGGTGGCTACCTAAGAAAATACTAAATACATAATGAAAATGACCTAAACGTTGGCAGCCCCAAAACCGTGAGTTCTAAAGGGAATAAGGACGGCTTTGCTATAGTGCTAGGTTTGTTCTTATTGGTTGTGCCATCTTAGGAAATAGATGAAAGAATAATTATCTTGCTGATTTTCATTAAATTACACATGTACACATGGTGGGAAAACAAGTCCACCAGAAAAAGGAAACTAGAGATCTAATCCTATCCTATAGATAAGAAAACTAACTAAAATAATCCTTTAATTTAAAAAACAATAAATATATAAAAGATAAATCAATATGAAATAATTCTATCTGGGCTGAATATATTGTTCATACCAAGCTTAGAACTCAAGTCCTCAAAGTTCTTCCGTGGTAATGACTTGGTTAAGATATCTGCAACTTAAAGATATGTTAGTGTATACAGTAATTTTATCGCTCCTTCTTCAATTTTCTCCTTTATGAAGTGATAATTAATTTCCACATGTTTGGTCTTGTCGTGATGAACGAGATTTTTCGCAATACTAATGTTGATTGATTGTGACAAAACATCTTCATTGAACTCTTTAGTTTAATGCCAAGTTCTTCCAATAGTCTTTTTATGCAAATTCCTTCATAAATGCCACGTGCCATAGCCCTAAACTCTGCCTCTACACTGTTCCTAAAAACAACGAATTGTTTCTTGCTGTTCCATGTGACAAGGTTTCCCCATACATAGGTACAATACCCTGATATAGATCTTCAATTAGTGATTAAACCAACCCCAATCTATATCACTATATATTTCTACATCTCTTCTGGACCCTTTCTTAAGGAATAGACCATTCTCAGGTGTCACACCCCGTTTCCACATTTAAATATTATTATTCATCTATACCACACACATAACGGAGCAGACAACACTCTGATGGTTAGGCATACGAGCCGATATTGACCTTACACACTTAAATATAAAAAGTACATGATAATTGAATTTATTTATTCATATATATATATATATTTACATACGTACGTTTACATCTCAGTAATTCTTTATTTACTTAACTGTACCTTACAAGTTTAGATACAAAATCAAAAAAGGTGTATACCTTTGCTCATAATGAAGTGTGGGTTGTCAACTACTCAGGACTACTACAACTCTCAAGACTTAGGTAACTCTGTGGAGTGGATGGGAAAAAAATGGATAAGCTACAACACGCTCAGTAAGGAATCACACAAGCATGTAGATAACTATACTACCTACATGCTCGTGAATCATATCAGTAGAAAATCCTTACTTTCTCAATCCCAACTAAATTCACAAAACTACACACATATACTTTCTCAAAGTCATGTCATATCACAAACGAATTTCTCGAAACACATGTTCTCATAAAGTTACTTTAAATCAAATAGGAGACAAATCAAAAATTTCAAAAATTAAATCAGAAATCGTATAAGTATGGAGACAAAGCAGAGTATATGAAAATAAGTAGACATATGGCTATAGTTACTAGACTCCATGCAATCACTGATCAGGTGTGCATGAATGTCCCCGGATGGCTGAGGGCAGGGGGGTCAGTCTACCTATCAGATAACAAACATAACAACATGGTACATCGTACTCGATGTGCGTCCACACGGTACATCGTACTCCGTGAACCCCAATATCATAATTCAGCGAGATTAGGAGCGCCCGAAGTATCCAGATCTTATCATCCCATCTCCAGCTCTATCAATACTAGGTCTCTAAATATGCACGTGCGAGCATATCAAATTGGTGTGACACACAGTCAACACGAGGCTTCAGCACGGCTTTATCAAATCGCGTGCGAGGATCAGTACAAGCTCACACAGCCTACACGACGTCTCCAAACACGATTTTATGCATATCACAAAATCACAAACTAGTGCGAACAAAGCTCTAACACGTTATCATGCATAAAACATATAGAGTTTAGCACGAGCAAAGCTCTAGCACTATATCATGTGAAAACCATTTCAAATCTAGTGCGAGCAAAACAAGGCTCTAGCACTATGTCATGTGCAAACCATATCAAATCTAGTGCGAGTAAACTCCAACACTATTTGTTTTCAGACAAATCAGATAGATGACTCAATTCTGATAAAAGCGGTGCTCATGATTAAATCAAATACCGAAAATAGCACCCAATTGAGTGAAAAGAAAATATTTCCCATCAAATCACTTATCATAGTTATTTAATTCAGAAAAACATACAATTTAATGCAGATAATCAAATTGGGAGTCATTCTATCGTTTCTCATTCACAAAACACACTTATTTATGCAAAACACAATTATATGCCATTTCGGTCATTTTTATCTTTTTCCCATAACTAGAGGTATTTTCGTAAATTTTCCCTTTTCAGTGTTATTTGAGAAATTCACACAAAAAATCGAATAGGTGGCTCAATTCAGTTGGAAATGGTTCTGAAATCAAAGTTTTACACATAAACAATGTCATATAGAGTAATGAGAAGTGACTTATTGTAAGGTCACCCATCATAAGGTTACTCCCATCTCAGCACGCTTAACTTCGTAAAACGTGCTTTCTTATAGAAACTGTAAAAACACTAGCCAACATATCCATTTATCACTGAAAACAGATTTCCATGCTTAAAATGCTAAAAATATGAAATTTATAAAATCATGCTTTACCGACTCATTTCGGTACAACTTTCCCTATAGTAGGGGTAATATGGTCTTTTGCAACCACTAGGCAATTTCCTAGATTTTTCAGTCTCTATATATTCCATACTGTTTATTCTCATACAAGGATTTATAAAAAACGTATAACTATCTCTAAGAGCTTACGAAATCCCTTACCTCGAATCACGCTGAAGGATATTTGTTTCCTCCTTTTTTCACTTCGCGTATTTCGGTCTATCCGACTCTGTGTATATTTTCGGGAGCTGTAGATAGTTACCAATCACTTCAGTATAATTCAATATACTTATTTCACACTTTCAGTACATTCAATTTAGAGTACTCGATCCGTTTACACTTGTTGGGCCTTATACACCTTAATAGGTCTTACTTTCTCTTAAGTCCATTTTACTTTACTATTCATGTCTCTAGAGTCCATTGGGCCCAACAAGCCCATTAACTCTTATTGGGCTGCCTTAAGCCTTTTCCAGTCTCTTTGGATAGCTCACACGATTATTTACAATAATCGTTTTTCAATTTCAAATATAAAATAATTTATACGGAATTAATCTGTAATTTATTCAATTAATGTCTAACTCGTATAACTATACAAGTTATGGTAAGAGAGAGTCATTTACTCGAGATTCCGTGACGGCATGCAAATCAAGGCTCGATCGAACTCACGTTCGTCACCTATTATCGGGCTACACATATATATTTAAACCGGATCAATTTCGGTCAAATATAAATTCAAATAATTTTTTCAAAAATTAAATCGGTCCATTTGGACCGCTTACCAGCTTACCCGTAGCCCTATGCAGAATCAAATTTTCTCCCTATTTTTTTCTTTTCTTCTTCTTTTTGTTCCCTTTTTCCTTGGCTGAACCGGTTCAGACCGGTTCAGTTCATCCTTTTTCACTGAACCGGTTCGAACCGGTTCAGCACCGTTTTGCCCAAATTCGATGCCGACGATTGGTTCTCCGTCGGTTTTCGCTTCCAACCGCTCCGCGAGGCTGCGCGATGCGTGGATCTGGTGGTGGCACGCCTGGGCTGACCGAAAAGTGGTCGGTTCGGCCTCTTTCCCATTCGGCGTCGCTGCCTCTCTTCTCCTTCATCGTTCTGCTTCTTTCCTCACGTTGCCGACGACTCCTCAGCCTCCCTCTGGCCGGCGACGACGCGAGCTTTCCCACCAGCCACTGGTTTTCGTCCTTGTCTCTCTTTCCCTCATTCTTTTCTCTCTCGGGCTTGCCTTCTCTCCTTCTCGTTGGCCATCGTTTCTCGTCGAATTCCAGCTGGATCGCTGTTGGCGGTGGCTCATGCTCCCTCCTCTCGTCCTCTCGACAGGGTTCCTCTTTTTTTATATATATATATATTATATTATATTTAATAAAATATAATATATTACAAAAATATCTTAAAATATAATATTATATCGTCATAGTGTATTTTATACACTAATATTTACACACCTTGTATATATATTTTATTTAATTTATTTCTACAAAAATATATATACGTTTTATTTTATTTTATCGCATTTATTTATTTCTCCCGAAAATATTATCCATACCACACACATAATGGAGCAAACAATACTCTGATGGTTGGGCATACGAGTCGATATTGACTATACACACTTAAATATAAACCGAACATGATAATTGAATTTAAATATTGAAACGGGGTGTGACACCAGGTGTTAAGGTTAAGTATCTCAAGATTTAGTGTACTTTATCCATGTGTTCTTCTCTAGGATCATTCATTTATTTACTTACCACACTGATAGAGAAACTAATTTTCGGTCTGGTATGAGATATACAAATTAGTTTGCCAACCAATCTTTTATATTGACACTTATCAATATGAACACTTTTTCTTCTCTTCCAAACTTAGTAATGGAAACAATGAAAGTGTCCATTGGTTTACAACCTAAAGATCCCACACTCCTTTAGTAGATCCAAGACATATTTGCGTTGAAAAACTGAGATGCCACTTTTTGATCTAGCAACCTCCATACCCATAAAATATCGAAGATTTCCTAAGGCCAATTTAAATTTGGAGTCAAAGATAGGAGCACACGGATAATGCACTTTAGCTATAAGAGTAAAGGTTTCCTAATAGTCAATGCCATAAGACTGTGTAAATCCTATCGGGATTTGTATCCGTCAACACTTCCATCCTCCCTATATTTGACTGTGAAAATCTATTTGTAACCAACAAGATTCTTTCCGTTGGGAAGACTTGTAACCTTTGATGTATGGTTCTTCTCTAATGCATGGATTTCCTCTAGTACCGCAGTTTTCCATGCATGGTCTTTGAGAGCTTTTTGAATACTAGTATGGACCTGAACTGCATTTAAAATAGAAACAAATGCTTTGAAACCAGATGAGAGTCCCTTGTAAGAAACATAGTTTTGAGTAAGATGTTGAGTACAGGATCTTACACCCTTCCTCAATGCAATCGGTAAATCTGAATCATCCTTAGGTAAATCACTAAGAATATTTTCAAAATAAGTGTTATCTTCATTCATTGAATTTGGATTGGGCTCTTGGCATGGCTTGGTAAGTGCTTATTGTTTTGCCTTCTTTTGAGCATGGCGTCTCATTGAGTAAACACGTAGTTTACTATTCGTTGGTAGAGACTCATTTTGATTTTCTGTAGACATAAGATTTGGAGATTCTACATGATTGGGATGAGATTAAGGTTCTTCTAGCAGTTCTAAAGAAGGAACTCAAACTGCAAATTTGGTTTATTTTATTTTATTTTTTTACCCAAGATCAATTGAGATGAGATTAGGAGGATTTTACATTCTAAAACTGATATTCATTTGCGAATTCATTTTCTCCTTAAATATGAGTTAAGGGATAAAATGGTTGATTCTTAAAAAAAATGTCACATCCATGGATTCCATAGAATGGTAGTATTTTCTTGCTGTTGGTGTGAAGTACTTTGTAACATTTACAAATTTTGTTATCATATGTAAATTAAATTATTGAAATTAAAGTTTATTTGAATTAATTTGGATTAATTTTGGATAGATTTAAGAGATTTTGAGAATTTCGAGGCTTACGGATAAGTTTGGTGTAATTCCGAGAAAAAGGGCAAAATGGTAAATTCCACATCTCGGTATTAAATAAATAATTATAAGGAAGAGTATACATAGTGGAATTTGCTAGAGAATTAATTTTCCAAGATATTGGAGGTAATATACTAAAATAAGGAATTTGGAAATTAACGAAAACTAAAATATGGACTAATGGGACGTGGTCCCTAGTTGGATGGCATAATGAAAAGTCAATTAACTTAGCAAGTTAAACAAATATTAAACCATTTGTTTTTACCATTCACTTTCTTCTCCATTGTCATTCTCGCCATTAACAATCCTTTCCTAAGCTTTTCATCCATTGTTCACCGAACCAAGAGGAAATCTTGATGGAATTCATGATTTAACTCCATTAAACCGAAGAGGAAAGCTTGCTAACATCAAACCTATAGTTGCATGTGTGATATGAGGAGAAAAAGGTTGGAATCGAGAGGATCTTAGGAAGCTTGGGCAATCGGTTCTTATAATTAAGGTGAAAAAGTTCATTCTTTCTTTGAGGGTTAATGAGTAATGGTGTAAGTGGTGATGAATAACTTCTTGTATGTTGATTTTGGCTAGAATTCATGGTGATGCCGAGAAGGAAACCATGACAACTTCACGATATAAAGTCAAGGGAACGTGGAAAGAAGATCATTAAGACAAAATTCATGGTTGTATGCGTGAATAAAACCTTGGAAGGCTGAAACTAAATGTGCTAAGGGCTGTAGGGTGTTCGGTTTCATGAGTTAAGGTGAAAAGATTATCCATGGTTTGAGTGTTAATATATAGGTAGTGGTGTATTATGATATTTAATTTTGTTGCAAGTTGGATTTTGATAATGTGGAGTGAAAATCAAGAGGTTCTTGAGGTTTGGCATTCAGTTTTGTGATGTAAGGTGAGATAATCCCACTTTTGCTTGGATTTTAATGAGCCATGTCTAATCTATCTTGATGAATTAGAGTAGAGAAAAGATATCTAGGACCAGGGACGGATCCCGAATCTATATCTAGTGGGGGTAAAACTAACATATAATATTAAATACAAATTAATTAAAATACATCAAAAATTATTTTATTCATAAATGAAAAGAACATGTTACAAGTGTTCATAATTTAGAACAGTTATAAAATTTTTCCATTCATAATCCAAGATATCACTATTGATGGTTTCATTTTGATTGGCGAAAGAATCTAAGAAGCTAAAAAAATATATTAATTGTGAGAATTTCCAGCTTCATAAGTAGCATGAAATGTCAAACTCTGATATAAAAGAAAAAACAAATGCAATCAAGTATTGTTGTTTATTGAACTTGATAATCTTTATATGTTTGATTTGATTGCTTTGCAAAAGCTAATTTAATATGTTGTTTTTTTATTTAACAAATCTTGATAGCATTTCTAAACTCTTTTATGAGTACTATTTGGATCTCTGACAAATATCAATTTTTTTTTTCCTTTTTCAATTTGAGAGTTCATCCAAAATGCAACTATCATCACTCACTTGCTTTCTAATATTCAATCTATAAAGATAACAACACAAACAAAAAAACAACTTTCTTCTCTACACTATATATATTTGAGTAGTATCTACACAATATTCCAACCATTTAACATTATCTTTAAATAATGTAGGAACAAAATGACGTAGTGCCTTTCCAATTTTTTTTGAAAAAAATTATATTCAAGGTTGATATTGTAAGACCCGAAAATTCGGTATCATTTTAAGAAATTGATATTTAAAAATATGGATTTTAAGTAATCTTGATCAAAAATCGAAGAAATAATTTAATTTCGAGTCAAATTGATCAAGATATAAATTATTAGAATATATCAGAATTTTTGTCTCGAAAAACGAGCTCGAAAATAGTGAAAAAATATATCGAAAAGGTAAAATCGGACTGATAAATTCATTTACGAACTGAATGAATTTAATATGAATTTTTGAGATATTTTGGGATATTTTAAGATTTTTATTATTATTTTAAGAATAAAATAATAATAAAAATATATTATATAAAAAAAAATCTGTAAAAAAAAAAAAAAAAGAGAATATCGGGGAGAGAGAAAGAGGAAACCGACGATTTCGGTTTCCTCTCACCGGCGAGCCACCGGAGACTAGGGACCCAGGCGAGGGCCGACGAAGCAGGCCCGACACCCGGGCAACCCACCGACGGCAGCGACGCGCGACGAGGTGGCCGAAAAACGTCGGAAACGGAGGAGGAAGCCGCGGGAGAGAAGAGCTGATTCGCCGACGATGGCACCGTTTTGACCCCAGCCGAGGCCCGATTTAGGAAGCCCAGGCCGTGGCGCGCCGATTGGTGGCGGAATCGCGTCGGGAACCGGCCGGCAGCGCCGACAAAGGCGAAATGACCACTGAACCAGTTCGGACCGGTTCAGTGTGAAAAGGGACTGAACCGGTCCGAACCGGTTCAGGAGGAGAGAGAAAGAAGAGAGAGAAAAAAAAATTTTTCATCGGACTTCGGGTAAGTCGATACAAGGTCAAAGTGGCCGATTTAATTTTCGATAAATTTATTTGAATTATATTTAATCAAAAATTGGCCCGAAAATGAAAAATACGAAATTGTGCAGTTCGACGATTAATTCCGAACGGAAGCCCGATCAAACTCCGATTCGCGCACCATCGCACAATATTGGGTAAGTAAAACTCATTTACGACAATTTATGTGATTAACGCGTATTTAAGATTTATTTTACGCATTTCGGATTAAATTTCGGATTTAGTGAATTATATTCGGAATTTCGAATAAACTGTCGTAAATGATATTCGGGCTATCCAAAGAGTTTGGAACGAAGCCCAATGGATATTAATAAACCCAATGAGTCGATAGACCCTGATGAAGGGAAATAATACGTGAAAAACGGGCTTAATATGGATTAAGGCCCGATTAAAGTAATTAGGCCCAATTAGAGTAAACGGGCCCAATTAAGTGAAATGAACTGTATTAAATGTGTAATACAGTAGAAAACGTGAAATTAATCCAGTGAATGGTTAAATGCAGCTCCAGAGTCATATTGAGAGTTGACCGGACTGCGAGATTTGGACAGCACAGAGGAAGAGAGGTCACATTACGTGATCTGAGGTAAGGGATCTATGGGAGCTATTAGAGATAGCTGTACGTATTTTCATCGTCGTTACAGTAAATTAAATTTCGTATAGA
The DNA here is from genome assembly GCA_033439115.1 of Firmiana major. NCBI lineage: Eukaryota > Viridiplantae > Streptophyta > Magnoliopsida > Malvales > Malvaceae > Firmiana > Firmiana major. The sequence goes on along the minus strand of CM065913.1, from coordinate 3,376,041 downwards.
GTATAGATATGAAATTTCTGGATAGTACCCAAATATGAGAAAATTACGAAAATACCCTTAGACTCGAGAATTTTTGTAAATGCATAAAGTGCATGCAATTCATGTTTTCTCTGTGAAAAAAAAGATTTTTATGAAGCTGAAATGATAGACTGGCTCATGATTTGACTGTATGCATTAACTTGCACGTTTTTCTAAAAAAAAGTGATTTAATTAATAAGTGATTTGATGGGATATTTTCCTCTCACTTTGTTTTGTACTGTTTTGCATATTGCACTCGGTTTTGAGTACCACTGTGGTGGGAAATAGAGCCAGATGTCTATTTTGTGTGTGTGAAATCGTGCTGGAGCTATGATGAGATCTGTGAATTTATCCAGATCCGCTCCCACTTGATTTTGGTATTACATCTGTACAGACCGTGCTGGAGCACTGCTCGCATTGGATTCTGTTGTGATTTGTGATTGAGATCGTGCTGGAGCCCTTGTGTTGACTGTGTGTCACACTGACTTGCTCGCACTAGATCGGAGACGACAGGCTATGGTTGATAATTTATTTGGTTGGGGTGGTGAGCTTTTGACTCAAGCACCTACAACTGTGTGGTAATTGTACCTGGTTCACGGAGTACGCTGTACCGTGTAGACAACATGGAGTACACTGTACCGCGCAACTATGGGGTGTGAGGATTGCGTCTTTGGACTCGGGCATGCTTTGTCATTGCTCTGTTTTGTGATAGTCCTTAGATAGGAGCCGATGGATAGACTAATCCCCTCCTCGGACTCAGAGACACCATGGCACACCTGATCCGTGATAGCTTGTGGGTATCGGACTTTGGCCAAATGTTCCCTTGGATTTGTGTTGAAATCCCTGCCTAGTCTCATCTATTTTATTGGTTTCGGTGATGAAACAAATTTTGATTTGATTTCTGTGATGAAACCGTTTGAAATGAGATATGATTTTAAAGTGAGTTTCAATACTGAACACAGAAAGATTTTACTCTGAATGAGTTTTGATATTCAGTTTTGGGCATTAAATTGCTATGTGTTTTATTATAATGGTTTTGTGAATGCCATGAGTTTTTCGGCATAAACCATGCATCATGAGCATCGTGGATAATTTGATTATCTACTTGCTTTATAAATTAATAAGAGTATTTTGAAAAGTAAATGTATTTGTTTTACGAGTTGATAAAACATGCATTATGAGCATCGTAGATAGTGTGGTTATCTACCTGCTTTCATATATTTCTTACTGAGCGCGTTATGCTCATCCCATTATTTTTCCCACCTCTACAGAGCATTTCAGTAGAGTGCATAAGATGCATCCATCCTGCGATCTTTTACACACAGCTATCCAGCAGCATCGAGGTATGCACACATGTACTTTTGTATCTGAATAATAGTGTACAGTGATGTAGTCATGTTATATGGGGGATGTATATGTTAGGCAATGTAAACGAATTTTAAATTCTAAAAGGATAATTTTATAAGCTTCCGCAATATTTGTGCCTGGGATGAAAGCATTGCCTGTTTTGCATGTATATATAATATATGAAACTGAGCGAGGGATATTAACTCACAGCCCAACAATTAAAATGTGGTAAGTTCGCGAAAAAATTTGTAGTGATTTTTGTAAATTTGGGTCGCGACAGAAGTGGTATCAGAGCAATGTTGGTCTGATGTGAGTCAGTGTCTGTAGTTAGAAAGTATACATCCCCATGTCACTGTACATTATTAGATACAATTGTGTGTACCGAGCTGTGGTTAAACTGAAAAATTGATTTTTGTATGCGGGACGATTGAGATGTCTGACAGACATCGCCGCAGAGGAGAGAGTTCGCGTTCTCGGGGCCATAGAGAGAGGTTCGAGAGACGCAGTGATAGGTCTGTGGGACCTTGTGAATCGTCATGTGATTATATTCCATCAGGTCCACTGAGACTATTGATGCTCGTGTTACGAGATTAGAGCGGAGTTAGAACACATTTATGGAGTTGTTCACTTAGGCTAACTTGACTATGGCTAGGTTAGAGAGTAGGCAAGGTCCGGCTGCTCAGACGACTCATACTGAGCCGACAACTGCTCCTGAGACACCTGCGCCTACATAGCTTGTACCTATGCCACATGTTGGTGAGACCCCTGTACCACTTGTAGTTCCACGACAAACTGGCGAGGATTCAGGGTTTGATTGTGAGTTTGACCGATTGAGGCAGTTTCGAAGCTCAAGCCTCCATCGTTCAGTGGGATCAAGAATCCTTTAGTAGCAGAGGATTGGATCAACTGGTTTGAGAAGTTATATGACTTTTACCGATGTTCGACCAATGAAAGAGTGGCCTTTGCTACATTCATGTTAGAAGGCGAAGCAGAGTATTGGTGAAAATTCACCTAACCCATCATGAAAGCTATGTATATCAGATGATTGACTGAGAGATCTTTTTGGATGCCTTCAGGAGGCAGTACATCCCAGCCACTGCTCAACGGAGATTACAGATGAAATTTTGGTCTGATCTAGGGGAATAGATCGGTAGATGAGTATGAGTCTCGATTTACATCATTGGGAAGATATGACTTGAATACCATGAGCAGTGAGATGTGAAAGGTTCGCAAGTTAATGAAGGGATTGAGACCATCCATTAGAGTCAGATTTGCCCTATTTGACGTCACGACTTACAAGGAGACCGTGTGTAAAACCTAGTTGTGTAGGCAAGACTATGAGATGCACGTCCTTGAGTTTGATAAAGTCGTGAAGGGCAAGAATAGAGATCAGAAGAGATCAACATAGGACTGTAATGTCCTAGTGGGGAAGAGGTCGTTTGTTAGACGACTGAGAGTCGATGAGTTACGGGGTAGGATGATTAAGCCCCCAATGTATCAGGTCTCGACTCTAACTAGGGGTATAATGATTGGAGGACCCCTACTGATTACAGAACAATGTAGAGCATGTGGTAGATACCACGGTAGTAGGTCATGCCTCGTATTGATTGGAACATATTTTAGATATGGCAAGACAGGGCATATGATAAAGGATTGCCTAGAGTTGGTTGAGATAGCCCCACAAAAGGGCAAAGAGTCAGAGAAGGATGCAGCTAGTACTTCTGCCCCGAAGAGGAGGCTACAGCTGAAAAGAATGATGGAAACCTCCAACTGTGAATAGATTACCGATTGTTGAATAAGGCGATCATTAAGAATAAGTACCTTATTCCACGTATTGATGATCTATTGGATCAACTTCAGGAAGCACGGATCTTTTTCAAGATCGATCTAAGGTCTGGGTACCATCAGTTGAGAATCCGGAGTGGAGATGTACCTAAGATAATTTTTCATACCCGTTATGGATATTATGAATTCTTGGTTATGCCTTTCGGGCTAACGAATGCTCCTATAGCTTTTATAGTATTGATGAATAGAGTGTTCAATCCATACTTGGATCGGTTTGTCATAGTGTTTATAGATGACATTCTGGTGTATTGAAGTCTAGGGAAGAGCATGACTAGCATCTAAGCAGTGTGCTACAAACCCTCAGAGAGAGAAAGCCATATGCGAAGCTCAGTAAGTGTGATTTCTAGTTGAAACCAATATTATTTTTGGGTTTAGCTGGATATTACCGCTAATTTGTAAAAAGTTTCTCTAAATTGGCTGCTTCATTGACACGTCTCACTCAAAAGAATGTTGCATTTAAGTGAGACAATGCATGTGAGAATAGTTTTCAGGAACTAAAGTAGTGATTGACCACTGCGCCGATTCTCACTATTCTGACCAGCTCAAGAGATTTCTCTGAATATAGAGACACCTCGGGACAAGGACTGGGTTGTGTATTGATGCAGAACGGGAAGATAGTTGCTTATGGATCCAGACAACTTAAGGACAATGCGAAGAACTATCTCACCCATGATTTAGAGTTGGCAGTCGTAGTGTTTGCACTGAAGATATGGTGCCACTATTTTTACGGTGAGAAATTTCGGGAATTCACTGATCATAAGAGCCTCAAATATCTGTTTTCACAGAAAGATTTGAATATGAGGCAGAGACGATGAGTAGAGCTTTTGAAAGACGATGATTGTGAGATACTTTATCATCCGGGTAAAACGAATATAGTCACTGATGCCTTGAGCAGAAAGAGCCTCAGGATGGTATCATACATGATGTTAAGGGAACATGAATTGTTAGAACAATTTACTAGCCTCAGTCTAGATATAGACCCTTCTGAAACTGATGCATATTGTGTGATAGCTAGTCTGAGATTTGAAACCGGATTTGATAGACCGGACCAGACAAGCTCAGCGTATTGATTGCTTCTGTGTTGATATGTATAGTCAGATACAGATGGGTAGAGTGACTGAGTGCACAGTTGCCTGCTGAGATTCAAAGGTCGAATTTACGTTCCTGATGACCCACAACTAAAGAGATTGATTTTAACAGAAGCTCATTCATCGAGGTATACAATGCATACGGGGAGTAATAAGATGCATAAGAATCTTCGGAGAGGGTAATGGTGGTCAAACATGAAAAGAGATATTGCAGAGTTTGTGGCTAAGTGTCTTACATGTCAGTAGGTTAAGGTAGAACATCAGAAACCTGCAGAATTATTGCAACCTCTACCTATATCGACATGACAATGAGAGCACATCACTATGGATTTCATCATAGGTTTACCGAGGACCTGACGGAACCATGATGCCATTTAGGTGATTGTGGATAGATTGACGAAGTCAGCTCACTTCTTAGCCGTGAAGGGTACGGATACTCTGAGTGCGTTGGCGAATCTGTGTGTACGAGAGATTGTGAAGCTACATGGTATTTCAGTGAGTATTGTGTCTGACAGGGATTCCCGCTTCACTTTCCATTTTTGGAAACATTTCCAGGGAGCAAAGGGAACCCGATTGAGTGTCAGTATAGCTTTCCATTCTCAGTCCGATGGTCAGTGAGAGAACCATCCAGACTTTGGAGGATATGTTGAAAGCTTGTGTGATAGATTTCAGAGACTCCTGGGATGACCATTGGCCATTAGCCAAATTCGCCTATAACAATAGTTATCACTCGAGTATTGGGATGACACCGTATGATGCGTTATATGGTCTTAGGTGTCGATCTCCTATTTGATGGGAAGAAGTGAGTGACCGAAAGATGTTTGCTCCCGATTTAGTGAAGCAAGCCTTTGAGGATGTCCAATTGATATGTGAGAAATTGAGGATAGCTCAGAGCATACAGAAAAACTACGTTGAGATGAGGCATAAACCTTTGAAATTCACTGTAGGTGAATCAGTATTCTTGGAAGTTTTTCCCTCGAAAGAGATAATGAGATATTGAAGCGAGTAGGAAATAAGGCCTGTAGGCTAGCCTAGACACCTGAGCTAGCAGGCATTCATAACGTCTTCCACACATTGATGCTTCAGAAGTATCATCTAGATCAGACATATTCGATTCAGTATGAGCCATTGGAGCTCACAGAGGAAATGTCATATGTAGAGAAGTCGATTCATATATTGAATAGGAAAGAGAAAGTGTTACGGACCAGAACGATCACTCCGGTTAAGGTTCCCTAGCAGTACCACACTTCGGATGAAGTTATGTGAGAATTAGAGAGCCTTATGCGAGAGAAATATTTGCAGTTATTCGAGAATTAACTTGGTTCTAATTTGGAGTACCAAATTTCTTAAGGTGGGGAGGAATGTAAGACCCAAAAATTCGGTGTCATTTTAAGAAATTGATATTTAAAAGTATGGATTTTAAGTAATCTTGATCAAAAATCGAAGAAATAATTTAATTTCGAGTCAAATTGATCAAGATATAAATTATTAGAATATATCAGAATTTTTGTCTCAAAAAACGAGCCCGAAAATAGTGGAAAAATATACCGAAAAGGTAAAATCGGACTGATAAATTCATTTACGAACTGAATGAATTTAATATGAATTTTTGGGATATTTTAAGATTTTTATTATTATTTTAAGAATAAAATAATAATAAAAATATATTATATAAAAAAAATCTGTAAAAAAAAAAAAGAAAGAAGAGAATATCGGGGAGAGAGAAAGAGGAAACCGACGGTTTCGGTTTCCTCTCACCGGCGAGCCACCGGCGAGGGCCGACGAAGCAGGCCCGACACCCGCGCAACCCACCGACGGCAGCGACGCTCGACGAGGTGGCCGAAAAACGCCGAAAATGGAGGAGGAAGCCGCGGGAGAGAAGAGCTGATTCGCCGACGATGGCACCGTTTTGACCCCAGCCGAGGCCCGATTTAGGAAGCCCAGGCCGTGGCGCGCCGATTGGTGGCGGAATCGCACCGGGAATCGGCCGACAGCGCCGGCAACGGTGAAATGACCACTGAACCGGTTCGGACCGATTCAGTGTGAAAAGGGACTGAACCGGTCCGAACCGGTTCAGGAGGAGAGAGAAAGAAGAGAGAGAAAAAAATTTTTCATCGAACTTCGGGTAAGTCGATACGAGGTCAAAAGTGGCCGATTTAATTTTTGATAAATTTATTTGAATTATATTTAATCGAAAATTGGCCCGAAAATGAAAAATACGAAATTGTGCAGTTCGACGATTAATTCCGAACGGAAGCCCGATCGAACTCCGATTCGCGCACCATCGCACAATATTGGGTAAGTAAAACTCATTTACGACAATTTATGTGATTAATGCATATTTAAGATTTATTTTACGCATTTCAGATTAAATTTCGGATTTAGTGAATTATATTCGAAATTTCGAATAAACTGTCGTAAATGATATTCGGGCTATCCAAAGAGTTTGGAACAAAGCCCAATGGGTATTAATAGACCCAATGAGTCGATAGACCCTGATGAAGGGAAATAATACGTGAAAAACGGGCTTAATACGGATTAAGGCCCGATTAAAGTAATTAGGCCCAATTAGAGTAAACGGGCCCAATTAAGTGAAATGAACTGTATTAAATGTGTAATACAGTAGGAAACGTGAAATTAATCCAGTGAATGGTTAAATGCAGCTCCAGAGTCATATTGAGAGTTGACCGGACTGTGAGATTTGGACAGCACAGAGGAAGAGAGGTCACATTACGTGATCTGAGATAAGGGATCTATGGGAGCTATTAGAGATAGCTGTACGTATTTTCATCGTCGTTTACAGTAAATTAAATTTCGTATAGGGTATAGATATGAAATTTCTGGATAGTACCCAAATATGAAAAAATTACGAAAATACCCTTAGACTCGGAAATTTTTGTAAATGCATAAAGTGCATGCAATTCATGTTTTCTCTGTGAAAAAAAAGATTTTTATGAAGCTGAAATGATAGACTGGCTCATGATTTGACTGTATGCATTAACTTGCACGTTTTTCTAAAAAAAAGTGATTTAATTGATAAGTGATTTGATGGGATATTTTCCTCTCACTTTGTTTTGTACCGTTTTGCATATTGCACTCGGTTTTGAGTACCACTGTGGTGGAAAATAGAGCCAGATGTCTATTTTGTGTGTGTGAAATCGTGCTGGAGCTATGATGAGATCTGTGAATTTATCCAGATCCGCTCCCACTTGATTTTGGTATTACATCTGTACAGACCGTGCTGGAGCACTGCTCGCATTGGATTCTGTTGTGATTTGTGATTGAGATCGTGCTGGAGCCCTTGTGTTGACTGTGTGTCACACTGACTTGCTCGCACTAGATCGGAGACGACAGGCTATGGTTGATAATTTATTTGGTTGGGGTGGTGAGCTTTTGACTCAAGCACCTACAACTGTGTGGTAATTGTACCTGGTTCACGGAGTACGCTGTACCGTGTAGACAACATGGAGTACACTGTACCGTGCAACTATGGGGTGTGAGGATTGCGTCTTTGGACTCGGGCATGCTTTGTCATTGCTCTGTTTTGTGATAGTCCTTAGATAGGAGCCGATGGATAGACTAATCCCCTCCTCGGACTCAGAGACACCATGGCACACCTGATCCGTGATAGCTTGTGGGTCTCGGACTTTGGCCAAATGTTCCCTTGGATTTGTGTTGAAATCCCTGCCTAGTCTCATCTGTTTTATTGGTTTCGGTGATGAAACAAATTTTGATTTGATTTCTGTGATGAAACCATTTGAAATGAGATATGATTTTAAAGTGAGTTTCAATACTGAACACAGAAAGATTTTACTCTGAATGAGTTTTGATATTCGGTTTTGGGCATTAAATTGCTATGTGTTTTATTATAATGGTTTTGTGAATGCCATGAGTTTTTTGGCATAAACCATGCATCATGAGCATCGTGGATAATTTGATTATCTACTTGCTTTATAAATTAATGAGAGTATTTTGAAAAGTAAATGTATTTGTTTTACGAGTTGATAAAACATGCATTATGAGCATCGTAGATAGTGTGGTTATCTACCTGCTTTCATATATTTCTTACTGAGCGCGTTATGCTCATCCCATTATTTTTTCCACCTCTACAGAGCATTTCAGTAGAGTGTATAAGCTGCATCCATCCTGCGATCTTTTACACACAGCTATCCAGCAACATCGAGGTATGCACACATGTACTTTTGTATCTGAATAATAGTGTACAGTGATGTAGTCATGTTATATGGGGGATGTATATGTTAGGCAATGTAAACGAATTTTAAATTCTAAAATGATAATTTTATAAGCTTCTGCAATATTTGTGCTTGGGACGAAAGCATTGCCTGTTTTGCATATATATATAATATATGAAACTGAGCGAGGGATATTGACTCACAGCCCAACAATTAAAATGTGGTAAGTTCGCGAAAAAATTTGTAGTGATTTTTGTAAATTTGGGTCGCGACAGATATAGACCTTTTGCAAATAAGTTCTTCGAATTGAATTTGTATAATGTTGTGCTACTAATATTGATTCCGGATGATTTCTCCAAAATTGACATCCTCGCAATAAGATATTTTTTCATAATTAATTAAATTAAATAGCTTAGTTGATATAATTTATAAAAAATAAAAAAGATATATTTGAATACAATCATGCAAACAAAAATCATATGCATACTTTATTATGTATTTCAAATTTTAATTAAATAACATAATTTTATACATGACATATAACTTCAAAAAATTAAATTCTTTCATTTAACTTCAGGAAATATATGATATTAATTCTTTATTCTTAATTCATAGTTAATATAAATACAAATAAATAAAAAATTAGTCCAAATTAGCGATATAAAAAATTTCAAATAGTTTATAAATATTCTATCGCAGTAGCAACTATAAAAAAATATAAAGGAAGTAATTACATACTTGAATATCTAGTGAAAAAAAGTCTATTCCTTTTTTTTTTTTGGTTTTAGCTTAATCACTTTCTTTTTTCTCCTTGTTATTTCATTCATTTCTTTATATCAAATAAAAAGTTGTAAAATTGAGAAAATAAAGAGGGAAAGTTATGGATGGAATAAAAGATACTTACATTTTGGCTTTCATTTTTGTTGTTTTTAAATTTAAGGTGGTACTTTAATAAAAACATTTTTATTGCAACTATTGTTTTGCTATTTTCAATATTTATGCATATGTTATATTTTTTTTGTGGGGCAAAAATATAAAAAAACTCATACTTATAGAAATTTTATACTATTACATAAAAGGGTATAAGGGTCTCAGTGGGGGTAGTTGCCCCCACTGTATATCCGTCCTTGTCTATGACTATATGCCATAAACATGAATGTCTTATAAAATGGGCAGCGATAAGCATGCAAGTATGGAAAAGTGATTAACTATGGATATCTGCTTTGTCCATGTCCCAACTTTAAAAATTCATTCCAATTAATCCACAACGAGTTTGAGTTTAAAAGTTTTATGCATAATAGCTTATCAAGTTAGGATTATGTAAGACTTGGAATTACTTAATTTGGAGTTCTCTAGCTCGAGAATTATGCAATTTAATGCAGGGTCCTCACTTCCAAAATAGCACTTCCCAAGGTCATATTTAAAAATTCATGGAAATTGATACAAATTGGATTAGGCTTTGGTTCTTACATTTCCATATAAGAAATTGAATTAGGTTTTATATGGCTTTGGAATCACATTAATTGGACATCCCTACATGTAGTTATGTGCATTTTAGTGCACAAAGGTCAATTAGCCTGAACTTGCTTACACATAAGGTATGTAAAACTCCGATTTTTCACTGTATAAAATGGTGAATAAGTTGATTTTGTTAATTATTGTATTTGTGTGGTAGGTTGAATGATGATGTAATGAATTATGCATTGATAGACTATGGAAAATAGCATGTATATGGATTTTATGAATTGTTGGGCAAATTCTTTATGAATTGTTGGGCAAATTCTAAGAGTCATGGATGTATTATGAATCTATATTTTACGATAACAAAGCTAAGATGAGTTATGTTGTGGAATTATGTGTGTATGAAGTATTAATAGTAAGTTTGGGATTAAGATCATATGAAATATTGTGGTTATGAAAATGTTGATATAAATGTGTTTATGGATGTATTGAGAATTGATTTTTGAGTTGTAGATAATTGGTATAATTTAAGGAGTTGAAAGTTAGATGATTTTGAAGTTAAAACATCAAAATGATGAAGTTTCAGGTCAAGGGACAGATCCCCTATGCCAAGAACCAATCCCCTCGTAAATAGAATGCAAAAATAAATAGTAAAGCACAGGAGACCAATCCCCTAAGCCAAGAGATTGATCCCCTCAACCTAGAATGAGATTTTATGGCATTTTTAAGTAAGGGGACCAGTCTTCTAGTGTTCTGAAACCTTAAAAAGTGTTTCAAAGGCTCGAGAAATAAAAAATAAAACAAAGAAAACCAAAAGAAGAAAAGGTAAAGAGAAAAGAGAAATGAAAAAGGAAAAAAAAGAAAGAAAAAAAAAAGTCAATGAGCTCCACCCCAATCTCATTCTCCACCCTAATTTCACCAAAAACACTAGATCTAGAGGGAGATTTGAGTGAGGGAAGGAAGAAAGTGAAGAGGAAAGAATTGGTTTTTAACATTGATTTTGAATTGATGAATTGTCTTATTAAATGCATGCTTTAAATCATGATTTGATACCTTGTTGACATGAGAAACGTGTTTATTTATGCCATGTGTTATGGTTTTAAATAGCATCGTGATTTGTGAAATTGTTACCCCGATATTAATTTGAAATATTAGCATGCTTTTCTTCTTTGATTTTAGTTTACTGATGCATTATATTTTAAAAGAAATAAAGTGGTTTAGCATACTTTACATTTAATTTGATGAGTTTAAAGGCAAAGAAAAACAAGTAACATGGTTTGATATATGACAATATGGTTTTAGGACACTGGTTTAAAATCATAATCCTAGTAGTGTTGTTATTGGATCTCTTCACAGTGGTTGTTCTGAGAATGGCACCAGTATATACTAGAGCGAGTTGGTTTATCCTGCCGTAAGAGGATCGTTATTTGTTAGTCCTGCTGTAAGAGGATCGTTATCGGTTAGCCCCTTTTATGCTAATACCGTAAATTTTTGATTTTTGATCTTGAGTTGTATTAATTGAAATTAAATGTGTTTAATTTAAAGTAAATAATTTAAATTCATATATTGAATTTTAATGCGAGAGACTTGAATGAAATCAATAGACTAAAATATTATAATTTGAAAATTTGATAATTATGTAGTATATAAAAAAATTATAATAATAATAAAAATAATAAACAATGAATAAATAAAATAATAACAATAGTAAAAATAATAATAAGATAGAATAATAATAATAATAATAATAATAAATTGTTTTTATTTAAATTGGTGGAAAAGTTTCCACCAAAAACTTAAACACCCATACTGTTAGACCCTAACTACTTGACCAAGAGCCCAGCTCGCAAGGGATCGACTGGGGGCGCTGTGACGAGTGCGAAGCACGGGAAAGCTTTGCATGGGGCGCAACGGGACGCGCACCGAAACAGGCAAGACAGGCACTTGGCTTGGACGGATTGCCAAGCATGAAACGGAGACGCTAACAGACGATGATCATAGTTTGCGGGTGGCAAGCTAGGCGAATCCTTAAAAATTGGGATAAGGATAAATCCGGGTCATAAGCCAGGATAAGCGGAGAAGTCTTGGCAGACCGAATCACTGGAGATTATCACAGATATAAACTCTGAAAGAGCATTGAGGTGGCGATCATCCGGAGAGTCCTTAGTTTAGTAGGAATTAATTCTATTGAGTTTCTGTTGTAATCAAACTCAGTTGCCTACGTGAGGGGGATGTCCTCACTTGCCTATATAAACCCCAGGGGAGGGGGTAGAATGTATTCATTCATCATTCAGTGAGAGAATCATTCAGGGAGAAAGAGAGTGATAGCTAAGAGCGGTCTTCTTGGCTAAGTTTGTAATCTTTTTATTGCGGATTAATAGAAAGGCTCTTTTCTCTAAAGCTTGAGTGTTCTTTGCTTTATTGGTATACTTTGTCGAGTCCTTTTCTTGCTCGAGTGTTATATCGCTTCGTATTGACCCGGATTTGGGTTAGTGTGAAGATTGGCTGTACTAAGTTGCGGGAAACTTAGGCCATCACTGGAAAAAGTTCTATAGGAGAGAACGACCTCGTGACAATTTGGTATCAGAGCCAGGTTTTGGATCATGGCACACGGTTGGCTGACAGAGTTGCTGTACTTGAAGCAATGGTGGGCGTACCGCAAGAGGAGGCGGGTACAATGGCTGAGCAAATTCAGGCCATGGCAGGCAGTGTCCAGGAGTTGACACAGCTGGCATTTGACATGCAGAAGGAGCATGCTAATCGCTACACCAACATCATGCAGCATGTTCGCGATCTATCGGATAAATTTGAGATGCAGTTAAATTCCCTGAAGGCTGACGTTTTACTGATGAAACGCGCAATGACTGCTACAGACCATGGGGAGGCGTCTAGTAGTAGTAGGGGAGGTGATAGTAGCGATCTTCAGAAGAAGATCAAGGTGCCTGAACCTAAGGAGTTCGCAGGAGTTCGCAATGCGAAGGAGCTTGAGAATTTTCTTTGGGATATGGAGCAGTACTTCAAAGCTGCCCGAATACCGGAGCAGGACCAAGTTACAATCACTAGCATGTACCTCTCGGGTGATGCTAAGCTATGGTGGCGAAGCAGACTGGCAGATGATGATAGTGCTGGTCGTCCGAGGATTGAAACATGGGACGCACTGAAGAAGGAGTTACGGGATCAATTCCTTCCCTTGAACGCGGCATGGGTCGCGAGAGAGGCACTCAAGAAACTGAAGCACATGGGTTCTGTGCGAGATTATGTCAAGGAGTTTAGCTCTTTGATGTTGGACGTCAAGAATATGTCAGAGGAGGACAAGTTGTTTAACTTTTTCTCAGGACTTCAGTCATGGGCTCAGGCTGAGTTACGTAGGCAGAACGTGAAAGATCTGTCACAGGCAATTGCGGCTGCAGACAGTTTGGCGGATTACAAACTGGGTTCTTCTTTGAACATTGGGGAAAGGAAGAAGAACCATCCTGATGGAAATAGGGGGAAAGGCAAGAAGGACTGGAAGAAGCACCAGAAAAACAAGGAGAATGCTGAGTCTTCTAAGCCGAGGAGACCGGATCCACCCCAAAGCAAAGGAGATTGGAGTTGTTTCTTGTGTAATGGGAATCACAAGGCCCGAGATTGCCCTAGATGGACCAAGTTGGCGACCCTCATGAGTAAGGAGGATCCGGATGACGAATGTCCAAGAGTTGCCCCGATGCAGTTACTCAACGCTATTCGGACCGAGCAACAAGCTCCTCATAAGGGACTAATGTATGTCAAAGCTGAGGTGAATGGGAGACCGATTCGAGCGATGCTTGATACAGGAGCAACCAACAACTTCGTTTCATTGAACGCAGTTGAGCATCTTGGCCTGAAAGTCACAAGGAGTAACAATCAGGTGAAAGCAGTAAATTCTAAAGCCCAAGGTATCCAGGGAACGGCTACCGCATCAGTAAAGATAGGGACTTGGCAACAGGATTGTAAGTTCTTGGCTTTACCTATAGATGATTTTGATGTGATCATGGGCATTGAATTCTTTGTACAAGCAAAGGCATTTGCTATTCCACACTTGGGTGGATTGATGATATCTGACGAGACATGTCCAAACTTTGTCCCTGCGGAGAGAGGACAAGGTACTGGAAAGTCGTTGCTGCAGTCGACTTCACAAGTAAATATTGGGTTGAAGAAGGGGGAGACAACCATACTTGCTGCCCTGGTTGAGGTGAAACCAGACACAGTTGTCGAGGTACCGGATGAAGTAGCGGCGGTGCTGAACGATTACAAGGATGTAATGCCCCCAGAATTACCCAAGGCGCTACCACCTAAACGCGCCATTGATCATAAGATCGAGTTGGAACCGGGAACTAGACCACCTGCACGAGCACCTTACAGGATGAGTCCTTTGGAGTTGGCCGAGTTAAGAAAACAACTTGGTGAGTTGTTGGATGCGGGATATATCCAACCATCAAAGGCACCATATGGAGCCTCAGTTTTATTCCAAAGGAAGCAGGATGGCACACTGAGGATGTGTGTTAATTACCGAGCCCTGAACAAGGTAACGGTTAAGAATAAGTATCCAGTTCCAAATGTCGCTGATCTGTTCGACCGATTGTCGAAGGCGGCATATTTTACAAAGTTAGACCTGAGATCAGGATATTGGCAAGTAAGGATTGCCGAAGGAGATGAAGCTAAGACAGCTTGTGTGACAAGGTATGGCTCCTTTGAATTTTTAGTTATGCCTTTTGGTTTAACTAATGCACCTGCGACATTTTGCAACTTGATGAATGATGTCCTTTATGAGTACCTGGATCACTTTGTGGTGGTATACCTAGACGATATTGTGGTGTATAGCCAGACGCTTGCAGAACATGTGGAGCACCTCAGGGTGGTGTTCGAGACTTTGAGGAAGCACTCTCTTTATGTGAAAAAGGAGAAGTGTGAGTTTTGCCAGCGGGAGATTATGTTCCTAGGTCACAAAGTTAGCAGTGGGAGAATACGGATGGATGAGAGAAAGATCCAAGCCATTGTTGAATGGCAAGCCCCTGCAAAGGTCCCGGAGTTGCGGTCTTTCTTAGGACTGGCCAACTATTACAGACGGTTCATCAAGGGATATAGCAAGATGGTGAGTCCTTTAACTAATCTTTTGAAAAAGGACAAGAAGTGGGTGTGGTCTGATGAATGTGAGCGGGCTTTTCGAGAAATCAAGGAGGCAGTGACATCCGAGCCAGTGTTGAGACTGCCAGATTTCAAGTTACCGTTTGAAGTTCACACGGATGCCTCAGACCGAGCCATTGGAGGGGTGTTGGTCCAAGAAGCACACCCCATTGCTTATGAAAGTCGCAAGCTGAAGGATGCGGAAATACGATATTCAGCTCATGAGAAGGAGATGACGGCGGTTGTGCATTGTTTGGAGGTGTGGAAGCATTATCTGTTGGGAACGAAATTAGTGGTGGTGACAGACAATGTGGCTAACACTTATTTCAAGACACAGAAGAAGCTGAGCCCAAAGCAGGCACGGTGGCAAGAATTCCTTGCAGAGTTCGATTTCACCTGGGTACATAGACCAGGAAGGGAGAACCAGGTGGCGGACGCGCTGAGTCGTAAGATAGTCCAGTCTTATGTTGCTTCATTATCCGCTATTGAGACTAACCTGATTGACAGGATACGGCAGCAGGCATCAGCAGATAAGACTTATGAACAGCTCAGGGAGAACGTTAAATTGGGTAAAGTTCGTAGGTATTGGCTCGAGGGGGATTTGTTGTATGCCAAAGGCAATCGACTCTATGTTCCATCTGGCGGGGGATTAAGGAAAGAGTTGCTGAAAGAAACCCACGACCCTCAGTGGGCAGGACATCCTGGAGTGGAGAGGATGTTGGCATTGTTGTCAAGGACATATTACTGGCCGAAGATGGAGGAAGACATCGAATTATATGTCCGTACATGCCACATATGCCAGATTGATAAGACCGAGAGGAAGAAGCAAGCGGGTTTGCTTCAACCACTGCCTATCCCTGAGAGGATATGGGAATCAGTTTCTATGGATTTCATTACGGGATTTCCGGAGATAAACAACATGAAATCTATAATGGTGGTGGTAGATCGTTTTTCTAAGTATGCTATGTTCATAGCAGCCCCACATGCATGTACCGCACATGAAGCTGCAGAGTTGTTTTTGAATCATGTGGTGAAGATCTTTGGATTGCCCAAGGATATAGTGAGCGATCGGGATACTCGGTTTACTGGAAAATTCTGGACTGACTTGTTCAAGTTGATAGGTTCAGAATTAAAATTTTCAACGGCTAATCATCCGCAGACAGATGGCCAGACGGAGCGGATTAATGCATTGTTGGAAGAGTATTTGAGGCACTATGTGACCGCAAGCCAAAAGAATTGGGTGAGTCTGCTCGATTCTGCACAGTTTTGCTATAATATGCATAGATTATCTTCCACGGGTATGAGTCCAGCGGAGTTGGTATTTGGACATCAACCTACTACACCTTTGGAGATAGCAAAGACTAAGTCCCAAGGGGAATGCCCAGCGGCATACAGATTTGTGCGAGACCGTCAGGAGTTGATGGAACAGGCTAAGGACTACTAATATATGTTCTATTTCTGAAATTTGTTTTTGATATTGTGAATTTGATGAACTATTTACTCTGTGAAAATGTTTCGGATTTGGCAAATACATATATATATATATATATATCTTAGGTAGTATATTTATCTACCTGCTATGAGGTTTCTCTTACTGAGTATGTTGAGTTCACCCCCTTACTTTCCTCCACAGAGCCCCACTGTAGTTTGGATTGCTTCCGTTAGTAAGACATTTTGCACAGTTATGATTTCACAGAGCATATTTATACATCGAAGGTGTACTCAGGTTTAAACAATTTTTTTGTATCTAAAATTTTTGTAAGTACAGTAATGCATACAAGATGTGTTTAGGGAATGTGAATATATATTTTGTTTAAAATTTGTTACTAAGAAAGAAATTAGTCAGACTAAGTTATTGTTCTGACCTAGTATCGATTTGTAGCCCAACTGAAATGTCTATAAATTCGGATCGTTACAAAGTTGGTATCAGAGCAAGGTTGGCCTGATACGAGTTGATATTAAAAATAAAAAATATTTAGAAAATTCACATCCCCAACATTACTGTACATTAATTAGATACAAATGGGTATACCTTATTGTGTTTTAGTGAAAATTGTGTCAAAGAATTAAGGGAAACTGATAGATATGGCTGACTAGTATTACAGCCATATTGAAAAATGAAAATAAACCATTCCTCGAGGCTGTAGAGATAGGCCCGAGAGGTGTAGTGAACCCTCGTCTGAGTGTACATCTTATAGTTTTGCTAAAAATTTTGGAGTCCGCTTCGTAAGATTTGAGCGGGACATGGAAGCAATGATGGCATTGTTTGATCAAGTGATAGTGGCACAATGATAGTGATAATGATTTAGGTGTGACTGAGAGAAAGACCGAGCTAGTTTTAGAAGATAGTATGCGATTACATCTTGGAGTCAAGAATCCCATTGTAATGAAAAACTGGAATAAATGAATTGGAAAACCCACATGGATTCTTAGAGTATGAATGTGAACTTAATAGACTACGGGCAATTTCGAGAGTTTAGGCCTCTGTTTTTCAATGAGGTTAAGAATTCAGTGATTCAGAGGGTTGGATGAATGAGATAGAAAAGCTTGATGATTTTAGAAGTAACTCTACCGAGAAAGTTGCCTTGCAATTTTTAGGTAAAGAATTGGAGAAGCTACTTGGACTTTTGAAGTGCACTACTACAAAGAAGTAGCTTTTCTAGCACCAGTATCGAAATGGGAAGTCGAGCTCGGAGGGGAGTCCCTCGATTTAACCAGAGAGCTGACATCAGAGAATTAGATGGATATGTTTCTGGAAGCCCTTAGACGGCAACACATCCCAGATAAAAGCATATTGGAAATTATAGGTGAATTGATTGAATCGGACATAAGGTAACAAGTCTGGGAACGAATATGAAACTAAATTCATGGTTTTGGAGAAGTATAATCTGAATTAGTAGAGACGTGAAATGAAGGAAGTCTAGAAACTCTTAAGAGATACTGAGATCCTCAGTCGAACTAAATTAGCCCCACTAGCTGTTATTTTGAGGAAGCAGTGCGCAAGGCACAACTGTGATGATATGAAATGTATATTTCGAAGTTACTAAGAAAATGAAAAGGTAAAGAGATTGACAAAAAAGTGATGTACTAAGGAAGCAGTGAGAGTGATAGAGTAAAGTCATTGTAACTGAAAAGATGAATTATAGAACTAAAGTATAAGTGAAGGTCACACTGTTTATATGATTGATAAAAATAGGGTGTGTTCGGAGTAAAGAGACACCCTGTAGACATAGAATTTTTTGACACGTATTCGGATGATCTATCAGAATTACCACTAAATTGAAAGGTGAAGTTCTGAAATTGATTTAGCACTTGGTATCGAATTAATTATTCAGACCACTGTACTCAGTGGCTTTGATTGAATTAGAAATACTAAAAAAGTAATTACAAGGACTATATGAAAGGAGATTAACGGACCAGGTGATCCACTTTGGAGTGTACTAGTGTTATTTTTTAAGGAAACCCTGAGTTTTCTGGATCGCTTTGTATCAAAAACGGGAGTTAATTGGATTCTCTCAAAACAGAGGTTATAGATCAGTGGGAAGGACCTAAAACTGTTAAGATGTTCAGAAATTGAGATATAAAGAGACTTTGGAATATGAATTACGTATCAAATCTAAGGATTGTAAATTGTATATGCTTACGTTTTGAATGCGAGACTTAATTTGAGTAAGAAAACGATTTCTTTATAATTGATAAACAAAATGAGACAAGCGTTGAAGTGTAATAAATTCTGAATACAAGTTATATTAGAATAAAAGGTATATACAAGGTAAGAATATCTCTGGAATGTGAAATGAATTAAGAATGAATTATGTTCGAAGGATAAATGTGAAATTGTGATAAGTTTTGGTATCCTACTTCTAAATTGGGACTAAACCTTGAACCCTTATATTCATAACCAGTTTACGTTGTCAAGTCTGATGGTTAATAAAGATATTTCAAAATATCTCCTTGCCTGAGAGACTTGACAGCGTTTAGAAGTACCCATAACCCATAAATTGAAATTGACAGTCGTAATATTCATGTTTGAAGTCAATATACCATTACTTGTGCGGTGAAGAATTATAGAATTCTACTAATAATGAAGGTTTAAATATTAAGTTTCATAAAAGCAGTTTAACACAAGAAAAAGAAATAGCTAGAGCTGGTGCCTTGAGCAGAAGTAACCTTGAGGTGGCATTATATATATGTAATGATCAAGAAATGCGAACTGTTGGAACGTTCTGTGAACCTCAAATTAGATGCTGTTCTTCTGATACTGATGATACTCTATGATCGCTAACTTAAGATCTGAACATTCGACTTGATTGATCGAATAGAACAGGCACAGTTAAATGATAAATACTGCATTGATGTGACTGGTCAAACCCAAACGGGTGTTGCAACTACCTTGAGTATTGGTACTGATAATTTATTGAGATTTAAAAACAGAATTATGCATCAAATGATCTATAGTTAAAGGAATTGATGTCGTCAGAGGCTGATTTATCGAGATATACTCTGCATCTAGAGAATGGTAAAGACCTATCAAATCTCCTGAAAGTATATTGGCAATCAAGTACGATAAGAGAAATAATTGAAATTGGGATTAAATGTCTCTTAGGTCAGCAGGTTAAAGTAGAACACCAAAAGCCTATGAGATTATTACCCATGCCTATATGGAACTGAAAGCATGTGCCAAGACTTTAAAGGCTCCTAGAAGGACCAATTGCCAATTAGCAAAGATTGCATATAATCAGTTACCACTCAAGTGTCGGAATGATAACGTATGAAACGTGGTATGACCAAAAATGTAGCTTACCGATTGGAGGGAAGAAGTGGGTGAATGGAAGATAATTGTTCCCAATTTGGTTAAGCAAGTTTCTGAAGATATTCAATTAAATTGTGAAAGGTTGAGAACAATTCAGAACAAGAAAAAGAGTTATGCTGACCAAAGACAATGGTCCTTGGGATTTACAGTAGGAGATTTGGTGTCCTAGAAATTTTTCATTCCAATAGCATAACGAGATATGGAAAGAAGGGAAAGATAAGTCTTCGTTGTATTGGCCTTTTCGAGATCTTAAACCAAGTGGAAGACCAAGCTTATAGGTTGGCGTTGCCACCAAAATTATCAAGTATCCACAATGTCTTTCACGTTTCGATCCTTCGAAAGTATCATCCGGATCTGACGCATATGATAAAGTATGAGCCACTAGAGTTGAAGGAGGATATGACATATGTGGAAAAGCCGATTCGGATCTTAGACAAAAAAGAAAAGACATTGCGGTCTAAGCCGATTCGGATCTTAGACAGAAAAGAAAAGACATTGCGGTCTAAGACGATTCCTTTGGTCAAAGTCTTGTGGCAGTATCATACTTCGGAAAAGGTCACGTAAGAATTGAAAGTTTAATGCGAGAGAAATACTCACACCTATTTGGGAACTGATGTTAAATTTAAATTTGGGGACAAAATTTTCCAAGGTAAAGAGAATGTAAATACAGTAAATTTTCGATACTCGATCTTGAGTTGTATTAAATGGAATTATGTATGCTTAATTTAGGGTAAACAATTTAAATTCATATGTTGAATTTCAGTATGAGAGACTTGAATGAAGTCAGTCGACTAAAATATTATAATTTGATAATTTGATAATTATGTAGTATATATATAAAATAATAAATAAAACAATAACAATAGTAATAATAATAATAAGATAGAATAATATATATACTAATAATAATAAATAGTTTTTATTTAAATTGGTGGAAAAGTTTCCACCAAAAACTGAAACGCCCATACCATGCCCCTGTGCACCGAACACCCTACAATGTCCACACCCCTCTGCAACCTCTGCACACCCACCTCCTGCGTCCCATGCCTCCTGACCGAACCTCTCATTTCCTCCACTCTCACGCCATCAGGTCTTCCATTGAGCTATACCTGCCCTGTCCCGATTTTATATATAAGAAAAAAAAGACAAATACAAAACGAGGAAAGAGGGGGAACAAGAGAGAAAACAGAGAGTGGAAGCTGTTGAGGGTGCCTAGGAAAACAAGAGGATGGTGGAAACAGGAAGTTGGAAAGCACAGCTGGGCAGCCCGAGAGAGAATGAAAATGGACGTGTGGCTGGAGGAGAAGGAGAAACCCAATACAGAAGGAAGGAAAGCTGAGGAGGACGACGCTGTGCCGGGTAGTGTGGCAGGCTGTGAAATAAGGAAACAAAGGGCAACTTGCGTGGTCATTTTCTTGGAGTAGGGAGTGTGGCTGTAATAGGGAATGAGAGGGCTGTTGAGGCTGTCTAGGACAGGAAAGGATGTTGGTTTAGGTGCTAAGGTGAAGGCTGAACAAAGAGACCAAGGAAGAAGCAGGAGCAGACCGAGAAGGGGAAAGAATGGTCTGAGAACATGCGGTAAAACGAACGGTAGTGTGGGGTACCAAGGCGAAATTGGATAGGAAAAGAAAAAGTCGAACGAGGCTACCTTCACGTTGAAGAACAGAGGGCTCTCGACATTTTTGGGATTCTTGCATGAATGGCAAAACAGGGGAGAACAGAAGCTAGCTGGGAGGTGATGATGTTGATGCTGGTGGCTGGAGCAAGAACGGAGGTGATGAGGATGGTGGTCGTGCCGAGGGGAGGAAGGAGGTGGTGAGCAGCCTCCTCGGGTGACCAGTGGAAGCAGCTAACCGAGAGTGAAGAAACAAGAGGAGAAGAGAGGTGCGAGGCCTCTCAGTGAAGAGGAAGGAGAAACAGGAACAGTGAACCGTAACCAAAGAAGAAAAGAGAAAAAAATTAGCGAGATAAAGGAAAAATAATTCAAAAAAAAGAAAGAGAGAGAAATGCTTATTTATTTATTTATATATTATTATTGAGTGTATATATATATATATATAATAAAATTTAAGATAGATCGAAGTACACAAAGAGTTGGGAAATTCGAGGGATAGGTCGTTCGAAAATATTGGTTCGAAATTTTGAAAATAATGGTACGAAATTTTGGGAAAATTAACCAAGCAGACCAGATCCGCTGACTCGCACCACTAATGCATAGAGGACTACTGAAAAGGCATTGAGGTAAGAAAAATTCTTGTTACTGCTAGAGATAAATATGCGTAATTTTCGTATATTTGTAGATATAAAATTTTAGGCTGAATTTCGCAGCACCGAAATTACATAAAAATCTATGGTGAATTTTATGATTCTGAAAATTAGAGATTTTAGCATAGTTGAATAGCCTAATTTTTTTGATTGAATTTAAATGGATTGCATAGATTCTGATGTGGCTTGAATTCTGTTTAAAAATCGAAAATCTCGAATTTTAAATTTTCATAGACTATTTTCTGAGATTTTATCCGTAAAAGGGCTAGTCAGCCTGTTTTGAACGGTTTCATGAAACAAATGAATTTATACGTGGTTTAAGATAAAATGATTTGATTATAAAGAAATACTGATGTGATGTGCTTGAGCACGTGCTGACTGTGTGTCGCACAGTCCAACTCGCACTGATTTTGAGACAAAAGCGTTGGTGAGATTATGCTACATTGTTAATGTTACCGTGTAACGATGCACAGTAGTCGTTGTTTGTGGGCCCACAGGGGTGGTCATGGCCGGCTGGGATGGTCTGTTACATCAGTGATGATCTATTTTTGTTTCTGTAGTCCACGAGTACGATGTACAGTGTTTCTGATTCTGTTTCTGATCTTCGAATATTCTGATCTGTGAGTCGTTTGGGTAACTGACCACCCCCACGTCGATTGACATTTCGGCACACCTGGCCCGTGATTGCTTGGAGTCACTGACATTAGCCAATAGTCATTTTCGATATCTGATAAAGCATATTTGTCTTGTCTTGTCTATTTGAACTTCTGAATTGACTGTGTGAGTTTATTTCATATAGAACTGAATATTTTAATGCATAAAAGACCGTGAGGGCCACCTCTTGAATCTTGCGAGATCAAAGTGTCATACCGTCGTCTTTTTAAAAGTTTTTTAAAGTTTTAGAAACGGTATTGATTTCAATTTCATTTTCGTATTGAATTTACCATGGATTTTTCGACTTTGATTTTTCGGAACTGGCAGTGCCTCTGTGTTTATTGAAAATATTTTTTGAACTGTTTGTATGGATTGAGATATTCTAAAAATCTGTTTATTTTGCTACTGGAAACTCTAAAATTTTTGTATTTACCACAGTAGCTAAGTTTACTACCGATATATGTTCTGTTTTTGAAATCTATTTTTGATATTTGTGAATTTGCCGAACTATTTGCTCTGTGAAAATGTTTCGGATTTGGTAAATACATATATATATATATATATCTTAGGTAGTATATTTATCTACCTGCTATGGGATTTCTCTTACTGAACATGTTGAGCTCACCCCCTTACTTTCTTCCATAGAGCCCCATTGTAGTTTGGATCACTTCCGTTAGTAAGGTATTCTGCACAGTTATGATTTGACGGAGCATATTTCTGTATCAAAGGCATACCCAGGTTTAAACAATTTTTTTGTATCTAAAATTTTTGTAAGTACAGTAATGCATACAAGATGTGCCTGAGGAATGTGAATATATATTTTGTTTAAAATTTGTTACTAAGAAAGAAATTAATCAGACTAATTTATTGTTCTGACCTAATATCGACTTATAGTCCAACCGAAATGTCCGTGAATTCGGGTCGTTACATTTTGCCTGCAGACTTGGTGACCTTAGCACCTGTTGGATCCTTCTTTACGCTCTTAATAACACTAATATAAAAAATTTGGCACAAGTCTGTTACATTATATTACTGTCTAAGAAACTGAGTCAGAACTATCTATTTCCAACTCCAAAATTTTCTTTCACTCTTTATTTTTAATAAATAATTATATATTCATAAAGCTAAATAAATCTGAGACAACCCACAATCTTAATTATTTTGGGTATTTCCCATTGATATTCAAAATCATTAAGAAACTTATCAAAACTTCCATGTTAGATTAAAGACAAAGAAATGTAAAAGTAGTACTAGGAAGATTGCATGAGGGCAAGCTTGGAGAACTAGATTGGAAATCGACCATTGAAACGTGCAGAGGTTCACAGTCACGGAGAAGTTTAGCCTTTACGAGTAGAAATAGCAACAATCGTCAGAGTGCATGTCAGACTTGCATGAGGAATTGAAAGGTGCAGGTAATCGTAGGGGTGGGTGATTTAGGGTAGCAACGATCTAATGGGAAAGGAGGGAGCAGCATGAGAGAGAGGCCAAAAAAAAGAATTTCAATTTAAGGTTATTAATATATAATAAGGCCAATTTTATAATTTCATAATAAAATAAAAAATATATATTAAAATAAAAAGCTTGATTAGGCACACGTGTTACTTAAATTGAGTATTAGACTACTCAAACTCGACTAACTCAAAAGCTCATGTAGCTGGAGCTTGAGCTCAAGCTGAGCTCGAGTTTTTCTTGAATAAAGCTGAGTAGCTTGCGAGTATCAATGTATCATTTACACCCCTAATAATGATCACCCTATCTTGTATGAGTTGTCTGATATAGCCTTGCCTCAAACCAATATGTCGTGACTTCCTATTATAAGCTCGACTATAAGCCCTTAACAACGTAACTTCACAATCATAATGAAGTAAGATAAGTGACATTGGCCTTGGCATAAAGGAATTTCATAGATTAGGTTTCTCAACTATTCCATCTCCTTACTTGGCGATGCCAACACTAAAGATTCTAAAGTCATAATAGAATCTATTATGCATGTTTGTTTCTTGGATCCTTAAGAAACTGCATCTCCACCGACCATGAATATCTATCCACTTGTAAATGATGATCCTATGTGGGTTATCAAATTTGCATTAGTGAATATTTCTAAAATTGAAAGTTCATAGGTATATAAAATGTCATAATCAATTGTTTTCTTCAAATATTTTAATACTCTAGAAATCGTATTCTAATACAAGTTACTTGGACTACTAATACATCTAATAAGCTTACCATTCACAAAACACATATCCGATCGTGCATATGTCATTGCATCCATCAAACAACCCTTTATTGATGCATGTGCAACCTACATATCCTTATTTCAAATTATAATCATTTAGTGTTGCATTTGTTACACAATCAAAATGTCCAATCTTACTTATGTCATTGTATACATCAAATACACCTTTTTTTATTAGATGTGCATGTAAGACCTGAAATTTGTATTACTCTACTGTAAATATATCATTGTAAATATACACCTATGATATATTGATTTATAAAGAAGGAATGATACAATGTTAAGTTCAGTTGAATTAAGAAAATAAAGTTAAGTGCTTTAAATTGAGAAATAAGAGTTTCGGCAAGCTCGAGACAAATCGACTGAAAATATGGACTCAGAACGCTAAAATATAGAGAGTCCAAGAAGGAAAGTTAGTCCGTAAATGATAACCCGAAAATTACCCCGCCTTGGAAATTTATCTCGGAAGTATGAAAGAAAATATATTTTCGGAGAAATAATAAAATAGGATGTACATATATATTTATGGAAACAAAATTAATAATATATATGTACAGGTGGGTGTAATTATATGTATAAAATACATTAAGGTAATATATAATAATATAATATAATAGTGATATTATTATTATTATTATTATTATAATATTATAGTAAGATATTTTATTTATGAGTGTATTATATTATATTAAGGTATAGTATAATACATGTATACAATAATAAAAAAAAAGAACAGTAAAGGAAAAAAAAAGAAAAACGAGAAAAAAAAAGCAAACTGGAAACTGGAAAACAGGAGGAAACCCGAAAGCCGAAGACCACACCCCTGCCTTTCCTCCTCTTGCAAGCCACGACCGACAGGAAGCGTGAGACGAGACCTGAGAAGGACAACCGACCTCCAGGCAGCTCGACGCGTGGCGAAATGTCGAAAAATATCAGATCGGATGGAGGACAGCTGCGAGAGAGAAGAGGAGAATCGGACGGCATCGGTGCCGATCCCAGTCGACCGAAGACTCCCCTGGTGAAGCCACGTCGAACGACGGCAGAATCGACCTGAGAACCGGCCTAAAACGCCGACAACGGTAAAATCAGCCTTGAACCGGTTTGGATCGGTTCAGTGTAAAAGGGGTTGAACCGGTCCGAACCGGTTCAGCAGGAGAGAAAAAAATTTTAAGAAAAAATTCGGTGTCGACTCGGCTCAACATAGACCAGTAAGCGGTCAAAATTGATCGATTTACTTTTCAAAATATTTAATTGAATTTATATTTGACCGAAATTGACCCGGTTCAAATATATAAATGTTTAGTGTGACAATAGGCGACAGACGTGAATTTGATCAAGCGTCGATTTGCAGGCTATCACAGAATCTCGTGTAAGTGAAGCTCCCTTACTATAACTGGTATAGTTATACGAATTAGGAATTTATCGCATAAGTTACGGATAAATTTCGAATGAAATGTTTTAAGTTTTGGAATTGCAAACTAGCTATCAAAAGTAAGAAATAAGTATATTGATGTGATTGGTAACTATCTGTAGCTACCAGAGATATACACGGAGCCGGATAGACCAAATTACGCGAAGTGAGAAAATGAGGAAAAATACTTCAGCGTGATTCGAGTTCAGGGAACTGTGTAGGCTATAGAGATAGCTACACGTATTTTCATCGCCATTTACAGTCACTTAAAATTTGTGTAGAGTCTAGATATGGGGATTCTATATTTCTCCTGAGTAGGGATAAATTACCAAAATACCCCTAGTTATGACAGAATTTGAAAACGTCTGAAAATGTATGAAATAACATATCTCACTATATTTTTGGTGAAAAAGTGGTTTTTAATGATTAAAATAATAGGCGGGGTTTAGATTTGATCGATTTCACTAAATTGAATATTTTCCTGCTTGATGAGTGATTTGATGGGAAGTGATCCCTCTCACTCTGTTTCACGTCGTTTTGTGTGGGACTCAGTTTTAGGGTATCGATCCACCAGAAATCAACCGTCTATTGATTTCATATGTGAAATCGTGCTGGAGCTTTGGTCGTACTTGATTTATAAGATTTATGCATGAAATAATGTTGAAGCCTTACTTGCACTCGATTTTATATGATATGCATAAAACCGTGCTGGAGCTGTCAGGTTTGCTGTGTGTTAAGTCGACTTGCTCGCACTGGATTTTGAGACAGGCGACAGTTGATGATCCAAGTTGGGGCGGTAAGTTCCTGTGGCGGGCACCCCCAGACTTGTGATTTTTAAATCGGGGTCGACAGAGTACGTTGTACCGTGTAAGTAACACGAAGTACACTGTACCATTACTAAGAGTCGTTGGACGACTGATTGATCGACGGGTAGCATTTGACCTCTTCCCGCGGTAATGAGACACTCTTGCACACCTAGCTAGTGATGCTTGGGGTCTCCGACTATGGCCATAAGTTTGTTATTCATTGTGACATCCCTGCCTAGTCTCCGATATAGTTGATTTTATGTACCTAAAGGGTACCAGTAGGTGAATATGGTTTCACCACACCGAATTAAAACTTATTTTATACCAGTGAGTGAATAAGGTTTCACTACACTGAGTTGGAAACCTATTTTAATTTTATACAGGGAAAATTTTTATACATAGCGGTGGTCGCTATTGATTTTATCGTTTTTGGTATAGTGTGTAAATCGAAAACTAGTTTTACACGGATGTGCTTTAATATTATATATATATATATAGCGAAGGTTGCTATCTACTGATATTATGATTTTGTTTTCGACAAAAATGTTTTCTGCATAATACATAGCATTATATTTAGGGATGTCAACGGTGCGGGTACCCGCTAATTTTGAAGTACCCGAACCCGAACCCGATTAACAATCATAAAATCCGAACCCGATTAAAACCCGATTATTTTTTTAAGATACTACCCGAACCCTACCCGAATAAATTTTATACTACCCGTTAATTACCCGAACCTGTTTAATTACCCGATTATTCAACCCATAATTTGACAACCCGTTTAGTAACCCGAACCCGAAACCTGAACCCGAAACCCGAAAAAAGTCATCTAATTTTGTATAAATCAAAAATAAAAATTAAACAACAACATACATATTTTATCATAATTAAACAAATTTTAATAATTCAACAAACTACTTGAAACCATAGCAAATAAACAAATCTTACAAACATATTTATGAAACTACAAACAAACATAATTTAAGTAAAAATTAAAAAACATAGTTGAAGTTTATTGGAATCATGATAAATCTTCATTCTTCATCATTATTAAAAATGTCACTTGAGTCCATAGTTGTATATGCTCCTATAAATAAAATAAATAAAATATTAGTCTTGAGCTAAAATATAATAATAGACTACTTTTGAAAAAGAAACAAATAAAATAAAAAGAGTTATAACAAATAAATTATTTGCCTCCTACGTCACTCCTTAACCAATTTTGGCAACACATCAATGCCTCCAAAGTGTCCGGATTAAGCCTACTTCGATGACTACTCACTCGGGATGTAAACGGGGCGGGTACCCGTTAATTTTGGACTACCTGACCCCGAACCCTATAATTACCCGATTAATTTTTTAAACAATTACCCGAACTCTACCCTAATAAATTTTGCACTACCCGTTAAATACTCGAACCCGTGTAATTACCCGATTATTCAATTTATATTTTGACAACCCGTTTAATAACCCGAACCCGAAACCCGACTATGAAAAAAAATTATTCTAACATCAAAAATCAAAAACATAAAATTAAATAAAAACATACATGTTCCATCATAATTAAACAAACTTTAATAGTTCAACAAGTAACTTGAAACCATTATGAGTGCATAATATATACCATAGTATTTCTAATTTGATACATTTGATTTCTTATGAAGTTATGATATATTTATGTAATGTAAATTAATTTAATCAATGATAATAATATTAAATGATTAAAAAGATGTAGACCTTAAATTGATAATTAATATTTTCATTACAATTTGTATCATATACATATACTATAGTATCATATATGTAAAATGATCATATATTATAATATCATATATTATAATTATACTATAATATCATATACTATAATATGAAGTTATCAATTTATCATATACTTAAAATTTTAATTTGAATCATTGATTTTTTTGAGTAAACAATGTTTTATTATAATTAATAATTTCAATTTTAAATACAATTTGTATCATATGCTTGTACTATATTAGTATCATATATAATACATGTAAATGGTCAATTTGCAAGAATTACATCTTAATCAAATTTGAAACTTTTATCATTTTAATTTCAGTAGTTTATATTTAAAATTTAAATACTTATTATCTTAAACATAATTTACTAATTTAATTTCATAATTATTTTATTATAATGTTTCATTAATTTTTTTGACTAAAACATGTTTTACTATAATTGATAATTTCAATTTTAAGTATAATTTATATCATATACAAATACTATATTAGTGTGCGTGTGTGTGTGTGTGTGTGTGTGTCTATATATATATATATATATATATATATATATATATATATATATATATATATATATATATATATATTTATATAAAAGAATTTGATTTTAACTAAATATGAAACTTTTATTATTTCAATTTTAGTACCTCGTATTTAAAATTTTAAGACATATTATCTTAAGCATAATTAACTCAATTTAATTTCACAATTATTTATTTTATTATTATTATTTATTAATTTTTTTAGTCAACAATGTTTTATTAAAATTGAAACTTACAATTTTAAATACAATTTGTATCATATAAATATACTATGAATTGATATCATATATGCAAGTGACTAATCATTAATGTGTAAGAATTGCATTTTAACTAATTATGAATTTTTTAAAATTTAATTTTAGTACATTATATTTAAAATTTTAAAACTTATTATTTTAAGTATAATCAATTATTTTAATTTCATAATTATTTTTATTATGCTAATTACTAATTTTTTTTAGACACATAATTTTATTGTATAAATATTTTTTAGAACACATTATGTCAAATATAAGTTATGATTTACTTGACAAGTTCATTGTATAAAGATTAAAAGATAAAGGTTCAAGTCCCCACAACCTTAAAAATTATATTTTGTAAGAAAAAAATAAACGGGTTCGGGTACCCGAACCCGATTAATAACCCGATTACATTAATCGGGTTCGGGTACCGAGTATCAAAGGGGTACTACCCGAACCCATCACGGGTAGTGAAATTACTACCCTAACCCGATTAAAATCCGTTTACCGGTACCCGAATCCGACTTAAACGGGACGGGTAGTATCGGATACCCGTTTACACACTACCCATTTACATCCCTAATTATATTCATGTAGATAGTGGGGTTATCTACTGCGTGCATACTTTCCTTACTGAGCGAGTGATTGCTCACCCCTTTACTTTCCTCTCTCTCCAGATTTTTGTCAGTAGTCTGAGAGTGTCGCGGTAGATCCTGCATTTCCTTGTGTCTGTTGCCTTTTTGTCTGTACAAAGGTATACACTCTTGTAGTCTTTTGTATCTAAACATTTCGTAGCACGGTATTGTATATGTATAGGTACCGTTGATGTAAACGAATGTAAAGATGGTAAATTAATCAAGTATAATTTCTTACCATGATTGTATATCTCACGTGCATGGATTGAAAAATAAGGAAAGTGATGGATTAACATTGACTCATAGCCCAACTATTGAATGTAAATATAAGTGAATTGGGTCGCGACAGAGATAGCTGGTCTGATATGAGTCGGTGCTAATAGTTAAGAAAGTTTACATCCTCGTGATACTGTGTGTTTTTTAGATACAATTGTGTATACCGGATTGTTATGTCACTAAGAGTTGTGTCATATATGCGAAAAATTATCAGGATGTCTGATAGATACCGCAGTAGAGGGGAAGGCTCCCGATCTCGAGGGCATAGAGACAGGCCCGAGAGACATACAGAATCCTCTTCTGATCGTGTCTCACAGGATCCGGTAGAGTCTATAGTGGCACGGACGGCGCGATTAGAGCGTACAGTGGAGAGCTTGTCACGGTCGTTTGGTCAGGAAATGACGATATTAGAGAATCTGTAGGGTATGGGTGGCCCAGCTGCAGCCTCTACCATGCCTGCACCACAGACCACTGGACCGACTGATTCTACTCATCTTGTACCGGCATCGCCTCCACCTATACAGCCTGAGGCTGCACCGCCACCTGTTCGACCTTCGGTACCACTAGCCCCAGCAGAGCCTCAGAAGGGAGATTATCAAGCGGGTATGGTTGCAATTTTGATCGTTTGAGACAGTTCCAGAAACTGAGACTGCCATCTTTTAATATGGTCAAAGATCTAGTAGTAGCTAAGGATTGGGTGAACAGGCTGGAAAAGTTATTTGGATATTTTGAGTGTTCTTAGACAAAGAGATTAGCCTTTTCTACGTTTATGCTAGAGGGTGAGGCAGAACATTAGTGGAAGTTCGCCCAACCTATCTTGAGGGTTTAGAATCAGGGAGATACTCTTGGATGCCTTCAAGAGGCGGTATGTTTCGGAGATGACTAGGAGACGGTTACAGATGGAGTTTTTCGGTTTAACTTAGGATAACTGATCTGTGGACGAGTATGAGTCCCGATTTTCGTCTCTGGAGAGATATGATCCTGACATCATGAGTAACGAAGATAAGAAGGTCAGGAAGTTTATGGATGGGTTGAGACCGTTTACCAGAGCTAGACTAGCTCCTTTGGATATTTTGACTTACGAGGAGGCAGTGCGCAGAGCTTAGTTGTGTGAGCAAGATTTCGAGTGACACATCTCTGAGTTTGGTCAGTTTGGGATAGGTGGTAAGGGTCGAGACAGAGGCAGAAAGAGAACATGGGATGATAGAGTGATCAAAGAGGGAAATAGGCCTTCTAGGAAGCGACAAAGATTTGAGGAGTCACGAGGTAAGGCCAATAGACCCCCTGTACATCCTACTGCAGCTCCAGCCAGGGGTATTGTAATTGGTGAACCCCGACCTATTACCGAGCTATGTGAGATTTGTAGGAGATATCATAAGGGTAGGCATTATTATGTGACAGATGGAGCTTACTTCAGATGTGGTAAGACTGGGCATCTGATTAAAGATTGCCTAGACTTAACTGAAATTGCGCCACAGAAGGGCAAAGAGCCAGAGAAAGCTCCACCTAGTACTTTTGCCCCAAGACGGAACGCCACAACCGAAGAGAAGGGGAAGCAGATTGTTGGTCAGGGCAGAGTTTATGCGATAGACCAGGGCACTACAGATGCTTCACTTGAGGTGCTTAAAGGTATAATCCTGATCTTTAACCTTAAAGCATTAGCATTGTATGATCCTGGTGCAACGCATTCATTTATCTTTTCGTTTTGTGCATTTAAATTACTAGAGCATGTAAAACCTACACCTTTAGGTAAAAGGTTGATGATTAGCAGACTGATAAGAGATAGTCAAATGATTGAGTGGGTATGTAAGGATTGTAAGTTGAAGGTAGGAGACAAAAGCATGACAATCAATCTTATCCTATTAAATATATATGATTTTGATGTAATATTGGGTATGAATTGGTTGGCTGAAAATCAAGTTATCTTAGATTGTCATTCTAAGACAATAATGTTTTCTTTACCTGAGAAACATATTGTAAATTTTTTCTGAATTAATGAAAGAAACGCTATGGCAATCGCAAAATGTCAAGTGTTAAGCTAATTTAATAATTAATTTTTTAAAGATTTTATTGCGTACGTGGTTGATACGGATAAGGCACACCCGTGGTTAGGAAATTTTCTGATGTCTTTTCGGATGATTTACCAAGGTTGCCACCAGGTAGGGAGATGAAGTTCTGTATTGATGTGGTACCCGGTACTGAGCCAATATCCAAACCACCGTACCGTATGACTTCAATGGAATTAGAGGAGTTTAAGAAGCA
The DNA here is from genome assembly GCA_033439115.1 of Firmiana major. Taxonomy (NCBI): domain Eukaryota; kingdom Viridiplantae; phylum Streptophyta; class Magnoliopsida; order Malvales; family Malvaceae; genus Firmiana; species Firmiana major. The sequence goes on along the minus strand of CM065913.1, from coordinate 3,343,045 downwards.
GTTTCAAGAAATTTTGGATAAGGGGTTTATCAGATCGAGTGTCTCACCTTGGGGAGCCTCGGTTCTGTTTGTAAAGAAGAAGGATAGAAGCCTCCGACTGTGCATTGACTACAGATTGTTGAATAAGGCTACCATTAAGAATAAGTACCCCTTGCCACGTATAGATGATCTGTTAGATCAGTTTCAAGAAGCACAGATCTTTTCCAAGATTGATTTGAGATCTGAGTACCATCAGTTGAGAATTCGGAGCGAAAATTTACCCAAGACAGCCTTCTGCACCCGTTATGGTCATTATGAGTTTAGGATTATGTCATTCGAGTTGACTAATGCTCCTGCAGTTTTTATGGCTTTGATGAATGATGTATTCAAGCCATACCTGGACCGATTTGTTATCGTCTTTATCGATGACATTCTAGTATATTCAAAACCTAGGGAAGATCATGAGCAGCATCTGAGGATTGTGTTACAGACCCTCTAAGAGAAGCAGTTGTATGCTAAACTCAGTAAGTGTGACTCCTGGTTGGAATAGATCTCATTTCTGGGGCATGTTATATCAAAAGATAGAGTGTCAGTGGACCCGTCTAAGATCGAAGTTGTAGTCTAATGGGACAGGTCCAAGACAGTTACAGAGATCAGGAGTTTTCTAGGTTTAGCTGGGTATTACAGAAGGTTCGTTGAGGGTTTCTTGAAATTGGCTACTCCTTTGACTCGTCTCACTCAGAAGAATGTTGTATTTGAGTGGGATGATGCTTGTGAGAGAAGTTTTCAGGAGTTGAAACTTCGACTGACCACCACACCTATTCTCACCATAGCGATCAGCTCAGGAGGTTTCTCTGTGTACATCGATGTGTCGGGATAAGGACTAGGCTGTGTATTGATGCAGGATGGGAACGTAGTTGCTTATAGATCCAAACAGCTTAAGGACCATGAGAGGAACTATCCGACCCATGATTTAGAGTGGACGATCATAGTGTTTGCACTGAAGATATGACACCACTATTTTTATGGTGAAAAATTTCAGGTATACATTGATCATAAGAGCATCAAATATCTGTTTTCACATAAGGAATTGAATATGAGGCAATAGAGATGGTTAGAGCTTCTCAAGGATTACGACTATGAGATATTGTACCACCCGGATAAGGCTAATGTGGTTGCTGATGCACTAAGCAGAAAGAGTCTGCGGATGATATCTTATATGATGATCAAGGAACATAAGCTGCTAGAGCAATTTACGAGCCTCAGCTTGGATGTGACCCCTTTCTGCTACTAACGCCTATTGTATGATAGCTAGTTTGAGATTGGAACCGGATTGGGATGACCGGATCAGACAAGCTTAGCGTGGTGATCGCTTATGTATCGATGTGTCTAGTCAGATTCAGATGGGCACGACTGGGAGTTGGGTACCAATGATTTACTGAAGTTTAGAGGCAGAATGTGTGTTCCCGATAATCCATAGTTGAGGAGACTCATTTTGTCAGAAGCTCACTTTTCGAGGTATACTTTGCATCCGGGGAGTACTAAGATGTATCAGAATCTTCAAAAAGTATATTGGTGATCAGGTATGAAGAAAGACATCGCTGAATTTGTTGCAAGATGTCTGGTATGCCAGCAGGTTAAGGTAGAGCATCAGAAGCCTACATGGTTATTGCAGCCTCTTCATATACAGACATGGAAATTAGAACATATCACCATGGATTTCGTTGTGGGTTTACCGAGGATCAGGAGGGACCATGATGCTATCTGGGTGATTATGGATAGATTGTCGAAGTCAGCTCACTTCTTGGCTATGAAATCCACAGATACTCTGAGTGCGTTGGCGGATTTCTATGTACGGGAGATTGTAAGGCTACATGGTGTTCCAATGAGCATTGTCTCTGATAGGGATTCCTCCTTCACTTTCCACTTTTGGGAACACTTTCAGGAAGCCATGGGAACCCGATTAAGTTTTAGTACAACTTTCCATCCTCAAACAGATTGTCAGTCGAAGAGGACCATTTAGACTCTGGGAGATATGTTGATAGCTTGTGTGATGGATTTTAGGCTCCTGGGATGATCAGTTGCCATTAGTTGAATTCGTCTACAATAATAATTACCACTTGAGTATTGGAATGGCGCTGTATGAAGCACTGTATGGTCGTAGGTGTCGTTCTCCCATAGGTTGGGAAGAAGTAGGTGATCAAAAGATATTTGCTCCCGATTTGATGAAGCAAGCCTCTGAGGATATCCAATTGATATGTGAGAGGTTGAAGACAGCTTAGAGCAGGCAGAAAAGCTACGCTAATATGAGACGACGACCATCAGAGTTTATGGTTGGGGAGTCAGTGTTCCTGAAGGTTTCCCCATCCAAAGGTATTATGAGGTTCGAAAAGAATGGCAAGTTGAGTCCTCGTTACATCAGGCCTTTTGAGATCTTAGACCAAGTGGGAGATAGGGCCTACAGGCTAGCTTTATCACCTGAGCTGGCAAGTATCCATAATGTCTTCCACGTATCGATACTTCAGAAATATCATCTAAATCCGACACATGTGATTGAGTATGAGCCTCTCGAGTTGAAAGAGGACATGTCATATGTAGAGAAACTGATTCGAATTTTGGATAGGAAGGAGAAGGTGCTTCGGTCTAAGACGATCCCTCTAGTTAAGGTTCTCTGGCAGTACCACACTTCTGAGGAAGCTACGTGGGAATTGGAGAATATGATGCGTGAGAGGTATCCACACTTATTCAATGACTGACTTGGTTCTAATTTGGAGAACCAAATTTCTTAAAGGAGGGAGAAAATGTAAGACCTGAAATTTGTATTATTCCACTGTAAATATATCATTGTAAATATACACTTGTGATATATTGATTTATAAAGAAGGAATGATACAATGTTAAGTTCAGTTGAATTAAGAAAATAAAGCTAAGTGTTTTAAATTGAGAAACAAGAGTTTCAGTGAGCTCGAGACAAACCAAATGAAATTCGACTAAACCGACTGAAAATATGGATTCAGAACGCTAAAACATAGGGAGTCCAAGAAGGAAAGTTAGTTCGAAAATAATAACCAGAAAATTACCCCACCTTGAGAATTTATCTTAAAAATATGAAAGAAAATATATTTCCGAAGAAATAATAAAATAAGATGTACATATATATTTATGGAAACAAAATTAAATAATATATATGCACATGTGGGTGTAAATATTAATGTATAAAATACATTATGGTAATATAATATTATTATAATAATATAATATAATAGTGATATTATTATTATTATTATTATTATTATTATTATTATAATATTATAGTAAGATATTTTTATTTATGAGTGTATTATATTATATTAAGGTATAGTATAATACATGTATAAAATAAACAAAAAAAGAAAGAGAAGTAAAAAAAAGAGAAAAAAAAAAAAGAAACTAGAAATTGGAAAACGCGAGGAAACCTGTGTCACACCCCGGAAGCGCAGAAAATGAGGCTAATTTAAACTTTTTATCCATTAACTATGTTGGTTTCCTATCCATGTCTAGATTTAAAATCTTTTTCATTTTCCAAGATCTCATTTCATTACATACATTCTGTATATAAATAATCATTTACAACTATTACATCCTGACTATTATATACAATAGTGTCTATTATGTATCACATGTCTAGAATATAAGTAAGACTGTACCTCAAGGTTACGAAAGTATCCGATGAAAGGTCGGACTACCTTGTCAACGACCACAGTCTCGTAGGTGCAGTAGACTCGCTATAGATAATCTGGGAGATGGAAAGGAGGGGGGTGACTTTTTCAGACTCAGTAAGAGATGCATTTAAAATAGTTTTAAATACTCAAAACATGGTAAAACTCATGATTTTACAAATCAGCATACTTATGCAGTGGAGTAGAGATGCTTAAATTTCATAAAAGCAGTAAAAACATGCTTAAATCATAAGTTTACACATCATACATCTTTTTGGTAAAACTCATATATAGTATGCATATCACATCGTGTAAGCAAGTAAAAAGTATCTCAAAACTTAATCATGCATATCATAACATGCTTATCACTTTGAAAATAAAATCTTATTGTCATATGCACAATTCGTAAAACATACTCATGGCTACCTTTAAAATCTCATCATAGAAAATTTGTACTCAATAAAATCATAAAACAGGTAGCATGAAATGTGCGAAAACATATATATATATCATTCCGTCAATTCATCGTGTAGGGTCAGGCAATCGTCTCATATACTAGTTTCGAAGGACATCATACATCTAGTCCTGTAGGACGTTCATCATAGGTACATATGGCTATTGTACAGGGGAGCCGTAGGACAGGATCAGGGTCGTACGCTGCCCTATCTCTCGTTCACCACCAAATGGAGACTATATGCACGAACTCATGTGCATCTCCAAGTGTGGACTATACGCACATTTCTCATATCAAGTCAGAGTCTGCCCGTTCTCTGGCCGTCGGCTAGGTAGATCCTCGATCGTCTCCATACAAGATCGACCCCAGATCCTCTAACTATCGTCATATCATGCCTTTTTACCCCACAAAAATCATATTGGGCCTCTTACCTATTTTATCAAAATCATTTCGGGCCTCATACCCGTGTATTAAAATTCATTACGGGAATCTAACCCGATTCTCAAAATCGTTACGAGACTCTAACTCTTTTTTCATAGAAAACATAATTTTCATAAATCATTACGGGACTCTAGATCGTTTCTCATAAAAAACATAGTTTTCATAAATCATTACGGGACTCTAGCCCGTGTAAATATGGAAAGCATAGTTATAATAGTTATTTCTTGGGACTCATACCCGTACCATGAAAATATAGCTTAAAAGCTGTTTTGGGACTTTAACCCGTATCATGAAAACACGATTTCATAAAACATATCGGGACTTTAACCCGTAATCTCACATGAAAATACTATGCTTTCATTTCAGAAGTGAAAAATCACTTTTACAAACATGTATGCTGTAAAAAATGTATCTCATATATATAAAACATGCTGAAAACTCAGGAAATGATTTTAGCTTCTGTTTGAATACAGTTGAAAATCCATTTCGTAAAATCTCATTCAATTCTCATACATAAACAGTTGGTAAGGATGAAGGAGTACTAACGCTACTCTAAATTATATCCCTTACCTCTTAGCGACTAATGTAGAGCACTTTTCTCGATGCTCGGGTTTACCTCGTAAAATGTGTCGATAGATCGAGCTGCTACAAAACAAGTTCAACTTATCACATATGGCTTAAATTCATTTCAACATATCCAAATATGTGATTATATCGAAACTTTGACCAAAAGTTGACTTTTAATCGATTTTACTCTTTTTGCTCAGTTTTATCGGTATAAATCTCGTTTTAATCGTATTTAACTTAATAAATATTTTCTCATATTTACTACTATCGATTTAGCTAATTGGGTCAATTTCTCTCTTATTGGGCCTGATTGCACCTTAATGGGCCTTAATCCATTTTAAGCCCGTTTTCACTTATTAATTCTTTCATCAATACCTATTGGGCTCACTGGGCCCATCAGTACTTATTGGGCATTTTTATAGACTCTTTGAATAACCCGTATATCATTTACGACAATTTAATTAAAAATTTCACTTTAATCCACTAAATGCGGAATTTAATTCGTAACTCGTAAAATAAATCTTTAATACACGATAATTATATAAATTGTCGTAAATGAGCTTTACTTACCTGAGATTATGCGATGGTGGGCAAATCAAAGTTTGATCGGGCTCACATACGTGATTTATCGTCGAACTGCATAATTATATATTTAATTTCGGATGAATTTTTAATCAAATATAATTTAAATAAATTTTTTGAAAATTAAATCTGTAACGACCGTGTGGCACTTTGTTCCCGCAGGATTCAAGAGGTGGCCACTGAGAAATTCCCAGGAGACGCGTCCTCAGAGGTTCGAACCCAAGACTTTAAAGTCTTTGTTCTTACACATATGATACCAATTGTTCTACTAGAAGAATTGGTATCATCTTTGTCAGAACAAAGACTTTAAGGTCTTGGGTTCGAACTTCTGAGGACGCGATAAAACCGTGAGGGAGGAGCCTGAGGGCAGGGCCCAAAGCGGACAATACGGTTGAGTGGGTCGCTACCGGCTGAGCTAGGACGCCACAACAAAAACGCGCGTTTTATTGTGAGGACCTGGCCCCAGAGCACGCCAGACCCCTCTGGGCCCCGCTCCCACTGCTAACCGGTCCTACAACTCCACAGATTGTCCTCTTTGGGCCCACTGACCCTCAAGGTTTTGCTCCACTGGGAAATTCCCAAGAGACGCGTCCTCAGAGGTTCGAACCCAAGACCTTAAAATCTTTGTTCTTACACACATGATACCAATTGATATCATCTGTGTCAGAACAAAGACTTTAAGGTCTTGGGTTCGAACCTCTGAGGACGCGAATTGGGGTATTTACCTCGATAAAGCCGTGAGGGGCCTGTGCGGCTTTCGAAGCGGACAATACGTATGAGTGAGACTGTGGGGGCCACCTCTTGAATCTGCGGGAGTAAAGTGTCACACAGTGAGACTGTGGGGGCCACCTCTTGAATCCTGCGGGAGCAAAGTGCCACACGGTCGTTACAAAATCGGTCACTTTTGATCTCTTACCGACTTACCCAAAGTTCGATGTATCCCCGAAATTTTTTTCCTTTTTCCTTTTTCTCTTTTTCTTTCATTTTTCTCCTTTTTTCCCCTCTTTCTTGGCTGAACCGGTTCGGTCCGGTTCAACCCAGTTCAGACCGGTCGGTTCAGCCCAGTTCACTTCTTGCTGAATCGGTCCGTACCGGTTCAGACTTTCCAGTCGCCGTTTACCACTTTTTCGATCGGTTCTCAGGCCGTTTCTGGCGTCGTTCGGTGCGTCTGGAGTAGGGGAACGTTCGGCTGGGATCATTTGCCGGTGGAGCCGCCAGAATCTTCTTCTCTTCCCCGCGGCTTTCTCCTTTGATTCGTCGTATTTCGACGTTTTCGACGCGCGTCGCCGGTGGCAGGAGGATCGGGCGGTTGTGGGTTACGTTTTTCGGTGGTCATCTGGCTTCCTCGGTCACCGGTGGTGGCTCGCCAGCCTTGGGTTTTCGTTCGGCTCCCTCGTTTTCTCTCTCGCGTTTTGTTTCTTCTGTTTCCTTTTCATTCTCCAATTCGCAATTCTTCAGTTTTCAATTTCCTTTTTTTATTATTATTATTTTATTATATTTTATTATAATCAATATAAAATAAAATAAAATAAAATCACAAAATATCTCAAAAATCATATTTTATTTTTTTAATTAATTTAATTTATTTTAACTTTTTTGGTGCATTTTTCGCATATTTTCGGGATAATGTCCCGGACGAAAATTACTAAAATTCGTAATATCTTCGTATCTTGATCAATTGGACTCAGAATTCCATAATTTTTTCATTATCGATCAAGATTTTCTAAATCCATATTTTTAATGAAATTTTCTTATCGAATTTACATCGAAATTAGGATCTTTTGACCATTTTACTTCTACACGTTTCGGACCAATTTATACCCATTTTTTCTTCTCGGACTCACTATCTTTTCTCATTTAAATTGAGTATTTTTCTTCCAACGATTTAAATCCCTTTAATCTAAATTATTGCTCCTTATTTATCCTGTTCCGTATTTTCATACCTCCACTATAACATTCACATTCATATACTTGATTCATCTGTCTTATGATTCCAAATGATGAACATAGTGTGAAAAATCTGGGTTTCACAACCTGAGAGCCGAAGACCCGACCCCTGCCTTTCCTCCTCCGGTGAGCCACGACCGGCAGGAAGCATGACATGAGATCGACGAAGGATGACCGACCTCCAGGCAGCTCGACGCGCGGCAGAACGTTGAAAAATATCAGATCGGAGGGAGGACAGCCGCGAGAGAGAAGAGGAGAATCGGACGGCACCAGTGCCAATTTGGCCCCAGCCCAGCCGATCGAAGACTCCCCTAGTGAAGCCACGTCGAACAGCGGCAGAGTCAGCTTGAGAATCGACCGAAAATGCCGGTAACGGTAAAATCAACCTTGAACCGATTCGGATCGGTTCAGTGTAAAAGGGGCTAAACTGGTTCGAACTGGTTTAGAAGGAGAGAGAAAGAGGAGAGAGAAAAAAATTTTGAAAAAAATTCAGTGTCGACTCGGCTCAACAATAGACTGATAAGCGGTCGAAATTGATCGATTTATTTTTCAGAATATTTAATTGAATTTATACTTGATCGAAATTGACCCAATTCAAATATATAAATGTGTAGCGTGACAATAGGCGACAGACGTGAATTCGATCAAGCGTTGATTTACGGGCTATCACGAAATCTCGAGTAAGTAAAGCTCCCTTACTATAACTGGTATAGTTATACGAATTAGGAATTTATCGCATAAGTTACGAATAAATTCCGAATGAAATGTTTTAGGTTTTGAAATTGAAAACTGACTATCAAAAGTAAGAAATAAGTATATTGATATGATTGGTAACTATCTGCAACTCTCGAAGATATACATGGAGCCGGATAGACCGAATTACGCGAAGTGGGAAAAGGAGGAAAAATACTTCAACGTGATTCGAGGTAAGGGAACTGTGTGGGCTATAGAGATAACTACATGTATTTTCATCGCTATTTACAGTCATTTAAAATTTGTGTAGAGTCTAGATATGAGGATTCTAGATTTCTCTCGAGTAGGGGTAAATTACCAAAATACCCCTAGTTCTGACAAAATTTAAAAACGTCTGAAAATGCATGAAATAGCATATCTCACTGTTTTCTTGGTGAAAGAGTGATTTTTAATGATTAAAATAATAGGCGGGCTTTAGATTTGATCGATTTCATTAAATTGAATATTTTCCTGCGTGATGAGTGATTTGATGGGAAGTGATCCCTCTCACTTTATTTTACACCGTTTTGTGTAAGACTCGATTTTAGGGTATCGGTCCACCAGAAATGAGTCGTCTATTGATTTTATTTGTGAAATCGTGTTGGAGCTTTGCTCGCACTTGATCTATAAGATTTATGTATGAAATAATGTTGGAGCTTTACTCGCACTCGATTTATATGATATGCATAAAACCGTGCTGAAGTTGTCGGGTTTATTGTATGTTACGCCGACTTGCTCGCAGTGGATTTTGAGACAAGCGTTGTACTGTGTAAGTAACACGGAGTACGTTGAGTTGGAAATCGGGGTCGACGGAGTACGTTGTACCGTGTAAGTAACATGGAGTACGCTGTACCATTGCTGAGAGTCGTTGGACTACTGATTGATCGGCGGGTAGCATTTAACCTCCTCCTGCGGTAATGAGACACTCTTGCACACTAGCTAGTGATGCTTAGGGTCTCCAACTATTGCCATAAGTCCGTTATTCATTGTGACATCCTTGCCTAGTCTCCGATATGGTTGATTTTATGTACCTGGAGGGTACCGGTGGGTGAAGAGGGTTTCACCATACCGAATTGAAACTTATACCGGTGAGTGAATAGGTTTCACTACATTGAGTTGGAAATCTGTTTTGATTTTATATAGGGAAAATTTTTATACATAGCGGTGGTCGCTATTGATTTTACTGTTTTGAGTGCAGTGTATAAATTGAAAACAAGTTTTACACAGATGTGTTTTAATTATATATATATATAAATATATATATATATATATATATATATATATATATATATATATATAACGAAGGTTGTTATCTACTTATATTATGATTTTATTTTCGACAGAAATGTTTTCTGCATAATACATAACATTATATTCATGTAGATAGTGAGGGTATCTACTGCGTGCATACTTTACTTACTGAGCGTGTGGTTGCTCACCCTTTTACTTTCCTCTCTCTCTCCAAATTTTTGTCAGTAGTCTGAGAGTGTCGCGGTAGATCCTGCATTTCCTTGTGTCCGCTGCCTTTTTATCTGTACAAAGGTATACATTCTTGTAGTCTTTTGTATCTAAGCATTTTGTAGCATAATATTGTATATGTATAAGTACCGAGGATGTAAACAAATGTAAATGATGATAAATTAATCTAAGTATAATTTCTTACCATGATTGTATATCTTATGTGTATGGATTGAAAAATAAGGAAAGTGATGGATTAATATTGACTCATAGCCCAACTATTGAATGTAAATGTAAGCGAATTTGGTCACGACAGTGCAACCTACTTATCCTTATTTTAAATTAGAATCATGTAGTGTTGCATTTGTAGAACAATCAAAATGCACCACCACAAAAAAGCTCATAAAAACTATATCGCTGTTTGGTTCACTAAAAATGATTTTCGAAAAATGATTTTTACAAAATGTTTTGATTTTCTGAAAAATTAAAGATTTTTTGTTGTTTAGATGAGTTAATGAAAAATATTTTTTGTTATTTGGTTGTTTTTTTGGAAAATCTATTTTCTTTTTTCAAATGATATTAACTAACTAATGAAATATTAAGAAATATATATTATTATTAATTAACTTATTAATATTAAAAATAATTATATTTTAAAAATAATATTTAATATTAAAATATTATATTATTAAACCTTAAAATTAAAAATATTTACTATTACTTATATTAATATTTTTGAAAATTTGAAATAATATTAATAATTTAATATATATAATATTAACAATATATTAATATTTGTTTTTGAAATATTAAAAAATACTTATAATATTAAAATAATTATATTTTATGATGAAATTATTTATTATTAAAATCATAACGAAAAATTATTTTTTATATTTCTTATTAAAATATTATATAAAAATTTGTAAATAAAATATAAAAACATTATATCTGAAATTAAAATATTAAAAAATTATTAAATAATAAATATATTATTTATTAAATTATTATTTATTATTATTTAAATAGTAATATAATATTAATTATTATGAAAATATTAAAAATATTTAAGATTAAATATACAAAATTAAATATTTAAACTTAAAATATTAAAAGCTTTTTAATGTTAATATTTTAATATTTAAAAAATTTTAATCTAATTAAATAAAAATTTATTAGTATAATAATATTTTATAAATGGTTAAATTGTATTAAAGATAAAAAAAAATCATATCAAAGATATGACTTGTATAGAATTATACCTATGAGATTGATAAATAGCCTTATATATAAACAATTATTTTTCGAAAAATATCTTTCTTTTTTCAAAAGTGTAAGACAATTTTCAAGAAAATGACATAATTTTTCGTTGACCAAAAAATCATTTCTGTTGACCAAATAATTTTTTGACAACCAAACACTTGAAATGCAGAAATTATTTTCCGCAAATAATTTTTAGTAAACCAAACAGAACTTATATTTAAAAAGCACAGTATAAGATAAAATATAACGTTTTTCTAACCATATATTATTCTAGAGTAGTCTTTTCTCAGCTAACATAAACTACAATTTTTTCTTTATAGCCTAATACATGATTAAACTACAGTTATGTAATATATGATATTAAATCAAATGAAAACTGTAATCTTTTCATCTATTAATAAAATTATAAAACTGTGATTTTTTTATATATCAATAATTAACAAGTAAATTGATACGAAAATTTTAAACTATAAATCACTAATTTAGTTTAATTACACAAATTATAAAAAGCAAAAATAAAGAAAAATATTCAAAACAATTAAAAAAATTTCAAATTTTAACATCTTTAATCATGTTCATAGTCAAATACATATGCTTGTATGTTTCATCTGAAAAATTTGGAAATTCAAGGTCAATACTGCATTATAAATTTCTGCTAAACACTAAATCTTTCATTTTTCAAATTTCTAACATGTGATTCTATCACATACCCTTTGAGAAAAATTTTGTACAATCCAAACAAATTCTTTAGTTTTCATTACGCCAAAAACTCTATGATTACTTGCACTAGGACCTAGAGTAACAACCCACCATTGAAACACCTAAATAACATTTCCCATATTTTTCAAGATTTAAAGTCACATGTAGCCAAAACGCTGTCTAGCACTCTAGTTTCTCTTCGATTTTCTTCTTAGAGATATTTTCTATTTACTCCCAACCATTTGCCAGACCAATGTCAAATTCAAACATAGACTCCTACCAACTGTTTGTATAAATTTTTATCATAAATTCTTGAACCTTTTCAATCATGATGTCTTGCATCCGCACTATGTCATTTTTTTAACGTAAAGGAATACCAAAAATAACGTGAAGACAGATATGAGAGCCACATTCAATAAAATATTTGCACCTCAGTTTTTAAGTTTAGGTATAGAGTATGGCCAAGGTAACTGGCTAAGAACTTTCTTCTAGCTTAAGCTATGGGTCTGCCAAGAAATTCACCTTCAATGCTTGATAATTACAAAAACCATGTCAATCTGTTCCAGTTAAGACATAAGACAATAATTTGGCCACCCCATTTCCGTTTAAAAAATAATTAAAAAAAAAAAAACCATAGTTTCTAAGATCAAACAGGTTTATCAAGTCTAAAAATTAGCAACAAAAAAGTATTCAATAGGCTTGCTTCCTTCTTCAACTTCAGTTTCAACTCAGTATTTTCTCACTAGCCATTAGCCCAACACCATATTTGATGAGCTTGATATGTTAACATTCCATGTCTCCAAATTTAGGCACCAATAAAGAAGCATATTTTCCATGTTTCGGACTCATACCAGATTACTTGGAATGCAGTATGAATTTCCCCTAAGACTTTGGCTCAGAAAGGTTTGGATGTTCCAAATATAACTGCACGCCCAAAGGTTCACTGTTCATCGACTTAATAGGGGTTATTAGTGGAGGTTGTTGCCATTGTTTGGTATCAGATGGGATCCACAACTCAGTGTCCTTGCTGGTACTAACCTGAGGAAGAGAATGGAAGTAAGCCGTGATCTCCCACCTGCAATCTGTGAGATAAAAAAAGAACAAGAATTCACCTTAACCTCTAGAGTATAAGAAAAGAAAAGTCACAACAATGTTAAATGATGCAGTGAGACAGCAACATAGGAAGCCCCTACTAGATAAGGTGAATTTAGTAACTAGATCATTAAATTCTCACATAGACCAAATGGACACATTAATATTTGATGAATTATGCCTAGCTAAACTTACCGCGGGGAAGAACCTTTGTAAGAGACTGGGAGACTGAAAGTTTGATCAAGAATGATCTAAGAGAGAATTCTAGATCACTTGCTTCCACTTTTGAGCCAAAAGATTGATTAACTGTTAGTTTGAAAATAAACCTCTCCACGGGAATGTTGTCTGTGTTGAAAAAAATAACAGCAACTCTCCCCACCAGACCCTAGTTTACAAAGACATGCGTTGCACTTTATGAGGTGTCACATATGTATGTAAAAGTTATCATTCATCAGAATGCATCTCTCTAAGTGCTCAGAAGTTTTCAGAAAATTAAATATGATCAATGATGTCAATAAATAAACTCCTTCAATAATGGAAAGACAAAAACTGGGAACAGTAAGATTGTTCGGATCTCCACAACAAATTCTCTCCATCTCAATAAGTTTTATCACAATGTCCAGAGCATATCCTAGCTATTCCTAAGTTCGAAAATGACATATAAAATGGACAATTCCTGCCTTCAAAACATATTTGCAAAATTGCTATAGCTAAATTATATGTTCATGCATCTCTAGAATTAAGAACTAATTGTGATTTTGTTAGTATAGGTGATGCCAACTCATGTATGATAGAGAGTGGCTGATATGTATCTTTACTTGTCCACACAGATAATCCACCGTGTTAAGCCATTTATTATGTCTTAGATTCACAACTGCCTCTAATAAAGCCATTGAGTTAATCAATAGTTCACTTGGACTAGCTTAGTCGTGACACTGAAATATTGAATTAAAGTGTAAGAGACATCTCTGCTCTCATATCATTAATAATTCGGGTTCATTTTTTGTATATATAACAGCAATATTTGGGTTCCTTTTTCCTCGCAAAAGAGATAATTAGACCTAAAATCCTCCAGTCACTTTGGTCTCTCTCCATTTTGCTTTCTTATAATCAATATAAGGGATACCGCAAAGAACATCATCATCGCAACACTAGAACATAATATGCCGCATAAAACACACTCATTTCCACATGGGCACATTGCATCCTAGGAAACTCTGAATAGATCAGATCACCAAAAGAACACTGCAAACATCCCAAGACATTAACAAACACTCCTCAAACATCCATGAATGAGACCAACCTTTTGGATGAAAGGAAGAAGTCCAGAAACAGCAGAATGGATATATTCTCTTAGCTGAGGATGACGTGCCCTCTGTACTACCACATTCATATACCTCCTCCTCTCGAAAGCACCTTCAGCAATGCACGCCCAACACAAGTTACACACATAAAATTTACATAAAATTCATCTATACATAAATAAACCCAAATACAGAATATGTATATTTTTACAAGGCAACACCTCAGCCATTTGAGTTGACACTGCCAATTTCAAAATTAACCTTTATAATTCTATAAAATTCCTTCAAGTATAAATTACAGAACCTACAGTATAAGTAATGGGTAAAGTACCGAATATTAATTGAAAATTAAGAACAACATAGAGATCAAAATATTTGACAACTACTAACAATCCCAATTTTTCCAACTTTCACGCTTTTACTAATTACCCATTCACTCAAATATCCTAAGAAAAACATTTCCCAAAAAGAATTATAAAAAACCCCTTTTTTAAAAAAAAAATTAACACAAATTTAATTTATCAGTGGAATTTGGTGACGGAATAAAATTCTTATAGGAACCCAAGAACAGGAATGAAAAGATTTACACGAAATAATAGAAAGATATACAATATACCGGCAGGATAAATTCCTTTGAGGAAAACAACTGAACTGATTGCTACCTCCAAGAACTCAACCAAAATTCCAGCAATTTCACCTGTGGTATATAGACATAAAAGAAACTTGCTTAAAATGGTAAAGAATATTTAAAATAAAAAGCGAGGAAGCGTGTACGTTGAGGAGATTGATTATCTTTGCCTTCCATTCTTCCACCAGTGAAAAAACTGGAGTCGTCCGCTTGCTCTTTGGGCATTTTAAATTCTGACGCCCTATTTAAGAGAAGGATAAAACTACACAAACTACCCTTAATTTTTATTTCTTTCAACTTTTGTCTTTTGGTGGGAAATTCTAGATTAGGGTCACCTTATGAAGTCTCTAGGTTATATTTAATTTATTTTTTCTAATGACTAATTTATTGCAAAATTTTTTATCCAATCAATGATTCTTTTAGATTTTTTTATTATAATTAAATCAGTATATAATGAAATATTATATATTTTGTATTAAAAAAAATTATAATTTATTTATCAATAATTAAAATATTTCACATTACATTTATTTAATTTAATATTATTTTTATAAAGTGTCAATAAAATATCAAACATAAATATAATTTTGTTATAGAATAAAAAATAACATAAATACCTTTAAAGGATTAATTAATTTGAACTCATTTATAATAATTATGGATTAATAAGACCTACCTCACAAGCTTGTATATCATGTTCTATCAACACTCGTATCAAGTTCTAGTTTTGACCTATTAAAGATCATGTTGTGCCCATCCATGTAGTTAAAATTTTTTAACTTAGCACAATATACATACATATATATATCTCTTTTTTCTTTAACCATGTGTACATGGCTTACATGCGCCGCCAAGCTAATTGCAAGGTGGGAGATGCTGGGTGCAGAGACTTAATCTTGGCCTTGGGCCGTGCAGATTTATTGGAGTTTATTGAATACTGGCATAGCCCCACCAATTTCCAGCCGTAGTTCATTTCTCTACTTGCTATTCAAACTCTGAGAAGACAGTTCCAACATCAAATTGTCTTATTGTTAATCACCCCTCTGTTCAGCATAATACGTGAAATTTAATAACCTTGAATGAAGATGGCCACTCAAAACATAAAGTCTAATAAGTCCAAGCATCAGATTACTACTTATTTTAGTTTTCTTTTCAAGAGGAAGTATCTATAGCAGAATCTAACATGAAATCAGGACTAAAATCACAAAGCTTAAAGTCAATCATAAGTATCCCATTATAGCAAGGTCCTAAGGAGTGACCAAATTTAATATAACACCTTTTGCTTTTAGAGGCCCGTATTTCATGTTTGGCTAAGATAGCAGTTTAGCAAGCATCACAAAAGTGTTGTATAATGGAGCGTAATTAGAGACTAATATAATCAATGAAGAGGAGTACTTGAAGAACTTGGTATAGACAAGATACTTTCAAGAAGCTATCTTAACAACAAGAGTTTCCCCATATTGGTATAAACGGTTTAGGAAACTTTTTTCCGAGGATACAATGCTTTTAAAAATTTTCATTTGCACTTTGAATTCTTCTTGTGCAGTGCACTCACCTAAGCCAAAAAAGAAAAGGAGAGAGTACAAGAAGAGAAATCTAATTTTAGATTGAAATGATGTAAAAGTCTGCTGAAATGAATGTTATTGGAAGTATTTATAAACCCCAATAGGTGCAAGAAACACCCATTGATAATTAAACACTACTTGGTGAAGAATCACAACTTCTGGAATGAATAGCTATGTTTAACGGATTTATATTTTGACTTACTAGAAAAGGTATTCAAATGCCCTCTTAGGGTATTCGAGGGTTTATTAAAGTGCCCTAAGCCAACTTTCAAACAAAATGTTAATTTTTGTAAGGTATTCGAACATCTCTAAACAAAATTTCACACAGAATATAAATTACTGCAAGGTACTTGAATGCCCCTTTAGGGTATTCGAACGCCCTACTTTTGTACATAATCACAAGACAAAATGTACATAGGTATTTTTCATTCCCAGAATTTATAATTCTATAGGATATTCGGATGCCCTACTTTTGTACATAATCTATAGGCAACTGTATATATGCACTAGGCAAAATATAGATATGCTTTAGATAGAATGTACACAATGCTATTTTCAGTCCAAAACTTCAAGCTATTCAAATGCCCTTAATTTTAACATAAGCTCTAGATACCATTTACATATACAATCAGCAATATGTAAATATGTACTAGGCAACATGTACATCTTATTATTTTCCATATGATTTATAAACATTTGTTTTATATCAGAACACTTTAAAGTACTTTTAAAATCACGTTAGTTTGGTTATATATACAACAAAAAGCAGTTGCTACACTATTACAATTAAGTTAATCCCCATAATACAACAAAGTGACAAAATAAAACCTCGAGTATGCTAATTCCTCAATCAGCTTCTCTGCATTCTGTATAACGAAATTTACTAACATTAAATTAAATCAATAATATCACCATATTGAGAAGACAAATATGAACTATATGTTTTCATTTCACAAGCCATTGTTTTCTCACTTTAGCCATGAGACATGCCTTGTTAATCGACACAATATCGTCTACTTGCTAAAATGTTGCTATTCTTTAGGCTAAAAGTGAAGTCCACCAACAAAGGAGCTTTATATTTTTGGGAGTTACTATGCAGTTGCAATCTAGGGCCTTGAAGATTTTAAAAATTTATGTCATGCAAGTGAAGGAATTAGTAATACAAACACGACCTTATCAGCAAAAGCTGTAAAGATTATTGCAGAAAAATAATCAGCAGGAATGTTTCCTTTAGCTAAGTACAGTCTACAGCTATGTAAATTTGCATAGTGTTGCTTCCATCAACAGTCCAATATCAGCAATTATTCCGGGAATTTTCAGCTTATTGAATGTTTAACAGAAGCAAATATTCATATTAATACGAAACTCATAATCAAGCATTGACAAATAAACATAAAAAAAAAAAATCCCACTCCCCACTCATCTTAAGTTCTTCAAGTTTTCATTCTTAGTAATTTACACTATCTTAACAAATCAAAAGGTTCCAATCAAGTCCAGAAACTAAGTTTATGAAAAAAAAAAAAAAAACCATTTGCAGAACATAGGAAACTATGTATTAAGTCCAGAAATAAAAATGCATTCGGGCCTTTAGAAAACAAATCCAGAAAACCCAAAAAAAAAAACTCAGATAATGGCATAAACGAAAGAACAAAAATGCTGTCGATGAAGAGGAAATCAACTTACCTGTCTTCGGAAAAACAGTCGAGAGAGAGGACAGGCATCAGCTTCACTTTGATAAAGCATCTGTATTTAGCTTTCGAAAAGGACCGGAAGCAACTGGCAGAGTTTCGGTTGAGAAGAAAGAAGTAAAAGGATCACCGGTAGCGTGTGTATCTCTTCTACAAGATAATCACAATACAGCTTCTAATGGGCGACCACAGAATCCATCTACTGGAAACTTCTAGAGACAATAGAATTGGGTCATACAATCTGTATTATCTTTTTTAAAAGGAAGCGCGTGCATTGCAAGCATTGTCGGCTCCATTCCTTTTCCTTTATAAAAAATTTCAAATTTGTAATTTGAGCAATTTAAATTAATAAAAAAATAATTTTCAATTCAGTTTTTTTATTACATCCGTAAACAATGGACAGAAAGAAACCATCTTCAAATGCTTCATCTTCTTCTCCATTAAGAACTTTCCTTTACATCAGTTAAGTCAGAATTAAAAAAAAAAACAACACAAAAACTAAAATCCCTAATAACATAAAACATTAAAAACACGAAAGTGAAAAGAAGGGTTAATATTTACACAGAATTTACGATTGAACAACCTTGCAATCAAGCAACTTGAAGTTCGTAGGCGCGTTAGGCCCACGCAGCTTAACTGCAGCTTGATCATAAGCAACAGCTGCTTCTTCCGCCGTATCGAAAGTCCCTAACCAAAGCCTCATCCTTCGCCCATCTCTAATCTCCGCCGCCCATCTTCCCCACGGCCTTTGTCTCACCCCTCTATACCTCTTCGCCTTGCTTTGACTCGACCCCGCAATTACGTCGTTCTCTTTCGTCAACATTCCGATTGTGATTTCGTTGACAAGCTTTTTCTTTGGCTGCTTTTGGTTTTTCTTCGGTGAAGTCACTTCATCGTCGCTGGAAGAGTCGGTGGCGTCCGCGTCGGTCACGGTTATTCGGACAATTCGACGGGAAAACGGTTGTTGGGGTTTTTTGTTCTGCTGCGGCGGCGACATTATTTTGGGAATTTTCTTCTTTTTATTTTATTTTATATTAGAGGGTGAAATATTTGGTTTGTATTTAAACTTGCTTCTCTGTTGGAATATTCTTGCTAATTGAAGAATACTCTTTCGATTTTTGAACTGGCTGATATTATGTACGGTAGAAATTAACTTATTACACTATGTCACGTCATGTCATGCCGTGTCTTATTTGAATTAGTTTTATCTGCTTTATTTAAATATGTATTAAAATTAACAAATTCATCTTTTTTTAAAAATTATTTATTTAATAGATATATTTAAGAAAATTAAATTTAAAAATTGATAAAATATATAGAATTTATATATAATATATTAACCGTTTATAGATTCTGTATACTTATTTATCAATCATATAATACCATATTATTAATTAGTAAAACTCAAAAATGTAAAAATCTTTTAAAATCAATTTAAAAGCTACATTAATATTTGTTTTTAAGGGTTTATGTATTTTTAAATTTTACTTGTTAATGATACAATATTATGTGATTGATTACAGTATATTATATATAAACTCAAATATATATAATTGTTGTGTATAATAAAAATAAAAATAAAAAAATAAAATAAAATAAAAGTGTGTTACGTAGCGCACGAAAAAAATAGGTAGGAGATCGAGTCTACCATTTTAGAAACAGTATTGCGGGAGACATAAATTATACAATTTGGATAATTTTGTCCTTAAATTTTTTTTATTCTATAGGACCCGAAAAACAGTAAAAAATATTCAATTAGTGGATAACTACGTAATTGAATATGAAATTAATCCCTATAAATAGGGGTCATGTATGATTTATGAAACAAAATCTCTATTTTCTCTGCAGAAACTCTGTCAAAATCCCCTTCTGACTTAAGTATCGGAGTGTTTACGCAGGGAGAATCCCTGCGTTCCTCTGATCATTCTTTTCTTGTAGAGTCTCTGATAACACGTGACACGAAAATCGAAGCGAGGATGTCAGCAATACGTCATCATTCTGTTTGGCAACAACAATAACAATATTATTTAGAAAGAAAATAATAAATAAATAATTCTATATAATTATTTTTTGGTTTATGGAAGGGACAAATGGAAAAAAAAATTGAATCTTAAACTTAATCTATCTTAAAAAAGAGTAATAACCACTAGACAAGCCTTGATCATTAAAATTAAATTTCTTCAATTTCTTTTATATTTATTGTAACAGTATTTATATGCTTAAAACTTTTTATCAAATAAAGATAAGTTATTTGTTTTGAAGCAAATTGCGAACTATACATTCAAACAATGTAAGTGAATTAATTATTGTATCATTTTAACTTTTTTTCCCTTCATATTCTCTTTGCAATTTACATAGTTGCTAGTAAATAGCCATGATCATTTAAATTATTTGTATGACTAAAATTCTAGTTTATCTAAAAGAAATGTAAAAGTTATTGATTTTAACAAATCAAGAATGTTTGAAAATATGAATGGACTTATTTATTAATAATAAATTTTAGATGCTTATGATAAAAGAAATAGTTACACTTTATCCAAAATTAAAAAGAATAGATTTTGTCTAAAAAAAAGAATTGATTTAGAATTAAGAATTAAATTAATATAACTATAAATTAATGTTTTTAGCAATCTCTTGATGTAGTAATTAATGAAAAATTATAGCATAATATAAATTTTAAATTTCAAATTCAAGCAATCCCATTTTCTACTCCCAATTATATATATAATCTATAGATTAATGTTGCATATGGATTGGAAGGTGGAGTAAGTATGAAATGCAATGCCATGAAAACTTAAGAGTTTATCAGGGTACTGATAGGTATTCTTGTCAATTAGGTTGGGGCCAATATCTAAGAGCAAATATGGAGATTGATGTAACAAAGCCCGTTAGAAGAGTTGTCAATTTCGCAGGAATGGGAGATCATAAGATTGAATTTAGAAAACTGAGTTATGAAATATTGTCAACTTTCCATTATATTTGCAGTTTACTAGTGTAGCAGACTAGCCCATTAGTGATATTATCTACTTTGGTATAACCCAATAAGCTGCCTCATGATTTTAAAACGCGTCGTTAAGGGTAAGAGCTTGCTAAACCTTTATACCCGACATCTCCCTATGCGCTTAGCAGATGTGTAGATTCGCCTAAGGTACAATGCACTCTCACATGAGGTGGCCCATTAGGTTGCACTAAAGCGGACAAAATTGCTAGTAGGTTGGGCTACTACAGCTGGTATCAAAATGGCCTTGTGTGGCTTTTGGCTCTGTGATGGGGTAAACCTCAGCAAGGATGCTAAGTCCTTACGGTGAGTGGAGTGATCGTGCGTTGCACCTTAGGTGAATCCCATATTAGCTAAGCACATAGAGAGATGTTGGGTATAAAGGCTTAACATGCTCCTACCCCTAGTGACGTGTTTCAGAACTGTGAGGTGGCCTATTGGGTTGCACCAAAGTGAACAATATTGCTAATGGGCCAGGTTGCGACATGTCTCTTGCAGTGTGTTAGGCATTTTTCGTATGATACTGTTTGACACTTGATCTCGCTGACAGGTCCCAATTTTCACCTGGTCAACGGAAACTGAGGAACTTGATCTATGGTCATAGGTAGCTCCCTTAAGTGGGACTTTAGTATGTTGCATGATGACTCTAGGGACATTTGCCTAGTCTCTTAAGAAAATGGTTTGCACGAATGCTTTTAAATATGTGAATTTATATGAATATTTTTAAGCATATGATTTTGCACAAATGTTTCTACGTATGTGGCTTTGCATGAATGTTTATAAGCATGTGATTTATAAGAAAGTTGTTAAGTAAATGGTTTTAAACATGTATACTTAATAAGCATCTTATGTTATGTTTTGTCTTATGACATGTTCTTAGGTATAAATTATGATTTTTAGGCATATAATTTCGATGCATAGCATGTGCATTAAGTCAGTAGAACCTTTTACATGTAGGACCCATTTAGTTCAAGTGTTAGGGTTTGGGAAAATGAGGTGTTTCAAAGCATCCTTCCAATTAATACCCTTAACGTCTTAACCCAGCTATAGTGATAGTTATGGATGAATGGATAAGTTATGGAAATAGTGATGGTTATGGAACTTTAAGAAAGCATAACATACACTCACTATGGTTTATGCATTCTACATGCATTTATTTAGTATGATATGAGACTAACCTCTCTTTACACTTGTTTCTTCCTGGGCGTAAGCTTGCTCCTTTCAATTTCATCATTTTTCAGATTATCTCAATTAGATCATCGAGGTTACGATCTTGTGGGCTAGTTAGAGTCGGATCACTCCTCCAAGCCTACATTTCATCTTTTGTGAGGTATATGACTCAATGTTAAATTTGATTTTGCACAGTATCTATGTACGTGATGTAAATTAGGATATTTTGGATGTAAATTATAGTCTTACTATACTTTTTGATGTAAATAATATGAATGGATATATTATGGAAAGATTGTGGTTAAAAACAATGTAAATACTATGTTTGCATCAAGAAATGATTTTAATAAGCAGGTTAAGGGTGAATTCTAATTATAGTTATGTCTGCTAAGTTACATTGTTAAAGAATCATAATCTTCTTGATTGAATAATAGTGTGAATCACAATGACACTAAGATTGGAACCAGACTAGCTAATTATAATAATGAACTAAGAAAGGATCAGTTAACTAGACTAATCAAAACCTACATTGAGCATAGACAAATATAAATAGCAAAGGAAAAATTTAGTCTAAAAATTTCGCTTCCGAATACGTTACACATCCCAACTTACATTACTATGTATATTAATGTCTTGAATATAAACAAATATAGAAACCAAGTTTTTACCTCCAAAATACTAAGTCAAGCTTCGAAGTATGTGATCCACTCCTATCAACCTTCGCTTACAAGTCTGAACCTAACCCATGTAATCTGTAAAGGAAGTGACGAAGGAGAGTGAGCTAACACCTAGTAAGTAACATGCGTAAAAGAGAGTTATGCTCATATCGTACTAATGCATGCATGTAGAATGCATAAACCTTTTTATGCTCATATCGTACTAATGCATGTATGTAGAATGCATAAACCTTTTTATGCAGTTTAAGAAATACATTACTACATGTTACACCTTCTTAAAATCCATAACCATCACAATCTATAACTTACTTAACTATCTATAATCATTACAACTTCAAGTTAGGACTAAAGGAGTATTAGTCAGAAGAATGTTTTGAAGCACCTCATTTCCCCGAACCCTGTATCATGTAATCCATAACATATACAGGATATCTACATGCTTAAATGCATGTGCCATGCATAAACTTAAGGCATAAAACCATTTCCAATTTCAAAGACCGAAGCATAAAACCAATATGCATGAAAACATTATGCAACATAAACCGAGGCATAAAACATCATGAAAAATTCTGCATACTTGAATTCTTTAATCTTAAAACAACATGAAATACTTGAGATCGCTTACTAACGAAACAAGAATAAATCTTGTTCATGCATAAATCCACATTTGCTTAGTTGGAAACATTCATATGAAGTTACTTACTTAGAAACATTCGAACAAAATCACTTTTTAGGAACATCCTTAGAAAATGTTTTTTTTAGGAGATTATGCATAGATCCCTATATACTTGGCAAGGGTAATAACCACAACTCATTGTAGCTAGTAATGGTTGACGTCCCATTTGGGAACCTTAACTTATCTATGATAATAGATCCCCTAGGGCCATTGATTAGTTGGCCAATAGGGAATGTCACAACTACCTATCAGATAACATGTTAAAATGAGGTGGCCTCATCAGGCAATCATCTACCCACATTATATATACTTGATCTTATTCTGCTGGTATATACATGTGTTATGTGCTACATGCCACATAGGCATAAGCAATAGGGTGTATATTGTCTCAAAAGCAAAATCCTTCAAATCAAGATAGCCTACATAATAAAAATTGTACTTAAACCGTGCTTAATGCATTACCTCTTAGGTTGAGTCAATGCAAAATTAAGAACCATATGCTCAACGTAAACATGTTCATGAGTTACATCAAAAACATATATAATAATATACTTATGCAGGGCTGTCAAAGGCATTTAAGTAAACACATATACTTAAAAGATTTTCGGTGCATTATTTTTCAAACAATGTCATGACTTTTAAAATTGTATATGGATCTCAAATGCCATAAATCATATTTCATGCATGAATGGACTCCAATGTACCTAAACATAAGTCAAAATGTACGAAATCACACATCATACATACTTAGGTATGACTACCATGATCTTAATCTTCTAATCATCCCTCATGTAACATAGATATAATCCTCAATTCATCTTGCACATAGTAATCATGCTCTTAATAACATCAATAACATATGATTATGCCACATGCGCCACATGGGTTACAATGCCCTTATTAGGCATATGTTATACACACACACACACACATACATACATACATACATACATACATACATACATACATACATACATACATACATACATACATAATATTATAATTTAATCATACTTATACAATCCACATTACATGTCAAGACATTACAATTCTATCATTAACCCACCATGGCCGAATATATCGCCTCATCATTAACAATTCTTTCCTATTTAATTCCTTAAGATAAAATCACCAAAATCGTCTTTTACAATCATACACTATATGTCATCATCAATTACATAATATACTACCTTATTATATCATCACCTATTAAGTGCTCCAAAGTATATTCACCATAAATCATCATATATCATCAACATTAACATGAGTCTATCAACCTTTATATAAATCATCTACTAATGTCACCTAACAATATGATACTAACCTTTATATATATAAATTGCCAACAGACACACTTTTGATCGAATTGTACAAGTCACCATCCAAATGAATTTTCAACAATTTAAACACATAATATAACTCAAAATAAGTCCATATATATAATATCAATTAAATGGAACTAAGCTAATTCAATATCACTCTAACCTTCCACTTAGACCGTGAGCTTCATATGGGATTTCCTTATGTTTTTCAACATATGAATCATACTAACACTTAATAAACATCATACATATCACCATAGTTTCATAGAATTCATCACACCTTACAACTTACCTTGAGTTTAAGTTTATCGCCGAAAATTCCAAACTCCCTTCCTTAGGGTTTTGCTACAAACCAATGCCATAATTTCACTTAGTATACCTATATACATTATATTATAAGAATTAAGTAAAAGGAACGAGTCTTACCCCTTTATCTTGTCTTGGCTGAACTTAACTTCCTTTAGTTCCCTAAGTTTTGTATCATGAAAACTCAAACAAATATGAAAGATATCAACTCTCTAGCTTGTTAAGCATGAAAATCAAAAGGGGTTGGGTGCATTAGGAAGCTTCCTCTTTTCCTTCTTCTTCTTCTTTTCTTTTCTCTCTCATGTTTTTGTCTCTTTTCTCCTTTAGTTTCTGTTTGCTTAATGCATCATCTTTTTTTTACTCTTAGTCTTTTGTCACTTGACACTTAGGAAGTATCCTATGTCTTGGTCAACTAGCTTCTTCAAGTAGCTTATGGGATATTTTTTTATTTCTTAATAGTTAAGCTAAGTTGATAACTATCCACTTTAATTCATTTAGTTTCCTAATTACATAATTTTGCATGGTTATTATTCAATTTAGTATACTTGGCTCTTATTTTATCTTACATACACATAGTAAGAAGATTAGAATTTTGGCCTTTTAATAGCAAGAGTGGCTAGCCATGCATGAATGGTTTAAGGATTTTTAGACTTTGACTTAGTCCATTTGGGTTTAACTAGACAATTAGGGTTTGACTTAGTTAACTTTGGTATAGGGTTTGACCTCTCATATTCAGGGTTTAATTATTTTTCTGACTTACCAAATTTCATGAAAATTTCAAACTATTTTTTTTTACATAGGTTTGTCAATGACCAATGTAGGTTTTAATCGATTTATTACCGAATTATTAGATTGTGGTTCCAGTCTTGTCATGCGTTATGTGATTCTGACTTATCTTTACTTATTAATACCATTGACTTTGGAACTTGATTTAACTCTAATTTCTTCAAATGTCATACATCAAAAGTGAAGTGAATAGTTAACAAGATCATGTCACATCACATCCTAGAATAAACTATAATTGACATCCAATATAGTTGAGAAGGTCGCATTTGGTTTTCATTATAGCTTGGAAATACATCCCAAAAATAACGTAGCTTACATTTTATAATTACAATTACATAAATTGTGCATAAGAAGTTTGGAAATACAAACTGTAATATATGTGGGCATATACCTCTCAAAAGGAGTAATAATGAGCAGAAGACACACCTTTCGATGCCTACACCAAAAGTCACTCTGAACTATTGAAGATAATCTGAAAAGGGGAGAAAGAGAGTGAACTTAACGACCATTAAAAGTACATACTAAGGGGAAGACATCGTACAATAAAAATCATGCAGATAATGGCTTATAGAAGTCGAGGTAAAATAGACAAAGTTTACACTAGAGTCGGTTCGAGAGTTTACGAGTAAGAGGGTGCTTTAGAGCACCTCATCCCCAGATCCAATACTCTAACTATAGGGATTCTAAAGTACAATGATATACCTCAATGCATATCTATTAAAACATTTCATACTGATAAGGGTCCAAAATAAAATCATACTTTTACTAACAAATTCATACTGAAAACATATATGAATAATACATATAGATATCAATGAGAGACTAAGCAAGCATCCCAAAAGTAAACATACAATCCAATAGTATAATAATCCTAAGAAGGGAAATTTTCAAGAATGGAAAGTGTGAACCTATAGGCATGGCCTAGAGTCCATAATGCCACTTGATCAAGTTAGTACTGAGAGGCTATAGACATTATCAATGTCAAACAATAACATATTGTAGACACCTTATTTTATCTAAGGTCTTAATTTGTATATTGTAAATAACTAACTTGTTTAATTAGGTGGCCTTGTATTTCTAGTTGGTTAATATTAGGATAACTGAATATGTAAGACCTAGATTTTCAATGTAGCTTATTCCTTATGATTCCTATATGTAAAAACATTATATTGTGTTAGTTGAATCATAAGAAGAGTATTTACTATAATGAAATTGTAAGTAAAGTGATTAAACACACATAAGCTTGGAATCATATTTTTATTCATTCTAAATTTTTTTATATAGCTAGGAAGGAGACAAAAAAAAAGTAGAGACAAAAATTAAAGTGAAGGTTATGAAAGAAATGTACGACAAGTTGGATACAAAGGATGAAGAAAAAAGATATATAAGTTGGCATGAATAAGAAAGAGGACGAGTCGTGACCTATGAGTCATGAAATATATTAAGGATGAGTATTAAAGAACTCTATTAAGGGTAATAACATTAAAGAATGATGTCGTGATTATTTCGACAAATTATTTAATGATAGACAAAGTTAAATTTGGATAATATCCTAGTGCCTCTCGAGAATCTGAATTAGTACTTTATATGCAGAATCAGAGAGAAAAAGGTGAATGAGGCACCAAAGGGGATGAAAATCATGAAAGTAAGGCACTCAGGTCCTGACCAATTATAGGCTTAAACAAAAATGGTTCAATTTGAGTAGGAGTTATTAGCTAGCCCATACTGAGGTAACTACCTCACAAGAATGTAGCTACTCACTCCCTCCTAAGGAGGACAAAGTCAGAACATAGAGCTTATGCATGCAAATGTATATGAAGTGTATGCAAAAGAACATATAAACATTTTAAACATGCTTTTCAAATATCATCATAAATTTTGACAACAAATAAACAAGCAAAGAACAAGAATACCTATATTGAGGCTTACAATAATTTTAAAATTAATTAATGGCTCAACTCTCGACATCCACAGTGGAGTTACCAAGCTGTCATAACATATTAAGTTTCAAAATACCGACTAGCTAGATACAAAACCTAAGGAGTCTCCACCAATCATTCAATTTAAAGTGTGATTTGTCATCGCATAGCGTAGGTTTCACTTACTAAGTATGTTACTATTTGTTCCAATTTAAGACTAGTTGGCTACGATCTCACGTAATCATCATCAAATATATGTAGGCTACGTACATCACTAGGTTCATAGAACTTATAATTACAGTCACAAGGCCTAATATTAACATCCCATCATTTATACAAATTGTGTACAAAGTGTCTAGAATATAAACTTAACAAAAATACGAGGTTATATCTCACACAATATAAGCATAGGCTTTAGAGAACGAAATTAAAACCAGTAGCCCACGACTTCTCAAAACCCAAGCCTAATGAGAGAAATCTATAAAGGAATGAACAAAGGGGGTGAGCTTACGCCCTGTAAGTAGTATTTATAAAAGCAGGTTAGGCTTATATCGCACTAATGCATGCTGGTGGAATGCATAAAACAGTTTCATCAGTGTAAACACTTAATTTTGTCCAAACATTTTTTAATAATGAAAAATCAAATCAAAAATAAAAAATTCAAGAAAAGAAAAATAAATTTAAAATAAAAATGAGAAATAATTCAATTTTGGTCAAACCCTAAAACTTTTCTCACCTAAACCTTATTTCCCATGCAAATCCATGCAAACACATACAAATCTTATATGAATCCCATATTAAATCACATGCAAATCATGGGTTGACTAACATTGATTTACTTTCCATAACTAAAAGAGATTGGCAGCAAAATAGGGAATGCATTAAAATAAAATCTATTAAAATGAATCCCATAATAATAGACAGGATTTGGAGCCTAAAAGGAAGGGTTGAATAATGAGTTAGAAGGAAGAAGGAAGGTAATAAATCTTGAAATAAGCTGCCTAAAATATCAAATAAAAAATTTCATAACGACAATCAAGTTTTAAAGAGGTAAATAGAGGAAGTCTGTCTCTTTTCTCTTGTTTATACTTGGGAATGGCTATAAAACGCAGGAGAAAAGAGATGGACGCAAAGGGAGGAAAAAAAAAAAAGGAGAGAGTGAAAAGTACTATAATTTTTTTCTCTTTCCCGTTGCTATTGTCGCCGTTTCCTCTCCACTGTTCCTGGTTTCCATTACCACTGAACTGCTCCCAAGCATGCCACCGTTATTGCACCCGATTCCACCATACCTCTCCATCATCGCACAATACCTGCTGCTTACCTCCACCGATAGCACCCTGTTCACTACTTGCACACCCTACTGCTTTGCCGGGAAGAAGTCGTCGCTGTCTATCTCGCCTCATACTGTCCGCCACCGCATCATCTGCTGCACGTGTGCTAACTACTCCCTGCGTCCCCACTATCCTCGCGTCACTTCAGCCTTGGTCCCCTGCATCAAGGTCCCAGTGCCATTGCCACACTCTGCTGCATAAACCACCTGCTGAACTGCTAATGTTAAAGCTACATATCTGCTGCACTGTTTCATGTTCTGCTAGCACCGAACCGCTGCTATCCATCATGCAAGATCCCGACTCCAAGCTGCCTTATTCTTGCTTCCATTTATTGCTAGAGATGCAGCGAAACCGAGAAAAAAAAAGGCTGACAGAGTTAAAGTATCGATTACAAACGTAGTAATTGGCATGTACTTTAAACTTATTTTCTTATTGTTTTGCTTGTGCATTCACGTGTCTAACCATCATAATAATTAACATGAATTAACTCTATTACTTTTATTCCGCGAGGATATTCATGTGTTGTGATGTTTTATTTCTTTATTTATTTACTTTAAGTTTGAATTTAATTTATCTTTGAGGGTATTTGTGAATTCTTTATATATATATTTTGTTTTCTAATTTGTTTATCTAAAGTAACTTATTCATCTTAGTTTATTTAATTTGTATATTATTAATTTTAAGATTAGATTTATTAATCAATGGAAATTTAGTTGTAAGATGTCTTATAAATATTATAATAATAAATATGAAAATAAATTGAGATTATTCCAATGATGAAATTTTCTAAGAGTCATGAATGATTTATATTTAAAATTTTTAGGTGGAATATTTTTCTTAAATTTCGTTTTGTTAGAAAATTTAAGAAAAATTTTCAATATTAATAATCAATATTTATTTTCTTAATATATTAATAATAAATAATATATAGTATATTAATCAAATATAATATAATAAATAAAATAGGGAATAAAATATAAAAATAACAATACTAACAATAAATGGAGAAAGTAAATGTCAATTATTCCGATGATGAAATTCCAAAAAGTTACAAATGGTTGACACTTGAAAATTTATAGGTGAGATGTTTTCTTTAATTTTCATCAGCATGTTGGAAGATTTAAGAAAAATATTCAAGATTAATACTTGATAAAATAATAATTATTAATAAAAAATTACTAATAAAAAATTGATAATAGATTTAAATTATTCTAATGATAAGATTCTAAAGAGTCGCAAATGGTTGACATTTGAAAATCTTTATGCGAAAATTTTTCTTAAAGTCTCGCCAGAATGATAGAAGATTAAAGAGAAATTTTCAATATAAATAATTGGAATTTATTCTCAAATAAATAAAATTTGAAAGAAAAGAAATAAAATAAAAGAAAATAAAAGGAATTAAAATAAAGTAAGAATTAAAAATTAAGAAAAGGTTAAAATCAAATTAGGTGTTTTTTGTAAGAAATTTAATGAATCCGACGATGTAACCTCTCCAAGAAAGTTGAATAGTACTACTTGGATACTCTTAAAGTGAGAACAAATTTTTAAGAGATTCTGCTCAAATGATGGAAAGTTTCTTAAAAGTTTTTCAATATTTAATTATTTGAAATAAAATAAAGAACATTTAAAAAATAGATCATTTAATCAAAATCAATATAAAGACAACACAAGATTAATTAGATATCATTCTAGGATGGGTATTGTGAGGGTGCTAATACATTCCTAACACGTAACCATACCCCCGAACCATAAATTTGAGATGTAGATTAGTCCTTATCTTTAGTTGTATAAGTGACCAACCACACCTTAGTTTGAATGATTGGTAACGACTCCATAGAACTATATCTATCGATTAGGTTTTTCGAAACTAAATATACTATGACAATCGATATACGAAAAATGCATTATGCATTCATTTTATACATTCCTAATAACCGTATTCATCAGTAAACCCATAACTTGCTTATAAATAATTTAATTCTTAAAATCCCGAGTTAATGCTTTATGGGATATCAATCGAAAGGATATTTTGAAGTATCTTATTTTCTCGAACCTCAACACCTACCCTATGTCATCCAAACCTATGAAGAAATCTCAATGTCTGTATGTATAAGTTATATGCAAAGCAGAACTCAATCGCAGTAGAAACAGTGCAGTAAAAAAAGAACTCAAAATCAGAAAGCAGTGACAGTAAAACAATTAAAGTATAGAGAGCAATTGCAGTATAAAACAGTTACAGTATAAGAAACGGTCGCAGTAGCATAGTAGAAAAACGGTTACAGTATGAGACTAGGCATATCTTCTTATGACAAACAGTAATTAATTACAATTTGAGTTTTACTTACAGTTTCTAGTTGCAGTTTCAATCGTATTTTTAATTTCAGTTGTAGTTATAGTTAAAGTTTTAATCATAGTCATACCTATGACCGTAGATTTTCCCAGTACCAGTGGCCAAATGAGAACCAGGAATATATTTCTACGACAATTGTTAGGCCCAATGCAAAACATTCTCAGTACCAATGATCAGGTAAAAAATGGGGAATAGGTCCACGACTATTTTCGGACCAAGACATTTCAGTGCAGTGCAGCATATTGGTCATGAGGTGCCTATTGTCCCAGAAACCAAAATCCCTTGTAAAGACAGCCATCACAATAAAAATAGTTTGGTGCATTATTTTTCAAATCAAAGCACGATGAAAACCATACGCTCAACCTTCCAAGGTTCATGAATTACATCAAAAGCATGTATTAAAATCAATAGTCATGGCTATCAAAATATTCTTAAAGAAACACATACATTAAAAGATTTGAGAGCATTAGTTTTAAATCAATGCATAGCTTTTAAAGTCATAACTTCCATGCCATGCATAAATATGCGGAAATGCATTAAGACATGAAACCTTATCTACCGAGTCTAGCCTATGCATATTTAGGCTAATACCCTATGGTATACCTATCATGGTCGTAAGTTCGCTATTACTCACCGATAAAGGTCAAAACACATAACTCTCCAATATTTTATCAGTAAAACGTATCCCACAGCATTAATTTATTTACACCATAAAAGTGCATGTTTCGCATTCTAGAAGTCCATTTACATAGTTTAGCTCCTAATATATAATGCTGTCAAAAAACTGCCTGAAAAGAAAATAGTTTACTTATCGAAAATACTCCACCAAGATATATTCCTAATATTTTATCGGTAGGACATATTCGGCAATATCAATTTATTTATACCTCAAACAATGTGTGTTCTCAATTCTGAAGGTCCATTTACCTAGCATACACCCCAACAAATATTACAAAAAATTGCCTGAAAATAAATTCGTATACTTGACCAAAATATTCTCCTTGCATAAATCACTAATTTATTTATCAGTAAGGACATATCCGGCAGAATCAATTTATTTTCATCCCATAAGCAATATGTTTCACATCTGGAAGGTGTATTGTGACAGCCCGAAAGCTCAAAAAATATGGTTAATTTAAATTTTTTTTAAAAACAAAACTAACAACTTTGGGTGTATTCCCGTACAGTATCATATACTCACATTTTAATACTAGTCATTATACCCAAGATCATACAACTCATACTTAATGAAATCAATTACATAATAAAAGAATCAACCCATAAATCTCAATTCATTTCTTTCATACCAACCTAATTACATCCTAAAATACTTATCACAAATATCTGTATTACATCATTGTCTAGATACAAAATAAATTGAATTATACCTTATGCGTGTACAAGCGATAGCCTGGGGAGATCTTGTCCACCAGCCTATATCACGTACGCGGTAGGCTCTCTAGCACGCGACTTCAAATAATCTAGAGGGGGGAGGAAAAATGGTGACCTCTCAAAACACTCAATAAGGAGGATAAGGGAAGTTATAAAAATCATTATCACAAACACAATATGATGGAAATAATGAGCATGCAAATTGTTATAAAAATAATTATATAAACAATGGCATCAACATACTTCATGTGATAAAAATCGCAAATCACATTACATCAAATATCAACTAGTGATATAAATCACAGTTGTAAAATCATATCATCATCACAGAAATCGAGACTAGACATTTATAAAAACTCATATGAAATCAACGTCACAGACACATCACAACGATTGAATTCCTCCCCTAGGCGGACATCCCCAATCGAGGGATTTCGTCGACAATAGTACACATACATGACCATGATTCGCTGTAAACTTGATCAGAGTCGTACAACCGTCGATCTTACATGCTATCAAAGCACGGTCCGACCTTACATGCTATCAAAGCAAAGCCACCAATCGCTATCAGAGCGGGGTCATCTCACGTTACTAAAACGGAGGCGTCGTTCTTAAATGCTACTAGAGCACGACCCAGCCTTACATGCTACAAGAGCAAAACCCGATGTGCATCTCATGACAAACCATAGTCTCAGTAAAAATCGTTTTGCCTTCACGTAGAGCTGTTAGTGGTTATCACAAAACCCATTTTGGTTATAACACATTGTATCTACATTTACACAAAACTCATTAAAAATTGAGCTCAAACCGGCAAAACACTCACACAGTAAAAACATGCCATTGTTGTATATGTGACGCCCCGGAAGCGCAGAAAATATGGCAAATTTAAAACTTTTTCAAATTCATTCATAATTAAGGGTGCATTCCTGTGCAGTGTCATACATCATCATACATATCATACCTCAGGATCTCCTCATCTCATAATTATATTTCAGACAATATACATTACTCGATTCAAGGTTAATAAATCCTAATACATCCCATATATCATTGTACATCAAGTGTCTATAAATACAATATTAGTCTAGGTACATGAAATGATAAATTATACCTCAAAGTACAATATATGACCTGGAGCTCAAGTCCTCCACTAGCCACTACTCCGTATGTCGCAGGAAAATTCTCTTCACTTGAAGAAATTTGGGGGAATATAAAACATGGTGAGCTTCTAAATAGCTCAGTAAGGGGGTAAGGGATTCATTAATAAGAAAATGATTTGTACAGCACAATCATTTTGTTTTACATGTTAAACTCAATAAACTCAGTGAAAAATGTAGCATGAATAATTAAAACATCATCTCAACTCATTTCTCAAAGCTCTTGTAGAAACATAATAATAAATGGCTCAAACCATGATTACAAGTGGTTACAAGCATGTATAAAATAGGATGCGATAATAGTTTTTCTCATAAAACGTGATGAAAATCACCGCATTAGTAATGTACGTGGCGCAGCCACCAAACACAAACTCATGTGTAAAACGAGACTAGGAAAATAAAACTCGTATAAAAACTCGTCATGGCACATCAAAACGAATGAACTTGTCCCCTAGGCGGACATCCTCAATCGAGGGATTTCGTAGACAATAATACACCCATGGCCATGGTTCGCTGTAGACTTGATCAGAGTCGTACAACCGTTGATCTTACATGTTATCAAAGCACGGCCCGGTCTTACATGCTATCAGAGCAATGCCACCCATCGCTGTCGCGGAGCGGGGTCATCTCACGTTACCAGAACAGAGGAGTCGGTCTTACGTGCTACTAGAGCACGACCTGGTCTTACATGCTACCAGAGCAAAGCTTGATGTGTATTCAACATAACACGCCTAAGTCTCAGTAATAGCCATTATCAAATAAAACCGTTTTGCCTTTACGTAGCGCCCTAATGGTTTTTCTCATAAAACTCATCTCAAAACCGTTTTGTACTCAACACAAAACATGTCAAAACCGAGCTCAAACCGGCAAAACAACGCACACATTTCTTAAATCTCGATACGCCTTAACGTAGAGCTCAAATCACTTTTCACTTTTTAAACTCAAAACGGTTGTAAAACAATTTCACGTTTAGTTTACAACTCATAAAAATTGGGTCCCAACCGGCTATAAAAACATGTGCAATACTCATTCACAACTCATAAAAACATGCTTGTTTTCTCAAATCACATTTTCATGCTACAATATCATCACAAAACACATTCACAAATAGGTTTGAGTTTTCCCTTACTTCGTTGCACCTCGTATAGTGCAATCGTTCCC
The DNA here is from genome assembly GCA_033439115.1 of Firmiana major. Taxonomy (NCBI): domain Eukaryota; kingdom Viridiplantae; phylum Streptophyta; class Magnoliopsida; order Malvales; family Malvaceae; genus Firmiana; species Firmiana major. The sequence continues at coordinate 3,307,703 of CM065913.1, read as the reverse complement.
CCAAACGACGGACTAGCCTCGCATTCCTCTCTGAAACTCTCGAGTTGTCCAAACGATGTAAAAACATTAAAATTCACCTCAATTACATCACCGAGTACATATTTGTTCATATTCTCATTAAATATTCAAATAACCCAATTCTCATAATTTTATCACAACCCACACTCTCATTCATTACTTCTCAAATCTTACATTTTTCATGTATAATCCCCATGCCCAATTCACCTCATTGCCTCAATTTCAAACTTATAGTCATAAATCCCAAAATTACCACAATCTCATAATATCATCTTTACTCTCACAAAATTACAATTTCATCAATCTCTAATCCTTTCCTAGCTATTTCATCACAATGCCTATAGCCATAATCACCAAAATCACTTTAAAAATTCAAGATCGAAGTTTAGAATTTACCCAAAGCTTATGGGGAGCTCTATTCACACCTCGATTCAATGCGTCCTTTGATTTTCAAGTATGTTGTTCTCCTTTGGATGAGGAACAACTTTTCTTCTTGCTATAACCTCTGATTCGAACGGAAATGGGCGATTTGAAGGAGAGAGAAAGCTAGGGCTTCGGTTTCTTAGAGAGAGAGAATACGAAATGTAGGAAAACGCAGGGGTTCTTTTATAGACGGAGGGTAGGAGATTGATCTGGTCCTTGATGAGATCGATCTCTGGGAACGTTTTTGGGGTAATTTTATGCCTAAGAGATAGATTTGTCGTGGGGTGAGATCGATTTCTTAATTGCTTCATGAGATCGATATGCTCCTTGAGGAGATCGATCTTCTGTTTACAGAACACTTCATGAGATCAATCTTCTTGCCTATGAGATCGATCCGCCTATCAGTTCTTGCACATTTTCTGCATTCGGGAGCCATGAGATCGATCTCTCATCCTTGGAGATCGATCTGGCCTTCACAGATCGTATTGCTGCTGCATCAATTTGCAGAAAACTCAATGTAAAACTTCTCAAAATCTACCCCATAGTCCATATTTCAATCCATACACATTCAAGACTTAAAAATCTCTTCTTCTTATACTTCATCATAATTAAAACTTGTGTGTGCATTAACATATCATCATTACATACACAAAATTACAATTCTCATCAATGAGGTATACAAAATTCACAGTTCTCACAATATATTGATAATTCTATTTTTTTATAGAATTATTTGTGCTTAAATTTCTAATTATTTATTTAATCCCCATATTATTTTACTAATAATCTCCTTTAGTTAATTAAAATTCTTTAATGTGCAGGCAAATTAAATCCAGATGAAATTCAGTCGTTTCAGATGAAATTGGGTTGAAAACGGGCTAAAGGAGACTGGACCACTTCCAATTTGCAGACAGAGTCATCAGTCAACTGGACACGCGTGATGTTAGGTGTCTGTATTTTATTTGCTCCGAAACGATAAGATCGAAGGACACCGTGCCAACCCTCTGGAAGACACACGCCCGAGCCACATCGCATAGCTAATTGGACAAAAAGACTGATGACGTGAAAATATCTACTCTGCAACAAATCAAATGAAGACAAGTGGCTAAACAATGCCAACTCATCTAGGATGAAAATTTACCATTGTACCCTTATGTTCGTGTATAAATAGAATATGATGGCAACTGAAAAAAAAAAGTAGTTTAGGGTAGAAGTAGGAGTAGTGTAGTTTAGGGTAAATTAGTTTGTAGGAGTAAAGTAGGTTAGGGTAGAATAGCTTTTAGATTAATTTTAAAAGTTTTCTTTAAATTTTCGCATAGTTTTTACAAGTTATTCATTTCATGTTCTTTATTAATCTTTGTTAAATTTCATTTTCAATGAAAAATCAGTCTTTTTTTCATGCTCTCAGTTTGGAACCATTAAGCTCTTTTAATTGCCAATTTTTAGTCACAAAGATTATTCCTTATTATAGCTCTCGGTTTTGCATCTTAACTGGTTTATTTTCTGGATTCACTTATTGCTGAGCAGAGGAAGTAAGAAAGTTTGGTTGGTGACAGTGGCCATAGTCTTCATCCCTGTTCAGCATTCTATTTCTCTGTTTTACGTTTAGAAACTTTCAAGCACGTTTAATGGATTTGGGATGGTGGAAGTGGCTGATGGACACAGCTTTGCTTTCATCATTTCACCCCTTGCTTTTGCATTATTGCTTGCGGGAACGAAGTGCAGGACATGATGTGGAGAGCTAAGTTGTTGTAGTTTGCGAATGTGGTGTACACTGCTGCTATGTGGATGAAGAGGTTGTTACTACTGAAACTTGCGAAACAGTTGGCATCGGTGAAGAACCAAGGCAGCATGTGTAGTAGCAGTGATCGGGATCACATTTCCTTCTCTGTTCTCCCCTGTTCTAAGTTTCTATTTACTGTTCATCATCATTTTCTATTTTAATTACTGGTTTTAATCATTTCATGTTTTCTATTTTCATTCATTGATTTAGATTCACAAATCAATCATGTTTGCATGTGTGAAGTGGTGCAGTATGTTAATAGCTCGGTTGAATTAGATGAAGACATGGTGGCAGTGGATATGCAGGCGTTGATGGCAACAAGGTACTGTGTGTGTTAACGAGGCTGTTTGCTGCTATTCTTGTAAGCAGACGTGAAGTGGTAAAGAGTGGCGAGGTGTTGTGTTGCTGAGTGCTGGGCTGAAGCAGGAGGTGTCTTGGAGTTTGCTGACGTAACTGCTGTTTGTTCCCATTTGGTTGTAGCAAAACACAAACCATGCTGCAAGAATTGCACCGTGGAGATAGTCTGCTGCTGCTACAACAGCAGGCTGGTACCAAAAGCAGGAGATGTCGCGGGTAGCACCTAGAGCAGAAGCACGGCAGAAGCAGGACACGCATGTATTAGCAGCTGGGGCACCTGGACAACGTCTGGGAAAGAAAACAAAATGCAGAGGACAACACCACCTGGAACGAAAATGTGTACATTGCAAGTAATCGGGACTGAGAGCAGTTTGGAGAATACATGAATAGTGCCAGTTATGGTTGGGACCACTCGGCTGGCTTCCTTGTTAAGGCCATGTTTGGCTGATCATTCCATTTGCAAACTTTTTATTTCATATTTTAATTAGTCTAATTGTTTTAATCTTTTATTAGTTGTTGATTTTTATTAGATGGTAGGTTAGTTTTAATATCTTTGCTTGCTATTTTAATTTGTAGTTTTTATTTAGATTAATGGCTAATTTTGTTAAGTTAGTAATTAGACATAATTAGGATTAATTTAGAATTAATATTTTAGACTTTCAGACTGGTAGTTGTTTTCTTAATTTTTCTAGGATTTTATTTCATTAAATTTTAAGTTAGCTTACATTGCATTCTCTTAGTTAGTTTAATTACATGCACATTTAATTTTAAGCTTGTTTAATTTTAGTTTAATTAGTTTTATTGCTTTATGTTTATATTTGCATTTTATTTTAATTGCGTTAATTCGTTTTAACTGTTTTAATTTTCTTTTGTAGGTTTTTGTTTTTAATTGCGTGGAGCACTGTAAGTAATGTTGCTCGGTTTTAATTTCTTTATTTTATAGCTTTTATTATTTTATTATTTTCAGTATTTTTAATTTCAAACTTAGTAGACCACCCATAATCAAAACTTCATAATTTGCTAGGATATACTTAGGGTAAGATTAACCAGTAGTTAATTAGGCTGATCAACTTCTCTGTGGGACGATAACTCGGGACTCAAATCCCATTATTACTTGTACGACCCGTGCACTTGCGAATAATACCCTTAGGGCCCATCATATATAAATTGTTTTACTTTCACGTAGAGCTCATGGTGGTTATAAAAAAAAACCCATTTTAGTTATAAACCACATGTGTTCACAATTTCACAAATCACATCAAAATCAAACTCAAACCGGTAAAACACTCACACATTTATCAACATATCGAATCATCTTATAAAACATGTTCATTCATCAAACTCTTTTTCATGCTCTTAAAACGTTTTCATTCATTAGAAAACTCAGAAGCACAAATGGTTTATTTCCCTTACCTCTTGCACCTTAAGTGGTATAATATCCTCGAGTTCTCGGACTAGCCTCATTTCTCGTGTCGGATTCTTGAGCTGTTCACACACATCATTAACTCATCAATATACATCATTTTCAATTTACATCTCTTTCTCTTACTCATTCTAACTCAACATTATCTCAAAACTCTTTCTATATCTTTATCAACACTTTAGTTAACTCATAACCATCACAAGATAATCACATCTCATTTTTCATCTATACTCATTATTTGTTTTCCCTCATATTTAGATATCTCTAACCAAATATATGTATATGTGCATTTATTCACAAATATACCCAATGATAATGCTTAAACCAAGGATCTTGTGAGCTTACCTTACTTGTCCTCTCTTGACCAAGTTGTAGAACGCTTGTTTCTTCCTTTTGCTCAAGCCCACCCTTGATTTTCTAGTATGTTGTTCTCCTTACCAAGAGGAATAACTTTGTCTCTTGCCACTTTGTCTAATTTTGTCTAGAATAAGGTGAATCTTAGAGAAAGAAAGTTTGGTTTGGGTGAAAATGGTGAGGGTTTGGGTTGCGGAGAGAGAAAGGCTCAGTTTCAGGCAAAAATCCCGTGATCCTTATATAGACAGGGCTTATGAGATAAATATGGTACTGAAGGATATCGATCTCTGCTTCATTTCAACTGCTACATCTGCTTTATTAACAACTACAAGATCGATCTGGCTGAGGTGAAGATCGATATTTTCTTCTAAGAGGAGATTGATCTGGCATTGAATTAGGGATCGATCTCTTCCAGGCCGAGAGTTAAGGAGATCGATCTGCCCTTGTGATAGGATCGATCCTTGCTAGATAGAGGCATTAGGAGATCAATCTTCTTCCTTATGAGATCGATCTGCCTATCTGCATTTGCACGTTTTTTTTTGCATTCTAGAGTTATGGGATCGATCTCTCATCCTTGGAGATCGATCTGGCCTTCACACATTCTACTGCTGCTGCATCAATTGCAGGAAACTAAATGCAAAACTCACCATAATCTACTTCATAGGCCATATTTCAATCCATACACATTTAAGACTTAAAAACTTCATCTCTTTATACTTCATTAAATTTAAAACTTGCGTGTACATCAATATATCATAATTACATTCACCAAATTACAATTCTCACTTAGCAAATCTCATAAAATTTACAGTTCTCACATCCTCCCCCCTTAAAAGGAATTTAGTTCTCCAAAATTCAACTCGACCCATTAAATAGCTGAGGGTACTTCTCCTTTATAAGGCTCTCTAGTTCCCAAGTTGCTTCCTCCACTGAGTGGTGTTTCCAGAGAACCTTAACCAATGGAATCCTTTTCATCCAAAGTACCTTTTCCTTCCCGTCAAGTATTCGGATGGGTTCTTCCACATAACTCATATCCCCTTAAATATCCAATGCTTCATACTCAATGACATGGGTGGGATCTGAATTATATTTCCTCAACATGGATATGTGAAAGACATTGTGTATCCCAGAGAACTGCGGAGGTAAGGCCAACCTGTAGGCAACGTCTCCCACTCTCTTCAAAATCTCAAACGGTCCAATATATCGTGGATTCAATTTCCCTTTCTTCCCGAAGTGTATGATACCCTGACTCGGAGATATCTTAAGGAACACCAAATCTTTGTCTTGAAACTCAAGTGGCCGTCTATGCACATCTACGTAACTTTTCTGTCGACTTTAAGCAGCCCGTAATCTATCACAAATGATTTTTACATTCTGAACTGCCCGTTTAACTAGTTCAGGAGCAATTACTTTCCTGTCACCCACTTCTTCCCACGCTATAGGGGATCTACACCTCCTACCATATAGAGCCTCATAAGGTGCCATACCAATACTCTCATGATAGCTATTGTTGTACACTAACTCAGTAAGGGGCAGGTGATCATCCCATGATCCCTTAAAATCCATCGTACACGCCCTCAACATGTCCTCTAAGGTCTGTATAGTCCACTCGGACTGACCATCAGTCTGAGGATGATAGGCGGTACTGAAATTCAATCGAGATCCCATGGCCTCCTGAAAATGAGTCCAAAACCTAGAGGTGAACCGGGAATCTCTATCAGAGGTAACACTCACTAGAGCCCCATGTAGTCTAGCTATCTCTCTAACATATAGCTCGGCTAATGTACTCAATGTATTTATGCTCTTGATGGCAAAGAAGTGGGCACTCTTTGTTAATCTATCCACTATCACCAATATTGCATCATGACCTCGTCGGGTCCTCGATAATCCCATGATAAAGTCTATGTAGGCACAGGCAAAGGCTTAAGCAATCCTCCGGGCTTCTGGTACTCAGCTTTCACTTGTTGGCATACCAAACATTTAGCCACTGCCACGTCTCATTTCATACCACTCCACCAATACACCCTCCTCAGATCGTGATACATCTTGGTACTACCTGGGTGCATGGTGTACCGCGAGCAGTGAGACTCTCTTAGTACTTGTTGCTTTAGAGTATCATCATTCGAAACACAAACTCGACCTTTAAACCTCAATAGCCCATCATCACTGATCATGAAGTTTGACTGCGAGGTCTGTTTAACTTGGCTAACTATATCCAATAGCTTTTGATCATTTCTCTGCCCTATTCAAATCTGATCCATAATACTGGGCTCTATCTGCAGGCTAGCCATAAATCCGACTTCTACCTCTTCAACTCTGATCCTGAGTCCAACGAATTATTCCAACAAATTCCATTCCCTGATCATCATAGCAGATACCATACTCTTCCTGCTCAAGGCATCAGCAGCTACGTTCGCCTTCCCCGGATGGTAGAGTATCTCGCAATCATAATCTTTGAGGAGTTCCATTCATCTCCTTTATCTCATATTTAACTCTTTCTGGTCAAATATATATCTCAGGCTCTTGTAATCAGTAAATATTTAGAGCCTTTCCCCATATAAGTAATGTCGCCAAATCTTTAATGCAAACACCACTGCGGCTAACTCCAAATCATGTGTGGGGTAGTTCCGTTCATGATCTTTCAGCTGTCGCAAACCATAAGCGACTACTCTTCCATGCTGCATGAGCACACATCTTAATCCTTGCTGAGAGGCATCACTGTACACTGCAAAGCCTCCGAGTCCATTTGGGAAAGTCAACACAGGTGTCGTCGTTAATCTCCTCCTTAATTCATAGAAACTCTGCTCACACTTCTCAGACCATACAAAAGGAGTCTCCTTACATGTAAGTTTAGTTAAATGAGCGACAATCCTGAAAAATCTTTCAACAAACCTTCTATAATACCCTGCCAACCCTAGGAAACTCCGAATCTCGGTAATGATCCTTGGTTTCTCCCAATTAAGTATAACTTCTATCTTAGACAGATCAATTGACACTCCGTCTTTAGATACAATATGCCCAAGAAAAGGTATATGATCTAGCCAAAACTAATTCTTACTGATCTTTCCATAAAGCTGCTTATCTCTGCATATTTGCAATACAATCCTTAAATGCTGCGCATGTTCCTTATGAGATTAAGAATATACAAGGATGTCATCAATGAAGACTATCACAAACTGATCTAGATAGTCCCTAAATACCTCATTCATTAAGCTCATAAAAGTAGCAGGGGCATTTGTCAAACCAAAAGGCATCACTAAGAACTCGTAGTGGCCATATCTAGTTCTGAAGGCTGTTTTCGAAATATCCTCATTCCTGATCCTTAAATCAATCTTATAAAAGATAGAAGCCATTCTCAGCTAGTCAAACAAATCATCTATCCTTGGCAGGGGGTACTTGTTCTTCACCGTAGCCTCGTTTAGCAATTTGTGTTCTATACATAGTCTCAGGCTACCATCCTTCTTGTTTACAAATAACACCGGAGCTCCCCATGGTGACACACTAGGTCTAATAAAACACTGGTCAAGTAGTTCTTGCAACTGTTTCTTTGACTCTTCCAATTCGACCAACGCTATTCTATAGAGAGGTTTAGAGATCGGCTGAGTATCTAGTACTAAATCGATAGTGAACTCCAGCTCTCTCTCCGGTGGTAAGCCAGACAATTCATCTCGGAATACATCCGAAAACTCACATACTACCGGTATGTCCTCTATCCTCGGGTGTTCCCGACTCATATCAGAAATGAGTGTGATGTAACCTTCACATCAACAATTTAATCAGTGATTTATAGCAATATAATCATATCTTAAGATTTCATGATAAATGTCACATGTCTTTATTCCATAACATTGAAACATACACTAAACTTTTTAGGTAGGGAGAAAGTTACAGTCTTAGTGTAGCAGTCTAGGCTCACACGATTAGCCGCTAATCAATCCATCCCCAAAATCACATTGAAACCACACATGTTTAATAACACTAGATCTGCTAACATCACCCTATCTCCCACCTTGATCTCACAACTGCTACACACCATATCAGTCCTCTGGGACTCACGCATGGGGGTATTTACATATAAAATATAATCTAAGGATTCATGCTTCAAACTCAATTTACATGCAAATTGTACATCAATAAAAGAATGCGTAGATCCTGAATCAAATAACACATGAGCCTTATGATTACAGATAAGAAGTGTACCTCGTATGGTCTCAGAAGAAGTATCTGCAGTCTCCTTATCCAAGGCAAACACACGTCCCTCTATGACTTCTTACCCTTATCAGTAGTCGGAGCCCGTCTTTAGGGAACCGTCCTCTGTGGTTGCTGTCTAGGAGGCTCTGGAGAATGTGGCTTTTGTGGTTGCGGGCAAAACCTCACTTTGTGACCTATGTCCCCGCATCTGTAGCATCCTTGTATAATTCTAGGACAGCTTCCCTCATGTGATCTGCCACAATCTCTGCAGACTCTAACCTCTGGTCTGACACCTCGAGGGGTCTCTTTAATAATGAGAGGAATCTTGGGTCTGTCAACTCTTCCCCTCGGTCCCTCGAACTGTCTCCTCTTAAAAGAACCCCTCTGAAGGTCTGTGTGAGAAGTCACAATTCGCTTACCCTTATCTCTGGTTAAAATTTTGGACTCAATCTGGGACTGTACCAACTCTAGTCCCCTCTCTACTTCTTGTGCTCGTCTCAGAGCATCCTTAAACTCGGTGATACAGAGCCCTATCAACCGGTCTCTAATGATGGGTGTCAGCTCATATACAAATCGCTCTGTGCGGAGCACTTCATCCTTAAGAGTCTTCGGATCATACTTCAATAGGGTGGTAAATCGACTCTCATAATCATCAACCAACATATTGCCCTGAGCTAAATTTAGGAATTCAGCTTGCTTCCTCCTCTGGGCAGCTCTTGGCACATACTGGGTTCTAAATACTGATTGAAACATCTTCCAGCTAATCACCTTATGGCTAGTCGCCAATATACTCTGAGTAGTGCTCTACTAATCTCGGGCTTGTCCCTTTAACATATAAACACCCATACTGACCCTCTCGACATCGGTGCATCCCAAGTAGTCAAAAATTACTCGTAACTCTGTCAGCCACTCCTCAGCTTCTGCGAGGTCTTTTACCCCTCTAAAAGTCGGTTGGTTCATCTTTAGAAAGTCCCTCATTCGACCCTTATCTCTATCATCAAGTTGAGTTTGCACTGGAGGCTATGTGGCAGGAGGTATCGGATCAGTCTGTGGTGGGGGTACGGGTGTTCCCTATGGTGGTGGAGGAGTCGACACTGGTGTAGTGCCCGAGGCATTAGCCCTAAAATGCTGCGTGAATAACGCTGCTATCTGCTCGAATCCCTGACGCACATCGTGCTCTAGGCGATTTATTCGAGAGTTAGGACTCCCCGGCTGTGGTTCAGGTGGCGGAGGTGGCTGTGCCTGCCTCCCCGAACGTTCTCTTCTCCCTCTCATATCTTATCTCTTAGGTGCCTGCGCGTATTCGTTAAACATAGTTCATAATTTTACTCGTTAAATTCAATTCATTACCAGACAATACAGACACTTGGGATGTAATCTATTTTCAATTGACCGACATTGACAGAACTAGACACCTGTGGCTCTGATACCAAGAAAATCTGTGATAGCTCAGAAGCGCGAAAAATATGGTTAATTTAAATATTTTCTTAAAACAAAACCAACAACACTGTGTGTATTCCCGTACAGTGTCATATACTCACGTTTTAACACTAGTCATTATACCCAAGATCATACAACTCATACTTAATGAAATCAATTACATAATATCCCAAAAAGAATCAACCCATAAATCTCAATTCATTTCTTTCATACCAACCTAATTACATCACAAAATACTTATCACAAATGTTTGTATTACATCATTGTCTGGATACAAAATGAACTGAATTATACCTTATGCGTGTACAAGTGATAGCTTGGGGAGATCTTGTCTACCAGCCTATATCACGTACACGGTAGGCTCTCTACCACGCTACTTCAAATAATCTGGAGGGGGAGGAAAAATGGTAAGTTCTCAAAATGCTCAGTAAAGAGGATAAGGGAAGTTATAAAAATCGTCATCACAAACACAATATGATGGAAATAATGAGCATGCAAATCGTTATAAAAATAACTGTATAAACAATGGCATCGACATACTTCATGTGATAAAAATTGTAAATCACATTACATCAAAAATCAATAAGTGATATAAATCATAGTTGTAGAATCACATCATCATCATAGAAATCGAGATTAGGCATTTATAAAAACTCATATGAAATCAACGTCACATGCACATCACAACTACTGAATTCGTCCCCTAGGCGGACATCCCTAATCGAGGGATTTCATTGACAATAGTACACATACATGGCCATGATTCGCTGTAGACTTGATCAGAGTCGTACAACCGTTGGTTTTACATGCTATCAAAGCACGGCTCAGCCTTACATGCTATCAAAGCAAAGCCACCCATCGCTATTAGAGCAGGGTCATCTCACATTACTAGAACGGAGGCGTCGGTCTTATATGCTACTAGAGCACGACTCGACCTTACATGCTACAAGAGCAAAGCTCGATGTGCATCTCATGACAAGCCATAGTCTCAGTAAAAATCATTTTGCCTTCACGTAGAGCTCTTAGTGGTTATCACAAAACCCATTTTGGTTATAACACATTGCATCCACATTTACATAAAACTTATCAAAAATCGAACTCAAATCGGCAAAACACTCATATAGTAAAAACATGCCATTGTTGTATATAAATCGTTTTACCTTCACGTAGAGCTCATGGTGGTTATCACAAAAACCCATTTTGGTTATAAACCACATGTGTTCACAATTTCACAAATCACATCAAAATCGAGCTCAAATCGGTAAAACATTCACACATTTATCAACACATCGAATCATCTCATAAAACATGCTTATTCAACAAACTTTTTTTCATGCTCTTAAAATGTTTTCATCCATTAGAAAACTCACAAGCACAAATGGTTTCTTTCCCTTACCTCTTGCACCGTGAGTGGTACTGTCACGACCCAATTCCATTCTCTTTAACCGAAAATCACTGAAAATTTTTCGCGTTTTACTGTTACCTTACCTGGTCGTGAACTAACTCACCACACACTGTTGGGCTGTGAGTCAATAATAAACACCACATCTCATTCATTCTCAATTAATTAAAACGATGTCATACATGTGTATTTAATCGTGTACTTATACGAATACATGTTTTACTGACATCTACATCCCCCATAAGTACAACTCAAAAGAATACTGTGCTTTTACATTGTTTAGATACAAAAAGAATCACTGTGTATATACCTTTAAGCGATGGAGACGCAGCGGAGTCCAAAATACCACGCCTCAGTCCTGACTGGGCTACTATGCATGCTCTGTAGGGGGAAAAATAGAGTGGGATGAGCAACCACACGCTCAGTAAGGCAATAATGCAAGCATGATAGATAACTACTCTATCTACATGCTGATAGTGTTATGCATAAATCCTTTATGGTAGGAGCATGAGGAATAAAACTATGCCATATGAGTATACATATATATCATGTATCAAAGTCATGTAAAATTGGCATATAAAACATGGTAAAACATCATATATAAATCATCTCATGCTCGATCTCATTTAAATTCATAAAAAGGGCAATTCATTAAGAAACCTCCTTTTTAAACCCACGTCATAAAACTCTTTCTCATCACATACAATCACATCACATCAACTCACAATCACAACCTCATTTCCATTTCACAAATCAAATCCACGAGGCTCGATCCCTCCTTCGGGTCTACCTTAAACAATCACAAATCACACTTAGAGATTTAAAATCATGTGGTAGTAAGTAAATCAAGCAAGGAGACAGGTTACTATATCTCAAGTGACTACGTTGGCCAATCGTCACATATCATCCCAGACCACACGGATTCCGGTGTGCGGGGTATCATGCTGGCACGAAGGTGGGTTAGTTCTCCGCCAGACTTTCTCAAATCAAGTAACCACCACGCGGTACATCGTACTCCATGTGATATACACGGTACATCGTACTCCGCGGACCCATAACATGGTTGGGGGTGCCTGCCATAGGTCTTATCTACCCCATTCCAAGTGTAACCTTTATAGTCTCAAGAGCACGTGGGAGTAACCTCAATACCAGGTCCTAGCCCCTCATGGCCTTGCTCGCCCCTGTTGGGTTCCCTGATCCAGGTCCTAGCCCCTCACCCTCACCCCATCTAAGAGGTCTGTCAGGCCTGTTGGGTTCCCTGGATGGATTATGTCAGGTCCTAGCCCCTCACCCTCACCCCACCTAAGAGGTCTGTCAGGCCTGTTGGGTTCCCTGAGTTAATCCGTATCTCTCGCCACGGCCTCATACATACCACAGTGTGAAAACCAGCGCGAGCTACGCTCTAGCGCGAATTCATGCATCAAAACCAATCACTTCGTACGAGCAACGCTCTGGTACGGCATTTATGCATAAAATATGAAGAAACCATGTACGAGCATAGCTCCAGTACAGTTATATGCATAAGGAAAATCACTCAAATCCACGTACGAGCGTAAGCTCCAGTACGGTTTATAAACATTATCACAATTCAAATTCAAAGTGCGAGCTAAGCTCGAGCACGTTTCACACAAGTGAAAACATAGGAATCCAGCGCGAGCGAGTCTCTAACGCGAATTAAATCACATACACGCGATAGGCGGCTTACATGCATTCAAAACATCTCATAATATGCTTAGTGCCTCATACGGGCTATTTCACAACATCATTCAAGTACTAGCCAGCCTATCATTTTATTTGCTCAAATCAAAGCATTGTGTTTTGTAAAAGCATTCAAAACACATGATTTATGCAATTATTAGCCTTACTATCCCTTTTTCAATAACCATTTCAAAACAACCAAATCTCATACAAACACTCATACATCATCAAAACACATTTCTATAAGTCCATGCACATTTCCAAAGCCCTATATATACCCACGAGTTCAAAATACGAGCAGCTACCTCTATATACTTACAAAATTCCCTTACCTGGAATCGCGATGCGTGATTCCACTTCCTTAAGCTGCTTACTCGTAGGTTCGGTTCGCCTTCAACGAACTCTTCGGGACTGCACAAAATCGGATCCCGCATTATATTCGATCCATATATTGCAACCCTTGTGCTTGCTATAGTCAATTTAATCTATAGCCTCTATTAAAGCTTATTTGGCCTCGTTTCATTACTTTACCCATAGCTCGAGTCTATGGACCTTTTTAGGCCTATTAACTTATTCAAAGTCGATATCAAATCGACATAAAGCTCATAGCGTTCATATTTCATGAATTCCCTCACTATGGCATTTATCAAGCATATTCATACTCATTTCCACAATTCCTCCAAACTCACAATGTAATCTCATTTAACCATTTAAAATCATAAATATTACCCCAATAACAACTTTAGCATGCCATAAATCATAGGCTCATTCAATCCCACATATCCTCACATTATACCCATTTTAGATTTCTAGGTCACACCAATTCCACTACATTCCTAGGTAGTTTATCCATCAATACTCATATCAATCAACTCCAAAATCAATTAAATAGCTAATGCCTTTGGATTTGAGTGTTAGAATCTTACCAATATGATTTCTCTTCTTGCTCCAAATGGTAATGCCCTTAACTCCTTCAATTCCAAAGATGGGAAGATGCCCTCTCACTATGTTGTTCTTCTCTTTGATAGGAACAACTTTGCCTCTAATGATCTCTCTCCAAATCTCACTGAAAATGACTGATTTTAGAGAGGGAAAGTTAGGTTTTTGGGTTGAAAATGGGAGGTTAATATGTTTTTTCGAGATTTCCAGATTTTCAGCCCTCCTTATATAGAAATAGCTTGGGGAGATCGATCTGGTCCAAGAGGAGATCGATCTGGTCCCTTAAAATTCCTCTTTTTCACGGCATTTTTAAGCATGAGATCGATCTGTCGAAGCATGAGATCGATCTGTCGAAGCATGAGATCGATCTGTCGAAGCATGAGATCGATCTGTTGAAGCATGAGATCGATCTGGTCCCAAACAGAGAGCTAAGGAGATCGATCTGGCTCCATTGGAGATCGATCTGCTCTATTCTTTCGCCCAAATAAGAGCATTCTGGCTCTTCCAGATCGATCTCTCATCCTATGAGATCGATCTGGACCTCATGTTTTCCAGATTTCCTGCAGTTTCATTGCTGCAACTCATACCAACACATCCTTAATCTATTGCCATGGCCATTTTCTCATCCATCCACCTTTATAACTTGAAAATGGCATCCATTCATACCTTATGCACATTGAAACTTGTGTGCATTCATTGTATGTTCAAAGGTATGCTACATAAAACCAAATGGAAGCATAACTCCATTCCATTTTACCACACTACTCATCTTGAGTCTCAATCACAACCATCACTTGCTAGAACTCATTTCTTCGTATTCATACTCAATGAAACTTGTATGTACGTTACAATTTGTATTACACATACATACATTGAATCCATGGACTTACATCAATCATACTTTACATTACAAGTCCATTCATATTATTTGATCCAATTACACACATTACCCTTATACATATACGAGGTCTTACATTCTCCCCTCTTTCAAGGAATTTGGTCCTCCAAATTAGAACCAAGTCACTCTTCAAACAGTTGGGGGTACTTCTCCCGTATCAAGTTCTCCAATTCCCATGTGGCCTCTTCCGCCGTGTGGTGTTACCAAAGCACCTTCACCAAGGGAATTGTCTTATTCCGTAACACTTTCTCTTTCCTGTCCAATATCCGAACCGGCTTCTCAACATACATCATACTCTCATGGAGCTCCAACGGCTCATATCTTATCACGTGTGCCGGGTCCGGGTGATACTTCCGAAGCATCGAGAGACGTTGTGAACATTTGCCAAGTCAGGTGGTAATGCCAATCTATACGCCTTATCTCCCACTCTCTCCAAAATCTCGAAGGGTCCGATATATCTAGGGCTCAGCTTGCCCTTCTTACCAAATCTCATAATACCTTCGATGGTGATACCCTCAGAAACACCGACTCACCCTCATCAAACTCCAGTGGTCTTCGTCTCTTGTCAGCATAACTCTTTCACCGGCTCTGAGCTATCCGTAATCTCTCACATATCAACTGAACGTCCTCAGATGCCTGCTGCACTAAGTCCAGAGCAAAAATCTGTCTGTCACCAACCTCTTCCCATCCAATAGGGGAACGGCATCTACGCCCGTATAATGCCTCATAGGGTGCCATCCCGATACTAGCATGATAGCTATTATTATAAGCGAACTCGGCTAACTGTAGGTGGTCATCCCAGGAGCCTCTAAAATCCAGCACACACGCTCTGAACATATCCTCGAGGGTCTGTATAGTCCTCTCTGACTGCCCATCTGTCTGAGGATGAAAAGCGGTGCTAAAACTCAATCGGGTCCCCAGCGCTTCCTGAAAATGTTCCCTAAAATGGGAAGTGAAGCGGGCATCCCTATCAGAAACAACGCTCACTGGTACACCATGTAGCCGTACTATCTCTCGAATATACAGGTTCGCCAACTGACTCAGTGTATCGGTAGCTCTCATAGTCAAGAAATGGGCGGACTTAGTCAATCGGTCCACAATAACCCAGATGGCATCATGACCTCTACGGGTCCTCGACAACCCCATCACAAAATCCATGGTGACATGCTCCCACTTCCAGGTCGGTATCGATAGAGGCTGCAATAATCCTGCAGGCTTCTGATGCTCTACCTTCACTTGCTGACAAACGAGACACTTAGCGACATATTTAGCAATGTCTCTCTTCATTCTAGACCACCAATAAACCTTCCGAAGGTTTTGATATGTCTTGGTACTTCCCGGATGTATCGTATATTTCGATGAGTGAGCCTCTGATAAAATCATTCTCCTGATCTCAGGATCCCTGGGAACGCATACTCTGCCTCTGAACCTCAATAAGCCATCAGCACTCTGCTCAAAATCAATACCCACACCTGTCTGTATCTGCCTCAGCCAATCGATACACCGTCGATCGCTCTGCTGGGCTTGCCGAATACGGCCAATCAATTCTGGCTCCAGTCTTAAACTAGCCATGATCCCAAGTCTCTCAGATCCAGGTGGGGTTACATCCAAACTGAGGTTCGCAAAGTGTTCTAACAATTCATGTTCCCGTACCATCATATAAGACACCAACCCAAGGTTCTTTCTACTCAAAGCATCGGCAACTACATTTGCCTTACCCGGGTGGTACATGATTTCACAATCATAGTCTTTCAGGAGTTTGAGCCATCTCCTCTGTCTCATATTCAGCTCTTTCTGTGAGAACAAGTACTTAAGGCTCTTATGATCTGTGAACACCTGAAATTTCTCACCATAGAGATAGTGGCGCCATATTTTCAATGCAAATACTACAGCCGCCAACTCCAAATCATGTGTCGAGTAGTTCCTCTCATGATCTTTCAACTGTCTAGATCCATAGGCAACCACCTTCCCATCCTGCATAAGCACACAGCCCAGTCCCTGGTGTGATGCATCCGTATACACCGAGAATCCTCTTGAGCTGGTAGGAATGGTGAGAACTGGAGCAGTCGTCAATCGACACTTAAGCTCCTCAAAACTCCTCTCACATGCCTCATCCCACATAAACTTAACGTCTTTACGCGTGAGGCGTGTCAACGAAGCAGCTAGTCTGGAGAAACCCTCTACAAATCTCCGATAATATCCTGCCAATCCCAAAAAACTCCTGATCTCAGTTACTGTCTTGGGCTGTTCCCACTGCACAACTGCCTCTATCTTGGATGGATCCACTGATACCCCATCCTTTGACACGACATGCCCCAGAAATGAGATCTGTTCCAACCAAAAGTTACACTTGCTGAGTTTGGCATACAATTCTTTCTCTCGGAGGGTCTGCAGAACTATCCTCAAGTGCTCCTCATGATCTTCCCTCGACTTGGAATACACCAAAATATCATCAATGAACACTATTACAAACTTGTCCAGGTATGGCTTGAATATGTCATTCATCAATGCCATAAATGCTGTGGGAGCATTCGTCAATCCGAATGGCATCACCAAAAACTCGTAGTGGCCATAACGGGTACGAAATGCTGTCTTGGGTACATCTCCACTCTGATCCTCAACTGATGGTACCCTGACCGCGGATCTATCTTAGAAAATACTTCGACTCCCTGGAGCTGATCCAACAAATCATCGATTCTTGGAAGGGGGTACTTGTTCTTAATGGTGGCCTTATTCAACAACCGATAATCTATACACAGTCGGAGGCTTCCATCCTTCTTCCTTACAAATAGAACCGGTGCTCCCCAAGGTGAGACACTCGGTCTAATAAACCCCTTCTCCAGCAGCTCTTGCAGCTGTTTCTTCAGCTCTTCCAATTCTATCGGAGCCATTCTATAGGGTGGTTTCGATATCGGCTCTGTATCAGGCACTAATTCAATGCAAAATTCCATTTCCCTTTTAGGTGGTAGTCCTGGTAATTCGTCCGGAAAGACATCAGGGTAATCCGTAATTACGGGTATGCCCTTCAATTCCGGGTGTGCCTCATCTATATCGACCACATAGGCAATGAACCCTTCACAATATCCTCTCCATCGTTAGTAACATAAACCATCACTCCACATTCAATATTTATCATGAACAATAAATTTATCTCTCAAGCAATATGAATTTAAAATCATACTCCTTTTATTTACAACAAACATGCTAGTTTCATATCATTTCTTTTTATCAAAGTTTACAATAAGATTGTCTAATCCTGAAAACATCAATGTTTTGGCATGACAATCCATCACAACACGATTGGTAGCCAACCAATCCATTCCCAAAATTACATCAAAATCATCCATATTCAATAAAATCAGATTGGCTATCATTTCCTTCCCCTCTATCTTTATCTTACAATCTCTACATACATGCTCAGTCAATTGACTATCATTCATGGGTGTGGAAATCATCAACATTTTATCCATCAATGTTGGTTTCACATATTTCAACAATTTATGTGCAAAGGAAGGTGATATGAAAGAATGCGTGGCACCAGGATCAAATAATACCAATGCTTCTAAATCAAAGATTCGGATGGTACCTTTAATCACATCTGTCGAAGCATCTGCGGTGTCCTGATCCAGTGCATGTACTCTTCCTCTGCTCACACCCGCAGCTTGTTTCCCTTTCTCCTCAGCTGTAGCCCTCCTCCTCGGGGCTGCTGTCTCAACTGGAGCTCCCTCTGGCTCCTTGCCCTTCTGTGGGGCAACCTCAATCATCTCAGTGTAGAACCTCGATATATGTCCTGGCCTCCCACACCTAAAATAAGAAACAGGGGGCACCTGACATGGTCTAGTCCCATGATATCTCCCACATCTCTTACACTGATCCGTGGTAGGTCGTGGTCCTCCAATAGTTATACCCCTCGGTGCAGTCAAAGCTGGGTATACGGGAGGTCTAGCAGCTCTCTCCTGCACCTCCTCGATCTTAGGGCTCTTCTCGAAAAACCTTTGGCCACCTCTCTTGGCCACTCTTCCAAACCCGGATCTCTTTCGATCTCTGTCCTTCATAACACTGACTCTCCCAAGCTCGGAGGCATTTTGCTCAAAGTCTTGCTCACACAACTGAGCCTTATGTACAGCCTCCTCATAAGTCACAATGTCGAAGGGAGCTAGCTTAGTCCGGATGGCCAATCTCAATCCATCCATGAACTTCTGTATCTTTCGGGTCTCACTACCCATCGTGTCCGGGTCATATCTCCCCAAGGACATAAACTTGGACTCATACTCGTCCACAGTCCGGTTCCCCTGAACCAAATTCATAAATTCCATCCGCAATTTCCTCTGTGCGGTAGCTGGAATATACTGTCTCCTAAAGGCCTCTAGAAATATCTCCCACGAGATCTCAGAGTGTCTGGCCCTCAAAATAACCTCGGTGGACCTCCACCAGTGCTCTGCCTTGCCTTTCAACATGAACACGGCAAAGGCTACCTTCTCAGCTGAAGTGCATCGGAAAAACCTATACAGTTTCTCCATCTCATACACCCAATCTTCCGTAACCACTGGGTCCTTCACCCCTCTAAACACTGGGGGTTTCAGCGCTTGAAACTCTTGCAACCTGCTCAAGTCACAGTCATAACCCACATCACTACCGCTCTGCTGTGGAGCGATAGGAGAAGCTATATCCTGGGCTGGAGGTGGTGTAACTGTAGCTGTCTCAGCAGCATGAGGTCTCTCCGCCTCTGCAGCTGCCTGTTCAGTAGTAGGCTGTGCCGCGGGACCTCGTCTATCATCGGCACCCAATGCCTGCGTGACTATCTCCACCAAACTCTCGATACTCCGCTCTAACCTAGCGAAGCGAGCCTCGGTATCCTCTGCTCTCTCAGCAGGGTTCTGTGGAGCCTACTCAGTCTGTGGCTCCGCACGGCTCTCAGGCCTACCTCTACGGCCTCTAGCACGTGCTCTCGCCCCTTTACCTTTGCGTGTAACTGGCATAGTGCCTAACTTCCTGTATTATAATAATTTATTAAGCTCTATCCATCACAGTATACACAGTTATATCTAAACAAAAGCACAGTACTATGGGGATGTACTTTCCTACATTTTATTAATGACTCACATCAGGCCAACGCAGCTCTGATACCAATCTCTGTCATGACCCAATTCCATTCTCTTTAACCGAAAATCACTAAAAATTTTTCGCGTTTTACTGTTACCTTACCCGGTCGTGAACTAACTCAACACACACTGTTGGGCTGTGAGTCAATAATAAACACCACATCTCATTCATTCTCAATTAATTAAAACGATGTCATACATGTGCATTTAATCGTGTACTTATACGAATACATGTTTTACTGACATCTACATCCCTCATAAGTACAACTAAAAAGAATACTGTGCTTTTACATTGTTTAGATACAAAAAGAATCACTGTGTATATACCTTTAAGAGATGGAGACGCAGCGGAGTCCAAAATACCACGCCTCAGTCCTGACTGGGCTACTATGCACGCTCTGTAGGGGGAAAAATAGAGTGGGATGAGCAACCACACGCTCAGTAAGGCAATAATGCAAGCATGGTAGATAACTACTCTATCTACATGCTGATAGTGTTATGCATAAATCCTTTATGGTAGGAGCATGAGGAATAAAACTATGCCATATGAGTATACATATATATCATGTATCAAAGTCATGTAAAATTGGCATATAAAACATGGTAAAACATCATGTATAAATCATCTCATGCTCGATCTCATTTAAATTCATAAAAAGGGCAATTAATTAAGAAACCTCCTTTTTAAACCCACGTCATAAAACTCTTTCTCATCACATACAATCACATCACATCAACTCACAATCACAACCTCATTTCCATTTCACAAATCAAATCCACGAGGCTCGATCTCTCCTTCGGGTCTACCTTAAACAATCACAAATCACACTTAGAGATTTAAAATCATGTGGTAGTAAGTAAATCAAGCAAGGAGACAGGTTACTATATCTCAAGTGACTACGTTGGCCAATCGTCACATATCATCCCAGACCACACGGATTTCGGTGTGCGGGGTATCATGCTGGCACGAAGGTGGGTTAGTTCTCCGCCAGACTTTCTCAAATCAAGTAACCACCACGCGGTACATCGTACTCCATGTGATATACACGGTACATCGTACTCCGCGGACCCATAACATGGTTGGGGGTGCCTGCCATAGGTCTTATCTACCCCATTCCAAGTGTAACCTTTATAGTCTCAAGAGCGCGTGGGAGTAACCTCAATACCAGGTCCTAGCCCCTCATGGCCTTGCTCGCCCCTGTTGGGTTCCCTGATCCAGGTCCTAGCCCCTCACCCTCACCCCACCTAAGAGGTCTGTCAGGCCTGTTGGGTTCCCTGGATGGATTATGTCAGGTCCTAGCCCCTCACCCTCACCCCACCTAAGAGGTCTGTCAGGCCTGTTGGGTTCCCTGAGTTAATCCGTATCTCTCGCCACGGCCTCATACATACCACAGTGTGAAAACCAGTGCGAGCTACGCTCTAGCGCGAATTCATGCATCAAAACCAATCACTTCGTACGAGCAACGCTCTGGTACGGCATTTATGCATAAAATATGAAGAAACCATGTACGAGCATAGCTCCAGTACAGTTATATGCATAAGGAAAATCACTCAAATCCACGTACGAGCGTAAGCTCCAGTACGATTTATAAACATTATCACAATTCAAATTCAAAGTGCGAGCTAAGCTCGAGCACGTTTCACACAAGTGAAAACATAGGAATCCAGCGCGAGCGAGTCTCTAACGCGAATTAAATCACATACACGCGATAAGCGGCTTACATGCATTCAAAACATCTCATAATATGCTTAGTGCCTCATACGGGCTATTTCACAACATCATTCAAGTACTAGCCAGCCTATCCTTTTATTTGCTCAAATCAAAGCATTGTGTTTTGTAAAAGCATTCAAAACACATGATTTATGCAATTATTAGCCTTACTATCCCTTTTTCAATAACCATTTCAAAATAACCAAATCTCATACAAACACTCATACATCATCAAAACACATTTCTATAAATCCATGCACATTTCCAAAGCCCTATATATACCCACGAGTTCAAAATACGAGCAGCTACCTCTATATACTTACAAAATTCCCTTACCTGGAATCGCGATGCGTGATTCCACTTCCTTAAGCTGCTTACTCGTACGGTTCGGTTCACCTTCAACGAACTCTTCGGGACTGCACAAAATCGTATCCCGCATTATATTCGATCCATATATTGCAACCCTTGTGCTTGCTATAGTCAATTTAATCTATAGCCTCTATTAAAGCTTATTTGGCCTCGTTTCATTACTTTACCCATAGCTCGAGTCTATGGACCTTTTTAGGCCTATTAACTTATTCAAAGTCGATATCAAATCGACATAAAGCTCATAGCGTTCATATTTCATGAATTCCCTCACTATGGCATTTATCAAGCATATTCATACTCATTTTCACAATTCCTCCAAACTCACAAAGTAATCTCATTTAACCATTTAAAATCATAAATATTACCCCAATAACAACTTTAGCATGCCATAAATCATAGGCTCATTCAATCCCACATATCCTCACATTATACCCATTTTAGATTTCTAGGTCACACCAATTCCACTACATTCCTAGGTAGTTTATCCATCAATACTCATATCAATCAACTCCAAAATCAATTAAATAGCTAATGCCTTTGGATTTGAGTGTTAGAATCTTACCAATATGATTTCTCTTCTTGCTCCAAATGGTAATGCCCTTAACTCCTTCAATTCCAAAGATGGGAAGATGCCCTCTCACTATGTTGTTCTTCTCTTTGATAGGAACAACTTTGCCTCTAATGATCTCTCTCCAAATCTCACTGAAAATGACTGATTTTAGAGAGGGAAAGTTAGGTTTTTGGGTTGAAAATGGGAGGTTAATATGTTTTTTCGAGATTTCCAGATTTTTAGCCCTCCTTATATAGAAATAGCTTGGGGAGATCGATCTGGTCCAAGAGGAGATCGATCTGGTCCCTTAAAATCCCTCTTTTTCACGGTATTTTTAAGCATGAGATCGATCTGTCGAAGCATGAGATCGATCTGTTGAAGCATGAGATCGATCTGGTCCCAAACAGAGAGCTAAGGAGATCGATCTGGCTCCATTGGAGATCGATCTGCTCTATTCTTTCGCCCAAATAAGAGCATTCTGGCTCTTCTAGATCGATCTCTCATCCTATGAGATCGATCTGGACCTCATGTTTTCCAGATTTCCTACAGTTTCATTGCTGCAACTCATTCCAACACATCCTTAATCTATTGCCATGGCCATTTTCTCATCCATCCACCTTTATAACTTGAAAATGGCATCCATTCATACCTTATGCACATTGAAACTTGTGTGCATTCATTGTATGTTCAAATGTATGCTACATAAAACCAAATGGAAGCATAACTCCATTCCATTTTACCACACTACTCATCTTGAGTCTCAATCACAACCATCACTTACTAGAACTCATTTCTTCGTATTCATACCCAATGAAACTTGTATGTACGTTACAATTTGTATTACACATACATACATTGAATCCATGGACTTACATCAATCGTACTTTACATTACAAGTCCATTCATATTATTTGATCCAATTACACACATTACCCTTATACATATACGGGGTCTTACAGGTACAATATCCTCAGGTTCTCGGACTAGCCTCGTTTCTCGCCTCGGATTCTCGAGCTGTCCACACACATCATTAACTCATCAATATACATCATTTTCAGTTTACATCTCTTTCTCTTACTCATTCTAACTCAACATTATCTCAAAACTCTTTCTACATCTTTATTAACACTTTAGTTAACTCATAACCATCACAAGATACCCACATCTCATTTTTCATCTATACTCATTGTTTATTTTCCCTCATAACTTAGATATCTCTAACCAAATATATGTATATGTGCATTTATTCACAAATATACCCAATGATAATGCTTAAACCAAGGATCTTGTGAGCTTACCTAACTTGTCCTCTCTTGACCAAGTTGCGGAACGCTTGTTTCTTCCCTTTGCTCAAGCCCACCCTTGATTTTCTATGTAAGACCACAAATTTTCTACTTCGAAATTTATTTCGAAAATATGGAAAAATATTTTCAAAAAATAATAATAATAAATAAATATAATTCTGGAGAAATAGAAAGAGAATATGATGTACATATATATCAGTCGAAATAAATTAAATAATATATATGTACATGGGTGTGTGAATATTAATGTATAAATTATACATTATGATAATAAAATATTATTATAATAATACAAAATACTTTGTTGTAGTATTTTATTATTATTATAATAATATTATAATTATAAGATTATTCCATACATGAATGTGTATTATAATTTTTATAGCATTTTCTACATGTATATATTATATTATATTATATTAGGATATAATACAATATTTTATATGTATATTTAATCTAAGATATTATATATATAAATATTATATTTTATTAAAATATAATATATATAATAAAAAAAAGAAAAAAAAGGAAACAGAATGAAAGACGAAACAGGGAAGGAGGAAACGAAAAACCCGATCCTCCCTGTTCTCGTCGTCGAAGGCGGCAACAGAGGGAGATAGCGATGGAGGGTGACTGGAGAGGGAGTACTGGCATCAGGGGACCGTTTGAGCGCGCTGGATCACCGGATAGAAGGAGATCAGAGAGACCAAAAGGGGGAGAAGAGAAACCGACGAGTTCGATGCCGATCTGGCCAGAACCACCTCCAACCGAAGGCTACCCAGGTGAGGCCGAACGGAGTGGCGGTGGAATTGGCCAGAGAATCGACCGTCAGCATCGACAACGACGAAAAGAGAAAAACAGCGGGGGAACCAAAAAGAGAAAGGGCCGAACCAGCCACTTTCCAGCCAGCTGAGGTTTGGCCACCACCCGATCCATGCACCGCGAACCGGTTCAGCCAGAAAAAAAAAGAAAAAAAAAGGAAAAATGAGGAGAAAAAATTAGATAATGCCTCGGGTTTATGGATAAGCCGGTAAGCGATCAAAATTGACCGATTTAACTTTCAAAAAATTTATTTGAAATTAAATTTGATCGAAATTAATCCGGCTTAAATATATAATTGTGTAGCGCGATAATAGACGAGGAATATGAGTTTGATTGAGCCTCGATTTGTGTATCAACATGAAATCTCAACTCCAGGAGATATAATTGGAGCTGAATCAGTCGAGCGACAGAAAGTAGAAAGTGAAAGAATTGCAATCGATTGAAATCCAGGTAAGAGATTTATGCAAGCTATTAGAGATAGCTGTACGTATTTTTATAAATCCCTATATGAAAATAAATAGTATGGAATATATAGAGATTGAAAAATCTAAGAAATTGCCTAGTGTTTGCAAAAGACCATATTGCCCCTATTATAGGGAAAGTTGCACCGAAATGAGTCGGTAAAGCATGATTTTATAAATTTCATGTTTTCAGTGTTTTAAGCATGAAAATCTGTTTTCGTTGATAAATGGATAGATTGGCTAGTGTTTGTATAGTTTGTATAGGAAAGCACATTTTATGAAGTTAAGTGTACTAGATGGGAATAATCTAATGATGGGTGACTTTACTGGAAGTGACTTCCCATCGCTCTATATGACATCGTTTTATGTGTAAAACTCTGATTTCGAAACCATTTCCAACTGAATTGAGCCACCTATCCAATTTTCTGTGTGAAATTTCTCAGATAACATTGAAAAGGGGAAAATTTATGAAAATACCCCTAGTTATGGGAAAAGATAAAAATGCCCGAAATGACATAACTTAGTGTTTATTCATGAAAAAATGGTTTTATGAAAGTGTATTGATAGACTGGCATCCGATTTGACTCCTGGCATTAAATTGTCCATCTTTCAGTATTTAAAAATATTGACGAGTGATTAGATGAGAGATTGCCCTCTCACTCATGCTTTGTGATATTTTAATAATGAATTCGGTCAGGTGTATCATTTTCATCTGAATGGAGCCATCTATCAAATTTTTGTATGAAATCATGCTGGAGACATCGATTATTGCTAAGTGTCCTTACTCAGACTATGCTCGCATGTAATTTTCTAAACTTAATGTGATTTTAAGAAAAAATCATGCTAGAGTAGTCGTGTATTACTATGTGATCTTGCACTGACCTGCTCGTACTGGATTTTAATGTAATAGGTGAGTAAAGCAGTGCTGGAGCCTCGTGTAGACTATGTGTCACATTAAATTGCTCGCATTAGATTTTCTATGATTTTGAGTAAAATCGTGTTAGAGTTGTCAGGTATTGCTAAGTGTTCTTATGCTGACTTACTCGCACGTGATTTTTTAAACTCGATATGATTCTGAGTAAAACCATGCTGGAGCCATCGTGTGATGCTGTGTGTTCTTGCACTGACCTACTCGCACGTGGTTTTATGGATTTGATGTAGTGTGAGTACAAAACCGTGTTGGAGCCATCGTGTATTACTGTGTGTTCTTACATTGACTTGCCTGCACGCGATTTTGAGACATGATAATGGATGATAATGATACTGAGATGGTAGACCTCGAGATTACTCGATCCCCTCAGCTATATATCACAATATATAAGGATCCACGAAGTACTCTATACCGTGAGGTAAACCACGGAGTACGACGTACCATGATATCTTAGTGATCTTAGTGAGCTGACGGGATGGTTGATCCGCCTCCCTAAGCATGGGATTCCCGCACACCTGATCCATGATTGCTAGGAATCTAGTGACTATGGCCATATGTCCCCCATGATTGATATTACATCCCAGCCTAGTCTCATTTATGTTGATTTGCTGAGTACAAAGTGTTTTCTAAGTGGGTGTTATGTGATTTGAAATGAATGTGTGCTATGTGAACTAAGTGAATTGAGTAAACTTTCTAGCGAATTAATGTTTTCACATAGATTGCTATTATTTTCAGTAAATGCATTTGTTTTACAATGAGTTGAAGCATGCATAATGAATGTGAAATGTGTTCAATGAAAGTGAACATTTGTTTTAATTAATGAATTATCGAATTGGAAGGGTTCGAATGAAATATTTTAAGGAAATGAGTGAAAATGTTCTACAGTGAATGAAAACATAGTTATTGCGATTATTGTATCGTTTTCAGTGTGTGCACTATTTTTATAAGTGTTAAAGTATACACTATGAGCATGTAGATAGTATGGTTATCTACCTGCTTTCATATTTTCCTTACTGAGCATGCTAGCTCACCCTTTTTTTTTCTCCTCCTCTACAGAGTATTTCAGTAGTGTATCCGCTGCCATCTTCCTGCATTTGTTGGCACATTTACCAGTCGGTATAAGGTATACACTCTAGTGAATTTGTATCTGAACATGTATATGCACAGTAATGTATTTTATAAACATAGGGATGTAAATTATTATAAACTCTGATGTACATAATTATAATTAAAAAAAATTATCAGCTTATTTCATTATGGCATGAAGTAAATGTTAAAAAGAAGGAATCGAGTGGCTGACATTGACTCACAGCCCAACCAATAAAAGTGTGTAAGTCGCGAAAATGGGTCATGACAGAGATAGTATCAAAGCAAGGATGGTCTAATGTGAGTCAGTGTTAGTAATTAAAAAGTGTACATCCTCATGTTACTGTGCATTGTTTAGATACAATTATGTATACTGAGCTGTGCCCTTGTAACGAAAACTAATTGAGTATGCAGGATATGTCTGATAGACGTTGCATCAGTAGAGGAGAGAGTCCACGCTCTCGAGGCCATAGTGATGAGCCCGAGAGGCATAGTAAATCGACCTCTGATTGGGATAAAGCCCAACAAGGTCCTATAGAGACCATAGAGGCACGCTTCACGAGATTAGAGCAGAGTGTGGATACTATTATGGCATGGTTTACAGAGGCTATGGCCAGGATTGAGAGCATACGAGGTCTAGCTACTTAGAAAATTCCTACTGATCAGGCAACTATTCCTGACACACCTGCACCAACATAGTCTGCACTTATGCCACAGACAACAGTATAGTGACGGTTTGGGGTACGACTGTGAGCTAGACCGATCGAGGCAGTTTCAGAAGTGGAAGCCTCCATCGTTCAGTAGGGTTGAGAACCTAGTGGAAATGGAGGACTGGATTAATAGATTGGAGAAGTTATATGAATATTTTCGGTGTTCTAGCACCGAGAAGGTGGCCTAGGCCACATTTATGTTAGAGGGCGAGGCAGAGCATTAGTGAAAGTCTGCCCAACCCATTTTGAAAGTTAGACATCCAGCGTTGACTTGAGAGATATTTCTGGATGTATTTCGAAGACAGTACATTCCAGACACTGGTCAGAGAAAGTTACATATGGAGTTCTTCACTTTGACCTAAAAGAACCGATCGAACGACGAGTATGAGTCATGGTTATATCCTTGGGCAGGTGTGATCTGGTTACTATGAGCAGTAAGAGTAGAAAGGTTAGAAAGTTCATGGAAGGACTCAAATTATCCATCAGAACACATTTAGCCCCATTGGATATCTGGACTTATGAGGAGACAGTGCGCAGAGCATAGATGTGCGAACAGAAATACGAGTTGCACGCCTTTGAGTCTAGTAAGAGTGAAAGGGGCAGAGATAGAGACAAGAAGAGGACAGTGAATCACCAAGATGTGAGTGAAAAGAGGATGTGTGGTTGGTATAGATAAGGTACACGCAGAATTAGCAGACATTCCAGTGATTAAGGAGTATCCTTGTGACGCCCCGGAAGCGCAGAAAATAGGGCTAATTTAAAACTTTTTACTCATTAATTCGCAATTACGGGTGCATTCCTGTGCAGTGTCATACATCATCATAATTATCATGCCTCAAGATCTCATCATAATATAGTATATATTGTATCATATACATTACTCAATTCCAAGTTAATTAATCCTAATACATCCCGTACATCATGGTACAATAAGTGTCTGTAAATATAACTCTAGTCTGGGTACATGAATATTAAATATCTACCTCAGTACACAAAATACGGCCTGGAGCTCAAGTCCTCCACTAGCCTCTAGCCCGTATGCCGCAGGGAACTCACTTCACTTGAAGCGATCTGGTGGGGGGGGGGAGAGAAAACAGGGTGAGCTTCCAAATCGCTCAGTAAGGCGGGGTAAGGGAACGCAGTTATATAAATCAAATCACACATCACAAACATGTATTTGTTTATGAAGCTCATTTGAAATCGTAGCATGAAAGTTCTCAAAACATCATCATCTCATAACTCATAAATCATGTGAAAACATGAAGATAAAAAGGCTCAATATCGAGCACTCACAAGCATGTGTAAATATATGCGATAATGGCTATTCTCAAAATACGTGATAAAAATTACCTCAGTAAATAGCACGTGACAAGGTCACAAAACACAACTCATGTGTAAAACGAGACTAGGCAATAAAACTCAATTAAAACTCATCATGGCACATCAAATATGTAAGCTCCTCTGGGTGCGCATCCCAGGCATCCTCGTATAGAGGGAACGTCGACAATATGGTCGTATGTATGGTATATTGGACTTATATGTTACCAGAACAAGGCCCGGACTTACATGCTACCAGAGCAATGCCTCGCCTCATGCACACTATCACGTGGTCCTTGGGTCGATTCCCAGGCGGCCCACTCTCTCGATCTTACATGCTACCAAAGCAAGGTCACCCAGCGTTACCAAAATGGGGGTCATCTCACGTTACCAAAACGGAGGCATCTCTCATTACCAAAACGGAGGAATATCAGACTTACATGCCACCAGAGCAAGGCCTCCCAACGCTGCCAAAGCGGAGGAATAATCAGACTTACATGTTACCAGAACAAGGCCTGTGGTCCATGGGTCAATTCCCAGGCGTTCCACTATATCGGTCTTACATGCTACCAGAGCAAGGCCCGATGTGTATTCAACATGACACGCCTAAGTCTCAATCATTAGCCATTATCTTATTAAACGTTATGTCTTCACGTAGAACTCATAATGGTTTTCTCTCGTAAAACTTATTTAAAATATTTGTGTACTCAACACAAAACATATTAAAACCGAGTTTCAACCGGCAAAACACGCACACATTTTCTCAAATCTCAATATCGCCTTAACGTAGAGCCCAATTTACTTTTCACGCAAACTCGAAGGTTTATAAAGCAATTTCACACTCAGCTTATAAACTCATAAAATAATGGGCTCCAACCGGCTATAAAAATCGTGTGCAATTATATCACCACACAACACCAAACATGCTTGTATTCTCAAATCATGGTTCATGCTACAACAATTCATCAAAACACATACACAAATGGTTTAGTTTTCCATTACCTCTTTGCACTTCGTATAGTGCAATCGTTTCCCCCGTATCACGGACTAGCCTCGCATTCCACTCTGGAACTCCCAAGCTGTCCAAACGATGTTAAAACATCAATACTCATTGTCACATCAACCTCAATTCTCAAAATCGAGCATAATTGCTCATAACTCCTCAAATTTCTCAATTCTCATAACTCCATCACAAACCACAATCTCGCTCACGACACCTCAACATTCTATATTTCCTATGCCACAATATCTATGCTAATTCACCACATT
Source organism: Firmiana major (assembly GCA_033439115.1). Lineage (NCBI taxonomy): Eukaryota > Viridiplantae > Streptophyta > Magnoliopsida > Malvales > Malvaceae > Firmiana > Firmiana major. Next base: position 3,277,145 of record CM065913.1, on the reverse strand, counting down.
GTCTAAATCTCCATTTATAGCTCAAAATTCCCAAAATTGCTAAATATCATTATCACTCAAACTACATTGTAATTTCCTTAATCCCTAATCATTTCCCAACTATTTCGACACAATACCAACAACTATTATCACCAAAATCATCTCAAATATAAGGATCGAAGTTTAGAAATTACCCAAAACTCGTGGAGAGCTTATCTCTTGCCTCGATTCGATCCATCTTTCGATTTCCAAGTATGTTGTTCTCCCTTTGATGAGGAACAACTTTCCTTCTTGCCACAACTTCTGATTTGGAAGGAAATGGGTGCTTTGGATGAGTGAGAAAGCTAGATTTCGGTGAAAATGGGGGCTGGAAGAGAGAGAAAGTGAGATTACAGGAGAAAAACAGGAGTTCCTTATATAGGTTGAGGGTAGGAGATTGATCTGGCTCTTGATGAGATCGATCTGCATTTGAATTTTTGGGACAATTTGAGGTAATTTATGCCTAGGAGATCGATCTGTCGAGGGGTGAGATCGATCTCTTTATGGCTTTATGAGATCGATCTGCCCCTTGAGGAGATCGATCTTCTCCCAAACAGAATCATTTGGAGATCGATCTCTTCCTCATGAGATCGATCTTCTCTCAAACAGAATCATAAGGAGATCGCTCCTCTTCCATTGGAGATCGATCTGCTCCTTAAATTCCTCCTTCCTTGTCATTTTTAACTCACCAGATCGATCTCTCCTACTCCCAGATCGATCTGTCCTCATAACTTCATACTTATTTTAAACACTTAACATATAAATCTCCAATTATCATTCCCCAATTCACTTAGCTCAATAAATTATACTTCAAGTTCATATTACATAATTAAAATATGTCTGAAATCCTCAGATCTCACATCCTCCCCACCTTAAAAGAATTTGGTCCTCCAAATTCAACTCAACTAGTCAAAGAGATGGGGGTATTTCTCATTCATGAGGTTCTCTAGTTCCCACGTTGCCTCTTCCCTTGAGTGATGTTTCCACAAAACTTTCACTAATGGGATGCTCTTGGTTCTCAGTACCTTCTCCTTCCTATCTAGAATCCGGATGGGTTCCTCAGTGTAGCTCATGTCCTCCTGTATGTCCATCTCATCATACTCTATAACATGAGAAGGGTCCGGGTGGTACTTCCTCAACATAGACACATGAAAGACATTGTGTATTCCGGACATCTGTGGGGGTAATGCCAATCTGTAGGCTACCTCTCCCACTCTCTCAAGAATCTTGAATGGTCCTATGTATCGAGGACTCAATTTTCCTTTCTTTTCAAATCGCACGATACCCTTACTCGGTGATACTTTCAGAAATACTGCATCACCAACATCAAACTCAAGTGGCCGTCTATGCATATCCGCGTAGCTTTTCTATCTACCCTGTGCAGCCCGTAGCCTTTCACATATGAGTTTCACACTCTGTACAGCTTGCTCAACAAGCTCGGGAGCATTTATCTTTCAGTCACCGACTTCTTCCCAAGCTACAGGGGATCTACACCTCCTACCATATAGAGCCTCAAAGGGTGCCATTCCAATACTTGCATGATAGCTGTTATTATACGCAAACTCTGCTAGGGGTAGGTGATCATCCCATGATCCCTTAAAATCCATCGTACACGCCCTCAACATATCCTCTAGGGTTTGAATAGTCCTCTCTGACAGACCATCTGTCTGAGGATGATAGGCGGTACTAAAACTCAATCGAGATCCCATGGACTCCTGAAACTGGGTCCAAAATCTGGAAGTAAACTGGGAATCTCTATCAGAAGTAATACTCACTGGAGCCCCATGTAATCTAGCTATCTTGCTGACATACAGCTCAGCTAAGGCATCCACAGTATCTGTGCTCTTGATGGCAAGGAAGTGGGCACTCTTAGTCAATCTATCCACAATGACCCATATCGCATCACAACCTCTTCGGGTCCTCGGTAAACCCATAATAAAGTCCATAGTGACATGCTCTCATTTCCATGTAGGTACAGGTAAGGGCTGTAGTAGTCCTCCGGGCTTCCGATGCTCAACTTTCACTTGCTGGCATACTAAACACCTGGCCACATACTCTGCCACGTCTCGCTTCATACCACTCCACCAGTACACCTTTCTTAAGTCTCGGTACATCTTAGTACTCCCTGGGTGCATGGTGTATCGCGAGAAATGGGATTCTCTCAGTATCAGTCTCTTTAGGGTATCATCGTTCGGTACACAAATTCGTCCTCTGAATCTCAACAATCCATCCTCACTGATGGTGAGATCCGACTGCGAACTCTGCTCAGCTTGGCTAACCATATCTATCAATCTCTGATCACTGCGCAGCCCAGTTCTAATCTGATCCATGATCCTGGGCTCTATCCGCAAGCTAGCCAAAAATCCAGTCTCTACCTCTTTAACTCTGATCCGAAGTTCGATGAACTGCTCTAACAAATCCCATTCCCTGATCATCAGAGCAGATATCATACTCTTCCTGCTCAGGGCATCAGCAACTACATTCGCCTTACCCGGATGATATAGAATCTCGCAGTCATAATCCTTAAGGAGTTCCATCCATCTCCTTTGTCTCATGTTTAACTCTTTCTGATCAAAGAGATATCTTAAACTCTTGTGATCAGTGAAGATCTAGAATCTCTCCCCATATAAGTAGTGTTGCCAGATCTTCAAAGCAAATACCACAGCGGCTAACTCCAAATCATGCGTGGGGTAATTTCGCTCATGGTCTTTCAACTGTCACGATCCATATGCGACCACTCTTCCGTGCTGCATAAGCACACACCCCAATCCTTGATGAGATGCATCACTATACACCGAAAATCCTCCTGATCCCTCAGGAATAGTTAACACAGGTGCCGCTGTCAATCTCCTTTTTAACTCCTGAAAACTGAGCTCACATTGATCAGTCCATATGAACGGAGTCTCCTTACGCGTGAGTTTAGTCAAAGGAGCGATAATCCTTGAAAATCCTTCCACAAATCTTCTGTAATACCCTGCCAAACCAAGGAAGCTTCGCACCTCAATAACTGTCCTCGATCTCTTCCAACTAAGCACAATTGCTACTTTACTTGGATCCACTGATACTCCTTCCTCTGAGACTATATGACCAAGAAAAGTATCCGGTTCAGCCAAAACTCACACTTACTAAGCTTTCCGTATAATTGCTTATCTCGGAGTATCTGAAGTACTAACCACAAATGCTGTGCATGCTCCTCATACGACCGAGAGTATACCAGGATATCATCAATAAAGACTATCACAAATTTATCGAGATAGTCTCTAAACACTTCGTTCATCAACCTCATAAATGCAGCAGGGGTGTTCGTCAATCCAAAGGACATCACCAAAAATTCATAATAGCCATACCTTGTCTTGAAGGTCGTCTTGGAAATATCTTCTTCCTTGATCCTCAATTGGTGATAGCCCGATCTCAAATCAATCTTAGAAAAGACTGAGGCCCCTCTTAGTTGATCAAGTAGATCATCAATCCTGGGCAGTGGGTATTTATTCTTCACCGTGGCTTTATTCAACAGCAGGTAGTCTATGCATAATCTGAGACTACCATCCTTCTTTTTAACAAATAAAACCGATGCTCCCCACGGTGAAACACTGGGCCTAATGAACCCTTGATCCAATAACTCCTGTAGTTGTTTCTTCAATTCCTCAAGTTCCACTAATGCCATCCTGTAGGGAGGTTTAAAGATCGACTAAGTATCTGGTACCAAATCAATGGTAAACTCCAGCTCTCTCTCCGGTGGCAAACCTAGCAGCTCATCTGGGAAAACATCCGGGAATTCACACACCACAGGTATATCCTCAATCCTCGGATGTTCCCGCTCATCGTCTGAGATGAGTGTTTCGTAACCTTCACATGAACAATCATATTTAATACTCTCAAAAACAATATTAAAATCCTCAAATTACTTACTAGAATTTCACATATTCATTTCCTCAATATCTCAACCGTACACTGTAAGGTTCAGGTAGGGAGAAAGTTACAATCTTAATGTAGCAGTCTAAACTCACTCGATTGGTTGCCAACCAATCCATCCCCAGAATTACATCAAACCCATGTATATTCAACATGATTAGATCTGCTAACATCACTCTATCTCCCACCTTTATTTCACATCCTCTACAGATTAACTCAGTTCTCTGGGATTCACGCATAGGGGTATTTACATGCAGTACATACTCTAGAGGTTTAAACTTCAAATTTAAACTACATGCAAAATGCTCTGAAATAAACGAATGCGTGGATCCTGGATCTATCAATACATGAGCCTTATGATTACAGACAGAAAGTGTACCGCTTATAGTTTCTGTCGAAGTGTCCGCAGTTTCCTTATCCAGGGCAAACACACGTCCCTGTGCCACAGGTTTCTTCCCTTTCTCTGCAGCAGTGGCCCGTCTCTGGGGATTCACTTTCTGAGGCTGCTGTCTAGTAAGCTCTGGAGCATGTGGTATCTGAGGTTGAGGACAGTCCTTCACTCTGTGACCCATGTCACCACATCTAAAACATCCACGGATCGACCCAGTACAACTTCCCTCATGCGATCGGCCACAGTCTCTACAAACCCTTATCTCCGGCCTGCCATATCGAGGGGTCTCCTTGATAATAGGATAGGCTCTGGATCTCTCCAATCTGTCCTTCTGTACCTCAATCCTTCCTCTCCTGAAGGAACCTCTCCGAACATCTGCTTGAGACATCGCTGACCTCTTGCCTTTGTCCCTAATTACTGCTCCAAACTTATTCTGGGACTGTACAATTTCAATTCCCCTCTCAATCTCTTATGCTTGTCTCAGAGCATCTCCAAACTCAGTAATACACAACCCAATCAATCGATCTCTGATGATGGGCTTCAATCCATACACAAATCTCTCTGTGCGGAGCTCTTTATTCTTGAAAGTCTCTGGATCATATCTCAGCAGAGCGGTAAATCGGATCTCGTAATCATCTACAGACATGTCACCCTGTACCAAACTCAAAAACTCTGCTTGCCTCCTTCTCTGGGCAGCTCGTGGTACATATTGGGCTCTAAAGGCTGTCTGGAACTCTTCCCAACCAATCACATCCTGGTGGGACATCAAAATACCCTGGGTAGTACCCCACCAATCTCGAGCTCTCCCTTTCAACATGTAGGCACTCATACTGACCCTCTTAGTCTCGGTGCACCCCAGATAGTCGAATATAACTCTCAACTCCATCAACCACTCCTCAGCCTCTGTAGGATCCTTCTTTCCCCTAAATGCAGGTGGATTCATTTTCAAAAAGTCTTTCAGTCGGACCATACTTCTGTCATCAGGCTGAGTGACGGGAGGTATTGGGGGTATGGGAGGTCCTTGTGGTGGTGTAGGAGTAGTACCCGAGGCATTAACTCCAAAGTGTTGCGCGAATAACGCTGCCATTTGCTCAAAACCTTACCTCACATCAGTCTCAATCCGATTAAATCGAGAGTTAGGACTCTCTGGTTGTGGGACAGGTGGCGGAGGGGACTCTGCCTGCCTCCTCGAACGACCTCGTCGTTTACTCATTCTCTATCTCAACTCGTCTCCTTCGTGTACATATCAAAATCGATTGAAATCTCAATCCTCAGATTCAGTTCATGACCAGACTATTACAGACACTTGGGATGTATTCTATTTCACTTAACCGACACTGACAGTACTAAACACCCTAAGCTCTAATACCAAGAAAACTCTGTGACGCACCGGAAGCGCGTAAAATAGGGCTAATTTAAAACTTTTTACTCATTAATTCGCAATTAAGGGTGCATTCCTGTGCAGTGTCACACATCATCATAATTATCATGCCTCAAGATCTCATCATAATATAGTATATATTGTATCATACACATTACTCAATTCCAAGTTAATTAATCCTACTACATCCCGTACATCATGGTACAATAAGTGTCTGTAAATATAACTCTAGTTTGGGTACATGAATATTAAATATCTACCTCAGTACACAAAATACGGCCTGGAGCTCAAGTCCTCCACTAGCCTCTAGCTCGTACGCCGCAGGGAACTCACTTCACTTGAAGCGATATGGGGGGGAGAGAAAACAGGGTGAGCTTCCAAATCGCTCAGTAAGGGGGGTAAGGGAACGCAGTTATATAAATCAAATCACACATCACAAACATTTATTTGTTTATGAAGCTCATTTGAAATCGTAGCATGAAAGTTCTCAAAACATCATCATCTCATAACTCATAAATCATGTGAAAACATGAAGATAAAAAGGCTCAATATCGAGCACTCACAAGCATGTGTAAATATATGCGATAATGGCTATTCTCAAAATACGTGATAAAAATCACCTCAGTAAATAGCACGTGACAAGGTCACAAAACATAACTCATGTGTAAAATGAGACTAGGTAATAAAACTCAATTAAAACTCGTCATGGCACATCAAATATGTAAGCTCCTCTGGGTGCGCATCCCAAGCATCCTCGTATAGAGGGAACGTCGACAATATGGTCGTATGCATGGTATATTGGACTTATATGTTACCAGAACAAGGCCTGGCCTTACATGCTACCAGAGCAATGCCTCGCCTCATGCACACTATCATGTGGTCCCTGGGTCGATTCCCAGGCGGCCCACTCTCTCGGTCTTACATGCTACCAAAGCAAGGCCACCCAGCGTTACCAGAATGGGGGTCATCTCACGTTACCAAAACGGAGGCATCTCTCGTTACCAAAACGGAGGAATATCGGACTTACATGCTACCAGAGCAAGGCCTCCCAACGCTGCCAAAGCAGAGGAATAATCAGACTTACATGTTACCAGAACAAAGCCTATGGTCCCTGGGTCAGTTCCCAGGCGTCCCACTATATCGGTCTTACATGCTACCAGAGCAAGGCCCGATGTGTATTCAACATGACACGCCTAAGTCTCAATCATTAGCCATTATCTTATAAAACGTTATGCCTTCACGTAGAACTCATAATGGTTTTCTCTCGTAAAACTCATTTAAAACATTTGTGTACTCAACACAAAACATATTAAAACCGAGTTTCAACCGGCAAAACACGCACACATTTTCTCAAATCTCAATATCGCCTTAACGTAGAGCCCAATTTACTTTTCACGCAAACTCGAAGGTTTATAAAGCAATTTCACACTCAGCTTATAAACTCATAAAATAATGGGCTCCAACCGGCTATAAAAATCGTGTGCAATTATATCACCACACAACACCAAACATGTTTGTATTCTCAAATCATGGTTCATGCTACAACAATTCATCAAAACACATACACAAATGGTTTAGTTTTCCCTTACCTCTTTGCACCTCGTATAGTGCAATCGTTTCCCCCGTATCACGGACTAGCCTCGCATTCCACTCTGGAACTCCCGAGCTGTCCAAACGATGTTAAAACATCAATACTCATTATCACATTAACCTCAATTCTCAAAATCGAGCATAATTGCTCATAACTCCTCAAATTTCTCAATTCTCATAACTCCATCACAAACCACAATCTCGCTCACGACACCTCAACATTCTATATTTCCTATGCCACAATATCTATGCTAATTCACCACATTGTCTAAATCTCCATTTATAGCTCAAAATTCCCAAAATTGCTAAATATCATTATCACTCCAACTACATTGTAATTTCCTTAATCCCTAATCATTTCCCAACTATTTTGACACAATACCAACAACTATTATCACCAAAATCATCTCAAATATAAGGATCGAAGTTTAGAAATTACCCAAAACTCGTGGAGAGCTTATCTCTTACCTCGATTCGATTTCTTTCGATTTTCAAGTATATTGTTCTCCCTTTGATGAGGAACAACTTTCCTTCTTGCCACAACTTCTGATTTGGACTGAAATGGGTGCTTTGGATGAGTGAGAAAGCTAGGTTTCGGTGAAAATGGGGGTTAAAAGAGAGAGAAAGTGAGATTGCAGGAGAAAAATAGGAGTTCCTTATATAGGCTGAGGGTAGGAGATCGATCTGGCTCTTGATGTGATCGATCTGCATTTGAATTTTTGGGACGATTTGGGGTAATTTATGCCTAGGAGATCGATCTGTCGAGGGGTGAGATCGATCTCTTTATGGCTTTATGAGATCGATCTGCCCCTTGAGGAGATCGATTTTCTCCGAAACAGAATCATTTAGAGATCGATCTCTTCCTCATGAGATCGATCTTCTCTCAAACAGAATCATAAGGAGATCGATCCTCTTCCATTGGAGATCGATCTACTCCTTAAATTCCTCCTTTCTTGTCATTTTTAACTCACCAGATCGATCTCTCCTACTCCTAGATCGATCTGTCCTCATAACTTCATACTTATTTTAAATACTTAACATATAAATCTCCAATTATCATTCCCTAATTCACTTAGCTCAATAAATTATACTTCAAGTTCATATTACATAATTAAAATATGTTTGAAATCCTCAGATCTCACAATCCTAATGTCTTTCTGGTTGATTTACCAGAGTTGCCATCAGATAAAGAGATGAAATTTTGTATTGATTTGGTGCCGGTACTGAACCGATATCCAAACCACCGTACAGACTGGCTCGAATAGAATTAGAGGAGCTAAAGAACCAATTGCAAGAGTTAGTGGAGAAGGGGTTCATTAGATCGAGTGTGTCACTTTGGAGAGCACCGGTTCTATTTATGAAAAAGAAGTATGGAAGCCTCCAACTGTGCATAAACTATCGATTGTTGAATAAGGCTACCATCAAGAATAAGTATCCCCTTCCGCGTATTGATGATCTATTGGATCAACTGCAAGGAGCGCAAATCTTTTCTAAGATCGATTTAAGGTCTGGGTATCATTAGTCAAAAATTCGGAAAGGAGATGTGCCCAAGATAACCTTTCATAACCGTTACGGCCATTACAAGTTTTTGGTTATGCCGTTTGGGTTAACGAATGCTCCTGCAGCATTTATGGCTTCAATGAATGATGTGTTAAGCCATACCGGGATAGATTCTTGATTGTCTTTATAGATGACATATTGGTGTATTCGAAGTTCAGGGAAGAGCATGAGCAATACTTGAAAACAGTGTTATAGACCCTCCGGGATAAGGAATTGTATGCTTAACTCAGTAAGTGTCATTTCTGGCTAAGTGAGATATCATTTTTGGGTCTTGTAGTCTCGAAGGATGAGGTGTCTATGAATCTGTCTGAGATTTGAGATTGAGGCTGGGATACAATGAGATAAACCCAAAACGGTTACAAAGATCTATAGTTTTCTGGGTTTGATAGGTTATTATCGACGGTTTGTAGAGGGATTTTCTAAATTGGTTGCTCCATTTACACGTCTCACTTAGAAAAATGTGGCATTTGAGTGGGATGATAAGTGTGAAAGTAGTTTCTACGAATTGAAACATCGACTGACCACCGCACCTATTCTTATCATACCCACCAGCTCAAGAGGTTTCTCAGTGTATATAGATGCCTCGAGACAGGGATTGGGTTGTGTGTTGATGAAGAATGGGGAGGTAGTTGTTTATAGATCCAGATAACTCAAGGACCATGAGAGGAACTATCCGACCCATGATTTAAAGTTGGCGACCATGATATTTGCATTGAAAATATGGCGCCACTACTTGTACGGTGAGAAATTCAAAGTGTTCACTAATCATAAAAGCTTCAAATATCTATTTTCACAAAAAAGAGTTGAATATGAGGTAGAGAAAATGGATAGAGCTTTTGAAAGACTATGATTTTGAAATATTGTACCACCCAGAAAAGGCTAATGTAGTGACTGATGCTGTGAGCAAAAAGAGTCTCGGGATGGTATAGTACATGATGGTCAGGGAACATGAACTGCTAGAGCAGTTTTCTCACCTCAGTTTGGATATAGACCCTCTTAATACTGACAATGACTGTGTGATAGCTAGCTTGCGAGTGGAATTGGATTTAATTGGCCGGATACGACAAGCCCAACATACCGATCCGCTGTGTAACGATCGGGCGAGTTAGATTCAGAGGGGTAGTATGACTGATTTCTCAATAAGTGATGATAGCCTACCGAGATTTAGAGGTAGAATTTGTGTTCTCGATGACCCAGAGTTAAAGAAACTGATTTTGACAGAAGCTCATTCATCGAGGTATACGTTGCATCCGGGGAGTAATAAGATATATCAGAGTCTCTGGAAAGTGTATTGGTGGTCAAAGATGAAGAGAGATATTACCGAGTTTATGGCGAAGTGTCCCGTATGTCAGCAAGTTAAGGTAGAACATCAAAAGCCTACAGAGTTATTACAGCCTCTACTTCTAACAACATGGAAATGGTAGCATGTCAGCATGGATTTCATCATGAGATTATCGAGGACTAGGAGGAATCGTGATGCGATCTGGGAAGTGGTGGATAGATTGATGAAATCCGCCCACTTTTTGGCAATAAAATCCACAGATACTTTGAGTGCTTTGGCAGAGTTGTACATACGGGAAATTATGAGGCTACACGGCGTTCCAGTGAGCATTGTATCAGATAGGGATTCTCGCTTCACTTTCCACTTCTGGAAACTATTTTAGGAAGCCATGGTAACCCGATTGAATTTCAGTATAGCTTTCCATCCTCAAACCGATGGTTAGTCAGAAATGACCATCCAGACATTAGAGGATATGTTGAAAGTGATTGTTATGGATTTTAAAAAGCTCCTGGGATGATCACTTGTCATTAGCCGAATTTGTTTACAACAACAGTTATCACTCGAGTATCGAGATGACACCATATAAAGCATTATATGACCGTAGGTGTTGTTCTCCTGTTGGATGGAAAGAAGTGGGTGATCAAAAAATATTTGCTCCCGCATTAGTGAAGCAAGCCTCTGAGGATGTTTAGTTGATATGTGTGAGATTGAGAACAGCTTAGAGCAGGTAGAAAAGTTACTCTGACATGAGACAGAGACCACTAGAATTCCCCATGGGTGAATCGGTATTCTTGAAAGTTTCTCGCTCGAAAGTGATAATGAGATACTGGAGCGAGTGAGAGATAAGGCCTGTAGGCTAGCCTTAACACCTGAGCTAGCATCCATTCAGAATATCTTCCACATATCGATGCTTTGAGAGTATCATTCGGATCCGGCACATATGATTCGATATGAGCCATTAGAGTTCAAGAAGGATGTGTCGTATGTAGAGAAGTCGACTCGGAGACAGGAAAGGAAAGAGAAAGTGTTACGGACTAAGACGATCCCTCTGGTTAAGGTTCTCGGGTAGTACCACACTTCGGAGGAAGTTATGTGGGAATTAGAGAGCCTGATGCGAGGAAAATATCCGTACCCATTCGAGAACTGATTTGGTTCAATTTGGAATACCAAATTTTGTAAGGAGGGGAGGAATGTAAGACCCCGGATTTTCTACATCGGAATTTATTTCGAAAATATGGAAAAATATTTTTGAAAAATAATAATAATAAATAAATATAATTCTGGAGAAATAGAAAGAGAATATGATGTACATATATATTGGTCGAAATAAATTAAATAATATATATGTACATGGGTATGTGAATATTAATGTATAAATTATACATTATGATAATAAAATATTATTATAATAATACAAAATACTTTGTTGTAGTATTTTATTATTATTATAATTATAAGATGATTCCATACATGAATGTGTATTATAATTTTTATAGTATTTTCTACATATATATATATATATTATATTATATTAGGATATAATATAATATATTATATGTATATTTAATCTAAGATATTATATATATATATATATTATATTTTATTTAAATATAATATATATAATAAAAAAAAGAAAAAAAAGGAAACAGAATGAAAGACGAAACAGGGAAGGAGGAATCGGGAAAACCTGATCCTCTCTGTTCTCGTCGCCGGAGGCGACAACAGAGCGAGACAGCGACGAAGGGTGATCGACGAGGAAGTATCGGTACCGGGGTACCGTCCGAGTTCGCTAGATTGCCGGACAGAAGGAGATCGGAGAGAGGAGAGACCTAAATGAGGAGAAGAGAAATAGGTGAGTTCGACGTCGATCTGGCCAGAACCACCTCCAATCGAAGGCTCCCCAGGCGAGGCCGAGCGGAGTGGCGGTGGAATCGGCCAGAGAACCGGCCGCCAGCGTCTGCAACGATGAAAAGAGAAAAACGACGGTGAAACCGAAAAGAGAAAGGGTTGAATTGGCCACTTTCCGCCCAGCTGCGGTTTGGCTACCACCCGATCCATGCACCGCGAGTCACCGCGAATCTGCTGGAGGTGGAAGCCGGCGAAGAACCAGGCGGCGTAGCTTCGAACGACGAGGGTTGTGCTGAACCGGATTGAACGGGTCCGAACCGGTTCAGTCAGGAAAAAGAAAGGGAAAATGAGGAGAAAAAATTAGATAATGCCTCGAGTTTAAGGATAAGCCGGTAAGTAGTCAAAATTGACCGATTTAACTTTCAAAAAATTTATTTGAAATTAAATTTAATCGAAATTAATCTGACTTAAATATATAACTGTGTAGTGCGACAATAGGCGAGCAATATGAGTTCGATTGAGCCTTGATTTACGTGCCAACACGGAATCTCAGCTCTAGGAGATATAATTGGAGCTGAATCAGTCAAGCGACCGAAAATAGAAAGTGAAAGAATTGCAATTGACTGGAATCTAGGTAAGGGATTTATGCAAGCTATTAGAGATAACTGTACGTATTTTTATAAATCCCTATATGAAAATAAATAGTATGAAATATATAGAGATTGAAAAATCTAGGAAATTGCCTAGTGTTTACAAAAGACCATATTGCCCCTACTATAGGGAAAGTTGCACAAAATGAGTCGGTAAAGTATGATTTTATAAATTTCATGTTTTCAGCGTTTTAAGGATGGAAATCTGTTTTCGGTGATAAATGGATAGATTGGCTAGTATTTGTATAGTTTGTATTGGAAAACACGTTTTACGACGTTAAGCGTGCTGAGATGGGAATAATCTAATGATGGGTGACTTTACGGGAAGTCACTTCCCATCTCTCTATATGACATCGTTTTATGTGTAAAACTCCGATTTCGGAACCATTTCCAACTGAATTGAGCCACCTATCTGATTTTTTGTGTGAAATTTCCCAGATAACTGATGACGACTACGCCCACTCTAAGTGACCTAGACGTGTTATCCGCAAGTGCACGGGTCGTACAAGTAATAATGAGATTTGAGTTTCGAATTATCGTCCCACAGAGAATCTAATTAGCCTAATTATGTACTGGTTAATTTTACCCTAAGTATATCCTAGCAAATTATGAATATTTAATGGGTGATCTACAAGGCTAAAATTAAAAAGTACTGAAAATAATGAAAATTATAAAATAAAGAAAATAAAACAGAGCTAAAATTACTTACAGAGCTCTAAGTAATTAAAAGCAATAACCTACAAAAGATAATTGACACAGTTAAAATTAATTAATGCAAATAAACTAGATTGCAAATAAAAAATAAAATTACTTGAATAAAATTAGACAATCCTAAATAAAAATAAAATGTGCATGCAATTAATCTAATTATGAAAATGAAAATTAAATTAACTTAATTCTAATGAAATAAAATTCTAAAAATAAAATTTCTAAATATAATTATAAATCTAAATGCCTAAAATAGTGATTCTAAATTAATCATAACTAAAGCTAATTACAAACTTAACAATAAAATCTAAATAATGCATGAGAAATAACTATTTTTAGATTTTTAAATTTAAAATAACAACTAAATTAAAAATGCATAAAATAAGTCTACCCCTAATTTAATTCTAATTGCAACTCATAAATTCTACACTAACATTAAATCTTAAATCCTAGTATATAAAATCAACTATTGACATAATTAAAACTAAAAATTAAATTAACAAACAAAGACACTATAACTAACCTACAATTTTAATTTAACACTTTACCCAAGCTAATAACTAATAAAAGGATCAAAAAAACAATTAAACCAATTAATATAAAAACATGAAACGTTGCAGCCAAACATGGCCTTGGACAGTTATCCAGCCAGCCCTGGTCCTGTGTACAGGTACTGTTTCTCTGGTCTGCAATTTTCTATACTGTACGTGCATCAATCGCGCCACCTAGCTCCTGCCAACAACACCCACGTACTGCCTCCCTGCTTTGCTTCATTACTGTCCGCTTGCTCCTGCATCCAGGTGCTGTCTTGCTCTTGCATCCTGGTACCGTCCGCAACTTGCTGCTATGAGATGCCGAGTGGTCCAGCACTGTTGCTGTACAAGCTCCAGCATTGCTAATGCCGGCTGTCCTTACACCAAAAAAAGCCAGTAGCATTTCCTGTTTCATTCTCTAAAAATGAACGTGCACAACATCACCCGTCCCTGCATTAGCTGCACACCTCATTCCTCACTCAGCTGCTTCCTGTCTGCTGTGCCTCAAGTACATAATATAGCAACACCAACTATGTCCTGTAAATCAAGAACTACAGATGCTAAACAAATTAAATGGCACAGACGCAGCAACCAAAGCTTTTGTGTAATGGAGTAAAATATTCAGAAAAACTAAGGTGAACAGTAGCTTGAGCTCGGGACAGAGCAAGGAAGGAAGTCGGTCCTATTCTGCCTTATATTCAGCCACAAACCAGCAAACAACGTTTTCCTCCCACTGATGCCACGCTCAACAAACACACCTAACTGCAACAAACAACAAGGAATTAACAGAACTTAAAAGTGCAAGAAAATAATAAAGATGATTAAACTCCTGCTAAGACATAAAACGAAAAGAAACAAAAGAGAAAAGAAAGAAAAACTGCTCTTGGACCTACTGCACTTAAAAAAGAAATAAAAAAGAACTGAACAGCAGCTAAGTAAACTACTAGTTCACCATCTGGAATCGGCAACAATGCAGGATAACAAGATAGCTAATATGAACAGTAAAACTAAACTAAAGCAGAGCCGAACATAGGAGATTTCTGGTTCTTTAAAACACAATATCAATAATGTTATAAACCAGAAGAAATGCAACTAATAAAAGCTTAGAGCAACAAATAAAAGCATAATCGACAACTTTGAATGAAACCGAGAGCTAGGGCCATGGTTCTCTGTTCTTCATGAATCAGTAGTTGTTCCACCAACTTCTGCAAAGCCACAATTTACTGCTGTTTAGACTAGCAACCAACAACCTTGTCCAGCCTGTCTCACCTCCACTAAAAGCCCTCTAAACACCACACAGTACACTAAATGGAAACAGCTAAAGCAGAATATGAAAGCCTCCCTCACTCGTAGCTCTCTAGTTTGGCAATCAGCAAACAGAACAAGGAAATAAAGTGTGCAAACCGAGAACTAAAGATAAATAAGGAACATAAACTACTCACTGAAAGGAAACTTTGCATAAAAAAATAAATTTAATAAAAACTTAAAAATAAGAAAGAACTTATGAAACCGAGAATGAAAAACAGAGTAGATGAAAGTTTTGTGAAATATTAAAAAGATTGGAACAATGAAGCTTTTCATAAAATATAACCAATAAAAGTTGACATTAACAGTAGCTAAGTAGAATAGAATAAAAATAGTGGCTAAACAAAACTAATCAAAAAAGCTTGGAAAATACTAGAAAGAAAATAACCCCTAAAAACTTTAACCTTAGAAACTAAACTACTTTACCCTAGGCTACCTCTATTCTACCCTACCTACACTACTTCTAAACTACCCTACCTACTTGATTTTTCAATTGCACATAATGTTTTATTTATACACAAACTTGGGGGTACAATGGTAATTTTCAATCCTAGATGAGTTGGCATTGTTTGGTCACTTGTCATCATTTTATTCGTTGCAGAGTAGATATTTCCACGTCACTTGTCTTCTAGTCCACTTGGCTGTGCGATGTGGCTCAGTGTGTGTTTTCTAGAAGGTAGGCACGGTATCTGTTGTTCTTATCTTTTCGAGGTAAATAAAATACGGACACTTGGTATCACAAGTGTCCAAACGACTGGTGACTCGGTCTATAAATTAGAAGTGGTCCAATCTCCTTTTAGCCCGTTTTCAGTCTATTTTCGATGGAAACAACTAAGTTTCATCTGGATTTATTTTACCTGCACATTAAAGAATTTTAATTAAATAAAGGGGATAATTAATAAAATAATATGATGATTAAAATAATTAATTAAGAAATTAAGCACAAATAATTCTATTTTAATAGAATTATCAATAACATTGAAAAGAAAAAAATTTACGAAAATACCCCTAGTTATGGGAAAAGATAAAAATGCCCGAAATGGCATAACTTAGTGTTTATCCATGAAAAAGTGGTTTTATGAAAGTGTAATGTAGACTGGTATCCGATTTGACTCCTGGCATTAAATTACCCATCTTTCAGTATTTAAAAATGTTGACGAGTGATTAGATGAGAGATTGCCCTCTCACTCATGCTTTATGATATTTTAATAATGAATTCGGTCAGGTGTATCATTTTCATCTTAATGGATCCATCTATCAAATATTTGTATGAAATCATGCTGGAGCCATCGGGTATTGCTAAGTGTCCTTACTCAGATTATGCTCGTATGTAATTTTCTAAACTTAATGTGATTTTAAGAAAACAATCATGCTAGAGTAGTCGTGTATTTCTATGTGATCTTGCACTGACCTGCTCGCACTAGATTTTGATGTGATAGGTGAGTAAAGCAGTGCTGGAGCCTCGTGTAGACTGTATGTCACACTAAATTGCTCGCACTAGATTTTCTATGATTTTGAGTAAAATCGTGTTAGAGCCGTCAGGTATAGCTAAGTGTTCTTACGTTGACTTACTCGCACTTGATTTTTCAAACTCGATATGATTCTGAGTAAAACCGTGCTGGAGTCATCGTGTGATGTTGTGTGTTCTTGCAATGACCTACTCGCACGTGGTTTATGGATTTGATGTAGTGTGAGTATAAAACCGTGTTGGAACCGTCGTGTATTGCTGTGTGTTCTTACACTGACTTGCCCGCACGCGATTTTGAGACATGGTAATGGATGATAGTGATATTGAGATGGTAGACCTCGAGATTACTCGGTCCCCTCAGCTATATATCACAATATATAAAGATCCATGGAGTACGTTGTATCATGAGGTAAACCACGGAGTACAATGTACCGTGATATCTTAGTGATCTTAGTGAGCTGATGGGATGGTTGATCTGCCTCCCTAAGCATGAGATTCCCGCACACCTGATCCATGATTGCCAGGAATCCAGTGACTATAGCCATATGTCCCCCGTGATTGATATTACATCCCAGCCTAGTCTCATTTATGTTGATTT
Organism: Firmiana major; assembly: GCA_033439115.1. Classification (NCBI taxonomy): domain Eukaryota; kingdom Viridiplantae; phylum Streptophyta; class Magnoliopsida; order Malvales; family Malvaceae; genus Firmiana; species Firmiana major. The sequence continues at coordinate 3,259,901 of CM065913.1, read as the reverse complement.
GCTGAGTGCAAAGTGTTTTCTAAGTGGGTGTTATGTGATTTGAAATGAATGTGTGCTATGTGAACTAAGTGAATTGAGTAAACTTTCTAGCGAATTAATATTTTCGCATAGATTGCTATTATTTTTAGTAAATGCATTTGTTGTACAATGAGTTAAAGCATGCATAATGAATGTGAGACGTGTTCAATGAAAGTGAACATTTATTTTAATGAATGAATGATCGAACTGAAAGGGTTCGAATGAAATGTTTTAAGGAAATGAGTGAAAGTGTTCTACAGTGAATGAAAACGTAGTTATTGCAATTTTTGCATCGTTTTCAGTGTGTGCACTATTTTTATAAGTGTTAAAGTATACACTAAGAGCATGTAGATAGTATGGTCATCCTCTTACATTTGTTGGCACAGTTACCAATAGATATAAGGTAAACACTCTAGTGAATTTGTATCTGAACATGTGTATGCACAAAAATGTATTTTATAAACATGAGGGATGTAAATTATTATAAACTCTGATGTACGTAATTATAGTTAAAAAAAAATTTATCAGCTTATTTCATTATGACATGAAGTAAATGTTAAAAAGAATGAATCGAGTGGCTGACATTGACTCACAGCCTAACCAATAGAAGTGTGTAAGTCGCGAAATTGGGTCGTGACATTCTAGTATGTTGTTTTCCTTACCAAGAGGAACAACTTTGTCTCTTGTCCCTTTATCTAATTTTGTCTAGAATAGGGTGAATCTTAGAGAGAGAAAGCTTGGTTTGGGTGAAAATGGTGAGAGTTTGGGTTGCAGAGAGAGAAAGGTTCGGTTTCAGGCGATAATCATGTGATCCTTATATAGACAGGGCTTGTGAGATCGATCTGGTACTGAAAGAGATAGATCTCTGCTTCATTTCAACTGCTCCATCTGCTTCTTTAAAAACTACAAGATCGATCTTTTCTTCTAAGAGGAGATCGATCTGGCATTGAATTAAGGATCGATCTCTTTCAGGCCGAGAGTTAAGGAGATCGATTTGCCCTTGTGACAGGATCGATCCTTGCTAGATAGAGGCATTAAGAGACCGATCTTCTTCCTTATGAGATTGATCTGCCTATCTGCATTTGAACATTTTTCTGCATTCTGGAGCTATGGGATCGATCTCTCATCCTTGGAGATCGATCTGGCCTTCACAGATTCTACTACTGCTGCATCAATTGCAGGAAACTCAATGCAAAACTCACCATAATCTACTTCATAGGCCATATTTCAATCCATACACATTTAAGACTTAAAAACTTCATCTCCTTATACTTCATTAAATTTAAAACTTGCGTGTACATCAATATATCATAATTACATTCACCAAATTACAATTCTCACTTAGCAAATCTCATAAAATTTATAGTTCTCACATATATTCACCTAAAAAACCTCTCAACTATAATACTGCCTAAAAACTGCATGAGCTGAAAATAGTTTACCTAACGAAATTATTTCCTCAATCATCATGCACAGTCTTCATGCTCTTAATAACATGCATACCATATATTTATATCATATGCACAATGTGGGCTACTATACTCTCATTAGGAGTAGATCACACATACTAAGTAATATCATGAAACATCACGTTATTATATCATCCATTGTTAAATACTCCTGTGATAGCTGCAAATTTTGTATATGCCTTATAAGCTAATTCATGCTTAAGTAAAATCAGTATAAGTGTAGGGACGTAAGTGCGCAGATGCATAAGTACGTCACAAAATTATGGAATACCTATATCTTGAGTATGAGTAACCTCGAGTATACATCGATGATAAAATAGTGAAAATTCCTGTTCTTTGACTCTAGACGTGAGCTTCTGTACGGACAAGTATGCAAGTCTCATGAGAGCGTACACCCACTTATAAATCATGGAATCACCATATAATGATCATATATGGTCTTGGGTAATCCATTTTAACCCTTAAAATTATGATTACAACTTATCTCGAAAATTATGCAACAAATTAAATATGATGATTTTATCCATAGGTCGCTGGACCAAGTACTCAAAACGAACACTATGGTTTGACTTTTAAAAGTCAAATGAGAGTGGTCAAACCCTAAAAGAGATAGGTTAAACCCGAAAGCAAATTTGACCAAGTTAGACCTTAGAAGAACAAAATAATACTGAAAATGAGAGAAACTAGGTAAAAACCTAATGAAACTTGCCACGTAATAGTTGAAGAAAACATTAACTTTTATTTATTCAATATTGTTCTTCTAATTATATTTTGTGCCTCAAAGAGCTTGCTTGAGAAACCTGAAATATCATTATTATTATTATTATTATTTATTTTGAAACTAGAAAGAAATTAAGAGACTCATTTTGGTGTTGGTACAGGGCCCTGAGCAATCGAAGGGTCGGATTAGTGGCACGAAGCTCGGGGCATAAAACTCGAGGTGAGATCCTAAATTTAAATAATTATTAAGAGTTATATATATATAAGTATGATTTTATGGTTAAAAAGTAGAACTCAAGCTTTACAAGTGAGAAAATTGGTGAAAACTTGGGTTACCATTAAACTAAGAAAATTGCTAAGAAACTGAAATAAATTCAAAATAAATTTCATAAATTCAAGAAAATTATTTCGATGGCATAGGAAATTAGTATGAGGTATGAATAAATGGGATAATTAAATTTGGAAAGAATTATTGAGATTTAGACACTTAAATAAATTTTTAAGGCAAACCGAAAACCTCGAAGAATTTTTATCGGTAAAGACTAAATCGAATAAAACGGGCCCAAACAAAAACTTTTACTCTAACAAGTGCGTCCTAAATTTCAAGAACAACATCTAGACACATAATAGAACACTTGAGAAGTAGACAAATAAAAAAATATGGGTTGAAAAATATTGTTTATGGATTTTTCAATGCAAGCCACACAGCAGGCCTAATTTTATGCATCTGCTAGGCCAAAAAGAAAGCCCAATTTGAAAGGGTTCCAGGTAAGCATTGGGCCTGAAATTTTAGTTCAAGATAGTAGATCCAATTTAATATTTAAAATGGTATTATGGCCCCTGTAACTCTCTAGAAACAGAGAGATATCCCCTCTGGATGTTGGCCAACGCGTCCTGCCCTATTTCCTCTTGCGAAAAATTTTTAACCCCCTTTTAGGCAGAATTAGAGCTCATCCAAATGATGAAATCTTCCTAATCAAGTTCTCTATAATATATAAAAAATTCAACAATAAAGAATCTCTCTAAGTGGGTGAAAACTAGTGACAAGAACAAGGACAGAATCTGCCTTGTTATGCAAGGTGAGAGAAAGTGAATTACTTGATTCTTTGAGAGATTTGTAAGCTTGTTTAAGTTATTTTTAAACTATATAAATTTTTTTCATAGCTAAGAGTGATTTTTGGAGGAAGAAATTGAAGTCAAAGTTGGTCAACAATAAGGTAAAGTTGTAGGAAGAAGATGAGATGGATATATGTTAATGTTTGATGGATTTGTATGATTTTTACTAAGTAGAAATTTGAAATAAGTTTTCTATGGATAGATAGGCCTTTGGTAAGACTTGATTGTGCATTAAAATGAAGAAGTTTGATGTGTTTTATGGTTATTACGATGTTAGTTAGACTGAAAAGTTCAGTTTAAGCTTCGGTTTAACTGAAAACTATGAAAACGATGAAATTGTGCAAGTAGATTTATTTTGCAATGGTAAGAATGACTTAGAGAAAAGTATGAGGAATGGTGTAAATTAATAGAACTGAGTGTCCCCAAGAAGTTAGTTAAATCGAGAAGCCAATTTATACCTTCGGTTTAGTGAAAAACAATAATCGGTGAAATTGGAAGTTAATGTGAGAATTATGTAAATGATGGAAGATGAGGAATATAGTCACTCTAAATGGTATAAAACATTATACAAATGAGTTTAAATCCAAAGAATATCGTTAAACCAAGATGTTGAGTTAATGTATTTTGAAATGACAAAACAAGTAAATTCAATAATATAAAGATGATACAAAAACATGTTTAGAGGTTATCAGTACCAGAACTTAAAGTTCTGTTGATGAGAGATCGATCTGGGTTATGAGAGATCGATCTCCTGGGTTTTCTATAGATAAGAGATCGATTTGGGTTATGAGAGATCGATCTCCTAGGTTTATCTTGGATGAGAGATCGATCTCAGGAAGACATGAGATCGATCTGCCAAGCCTTGAGCCTGTACAAAGGTATTAAGGAAGAGTAAGATCGATCTATAAGGGTTAAGAGATCGATCTGCCCAATACTGGAGTTGAGGGATCGATCTGATCTATGAAGAGATCGATCTCCCTTAATGCAAAGACAGTAGATCGATCTTACAGATCGATCTACACTCAAACAGAGAGCTTATGAGATCGATCTGATAAGAAAGAGATCGATCTCCTCAAAGTCAGAGAGCTAAGGAGATCGATCTGGGTTATTGAGAGATCGATCTCCCCACTACGAGATTGCATGGCAGATCGATCTATAGATCGATCTTGCCTTTAACAGAGAGATTGGAAGATCGATCTGCCTATTCGACAGATCGATCTCCCCTATCATTTTCAAATTAAGAGATCGATCTGCTAACCTATGAGATCGATCTCCTTGTGTTATTGTGCTTTGATCTTGCAGGATTTATAACTAAGAGATCGATCTGGCCAAGATGGCAGATCAATCTGGCACTCTACTGGAGGTACCCAACGGCTAGTTTCTGCAAAATCTCAACGGGAAAAATAGCATTTAATGCTCCAACTACCAATCCTTCAGTATTTAACCAAGCATTGAAGACAATGAGAAGAGAGACACTATTGCTGCACATTTCTTACATTCTCAAGAGTTTAATTCTTTCATTCCTTGTGTCTTCATTCCTCATTTATTGAGTTTGTTGTATAAGCTTAAGTGCAAAAGCTGTAATTGTCCTACCCACACTAAAAGCTTGATTCTGTATTCATCCTTACCTTAGAAGAGAAGAGGATTGTTCCTCAGTGAGATAAAATTGTAAAAGGGTGAATACATCTTTGTATTGCAAAGGGTAGAGAGGTTATTCCTTAACCTAAAAAAGGAAGATTGTAACTTCTGTTGAAGGAGAGAAAGAAAGCACTTGACAAGAGGGTCAAGGAGAGAGGACGTAGGTAAGAGTTTGGCCGAACCTCTATAAGCGATTGTGTTTGTTTCTCTCTTCCCTATCTTGCATTAAATTATTTAATTTTATTATATTGCTCATTATCATTTGCTAATTAAATTAGGATTAATTTAAAATTTGCCATAAACATTAGAAAACCGATTCACCCCCCTCTCGGGAGAGCCAACAATTGGTATCAGAGTTAGGACTCTTTAATCATAAAGGAACAACTTCTTAAGAGTTAGAAACGATCAAATGGCTCACAACAATGAAGCAACTAGTTTGGTAGGAGAGGGGCACTCTACGGTTAGACCTCCTATGTTCAATGGAGAACATTATGCTTACTGGAAGACTAGGATGATGTTGTTTATTCAAGCAAATGACTATAAGGTGTGGAGGATCATAATTAAAGGACCTCAAATCCCTACAAAGAGAATAGAGGGAAGAGATATCCCTAAAGAAGAAGATGAATGAGATTCAAATGATATTAAATGTGCTCAGCTAAATGCTAAAGCTATGCACACATTATTTTGTGCCTTAGGTCCAAATGAATATAATAGAGTCTCCGGGTGTGATAATACCAAACAAATTTGGGACAAATTGGCAATAACTCATGAGGGTACTACCCAAGTGAAGGAGACTAAGGTAGGGATGCTCACACATGATTATGAGCTTTTTAGGATGAAGGAAGGAGAATCAATTAGTGATATGTTCACTAGATTCACGGATGTTATTAATGGATTAAAGTCCTTAGGAAAGATATACTCTAATATTGAAATGGTCAAGAAAATATTAAATAGCTTACCTAAATCATGGGAAGCTAAAGTGACTGCAATTGAGGAATCTAAGGATCCTCACACATTGTCTTTAGATGAATTAATAGGATCACTACTCACTTATGAGATGAAATTAAGAAGAAATGAAGAGCCAACCAAGAAAGTGGGAGTTGCTCTAAAATCCACTGCTCAAGAGGAGTTTAAGAATGAGAGTGGTAGTGAAGAGGACCTTGAGATGACAATGTTTGCCAAAAGATTTAACAAGTTCATGAGGATGAGAGCTAGTGGTAGTAATAGGAGAAACAATAAGAGAGATCAAGAAGAAGTAGGTAGAAAAGATTCAATTGTGTGTTATAAATGTAAAAAACCAGGACACATAAAATTTAACTGCCCTCTTCTTAAAAGGTCCAATGATAGGTTCCATAAAAAGAAGGCAATGGTAGCAACATGGAGCGACAGTGACTGCTCCGATGATGACTCAAATGAGGACATTGCCAACTTGTGCTTTATGGCTATTGAGGATGAAAAGGTAACTTCAAACCTCAATGAATATTCCTTTGATGAATTGCAAGATGCCTTTGATGATCTTGCATTAGAGTATGAATGCATGAGCATGAAATATAAAAAGATAATATCCAAATTAAGAAAAGAAAATGAGTTGATGCAAAGGGACAAATTAGAATGCGAAAAGAAATTAGAAATTTCAAATCGTGAAATTTGTGATCTTAAAGAGAAAAATGGCAATCTACATAATTCCTTTAATAGGTTCCACATGGGTCAACAAAAGTTGGATAGCATGCTAGAGACCCAAAGGGCATTCTTTGACAAAAATGGGTTAGGATATAATGCAAAAAGTAGAGAGACTCATCTTAAAAGCTTTGTTGCTAGAAATAGTATAAATAAACTATCAACTTCTTGTTCATATTGCAATAGGAAGGGACATGCATCACATAATTGCAATATAAAAATGAGATCTCTTAAAGGAAAAATAGTAAAAAGGATATGGATTCCAAAAGAAGTAATTCACTCCAAGAATGTTAATGCATTAGCTAAATGGATCCCAAAGGGATCAAGAATTGCATTCACTAACCTCAAAGGACCCAAGAGAATTTGGGTACCTAAGACTTGAGTTGGAATCTTTTTGTAGGTAATTGAGCATGGCCACAAAGCTAAAACAAAGGAAGCATGGTACTTGGATAGTGGATGCTCAAGGCACATGACGGGAGATAGAAGCCACTTCAACTCTTTTAAATCAAAGGTTGGTGGAGAGGTCACATTTGGGGACAACTCCAAAGGCCAAGTTAAAGGAAGTGGCTTAATAGGTAATGACTATTTTTCATTAGAAAAGGTATTACTTGTTCGGGGTCTAAAGCATAACTTACTAAGCATAAGTCAACTTTGTGACAAAGGTTACAAAGTAATTTTTGATTGCATGAAATGTCATATTGTAGATCCTAAGTCAAACAAAGTACTTTTTCTAGGTCATAGGCAAGGTAATACATATATTGTCTATCTTAATGAACTCAAAAATGAAAATATATGCCTAATGGTAGACAATAAAAAAGGAATCTTGGTTATGGCATAGAAGACTAGGTCATGCTAGCATGCATGTGCTATCTAAGTTAGCTAGAAAGGATCTAGTCATAGGTTTACCCAAGCTATCCTTTGATTATGAAGAAATATGTGAAGCTTGTGTTAAAGGAAAACACAAAAGGACAACATTTAAGCCTAAGAATGTTGTATCCACCACTAGGCCTCTTCAATTACTTCACTTAGATTTATTTGGACCAACTAGAACAACTAGTCTAGGTGGGAAACACTATGGATTTGTAATAGTTGATGATTACACTAGGTTCACTTGGGTGTTCTTTTTAAGAGTAAAAAATGAAGCCTTAGAAAAATTCATAGCCTATACACAAATTACTCAAAATGAAAAAGGGTATACAATAACTAGCATTAGAAGTGATCATGGCAAGGAATTCGAAAACATAGGATTTGACGAGTATTGCAATAATCAAGGAATTAGTCATAACTTCTTAGCCCCTAGGACACCACAACAAAATGGAGTAGTTGAAAGAAGAAATAGAACCTTGGAAGAAATGGCTAGAACCATGTTGTGTGAGAATAATTTGTCAAAGTATTTTTGGGATGAAACTATAAACACATCTTGCTATATAATTAATAGAGCTATGATTAGACCCATGCTTAAGAAAACTCCTTATGAGCTCTACAAAGGTAAAAGGCCTAACATTAGTTACTTCCATCCCTTTGGCTGCAAATGTTTTGTCTTAAATAATGGGAAAGATAATTTAGGAAAATTGATGCCAAAAGTGATGAAGGAATCTTTCTAGGGTACTCATTGAATTCAAAGGCTTATAGAGTATATAACAAAAGAACATTAATGGTTGAAGAATCTATTCATGTTATATTTGATGAGTCAAATGATGTATCTAAAGATTCAACTAATGATGAGGATGTTGGAATATTTGATGAAAACTTGGAGGAAATTCCAAACTTAGAAGATGATTTATTAGAAAAACTTAACTTGAATAAAGAAGATGAAGAAGAAATAGAGAAATTAGAGAGAGAGTCTAGAGCACCAAGAGAGTTAGGATATGTAAAAGATTGTGAAATAGTAGGAGATCCAACTCTTGGAGTTAGAACTAGATCATCTCTAAGAAATATGTGTCAATATATAGCCTTTGTATCTCAAATAGAACCTAGGAATGTCAATGAAACTTTAGATGAAAATAATTGGTTCTTAGCAATGCAAGAAGAATTAAATCAATTTGAGAGAAGCAAAGTATGGAAACTAGTTCCTAGGCCTAGTGATCACTCTATAATTGGAACTAAATGGATATTCAAGAACAAGATGAATGAAAATAGTGTGATCATAAGGAACAAGGCTAGGTTAGTTGCACAAGAATATAGACAAGAGGAAGGTATAGATTATGATGAAACCTATGCACCGGTAGCTAGATTAGAGGCAATAAGAATGTTACTTACCTTTGCATGCTATAAAAACTTCAAGTTATATCAAATGGATGTAAAAAGTGCATTCTTAAATGGTTTCATTAATGAAGAAGTCTATGTTGAACAACCTCCTGGCTTTGAAAATCATGAATTTTCTGAACATGTTTTTAAATTATCTAAGGCACTCTATGGCTTGAAACAAGCTCCTAGAGCTTGGTATGAAAGGTTGTCAAAATTTTTAATAGAAAAGGGATTTTCAAGAGGAAAAGTGGATGCCACTTTATTCATCAAAAATAAAAATAAGGATTTATTAGTTGTACAAGTGTATGTAGATGATATTATTTTTGGATCAACTAATGAGTCTTTATGTCAAGAGTTTGCTAAGATCATGCAAGGTGAGTTTGAAATGAGCATGATGGGAGAACTCACATTCTTCTTGGGACTTCAAGTAAAGCAAACAAAAGATGGAACCTTCATCAATCAAGCAAAGTATACTAAGGATTTGCTCAAGCGATTTGGAATGGACAATTGCAAACCTCAAGCAACTCCAATGGGCATCAACATCAAGCTTGATAAGGATGAAAGTGGTAAGTGTGTAGACACTAAACTCTATAGGTCTATGATTGGCTCATTGCTTTATTTAACTGCAAGTAGACCAGATATTTTGTTTAGTGTATGCCTTTGTGCTAGATTTCAATCCTCTCCTAGGGAATCACATTTATTAGCCACTAAAAGGATCTTTAGATACCTTAAGGACACTCCCTATCTAGGACTTTGGTACCCCAAGGACTCTACCTTTGCACTTCATGCATTTTCAGATGCAGATTTTAGGGGATGCAAAATAGATAGGAAAAGTACTTCAGGTACTTGCCAATTCTTAGGAAATAGACTAATCTCTTGGTTCTCCAAGAAACAAAACAGTGTGGCACAGTCCACAACTGAAGCTAAATACATAGCAGCAGGTAGTTGTAGTGCTCAAGTGTTGTGGATTAAACAATAAATGAAAGATTATGGTATTGACATGAAACAAGTCTCTATTAAATGTGATAATACCAGTGCCATTAATCTATCTAAAAATCCTATTCAACACTCTAGAACCAAGCACATAGAAATTAGGCATCACTTCCTTAGAGACCATGTGCAAAAGGGGGATATAATTCCAGAGTACATTGACACTTTACATCAAATAGATGATATATTCACCAAACCCCTTGATAGAGATAGGTTTTGTATTCTTAGAGGTGAATTAGGACTTATGAATGTTCCCTAAGATGTTTGTGCTTCAAAATCTTGATTTCAAATTGTCTTAAAAGTGATTTTCAATGATTTTTCTGGGCAACAAGTATGAGAGATCGATCTCCTATTCATATAGATCGATCTCCATACCTCAAATAAGCCTAAAGCATTAAGGTTAAGCTAGGCAGATCGATCTTCTATCCATAAGATCGATCTCCTTAAGCCTCTGTTAGATAACAGATCGATCTGTGCATACGACAGATCGATCTCCTCAAGCCTCTGTATCCTGAAGATCGATCTGTGCATACGACAGATCGATCTCCTCAAGCCTGTGTCCTCTGAAGATTGATCTATGCATTTGGAAGATCGATCTCCTTACGCCTCTGTTCGAAACAGATCGATCTGTGCATACGACAGATCGATCTCCTTGGGCTTCTGGAAATGACAAATCGATCTGTCGTCCCGACAGATCGATCTCCTGTGCCCTGGACTATAAATACTGGCGAAAAATCCCCAAATTTCAAAACTCCAAATTCAAAATCCCTAACTTCCCTCGCACCTCCTCTCTTGATTCCTCCTCAGATCGATCTCGGTATGGCCTTCGTCGCATCTTTTCTTTGTTTACTGGTATAGTAACCCACATTTCTCATTGTTTTTTCAAAATTTTCTTAAGATTTGTGTTATATTTCACTCTAGGGCACATCTAGTCGCTGTTTCATTGATTTTGTGCTTGTGAACCTGTCTTAAAGTCAATATAGTATCTAGAACCATGCCTCGCCTTAAGAGAGTAGGCCAAAAACCTCCCCGATCCAATGTAGAACCCGGGTCATCCTCCCAATCCATTCCTCCCTCTTCCGTTGCTACCTTCAACAGGTGTTTTAAAACACCTGCCAAAAGGAAGCGATATGAAGAATACTTTTCAACCATGCCAATTAAACATTGGCGTACAATCAATTTCTCTTTCCTAAACCGCATTGATTTCTCGTATATGTCCAAATTTGAAGATTTTGGATGGCTGTCTTTCCTAAAAATCAATACTCCCGTACCTCCAAATATCGTTTGCGCATTCTTTTCCAATGCCGAACTCAACTATGATCCCAACGACACTTGTAACATTTTTGGATTTACTACGTATGTCATGGGTAAATCCATTGTCGTCGACACTGAAATCCTTGCCAAAGCGTTTGACATACGCGATGAAGGCTTGACAAACGAAGATGAGGAAGTTCCTTTGGAGTTTGATATTCTCGGGGATAAGGCGAGTGACCTCCCAATGCACCCCCAGTTACTCCACCTCATCATTTCTTAGAATCTTCGTCCTTTTGGTACCCGTCACTCCACTGTTAGACGGTTAGATAGGTTCTGGCTTCACCACATTCATTCCACCAGTCAAAAACCTAACCTCATCCACTTTATCTATCAAGACTGGTTGAAGATCGTACGAGGTCAAGCCACAACGATCGTGTTTCTGCAACCACTGGCGTACTTTCTCCACTGACTCGGAATAGATAGCAGTTGCGAAACCTGCGAAATGCCCTCTCCGAAGAGCGTCCTCAACATTGGGACACTCCATCACATTGGGCTACTACAAAGACTTCTGGGGCGACTGGAAGAAGAAACGGGAACAGCCTTCTGCAGCAGCTATGGAGGAAGATCCCTTCGATGAGCCTGTCGATCCACCGGCTGCACCGACTGCGCGTCCACCATCTCCACCTGCTCAGTCCACTGCACCTGCACCCTCACCTGCTGGCATGGAGCTCATTATGACGATGATGAGTGACCTCAATAGAAAAATCAATGAAGGCTTTGCAAACCTTCATGCAACTCAGCAGCGGATGTTCGAGGAACTGAACCGCAAAGTGGATGACGATCTTGCAAATCTTCATGAGGCTCAGGAGGCGATGTTTGATGAGTTTCGAGACACTCGGACTCACGTTGAGGATCTCATGGATTGATTTCCTCCTCCACCATAGGACTTAGTTGCTAGATCTAGTTTAGTTATATGTTTTCATTACTCTTTGTTATTTGAACTCAATTTGCTTGAATGAACTGCCATTTGTCTTCTTGTTGACTGAGTTTTAATGAAAATGTTAATTTGAAATGACATGAATATTATTTCTTTCTTGCCATTGATATGACAAAAAGGGGGAGAAGAAAAGAGAACATATGTTTAATTAAAAGAAAAGAGAACATATGGTTAATTAGAAGATGTGAAAATGGCTTTAAGAAACATCTCTAAAGTTTTAAAAGAATGATTAAAATGAGGGGGAGTTAAGATAGTAACAAGGTCAAAAGCTAAAAGAAAGGGGGAGCTCACAAAAAGGGGGAGCTTTTGCAAATTAACTAAACATGTTGATTGAATAAGTTTTGTCATATCAAAAAGGGGGAGATTGTTGAGTTAATGTATTTTGAAATGACAAAACAAGTAAATTCAATAATATAAAGATGATACAAAAACATGTTTAGAGGTTATCAGTACCAGAACTTAAAGTTCTGTTGATGAGAGATCGATCTGGGTTATGAGAGATCGATCTCCTGGGTTTTCTATAGATAAGAGATCGATCTGGGCTATGAGAGATCGATCTCCTGGGTTTATCTTGGATGAGAGATCGATCTCAGGAAGACATGAGATCGATTTGCCAAGCCTTGAGCCTGTACAAAGGTATTAAGGAAGAGTAAGATCGATCTATAAGGGTTAAGAGATCGATCTGCCCAATATTGGAGTTGAGGGATCGATCTGATCTATGAAGAGATCGATCTCCCTTAATGCAAAGACAGTAGATCGATCTTACAGATCGATCTACACTCAAACAGAGAGCTTATGAGATCGATCTGATAAGAAAGAGATCGATCTCCTCAAAGTCAGAGAGCTAAGGAGATCGATCTGGGTTATTGAGAGATCGATCTCCCCACTACGAGATTGCATGGCAGATCGATCTATAGATCGATCTTGCCTTTAACAGAGAGATTGGAAGATCGATCTGCCTATTCGACAGATCGATCTCCCCTATCATTTTCAAATTAAGAGATCGATCTGCTAACCTATGAGATCGATCTCCTTGTGTTATTGTGCTTTGATCTTGCAGGATTTATAACTAAGAGATCGATCTGGCCAAGATGGCAGATCGATCTGGCACTCTACTGGAGGTACCCAACGGCTAGTTTCTGCAAAATCTCAATGGGAAAAATAGCATTTAATGCTCCAACTACCAATCCTTCAGTATTTAACCAAGTATTGAAGACAATGAGAAGAGAGACACTATTGCTGCGCATTTCTTACATTCTCAAGAGTTTAATACTTTCATTCCTTGTGTCTTCATTCCTCATTTATTGAGTTGTTGTATAAGCTTAAGTGCAAAAGCTGTAATTATCCTACCCACACTAAAAGCTTGATTCTGTATTCATCCTTACCTTAGAAGAGAAGAGGATTGTTCCTCAGTGAGATAAAATTGTAAAAGGGTGAATACATCTTTGTATTGCAAAGGGTAGAGAGGTTATTCCTTAACCTGAAAAAGGAAGATTGTAACTTCTGTTGAAGGAGAGAAAGAAAGCACTTGACAAGAGGGTCAAGGAGAGAGGACGTAGGCAAGAGTTTGGCCGAACCTCTATAAGCGATTGTGTTTGTTTCTCTCTTCCCTATCTTGCATTAAATTGTTTAATTTTATTATATTGCTCACTATCATTTTCTAATTAAATTAGGATTAATTTAAAATTTACCATAAACATTAGAAAATCGATTCACCCCCCTCTCGGTAGAGCCAACACAAGATAAAATCAAAAATGGAGTTTATCGGTGAAAATCGGCTAAACAAAGGAAATTAACAAAAAATGATATGATAAGGATGTTTTGTTGGTAAAATGATGTGTGGAATTATATGAAATAATATTAAATACTAATAGTGGATGTTCGAATTTGTTATGGCGGCTCAAGGTGTGAGCGCGCATATCGAGGTGCACCTAATACTTGAGAGGTGCTTGTTGCACGATATACATTAGGTAAGGGATGCAATTTAAAGTACTAATGGTTTTTTTTTACATGTTTACATTTCTTGAAATGATTTGATGTATGCATGAAGAATTAACATGAAACCCGAACCTTTCAACATAAGCTTTCAAAAGAAATGAAACTTCGATTTAACCCTGAAGTTAAAACTTTACCGAAGCTCATATTTTTACTATGATGCATATGTTTTTAAAACATTAATATTTTATAATTGAAATGTATGATTTAATGATTAAAGTTTTCCATATGATTTTTAAGTATGTAAGCAAGTAAGAAAGTAAATTGTTGTTTTGAGACTAGAGGCTATCTCGATAGTGCATGTTGTGTGCATGTCATGCCTGCTACTTGTGGTGATCGACTCTGCCTTTATAGTGCCTGTCTCCACCATTTGTAGGCCTGTTTCGTCGGTGTAGTTCTCCTCTCCGCCTTTATGGTGCTTATCTCCGCTACACATGGTACTTGTTTCATAGTATCTCGTACTCGCGCAGCACGCATGTATGTTATGTTAGCCCCCACGGTGAGTGCCACTGGTACCCGTGCCCTAGTTGTGTGCTAGTTTATTCAGATACTATGCCGATTTTTTTGTATGACCCTAATCCAGTCTACAGCCTCTACCATGGCCATTGGTGTTTTATTCCCTCTACGGAGGATGATATCTTTGTTTTCCATGATAGCTATACGGATCCAGCCCAGTCTCCATGTTTTTCATGTGTGAATGTTTTGAATTATGAAAAGCAAGTAAGTAAGTGAACTTTGTTAAAGTGAGTAAGTAAGTATGTATGTTTTATTTCAAAGTAAGTATTGATTTTGCTAAATTAAGTGAATAAGCATATATGATTGGGATAAAATAAGTATGAAAACTTTTTGAACGCATGATAATCATGATTTTCAACATGTTTTGGGGTTATCAGGATTATTTTAAATGTTTTCCTTACTGGGCTTTTTCAAAAACTCGTCCTCATCTTTCTCTATTTCAGACTACCTACAGTGATATTGTTTCAGCTATTCGCGGAGTACTCGAGTTAGACTGGTGGATTTTAAGCCTCCCCAGGCTACGTTTGGTACATGATAAGGTATATCGTCCGATGTTTATTTCCAGACTTTGTATTGTACAAATACTTGTTTGTAAACACTTTTGTGATGTAATATATTGTTATAGATTTGCATATACATGGTTTTGAAAGCAAATGAATGAATGAAATATTTTGATAATATTAAGTATGGGAACAACTTGGTTAGTTGAGAAGTATGGTAAATCAGGAGATACTAAGTTTAAGAAAAATAAAAACAACTGCTTGAGGTTATAAACTGTGATCTTGTCAAATTACAAGGAGGTAGGTTAAAGTATAAGAGGTTATTCTGCCAAATTTAAAACGAACTTTAAATGATTAAAAGATTAAGCGAAGAAAGAAACGAAGTAACCAACACTGTATAGGAACACAACCTAACTAAGAAATTAAGTATTAAAAGAAAAGATTAGCCTCAATTTCTGTGCTTTTGAGGCGTTACAGTTTACGTAATATCAGAGTGAAGGTTGTCTAGTACTGTCAATGTCGAGTAGTTAAAGTTTGATTACATCCCAAGTATCTGTACTTGTCTGGTTATAAATTGTGTATACCTGTTAAAGTTACAACTAAAATTCTTGGTTTTTGCTTGGAAGATTTGACAGCACTATCTGTGTGGTGAGAAATTCCAGATCTTCACTGGCCATAAGAGTTTGAAGTACATATTTGATCAGAGAGCTTAATATGAGGCAGAGACAGTGGATAGAGCTCCTCAAACATTATGACTGTGAGATCTTGTATCATCCGGGTAAGGTGAACGTAGTTGTAGATGCTCTCAGTAGGGAGGTTATGATATCTTATATGATGATCAGGGAGTGGGACTTTCTGGGACAGTTTGTCGAGCTCAGTATCAGTGTTGATAGGGTTGATGATGGATTTATGCCTAGCCTTTAGATTGAGCCTAGTATTTTGGATTAATCAGGGAAGAGCTGAAGAATGATCAAGAGTTATGGGATATGGTTAGTGTAACAACCTGAAAGCACGAAAATTAGGGATAATTTAAAGTTTTTCTTATATTAAACCTCTTACTCGGGTTGCATTCCTATACAATGTCATTTACTTACTTGTGTTTATAATAAATCATAACTCCAAGATCACACGATTTCTATTTCATAACCCAATTACAAAATATCCAAAGGGAATCAATCCACAAAACACGATTCATTTTCCTCATATCATCCTAATTACATCCCAAAATACTTAATACAAATGTCTATATTACAACATTGTCTGGATACAAAATGCACTGAATTATACCTTATGCGTGTACAAGTGATAGCCTGGGGGGATCTTGTCCACCAGCCTATATCACGTACGCAGCAGGCACTATCTTGCTCACTGTAAGAAATCTGGAAGGGGGAAGGAAAAAGGGTGAGCTCTCAAAAAGCTCAGTAAAGAGGATAAGGGAAAGTTACAAAATCATCATCACAACACAATATGATAGAAATATTCGAGCATGTAAAACGTTATGGAAATAACGATAGTAACAATGGCATCAACATAATTCACGTGATGAAGATCACAAATCATCAAAACATCAAATCCCATTACATGATCGAAATCACAGTTGTAAAACACATAATTCATCAAAGAAATCGAGACTAGGCATTTAATAAAACTCAGACAAAATCATCGTCATTGGCACATCACATCCAATCAAATCACATTGTCCCCTTGGCGGACATCCTCAAAAGAGGGAAGCGTCGACATCAATACATGGCCGTGATTCGTTGTAGACTTGATCAGAGTCGCACAGCTGCGGTCTTACATGTTATTCAAAGCAAGACCCGATCTTACATGCTATCAAAGTAAGGCCACCCATCGCTACTAGAGCGAGGTCATCTCACGCTACCAAAACGGAGGTATTGGTCCCATGCTACTAGAGCAAGGCCCAGTCTTACACGCTACTAGAGCAAGGCCACTAAACGCTATCAAGCGGAGTATCGATGTGCATCTCATGACAAGCCATAGTCTCAGTAAAATATGTCATTGTTGTATAAAAATCGTTTTGCCTTCAAGTAGAGCTCATAGTGGTTATCACAAAACTCATTTTGGTTATAAAACATCATTTTTAAACTCATCAAAACCGAGCTCAAACCAACAAAACACTCACTCGTTCATCAAAGCATGAGATCGTCTCATTTCTCAGAAACATGCTCATTTCATTAAACCTTTTTTCATGTTATTAAAACGTTTTCAATCATTCAAAAACTCACAAGCACAAATGGTTTGTTTCCCTTACCTCTTGCACCTTGAGTGGTACAATATCTTTCGACTCTCGGACTAGCCTCATTTCTCGTGTCGAATTCTCGAGCTGTCCAAACATCATTAAATTATCAATATTCATCACTCTCATTTATCTTTTCACCTTATTTATACCCATACTTATACTATATCTGAATTATCACTCTTAACTCATACATTATCTCAGAACTTTTCCTACATCTTAATCATCACCTTAGCTAGCTCATAATCAATACAAGATATCCACATATCACTTTCCAACTATACTCATTGAGTGTTTCCCTCATGACTTAGACATTTCCAATCAAACATATATATATATATATCCATTCACCAATATACATAAAATGATAATGCTTAAGAAAAACAAGGATCTTGTGAGCTCACCTAGCTTGTCTCCTCTTGACAAACTTGTAGAATGCTTGCCATTTCCTTTGTAGCATCCAATCTCTGTTTTTTTAGTATGTTGTTCTCTTCACTAAGAGGAACAACTTTGTCTCTTACCCATTTGTCTAATTCTGTCTAGAATATGGTGAATCTTAGAGAGAGAAAGATTGGTTTGGGTGAAAATGGTGAGCGTTGAGGTTTGTGGGTGAGAGAGGCTTGGTTTTCGGGTAAAATCCCATTATTCTTATATAGATAGGGCGTATGAGATCGATCTGGCATTGATGGAGATCGATCTCTACTTGATTTCAACTGCTCCAACTGCTCCATTAACAATACAAGATCGATCTGGCCGAGGGTAGGGATCGATCTCTTCTAGGTCGAGACTTAAGGAGATCGATTTGCCCTTGTGACAGGATCGATCCTTGCTAGGCAGAGGTAATAGGAGATCGATCTGCCTTCCTGCTTTTGCTCATTTTCTGTATTCTGGAGCCATGAAATCGATCTCTCTTCCCTTGGAGACCGATCTGGCCTTCACAGATCCTACTACTGCTGCTCAAATTTGTAGGAAACTCAATGTAAAACTTACCATAATCTACTCCCTTGTCCATATTTCACTCCATGCACATTTCAGCCTTAAAAACATCATCTTCTTATACTTCATTAGATTCAAAACTTGCCTGTACATCGATATAACATACTTACATTCTCCAAACTATAAATCTTATAGTTAAAGTATACAAAATTCACAGGTTTTACAGTTAGCCTATCATAGCAGAGATTGTAGTGATTTTGCGGTTAGTGATGATAGGTTGTTGAGGTTTAAGGGCTGGATCTGTGTGTCGAATGATGACACCCCGAGACAGAGAATTTTGAGAGAGTCTTATTGTTCCTGCTACACCATATACCCCAGCAACACTAAGATGTATCATAACTTACGTAAAGTGTATTGGTAGGTTCGTATGCAGTGAGATGTGGTAGATTTATAGTCGGATGTTTGATTTTTCAGCAGATTAAGATTGAGTATCAGAAGCCAGCTGGACTCTTTAAGTTATTACCGGTGCCTACATGAAAATGGTAGCATATTACGATGGATTTTATTATGGGCTTACCGAGGACTTAGAAGGGTCATGATGCAATCTGGATTATAGTAGACAGATTGACAAAGAGTACTAATTTTCTTGCCATCAAGAGCACTGATTCACTGGATAAGTTGGCAAACTAATATGTTAGAGAGGTGGCATGATTACATGAGGCTCCCGTGAGCATTACTTTTGATAGAGATTCCCAGTTCACTTTCAGGTTTTAGACACATTTTCAGAAAGCTGTGGGATCTCAGCTTAATTTGAGCACTGCTTACCATCCTCAGACAGATGGTTAATCCGAACGGACGATACAGACCTTGGGGGATATATTGATGGCATGTGCATTGGATTTTAAAGGTCTATGAGATGATAATTTTCCCATCGTAGGGTTTGCATATAATAACAACTATCACGCTAGTATTGGGATAACTCCTTATAAGGCTTTGTATGGCATGAGATGTAGGTCTCTGGTTGCCAGGAAGAAGTGGGTGATCGAAAAATCTTAGCTCTCGATCTTGCAAAGCAGACGGCTCAGGGTGTATATTCTATATATGATAGATTAAGAGCCGGCTAGAGTAGATAAAAAAAACTACGTCGATGTGCATAGGCGGCCATTGGAATTTCAGATTTAGGGACTCGATATTCATAAAAGTATCACTAATGAAGGGTGTCATGAGATTCGAGAAGAAAGGGAAGCTCAGTCATCGTTTCATTTATCCATTTGAAATATTAGAGAAGGTGGGAGATGTCATGACCCAATTACCTATAAATCAGTAAATTTTTTGTTTTTTCATTTATTATTTAATTCTTACCTTTCTCTCATCGTGACCATCCTACAAATAGTTAGGCTATGATTCGGTGTTAGTCACCTTACACTATTTACCATTCTATTTCTCTATTCACATTCATATATCAGAGTTTACTATCCTCTGACTTTAATTAAATACATACGCAATGGTATTTACATAACCTTACATCCTCGACATCGTATCCATTTACAGTACTATGCATTACATATTTAGATTGAAACCATACAAATGTGTATACCTGTTTCTCGATGGGAAGCAGCGAATACCAAGAATGCAAGTCCTCAGCCGCTCACGAACTATTACGAGTGCTCTGAAAAGATGGAAAAATAAGGGGGTGAGCAAACTACGCGCTCAGTAAGGCAATTATTGAAGTAAGTAGATAGCTCCACTATCTACATGCTCATAATGCCATGCCCTTAAATCCATTTCTTTTCATTAAAATCCCAAGCACAAAATCATGTATTTCATCATGACTTAATTTATAAAACTGTCGTGCATATATAAATCATACTACTTATGCATCAATATGCATGTAATATAAATCCCTGTGCGAGCGAAGCTTTAGCACGGCTCCATGCATATTCATGATATCAGAAAATCTCGTGCGAGCGAAGCTCTAGCACAGTTTCATAGAAATCAATGAAATCTGCATACGAGCAGCGCTCCAGTACGACTTAAAATAATTATAAATTCAAGTAAAATCCACGTACGAGCAATACTCTAGTACGGATATGTATAAAAACTCAGTGAAAACCTCGTACGAGAAAAACTCCAGTACGACTTAAAAATAAGTTATAAAACCATATAAAACTTCGTGCGAGTAACGCTCTGGCACGAATGAATGCTCAAATAAATCAAATCTCGTGCGAGTTACACTTCAACATGACTTTATGCATAATTAAATCAAATCTCGTGCGAGTTACACTCCAGCACGGCTTTTATGCAATTATCATATCAAAACTGGATGCAAGCTAAGCTCCAGTACCTCTCATGCATTTCAAATCAATAAAACTAGTGCGAGCAATCACTGCAGCACCTTTTTATGCATATCAGTCAAAACAAGTCAAAACATGTCAAAACAGAGTGCGAGCTAGGCTCCAGCACCTCTCATTTCACAATAATTAAAATCAGTGCGAGCACCCTGCTCGAGCACATTTCATGCATATGATGTCACACAAATCGGTGCGAGTAAGCGCTCAAGCACATTTATGCACATTCACAAATGCAGATATAGTGCGAGCTATATGCCAACACTATCTATTTCCATATAAACTTGATAGTTGGCCCATTTTCCAAAGAATTTCATTTAAATACAAATAACACCTACGTAGTGTTATCTTGTGAAATTTATACAATTATTAGCCAATCTACTGATTTGCTTGATTAAAACCAATAAAATTCCTTAATTCAGAAAATTCCTTAAATCTTGCATTTCATGCATGTCATGCTTTCACCATCCTTAGGTGAACTTCCCTCAATAGGGGTAAAATAGTCTTTTTACCTATTTTGATCCTTAAAATCATTTAAACCACTTTTAGGACCTTAATACAATATCAATGTATACACACATATTCAGTGTATACAAAAACTATTTAAAGTATGCGTAGCTACCTTTAGCTACTCACACAATTCCTTTACCTCATTTTTTTATACAATCTGACCTTTCCACTGATAACTCGTCGCGCAGTCCGATTTGCTTCCAATCCAATCTCCAAAACTGCGGATACACATTCATCAGGTAAAATACAATACAATTTAATTGTATTTCATATTTTTCTGGGCTTAATTTAAATCATTGGGCCCGTTTACTCATATTGGGCCCGATTGTACCATAATGGGCCTTAATCGGCCTTAAGCTCGTTTTCTCACTGACTATTCACATTATCGAGGCCTATTGGGTTCACTAGGCCCATCAATAATTATTGAGTCTCATTCTAAACTCTCGATAGCTTAATTTAGTATTTACGACAATTTATCTAATTTTTCAGAATTTAATTCATTAAATGCGGAATTTAAATCCGTAATTTATGCGATAATTATCAATCACACATAACGATGTAAAATTGTCGTAAATAAGGGTTACTTACTCGTGATTCCATGATAGTATGTAAATTGAGGCTATCTCGAGCTCTGGTTTGACATCAATTGTCGAGCTACACATTTAAATATTTTTTCGGGTAAAATTTTCAGTCGGATATTAATCAAATTAAATATTCTGAAATTTAAATCAGTTAATTCGATCACTTACCGACTTACCCGTAGCTCGATTGCATCACTGGAATTTTTCTCAATTTTTCTTCTTTTTTCCCCTTTTTCTCTTTCTTTTCTTTTCTTTTTGGCTGAACCGGTTCGGTCCGGTTCAACTCGGTTCAGACCACCGGTTCAGTGTAGTTCGGCCGATTCGGTGCCTAGTCAGTCGGTTCTCCGTCGTCTTCTGTCGCTAGCAGCTCCGTTAGGTCGTTCGATGCACGGATCTGGGGTTGGTTTCGTTCGAGGTCGTCGAAAAGTGGCCGGTCCGGCCTCTTCTCTCCTCCATCGGTGGCTTTCTCTTTTCTTCCTCTGTTTCTGGCGCTGGCCGCCGTCATACTCGCCGGTGTTGCCACCAATTGCATCGCCTACACCTGGGGGATGCTCGGTTGGTGGTGGCCGGGCCCAAATCGACGCTGATCGCCGAATTTCTCCCTCTTTCTCCTCTCTCGACTTTTCCTCTCTCTTTCACCGTCGATAGCCGCTGTTCGTCGGCTTGTCGGTCCCGGTGGTGGCTTGGCTGGGCTTCCTTCGCCTGGGCTGCCATCGACCGCCTCTTACCAGTGGCCGTCGGTGAGGCATAGGGAAGCTCGACTTCCTCTTTCGTTTTCTGTTTCAGAAAATCACATTTTGCAATTATTTTTCATTATTTTATTTTTTATTTTTTATTTATTTTTATTATTATTTTATTTTTAATAATATTTTAATCAATTAAAATATTATTAAAATCCAAAAATATCTAAAAAAATACTATTTTATTCATTTAATCCGTAATTAAATTTACCAGTCCGATTTTACCTTTTCGGTATATTTTTTCACTATTTTCGGGATCGTTTTTTTATACAAAAATTTTGGTTTATTCCAATAAATTCATATCTTGATCAAATTAACCCGAAGTTTAATTATTTCTTCGTTATTTATCAAGATTTCTCAAGCCATTATTTTTAATTAAATTTCCTTCTCGAATTTATACCGACTTTCGGTCTTTTGACCGTTTTACCCTTGCACATTTTTGGGAATACCATTTTAGTCCTTTTGCATTTTTAAATACACTCGAAAATTTCTTTTTATTCCCTTTTGCTCTTACGATAAAATTGGGTCTTACAATCTCCTCCACTTAAGAAATTTGGTCTTCCAAATTAGAATTAAGTAAAATGAGTCCATAAATAACTCCGGGTACATCTATCGTATCATACTCTTTAATTCTCATGTGCCTTTTTTTTTTTCGGAAGGTAATACTACCATCATACTTAACTAGGGAGATCATCTTAAACCTCAACACTTTCTCCTTCATGTTTAGTACCCGAATCGATTTTCCAACATACGTTACACTTTCATTGAGCTAAGCTGTTGGAGCTCATATCCGATCACATATATCGGGTCCGGATAATATTTCTTAAGCATCAAAAGATAAGACACATTGTGGATGCCTGTTAGTTCAAGTGGTAACGCCAACTGTCACGACCCAAATTACCTAAAAATCCCTACAAATTTTTTTCGCTTTTCATTTCCTTACCCGTCGTGAACAATTACACTCCTAAACAGTTGGGCTATGATTCGGTGTTAGTAACCTCTCACCTATTTACCATTCCATTTTCATATTCACATTCACATGTCAATTTATTTAAACAAAATACATCCCCAATATTAAATCCATGTACAGTACTGTGCCTCTATATGTTCAGATACAAAAATTATATAAATGTGTATACCTGATCTTGATAAGAAGCAGCGGATAACCGAGATACGAGACTATTGTCGCTCTCTTCTACTGAATATACCCTATGGGGTGGAAAATGAAAGGGTGAGCGAAACGTGCTCAGTAAGGCAATAATGTAAGCAGGTAGATAACTATACTATCTACGTGCTGATAATGTCATGATGTAAAAATCGTTTACTTTCGGAGCATGAGGTAAGATTAAAACAATGCCACATGAATGTATATATCATATACAAGAAATCATGAAATCGACATATAAAGCACACATGGAAAATCATCATGTATGACATCTCATGCTCGTCACATTAAAACTCATTTGTTTAATCACAAACTCATCACTTGAAACTTATTTGTTTCATCATAAATTCATCTCATTTAAAACTCATTTATTTCATTATAAACTCTCACTTTAAAACTCATTTGTTTCATTATAAAACAACTTCATCAAGGTCAAACCCATCTCTCAGGAATACATTGATTCATCAAATCACATCTCTTTTAAAAACACAAATCGGGACTACCCCTCCATCGGGTTTGTCCTGGTCTATCCAGACCGTATGATATCATGTGAGGCATGTAGGTTACTGTATGAAAAATCGAGGACTATGGCCATACTATGTCCCTGTGATCCCAGGCACACGGATCCCGGTGTGCGAGGTATCACAACTGCAACGGGAGGTGGGGTCAAGTCCTACCCGCCAGAATATCGAGTAACATCGTAGAGTCATCATGACTGCACGGTACAGCGTACTCCGTGTGACATACACGGTACATCGTACTCCGTGGACCCATATCATAGTCTGGGGGTGCCTGCCGTAGGTCTTATCCAGCCCAATACTATGTCGATAACCAACCCTGTCTCAAAGTATATGTGCAAGCATCTCAACTCTCTGTGACACACAGTCTACAGGAGGCTTCCGCACGACTATATGCATGTCAACTCGCGTCTAGTGCGTTTATGTGAGCATCCTGCTGCCCGCCCCACACCAGGTCACAGGCTTACGGAGCTCCAGCACCACGCTATGCATATCATGATATCTAAAATCTCGTGCGAGCGAAGCTTCAGCACGGTTTTGTGCACACACAAATTTCTCATACGAGCAATGCTCCAGTACGGCTTTTCATGATAAATAAATCAGTAAACTTGAGTGCGAGTAAGACTCTAGCACTCTTTTTTTTATTCATGTAATTACGATAGGTGGCTCACTTTTAATGAAACATCTTTTAAAATAGTAACCGGTACAAACCGGTACCTTTTCGTAAAATTCACGAAATCAACAGCCCACCTATGTGCATATTTGCTTAAATCAAAGCAATATGTCCATATAAAGCAGTAAATATATAAAATCATGCAATTTACCTGCCTTACTACCCTTTTTGCAAATTTTACTCTCAGGGGCAAAATCGTCCTTTTTCTCTATTTATCTAAGCCCCGATTTTCGTAAAAATTATTACTTTATTTCTAGATGCTTTAAGAAATTTCTAAGCCCTGTAAATCCCCTCTCAAAATACGCATAATTATCTCTATGCACCTACAAAATTCCCTTACCTCGATTCTCGTCGAGTCTGACCTTTCCTTTTCCACTGTTGTCACGTCGCGCAGTCCGATCTGCTCCCAATCAAACCTCCGGAACTGCGTAATAATATTCCTCAGGTCAGATATTATATAACTTAATTGTATTTAATACTTTCTGGGCTTAATTTAAATCATTGGGCCCATTTATCCCTATTGGGCCCGATTGCACTTTAATGGGCCTCGACCCATTTTCAGCCCGTTTATACTGTTTAAATCCCTTCTTTGGGTTTACTGGACTCATTCAGCTTACCAATAATTATTGGGCTTCGTTCCAAACTCATTGGATAGCCCGTATACCATTTACGGTAATTACGTTGTAATTCTGATTAATATTCCTTTTATACAGAATTAATCCGTAAATTCTGTAAAATAATTGAAACTCTGTATTAAAGGACTCTAATTGTCGGAATTAAACTGTACTTACCCGATACGATGTGGGATACGAAAATCGGAGCTCAATCGGCTCTCGTTCGGTCTCTGTCGTAAAGCTGCATAATTAGGTAAATTCAGATTATTTTTCATTAAAATAATATTAAATTAAATTTTCGAAATTCACCCGTAGGTCAATTTCGACCCTCGGTCAACTTACCCGAACCTCGAGTAGTCCCCGGTAAATTTCTTTCCCTTTTTCCCCTTTTTCCTTTCTTTTCTTTCCTTTCTTTTCTTTCCCCTTTTCCTTCCTTTTCCCTCCTTTTCCTTCCCTTTCCTTTCGGCCAAACGACACCGTTCACTGTCACTTGCCGTCGTCGGCGTTTCCGGCTGTCTCACCGGCCAAGATCGGTCTCAAAAGAACCGGCTTCTTCCCCTGAGTGCGTCGGTAGGCTCCTTTCCGGCCCAGTCGCGGTGGTTCACCTGCAATCACCCCGTTTCTCCCTCGGATTTTCGAAGCTCCGATCGGTCTGCTCCGGCCACCTGGCGGCGTGATTCCGGTGCCCACGTGTTCGCCGGACTCTCCTTTTCCTCCTAGTACCTTCGTCGGACGCGGACGGTCGCCGGTGCGTGGAAATCGGCAGTAGGTTCTCTCGAGTGGCAGACGGGTTCCGTTTCTCTTCTTTTCGGGTTTTTCCCGATTTCAGCCTTTTTCTTTTTTTTTTAAAATTATCATTATTATTTAACCATTTATTTTATTATTAAAATATTCATTAAAATAGTCTAAATAATCTGAAAATATCTACAATATTATTATTTTATTCCACCAATTTAATTTAATTTAATTCATATTTAATTTATTTAGTTTTTTAAATTATTTTTTCGGTATAATTCCTTCGTATTTTCGGGATATTGTCCCGGGTGACTTTTCGGTATTTCTAAAAATTTCGGATCTTGATCAATTGGACTCGAAATTGTATAATTCCTCATTATTGATCAAGATATCCTAATTCCTTATTTTTAATTAAATTTTTCTTATCAAATTTATCCCGAATTTCGGTCTTTTGACCGTTTTACCTCTACACTTGTTTCAGAACCAAATTAACCTAACTTTCCTTCACGAACACTCATTCATTTTATGATTTGAATCCTTATTTTCAGTCCGAATCTCATTCCTTTAAATTGGTGAGCATTTTTATCCCTCATAAAATTTACGATTTAATTTCGGGTCTTACACCATCCTACAGGTCTTATCTCCAACTTTGTCCAATATCTCTTTCTGAATCTCATTATTCTCTTATGACAATTTACTTCCAACAATACAAATTTACCCTCGGTGAATTTCAATGATTTTTGTCTCTTGTCAGCATAGTCTTTCTGTCTACTCTGAGATGTTCTAAATTTCTCACAAATCAACTGAACATCCTCAGAGATTTGTCTTACCAATTCAAAAACAATTCTCTATCTGTCACCCACTTTTCTTATCCAAGTCGGGAAACAACTCCCTACGGCCATACAAAGCCTTAAATAAATTATCCCGATACTCAAGTGACAACTGTCATCATTGGTGAATTCGATTGGTAATAACTGATCATCCCAGGAGCTTACAAAATCAATGGAACACTCTCATCATATCCTCCAGAACCTGTACAGTCTTCTCTACTTGACCATCTGTCCGAGGATGGAAAGCTGTGCTAACACACAATCAGGTTCCTATAGCTTCCTGAAAAACAATATTCCCATCAGTGGGAAGTGAAGCGGGAATCCCTATCTGGTACCATGCTCACTGGAACACTACATCATGCATCATAATTTTTTTCATACACATAAATTCGCCTACACTCTCAGAGTATCTGGGGATTTCCATAGCCAAAAGGTGGGTAAACTAAGTCACTCTATCGACTATCACCCAGATAGCCTCATGATTTATCCGGGTCCTCTGTAACCCATCACGAACTCTATGGTAACTTGTTCCCATTTTCGTGTCACTATAGGTAGAGGCTGCAATAACCCTGCAACTTCTTTTGCTTTACCTTAATCTGCTGACATACGAGACACTTTTCCACAATATCTACAATGTCTCTTTTCAGACCTGACCACCAATACCTTTTTCAGAGATTTCGATATAATTATTACATCCCAGATGCACTGTATATCCCGAAGAGCGAGCTTCTGATAATAACACTATCTCAGCAACTATGGTCCTGGGGAGCACTTATATTGTCTCTGAACCTCTGTAAGTCATCATCACTCACTGTGAACTCTGTCACTATACCCTTTTGAATCTGACCCACACCATCAACACCATGTCGATCATCACGCTAAGCCTGGCAAATTCAATCACTTAAATCCGGTTCTAACCTCAGGCTAGCTATCACACAATCACTGTCATCATCAGAAGGGATCACATCACTACTGAGGCTCACAACTGCTCTAGCAACTCACGCTCCCTGACTATCATATGTGATACCATCCCGAGGCTCTTTCTGTTCAAGGCATTAGCCATTACATCAACCTTTCCTGGGTGGTACAATGTTCACAATCATAATCCTTAGAAGCTCTAACCCTCTTAGTTATCTCATATTCGACTCTTTCTATGAAAACAGATACTCGGAGCTTTAACGATCAGTGCATACCCAAAATTTCTTACCATATAAGTGGTAGCGCAATACTTTTAGTGTAAACGCTACGGCTGCCAACTCTAAATCATGAGTTGGATAGTTTCTCTCATGATCCTTAAACTATCTGGATCCATAAACGACTATCTTTCCATCTTACATCAATACATAGCCCAATCCTTAATTTGGTATCCATATACACTGAAATCTCTTGAGCTGTTGGTTATGGTGAGAATAATTACGGTGGTCAGTTTATTACTTCAATATACCAAAAATCACCGAAGCCATTTACATACTTATCATACCACTCGTATGAAATCTTTTTCCAAACGAGACGTGTCAACTGAGCAGCCCATTTCGAGAAACTCTCAACAACTCGTCTGTAAGACAGTTTCCAATTGCTACTCATACTCTTCCCTGGACTTCGAATACATCAAAATATCATCGCTAAAGATGACAACCAATCGGTCTAGCTAAGGTTTAAATACCTCATCGTAGTTGAGTTCCACTAAATATTTCAATCACTCATATCCTTGACCTATGTACGCATAAACGTATATGTCATTTCGAAATCACTTCCATTCAAGATACTAACTCACGTCATTTCCTTTTTCTTATATTAACGGCTTTTATAAAATTTTAATTTTTTAAGCCTTCATGATTAATCGAATTCTATATTTCTTTATCGTACCAGCAAAGGTACCCAAATTTTAAATGTATATATTACGACTGTCGATTTCAATTTATAGGTTATGTGTGCCCTTCTAGACGCTGTCAAGTCTTCAGGTGGGGAAGTATTTTGAAATACCTTTATTATCCCTCAAACTTGACAACATGAACTGGGTGTAGATATATCCACCCTTATCCTTGGTCGCAATCCATATTCATTACTTATCGCTTAATCCCAATTACTTTACATATCAAAGATATCCTTACCTTGCATATGCCTTTTATTTCAATATGTCTTGTATTCAGGATCTATCACATCTCAAAGCTTATCTCTTTTCATATATCACTTATAACAAACTCTTTCATTACTTATTAAAACTTACAATATGCTTTTCAGTGATGTTTTCACCCCTATTTTCAACTTACAATCTCTATACCTATATTCAGTTAGTGATAATCAGCTAACTAGCATCATCTTGCCTAAGGGTACAAGCTTCACATCTTTCACTCGCTTATAAGCAACTGAAGGCGGTATGAATAAATGCGTGGCACCAGGATCAATTAAAATACTTATTTCATTATTTATAACCAATGTGGTATCTTCCACCACATCAGATGAAACATCAGTAGTGTCTTAGTCCAAGGTATACACTCGCCCTCCTCCAACATCTTATTTTCGTGGTAACTACCATATATTTTACACTGTTTACATTGCTACAGAGCAGATCGGGGTCCTCCAATCACAATACCCCTCAAAAGTATTGAAATTGAATACATTGGGGCTTTACCAATCATCTTACCCCGTGACTTATTAAATCTAATCTTTTACCAAACTACCATTTTTTTTCGTTCTGACATCTCTGTCATTCTCTATTCTCTTTTGTCTCTATTTCGACCTTTACTACCTTTCTCAATTTCAGAGGCGTGCAACTCATGATCTTATTCACACAACTATAGTCTGTGCACTACCTCGTCATAGGTAGTGATATCTAACGGCCCAATCAGACTCTAATTGACAATTTGAGCCCTTTCATGAACTTACAGACATCCCGACTCTCACTGTTCATAGTATAGGAGTCACATCTGCCCAGGAATATAAACTGAGATTTCATACTCGTTAATTAACCAGTTCCTCTGGGTCATAGTAAAGAATTTTATCTGTAATTTTCTTTAAGCAGTATTCGAGATATTCTGTCACCAGAATACATCTAGAATTATTTTCCATGTCCATTATGGATGTCTAACTCTTAAGATGGGTCGAGCGAGCTTCCACCAATGCTCCGACTAGCCCTCAAATCTCATACATACTCTGAGCAATTAGCTCTCAAAATATTATCCATACTCCGCTCCAACCTCGCGAGGCGTGTCTCAATACTATTCGATCTCTCTGTCAGACTTTGTCCGATCTCTTTGTCGGACTCTGTGGGGCATGCTCAACATTAGCCTCTACGTCAATCTCATCCTGAGTCTCATGTGGTGACTTAGTATGACTCTCAGGCCTACCTCTACGGCCTTGAGCTCGTGTACTCGCCCTTCTATCATAGCAGCTATCAGTTAATAAGTCTATTCTTGCATTCAAAACCAAATTCTTAGCTGCACTTCTATCTCGATATACATAATTGTATCTAAACAATGCACAATACATGAGAATGTAAACTTTCTTAACTACTAACACCGACTCATATTAGGCTAACTCAAGCTCTGATACCATTTAACTTGTCACGACCCAATTACCTATAAATCAGAGTAAATTTTTCGCTTTTTCATTTATTATTTAATTCTTACCTTTCTCTCATTGTGACCATCCTAAAAATAGTTGGGCTATGATTCGGTGTTAGTCACCTTACACTATTTACCATTCCATTTCCCTATTCACATTCATATATCAGAGTTTACTATCCTTTGACTTTAATTAAATACATACGCAATGGTATTTACATAACCTTACATCCCCGACATCATATCCATTTACAGTACTGTGCATTACATATTTAGATACAAAACCATACAAATGTGTATACCTGTCTCTCGATGGGAAGCAGTGAATACCAAGACTGCAAGTCCTCAGCCGCTCACTAACTATTACGAGTGCTCTGAAAAGATGAAAAAATAAGGGGGTGAGCAAACCACACGCTCAGTAAGGCAATTATGCAAGTAAGTAGATAGCTCCACTATCTACATGCTCATAATGCCATGCCCTTAAAATTAATTTCTTTTCATTAAAATCCCAAGCACAAAATCATGTATTTCATCATGACTTAATTTATAAAACTATTCGTGCATATATAAATCATACTACTTATGCATCAATAGCATTTTATGTGACATCAGTAAATCATACTTAGCATGAAGTAAATCAAGATCATGCAGTCTTTCATGTCATGTAAGACAAATCATGAATTTGAAATGAAAGCATGGAAAACACCATTATGCTACTGCATTCAAATCATTTCATTAAAACTGCAGTAAAAACTAACCCTTCCGGGTTAATCATCTCATAAAATAATTTATTAAAATTCATTATAAAACTTCGGTTATAAAACCACCCTTCTTTCAGGGTCACATATCATAAAATCATATAATCGTAAAAATCGGGGGCCTGACCCCTCCCTTGGGTCTACCCTGGTCTATCGACCAATAGTTATATCATGTGAGATAAGCAGGTGACTATAAATAACAACATAGGACTATGGCCATAACCTCATGATCCCTGGCAACACGGTACCTAGTGTGCGGGGTATCACACCTGAAACGGGAGGTGAGTCATCGTACCCACCAGAACAGCATAACACCAGGATTACGAGGGCAAGGCTTGCTGCCTCATGGCTAATGTCACTCCACTCCAAGAATCCCCACGGTATAGCATACTCCGTGTGACATACACGGTACAACGTACTTCGTGAACCTAAGCTCAATCAGGGGTACCTGCAATAGGTTTTATCCACCCATATCATCTCTGTCTCAGTATGTACGTGTGAGCATATCATCTCACTGTGACACATAATCTACAGGAGGCTCTAACACGGCTATATGCATGTAATATAAATCCATATACGAGCGAAGCTCTAGCACGACTCCATGCATATTCGTGATATCAGAAAATCTTGTGCGAGCGAAGCTCTAGCACGGTTTCATAGAAATCAATGAAATCTACGTATGAACGCGCTCCAGTACGACTTAAAATAATTATAAATTCAAGTAAAATCCACGTACGAGCACTGCTCTAGTACAGATATGTATAAAGACTTAGTGAAATCCTCGTACGAGGAAAACTCCAGTACGACTTAAACATAAGTTATAAAACCATATAAAACTTTGTGCGAGTAAAGCTCCAGCACGAATGAATGCTCAAATAAATCAAATCTCGTGCGAGTTACACTCCAGCACGGCTTTATGCATAATTAAATCAAATCTCGGGCGAGTTACACTCCAGCACGGCTTTTATACAATTATCATATCAAAATTGGATGCGAGCTAAGTTTCAGCACCTCTCATGCATATCAAATCAGTAAAACTAGTGCGAGCAATCTCTTTAGCACCTTTTTATGCATATCAGTCAAAACAAGTCAAAACATGTCAAAACATGTCAAAACATGTCAAAACATATCAAAATAGAGTACGAGCTAGGCTTCAACACCTCTCATTTCACAATAATTAAAATCAGTACGAGCACCCTGCTCGAGCACATTTCATGCATATGATGTCACACAAATCGGTGCGAGCAACCGCTAAAGCACATTTATGCACATTTACAAACATAGATATAGTGCGAGCTATATGCTAACACTATCTGTTTCTATATAAACTTGATAGTTGGCCCGTTTTCTAAAGAATTTCATTTAAATACAAATAACACCTACGTAGTGTTATCGTGTGAAATTTATACAATTACTGGCCAATCTACCGATTTGCTTTGATTAAAACCAATAAAATTTCTTAATTTGAAAAATTTATTAAATCATGCATTTCATGCATGTCATGCTTTCACCATCCTTAGGTGAACTTCCCTCAATAGGGGTAAAATAGTCTTTTTACCTATTTCGATCCTTAAAATCATTTAAACCACTTTTAGGACCTTAATACAATATCAGTGTATACATACATATTCAGTGTATATAAAAACTATTTAAAGTACGCGTAGCTACCTTTAGCTACTCACACAATTCCCTTACCTCATTTTTTTATACAGTCTGACCTTTCCGCTGATGACTCGTCGCACAGTCCGATTTGCTTCCAATCCAATCTCCGAAACTGCGGATACACATTCATCAGGTCAAATACAATACAATTTAATTGTATTTCATATTTTTCTGGACTTAATTTAAATCATTGGGCCTGTTTACCCATATTAGGCCTGATTGTACTATAATGGACCTTAATCGGCGTTAAGCTTGTTTTCTCACTGGCTATTCACATTATCGAGGCCTATTAGGCTCACTGGGTCCATCAGTAATTATAGAGTCTCGTTCTAAACTCTCGAATAACTTAATTTAGTATTTACGACAATTTATCCAATTTTCCAAAATTTAATTCATTAAATGCGAAATTTAAATCCGTAATTTATGCGATAATTATCAATCACGCATAACGATGTAAAATTATCGTAAATAAGGATTACTTACCCGTGATTCCATGATAGCACGTAAATTGAGGCTATCTCAAGCTCGCGTTTGACATCAATTGTCGAGCTACACATTTAAATATTTTTTCGGGTAAAATTTTCAGTCGGATATTAATCAAATTAAATAATCTGAAATTTAAATCGGTCAATTCGACCGCTTACCGACTTACCCGTAGCTCGATTGCATCACTGAAATTTTTTTCAATTTTTCCTCTTTTTTTCCCCTTTTTCTCTTTCTTTTCTTTTCTTTTTGGCTGAACCGGTTTGGTCCGGTTCAACCCGATTCAGACCACTGGTTCAGTTCGGTTCGATCGGTTCGGTGCCTCGTCGACCGATTCTCCATCGGCTTCCGTCGCCAGCAGCTCCGTTGGGTCGTTCGATGCACGGATCTGGGGTTGGTTTCGTTCGAGGTCGTCGAAAAATGGCCGGTCCGGCCTCTTCTCTCCTCCGTTGGTGGCTTTCTCCTTTCGTCCTCTGTTTCGAGTGCTGGCCGCCGTTTTACCCGTCGGTGTTGCCACCAATCCTGTCGCCTATGCCGAGGGACACTTGGTTGGTGGTGGCCAGGCCCAGATCGACGCTGATCGTCGGATTTCTCCCTCTTTCTCCTCTCTCGGCTTTTTCTCTCTCTTTCGTCGTCGGTAGTCGCCGTTCGTCGGCTTATCGGTACCGGTGGTGGCTCGACTGGGCTTCCTTCGCCTGGGCTGCCACCGGCAGCCTCTTCCCGGTGGCCGTCGATGAGGCATAGGGAAGCTTGGCTTCCTCTTTCGTTTTTTGTTTCAGAAAATCGCATTTTGCATTTTTTTTCATTATTTTATTATTTTATTTATTTTTATTTTTATTTTATTTTTAATAATATTTTAATCAATTAAAATATTATTAAAATCTAAAAATATATAAAAAAAATACTATTTTATTCATTTAATCCGTAATTAAATTTATCAGTCCGATTTTACCTTTTCGGTATATTTTTTCACTATTTTCAAGATCATTTTTCGATACGAAAATTTCAGTTTATTCCAATAAATTCATATCTTGATCAATTTAACCCGAAATTTAATTATTTCTTCGTTATTGATCAAGATTTCTCAAGCCATTATTTTTAATTAAATTTCTTTCTCGAATTTATACCGACTTTCGATCTTTTGATCGTTTTACCCTTGTACATTTTTGAGAATACCATTTCAGTCCTTTTGCATTTTTAAATGCACTCAAAAATTTTTATTTATTCCCTTTTGCTCTTACGATAAAATCGGGTCTTACAGGAGATGTCACTTACAGACTTGCCTTACCTCAACCATTGCCTGAGGTACACGATGTTTTCCACGTCTCCATGTTGAGGAAGTATAATCTGGACTCCTCCCATATAATTGAGTACAAGCCGTTAGATATCTAGGGAGACATGAGTTACATCGAACAACCAGTCCAGATCCTTGACAAGAAAGATCAAGTACTACGATCTAAGACAATTCCACTAGTGAAGGTTTTTTGGCAGCATCACTCAATTAAGGAGACCACCTGGGAGCTGGAGAGCTTAATGAGAGAGAAGTACCCGCATCTATTCAGTGAACTAGCTTGAATTTGGATGATCAAATTCTCAAAAGGTTGAAAGAATGTGAAACCCAAAATATCATTATTATTATTTATTTGGAAACTAGGAAGAAATTAAGAGACTCATTTTAGTGTTGGTATAGGCCCGGAGCAATTGAAGGGTTGGATTAATGGCACGAAGCTTGGGGCACGAAACCCGAGGTGAGATTCTAAATTTAAGTAATTCTTGAGATTTATATGTATATGAGTATGATTTGATGGTCAGAAAGTAGAACTCAAGCTTTGGAAGTGAGAAAATTAGTGAAAACTCGGGTTACCATTAAACCGAGAAAATTGCTAAGAAGTTGAAATAATTTCAAAATAAATTTCGTAAATTCAAGAAAATTATTCTGAGGGCATACGAAATTAGTATGAAATAAAAATATGTGGGAGAATTAAATTTGGGAAGAATTATTGAGTTTTAGACACATAAATAAATTTTTAAAACAAACCAAAAACCTTAAAGAGTTTTTATCGGTAAATACTAAATCAGATAAAGCGGGTCCAAACAAAACATTTTCCTCAAATAAGTGGGACCCAAATTTCATGGACAACAACTAGACACATAGTAGAACACTTGAGAAGTGTCCAAATAACAAAAATGGGTTGAAAAATATTTTTATGGATTTTTCAATATAGGCCACACAGCAAGCTCAATTTTTTGCATCTGCTTGGCCAGAAAGAAAGCCCAAATTGAAAGGGTTCCAAATAATCTTTGGGCCTAAAATTTTAGCTCGAGGTATTAGACCTAATTCAGTATTTAAAATGGTATCTCCTCTGGAATCAGAAAGATATCTCCTCTGGAAGTTACCCGACGTGTCCTGCCCTGTTTCTTCTTGTGGAAAATTTTTAACCCCCATCCAGGCAGAATTAGTGCTCAACCAAAAGGATGAAATCTTCCCATCAAGTTCTTTATAACATATAAAAAATTTCAGCTACAAAAAAGCTCTTTAAGTAGGTGAAAAACTAGTGAGAAGAACAGGGGCAGAATTTGCCCTGTTGTGCAAGGTGAGAGAAAGTGAATTTCTTGATTCTTTGATGGATCTGTAACGCCCCAAAAAGGTGGAATTTAGGGCTTTTTTTAAAATTTTATCTTATAATTCACTTCTTACTTAAAGTGTATTCCTGCTCAGTGTCAGTTTACCTCTTATCTTATTGTTATCACTCTTTCTCGTATTCGATTATACTTGTATCATTTTCTATGAAAATCCGACAGCATAACTTTTTATATATATCTCTATCCTCCTGCAAATTCAAAACTCATATAATACTCCCAATCAGCTGATTTTATCTCCATCTTTTTATCAAGTATTTCAGAGATTCCCGAACATTAACATTTAAGTTTATTATATCATATGGCATCAAAACAACTCTCTTTTCTCAAGTTACGTGTATATACAATCATGATTACATCTCAAACATTTACTTATACACAAGTATCTGTACTACATAAATTGTCTGTATACAAAATGAATTATACCTTACTCACGTACAAGAAATAGCTTGGGGAGAGT
Organism: Firmiana major; assembly: GCA_033439115.1. Taxonomy (NCBI): domain Eukaryota; kingdom Viridiplantae; phylum Streptophyta; class Magnoliopsida; order Malvales; family Malvaceae; genus Firmiana; species Firmiana major. The sequence goes on along the minus strand of CM065913.1, from coordinate 3,223,291 downwards.
CTCGTCCATCAACCTATGTCACGTACGCAGCAGGCACTAGCAACTACTGTAAGTAATCTGAAAGGAAGGGGAAAATGGGGTGAGCTTCAACTAGCCTAGTAAGGAGTGCATTTAAAACAAGAAGCAGTAAATCAATTCATTCGTAAAATAATGGTACAGTTCACATTTCAGACTATGTGATAAAAATCATCCGAGTATATAAACTCAAAACATCAACTCATTATCATATTAAATCATATCTCATAATAATATGGAGACTAGGCATTTACTATTCCTGTCATGAAAGAAATCACCACTCCATCCTCAAAAGAGGGCATCCTCCGAAGAGGGAATCAAGTCATCCTCGAAAGAAGGCATCCTCCAAAGAGGGAATAAAGTACCCATGGCCATGGTAAGGCTGTAGACTGGACCAGGGTCATACAACATCATCTCAACGCCACACATGCTGTATATCATATAAATAAAGGAAAGCATCATGACAGACACATAGAATATGCATAACATGGTCAAAGTCTAGCCCGATCCTAGGTCGTCAACTAGAATTCCCTTAGGTCTCACTCAATCGACCCCCAAGTTTCCCTGACTCGCATGCTATTAAGCCTACAGTCTCAAAACATACCATTATTATATTGGAAATAGTTTTGAAATCATCATAGAGCTCATAATAGTTTTGCTTCATAAATCTCATACACACACACATATATATATATATATCTGCAAAACTCCAAAATCATGAAATCGAGCTCAAATAAAGCAAAATATGCACTCGGGTAAGAAAACTCAGGCTATAGGTCTTTCTCGAGGTTTATGCTCATTTTATAAAACATTTTTTATGCTATTATTGCTCATTTGTAGATAAACAATACTCGTGTTGAAATTGGTTGCATCCCTTACCTAATTGATGTCGAAGAAGCCCTGAATCGTCAGATGCCAAGTTCATCTCGTTTTGCGTGTCAACTTCTCGAGCTGGCCAAAACAATTTCAAAATCATCAATTGATGCTCAATTTCATCTTAACTTCCTATTTATATTCATTTGAAACTCAAACGGGGTCAATTAGACCTTTTTCGATCATTTTTTCTACTTTCTCGGTTTTAACAATAAAGTCCCGATTTAAGCTATTTAATTAGTTTCTTTCCATAAAATTTAAAACTTATTAACCTAATAGCTTAAACATTTATTTTAAACTCTATTTAATCATTCACAACACCCCAATTGTCAAATTTTTACACTTTTACGATTTTTCACTTAACTGAGCTATAAACCAAGTTTTTTGGTATAAATTTAACTGTCTACAACATTTAACATAGTTAAAATTCACCATTTCTCCATCAACACTAGGCTGTCTAAAACTACAAGTGTCCCTAGAAATTATTTCAACAATTCTTTCTTAATTAAAAATTATCCTGCAACATCAAATAATCACATATATGAACATCATCATCTTCCTTCAACTTCTTGCCAACTTTGACCAGCTTTGACTCAACCTTTTTGCCCCAGCAAGAACCTTAAGCTATAATTAACATGTAGACATCTTAAAATAATCCAAAACAACAAGAAAAACTAACCAAAAAAATTCCAAAATCAAAGTTTTCTCTCACCTCGGAACATGGCAGTTTCAGCCGTTATTCTTCTCACTAGATTTTCACCTAGCAAATGACCTCCTTTGTGGCTGAATTTTTTTTATGTTATAAAGGCGTTAAAGAGAAAGATTTTATCTTTTGACCGTTGCCTGAAAATGGCCAAAAAATTCACATAGTCCTGCTTCCTCAAGGACGCCTATGGCATAAAGCTCTAGGTGGTTATCTCAACTCGTAAGTCATTTCTAGAAGTTTAAATAGGCTATGGAAAGCTTAATGAGTGTAGTTTAATTTTATAGAGGCCTAAAAATTTTGGACTTTCAGATAGGCTTCAAATTAGGCAAACTCTGATGGGTATACATGTTACTCGGCCAGGGCAGCCCACTGCCCTGTTTTGGAATAATCCATAAAATTAGGTTCGGCCCATTTTCTAGGTGTTCTACTATGTCTCTAGTGTCTCCCATAAAAATTTAGGGCCCACTTGTTTAATAAAAGTTCCTCGATTGAGCTCATTTTGCGCGATTAAGTCATTACCGATTAAAATCACCTAAGGTTTTCGGTTTACTTTAACAATTCATTCGAACACCGAAACCTCATTATTTCCACTCCATCTTCATTCCCCATGTCAATTATGCCTTATGTTAATTTCCTATCACTTAGGAATAATTTTTGTAAATTTCTAAAATTTATTCTGAATTTATTTCGATTACTAGGCCTATTTGCTCGGTTTAGTGTAAACCCGAGTTTTACTAAATGTTTCACTTCTAACACCTTAGTTTCACTTTCTAATCATCAAAACATGCTTTAAATCACACTTTTTGAGAAATACATGAACTTGGGTTCTTATCTCGAAATGTGTGCCTCGAGCTTCGTGCCATTGTCCCGGGCTTCTCGAGCATTTGGGCCCTACATGAACATTGAAATGAGTCTTAGACTTCTTGTTTTATCTTAACATACATAGTAGTATGAAAAAATTTCGAGTTTCACATTTTTAAGCTTGTTTAAGTTTATTTCTAAACTATATACATGTTATTTTACAGCTGAGAGTGATTTGTGGAGGAAGAAATTGAGGTCAAAGTTGGTCAACAATAAGGTAAAGTTGTTGGAAGAAGCAGAGATAGATATATGTTAATGTTTGATGGATTTGTATAATTTTTACTAAAGCAAAAATTTGAAATAAGTTTTCCATGTATAGCTAGGGCTTTGGCAAGCCTTGATTGTGTATAAAAATGATGAAGTTTGGCTTGTTTTATGGTTATTACGGTGTTAGTTAGACCAAAAAGTTCAGTTTAAGCTTCGGTTTAACTGAAAACTATGAAATCAATGAAATTATGTAAGTAGATTTATTTTGCAATGGTGAGAATGACGTAGAGAAAAGTATAAGGAATGGTATAAATTAATAGAATTGAGTGTCCCTGGGACGTTATTTAAACCGCGAAGCCCGAGTTACACTACAAGAAAACATATTTTCAGTGACGAAATTTTAGCGACGGAATTATTTCGTCGCTAAAATATAAAATTTGCGACGGATTTACGACGAAATTCTATTGCTAATACATGTCAATATACTATTTACATTTAGCAACGGAATTTGTGACGGAATAGTTTTCGTCGTTAAATCTGTTGCTAGCTCGTGGGAAAAACGGGGTTGGCGTTTAATTGTGGGAAGGATTTACCGACGAAATTCTATAGCTGAAGCCTCTTTTTTAATTTTTTTTAGTTTATTTCATCGTTGATAGGCTTCAGCTATAGAATTCCGTCGCTGACGCCTCACGTTCTTTTTATATTTTTTTAATTTTTTGTTGGCAATAGGCTCCAGCTATGGCATTCCGTCGCTGAAGCCTAGTGTTTTTATATTTTTTTTTAAAAATTTTTTTGTCGCTGAAAGTTTTCAGCTACAGGATTCTGTAGCTAAAGTCTCTTTTTTTTCTTAATTTTTTTAAATTAATTTCGTCGCTGAAAAGTTTCAGCTACGGAATTTCGTTGCTGAAGACTCTTTTTTAATTTTTGAGTTTATTTTGTCACTAATATGCTTCAGCTACGGAATTCAGTCGCTGAAGCCTTTTTTTCTAATTTTTTTAAATTTTTCTGTCGCTGATAGGCTGCAGCTATGAAATTTCGTCGTTGAAGCCTCATGTTTGTTACTCTTTTTTTATTTTTTTCGTCGCTGAAAGGTTTCATCTACAAAATTCTATAGCTGAAACCTCATTTTTTTCCTTAATTTTTTTGATTTAATTCCCTCACAGAAGCAGTTCAACGACGAAATGCCATCGTTGAATCCTTTTTTAATAAAAAAAATGTTATCTACTGCGAGCCCCCCGAGCCCCCCGAGCCCCCAGCACCTGCGAGCCCCCTCGACCCCCCATCAACTACAAGCCCCATTTCCTTCTGCTTTCCTCCTCTGTGCCGATTCCCTACACCGTCGGCAGCTTAGCTCCACCGACCAACCACCTTGTCCTGTCTTCCTCACCGCCGATGAGCTCCTCCTTATTTTCCTTTCCTCCCTTACTTGAACCGGAAACAATGTCCCCCATTTCCTCTATTGTTTTCCTCTGTTCCGTCGACGACCGGAGCCCATCCACACCGATCGACGGCCTCCTCCCCTTCAAGCGAACCGCATTCCCATTTCCCCCCTCCCCTTACCCAAACCCAGTGTAACCCGAAACCCCAAATCCATATGTTCTGCGTCTAGTCTGTTTCGCGCTACTCACTGGCGAAACACCGAGGAAGCTACCAAATCCGAACCCATTGACCGTCAGCCAACCGGTGCTACCCCTCCAGGATTATCGTTTCCCCCTCCGACGCCAACAGTGCCAAAGCCAACAAAATACCCATTTTCTTGGGAAAACTTTGAGGTAAAAAAATAAATTTTTATCTGGTTAAATTAGTACATATTGTGTTATAGATGTATGAAATATGATGATGATGAAATTAAATGTTGATAGAAAGTTCAAATTTACTTTGCTTAATCGTCTAATTTTTATTGTCGAAAATAATTTTCAGACACATTTGGTTGGCAGGCCTGGTTTTGAGTTTAAATAATTTTGAGTTTAAAGACTGAATGCTGCCCTTGCACTAAGTAGTCATATTGGATGTTTTGTTCACTATCGGTTTGATGTTTTGTCCTGAATAGTTTCAGATCAGGTTTCTTGTATTGATCATGGTATCCTTGGACTCCTTACCTCCTGGGTTTACTTTTCATCAATAATATTGATTAATTTAGCGAAGAAAACAAAAAAATCAATTTGAATTCAATTCCATGCCAAGTACGGCATGCCACCACCATTACATGCTCTATGCGTACATGTATGTATATATATTTGTATACATTTCTTCAATGCTGCTATTGCATGGTAACATCCATTTTACATTTCGAACTGTTTATAAACAAAACTAGATTATTATTATTATTATTATTATTATTATTATTATTATTATTATTATTATTATTATTATTATTATTATTATGTACCAAAGCAGGATTCAAATCTGTGTTTGAAAGAAAAATAACACATACCTATCACTAAATAAAATATTAAAAAATGTTAAACGTTGAGCTATGAAAAAATTGTATTTGAAGCTGAATCTCCAAATATCGTAATCAATCCCATTGACTTTAGGAATGGAACTCGCTTCTCCATTCTTCTATGGATATGCTTTATAGATTTTTTTCTTTTTTATTTCGTTGCACATTTTGCACAATGAAACAAATTCAAATTCGTTGATTTCTCTGAAGGTTATATTCTTGTCATTTCATTTAAAATCATAATATATACTTAATTTTGTTAGGAATAGTTAAATATACTTTTTCAGTATAAATCACAAATTATTTCTACACCACATTAAATATGATATTAATTTTTATTCACGTTGACATATATTAACTAAATTTTGGTTCTAGTTCTTTGTGTTAGATATACTGAAATTAAGTTGATTTAAACATCTTAATTGGATTCATCTTATTGATTTCAAACATTTTCAATTGGACTTTCTGTTAGATCTTAATTGGATTCAACTTATTTTAATATTTGCTAAAAAAACCCAAAGTTATCCAAATCTAATTTAAGTCTAACAGTTTTGTATTAATATAATAATTAAAATAAATCAAATTAATAATAATTAATATTTTAATATATATATATATATATATATATATATATACACACACACACACATATGTATAAATTTTTTAAACATTTATCTCTTCGGCTCGACCAACAACTTTATGCATACTTTAAAGTATGCAATGATTGCTACCTTCAAAGTTCAAATTTTTCGTTTGTGATTCTGATTTGTGAATTTAGAGATATTTAGTTGTCATTCGCAACCTTAGAAAGGCATTGGTCCTGGGACAGCTCAGAACAACATCCCATGCATTTAATATCTTGGCAAATTATTGTCTGCATTAACAATTCCCTTCTATGTGTCTTCTTAGTAAACTTTGTTCGATCAGAACTTTTAACCTGTTTCTAGTAATACATGCACCTATGGTAATTTACATAGATAATGGTTCATGAAGTTATTCATTTCTTGTTAAAGCTGTTTCAATATCATTAATGTTGATAGTTAAAGCTCTAAGATGCAGTACTTGACTATTCATTGCATTTATTTTTAGTTTGTTTTGATGCCGGTTAATCTTTGTCACGCCCCGAATATGCGAAAAATAGGGCAAATTTAAAACTTTTTACTCGTTAATTCACAAATAAAGAGTGCATTCCTGTGCAGTGTCATACATCATCATAATTATCATGCCTCAGGATCTCATCATGATATAACAAATATTGTATTATACCCATTACTCGATTACAAGTTAATTAATCCTAATGCATCCCATATAATGTCATACATCAAGTGTCTGTAATTACAATAATAGTCTGGGTACATGAAAAGATAAATATACCTCAAAGTACAAAATATATAGCCTGGAGCTCGGATCCTCCACTAGCCACTACTCCGTACGTCGCAGGGAAGTCCTTATTCACTTGAAGAACTCTGGGGGGAAAGAAAAACAGGGTGAGCTTCTAAATCGCTCAGTAAGGGGGGTAGGGGACTCATTTCATAAACCAAAATGCACATCACAAAGCATTTATTTGTATGTGAAACTCATTTGAAAACCATAGCATGAAAATACTCAAAACAACACTCTCATGTGTCAAGTCATGTGAAAACATGAAGTAAAAAGGCTCACTCTAGAGCAAAACAAAGCATGTGAAAATACGCATTAAACGCTTTCTCAAATAACGTGGCATAGCCACTGATTTAAAATCACTCGTGGCATCTCCACAAAACACACGTGGCAAAGCCACCGAATTATTTTCTCACGTGGCATAGCCACAAAACACACGTGGCAAAGCCACTGAATTATTTTCTCACGTGGCATAGCCACAAAACACACGTGGCAAAGCCACTGAATTATTTTCTCACGTGGCATAGCCACAAAATAGGGTTTCTCAACGTGGCACTGCCACCAATGGGGTATAACGTGGCACAGCCACCAAGGGGGTATCTCAACGTGGCACAGCCACCAATGGGGTTTTCTCAACGTGGCACAGCCACCTATGGGGTATACGTGGCACAGCCACCAATGGGGTTTTCTCAACGTGGCACAACCACCAATGGGGTATACGTGGCACAGCCACCAATGGGTTTCTCAACGTGGCACAGCCACCAATGGGGTATACGTGGCACAGCCACCAATGGGTTTCTCAACGTGGCACAGCCACCAATGGGGTATACGTGGCACAGCCACCAATGGGGTTTTCTCAACGTGGCACAGCCACCAATGGGGTATACGTGGCACAGCCACCAATGGGGTTTTCTCAACGTGGCACAGCCACCAATGGGGTTTTCTCAACGTGGCACAGCCACCAATGGGGTATACGTGGCACAGCCACCAATGGGGTTTTCTCAACGTTACCAGAACGGAGAAGAAATCGGGCTTACATGCTACCAGAGCAATGCCCGGTGTGTACTCACAACTACACACCTAAGTCTTATCACATAAGACGGGTTTGCCTTCACGTAGAACTCGTAATGGTTTCTCTCTCATAAAACTCATTTGAAAACCGTTTTGTACTCAACACAAAACGTAATAAAAACCGAGTTCTAACCGGCAAAGCACACGCACACATTTCTCAAATCTCAATGTTGCCTTAACGTAGAGCCCAGTTATAAACTCATAAAACATTGGGCTCCAACCGGCTATAAAATCGTGTACAAGTTAATCTCAACACAAAACACTCAACATGCTTGTTTATAAATCATAAATCATGCTATAACAGTTTACAAATCACATACACAAATGGTTTAGATTTCCCTTACCTCTTTGCACCTCGTATAGTGCAATCGTTCCCCCGTATCACGGACTAGCCTCGCATTCCACTCTGGAACTCCCGAGCTGTCCAAACGATGTTAAAAACATCAATACTCAACATCACATAAACCTTAATTCTCAAAATCGAGCATAATTGCTCATAACACCTCAAATCCCTTGATTCTCGTAACTCAACCCTAAACTACAACCTCATTCTCAATATCTCAACGTTCGATATCTCTAATACCAATTATCTACACTAATTTACCACATTGTCTATATTTCCGTTTATAGCACAATCCTCAAAATTGCCACAATTTCCAAATATCGACATTAATCCAACTACATTACAATCTCATCAATCACTAATCATTCCTCAACTATTTCAACACAATTACAACCACCAATAACATCAAAATCAGCTCAAATATCAAGATCGAGGTTTAGAAATTACCCAAAGCTTGTGAGACGCACAACTCTCGCCTCGATCCGATTCGTCCTTCGATTTCCAAGTATGTTGTTCTCCCTTTGATGAGGAACAACTTCCCTTCCTACCACAATAGCTGATTCGGCCGAAAATGGGGGATTTGGAGGAGTGAGAAACTAGGTTTTCGGAAAAATAGAGGTTTGGAAGAGAGAGAAAGTGAGATTTCAGGAGAAAACACGGGTTCCTTATATAGACTGGAGGTAGGAGATCGATCTGCCTCTTGATGAGATCGATCTGTGTTTGAAATTTGGGGACGATCTGGGCAATTTTATGCCTAGGAGATCGATCTGTCGAGGGGTGAGATCGATCTCTTTATGGCTTTATGAGATCGATCTGCTACTAAGGAGATCGATCTTCTCCCCAAACAGAAGCATTTGGAGATCGATCTCCTCCTCATGAGATCGATCTTCTCTCAAATAGATTCATTTGGAGATCGATCTCTTCCTCATGAGATCGATCCCTTCTCAAACAGATTCATAAGGAGATCGATCTCTTCCATTGGAGATCGATCTGCTCTTCAAATTTCCCCTTCCTCGTCATTTTTAACTCACCAGATCGATCTCTCCTTCTCCCAGATCGATCTGTCCTCATGCTTCATGCTCATTTTACACACTTAACATATAAATCTCCAATTACAATTCCTACAATTCACTTAGCTCAATAAATTACACTTCAATTTATTATTACATCATTAGATATGTCTGAAATTCTCAGATCTCACATCCTCCCCACCTTAAAAAGAATTTGGTCCTCCAAATTCAGCTCAACTAGTCAAAATAGATGGGGGTATCTCTCCTTCATGAGACTCTCTAGTTCCCACGTCGCCTCTTCCCTTGAGTGATGCTTCCACAAGACTTTCACTAATGGGATGTTCTTGGTTCTCAGTACCTTCTCCTTTCTATCGAGAATCCGGACGGGTTCCTCAGTGTAGCTCATGTCCTCTTGTATGTCCATCTCGTCATACTCTATGATATGAGAAGGGTCTGGGTGGTACTTCCTCAACATAGATACATGAAAAACGTTGTGTATTCCGGACATCTGTGGGGGTAATGCTAATCTGTAAGCTACCTCACCCACTTTCTCAAGAATCTCAAATGGTCCTATGTATCGAGGACTCAATTTCCCCTTCTTCCCAAATCGCATGATACCCTTGCTCGGTGATACTCTCAGAAATACTGCATCACCAACATCAAATTCAAGTGGCCGTCTACGCGCATCCGCGTAGCTTTTCTGTCTACTCTGTGCAGCCCGTAACCTCTCACATATGAGTTTCACACTCTGTACGGCTTGCTCAACAAGCTCGGGGGCATTTATCTTTCTGTCACCGACTTCTTCCCAAGCTACAGGGGATCTACACCTCCTACCATATAGAGCCTCAAAAGGTGCCATTCTAATACTCGCATGATAGCTGTTATTGTACGCAAACTCTGCTAGGGGCAGGTGATCATCCCATGATCCCTTAAAATCCATCGTACACGCCCTCAACATATCCTCCAAGGTCTGAATAGTCCTCTCTGACTGACCATCTGTCTGAGGATGATAGGCGGTACTAAAACTCAATCTAGATCCCATGGACTCCTGAAACTGGGTCCAGAATCTGGAAGTAAATCGGGAATCTCTATCAGAAGTAATACTCACTGGAGCCCCATGTAATCTAGCTATCTCGCTGACATATAGCTCAGCTAAGGCATCCACAGTATCTGTGCTCTTGATGGCAAGGAAGTGGGCACTCTTGGTCAATCTATCCACAATGACCCATATCGCGTCACGACCTCTCCTGGTCCTCGGTAAACCCATAATGAAGTCCATAGTGACATGCTCCCATTTCCATGTAAGTACAGGTAAGGGCTGTAGTAGTCCTCCGGGCTTCCGATGCTCAGCTTTCACTTGCTGGCATACTAAACACCTGGCCACGTACTCTGCCACATCTCGCTTCATACCACTCCACCAATACACCTTTCTCAAGTCTCGGTACATCTTAGTACTTCCTGGGTGCATGGTGTATCGCGAGCAGTGGGATTCTCTCAATATCTGTCTCTTTATGGTATCATCGTCCGGTACACAAATCCGTCCTCTGAATCTCAACAATCCATCCTCACTGATGGTGAGATCCGACTGCGAACTCTGCTCAGCTTGGCTAACCATATCTATCAACCTCTGATCACTACGCTGCCCAGTTCTAATCTGATCCATGATCCTGGGCTCTATCCGCAAGCTAGCCAAAAATCCAGTCTCTACCTCTTTAACTCTGATCTGAAGTTCGGTGAAATGCTCTAACAAATCCAATTCCCTGATCATCATAGCAGATATCATACTCTTCCTGCTCAGGGCATCAGCTACCACATTCGCCTTACCCGGATGATATAGAATCTCGCAGTCATAATCCTTAAGGAGTTCCATCCATCTCCTTTGTCTCATGTTTAACTCTTTCTGATCAAAGAGATATCTCAAACTCTTGTGATCAGTGAAGATCTGGAATCTTTCCCCATATAAGTAATGTCGCCAGATCTTCAAAGCAAATACCACAGCGGCTAACTCCAAATCATGCGTGGGATAATTCCGCTCATGGTCTTTCAGTTGTCGCGATCCATATGCGACCACTCTTCCGTGCTGCATAAGCACACACCCCAATCCTTGGTGAGATGCATCACTATACACCGAGAATCCTCCTGATCCCTCGGGAATAGTTAACACAGGTGCCGCTGTCAATCTCCTCTTTAACTTTTGAAAACTGAGCTCACATTGATCAGTCCATATGAACGGAGTCTCCTTACGCGTAAGCTTAGTCAACGGAGCGGCAATCCTCGAGAATCCTTCCACAAATCTCTTGTAATACCCTGCCAAACCAAGGAAGCTTCGTATCTCAGTCACTATCCTCGGTCTTTCCCAATTAAGCACAGCTGCTATTTTACTCGGATCCACTGATACTCCTTCCTCTGAGACTACATGCCCAAGGAAAGCTATCCGGTTCAGCCAAAACTCGCACTTACTAAGCTTTCCGTACAATTGCTTATCTCGGAGTATCTGAAGTACTAACCACAAATGCTGTGCATGCTCCTCATACGACCGAGAGTACACCAGGATATCATCGATAAAGACTATCACAAACTTATCCAGATAGTCTCTGAACACCTCGTTCATCAATCTCATAAATGCTGCAGGGGCGTTCGTCAATCCAAAGGACATCACCAGAAATTCGTAATGGCCATACCTTGTCCTAAAGGCCGTCTTTGGAATATCTTCCTCCTTGATCCTCAATTGGTGATAGCCCGATCTCAAATCAATCTTAGAAAAGACTGATGCCCCTCTTAGCTGATCAAGTAGATCGTCAATCCTGGGCAGTGGGTATTTATTCTTCACCGTGGCTTTATTCAATAGCCGGTAGTCCACACATAATCTGAGACTACCATCCTTCTTCTTAACAAACAGTACTGGCGCTCCCCACGGCGAAACACTGGGTCTAATAAACCCTTGATCCAATAACTCCTGTAGTTGTTTCTTCAATTCCTCAAGTTCCACTAATGCCATCCTGTAGGGAGGTTTAGAGATCGGCTGAGTATCCGGTACCAAGTCAATGGTAAACTCCAGCTCTCTCTCTGGTGGTAAACCTGGCAATTCATCTGGGAAAACATCCAGAAATTCGCAAACCACAGGTATATCCTCAATCCTCGGGTGTTCCCGCTCATCGTCTGAGATGAGTGTCTCATAACCTTCATATGAATAATCACATTTAATACTCTCCAAAATAATGTTAAAATTCTCAAATTACTCACTAGAAATCCACATAATCATTTCCTCAATATCTCAATTGTACACTGTAAGGCTCAGGTAGGGAGAAAGTTACAATCTTAGTGTAGCAGTCTAAACTCACTCGATTAGTCGCCAACCAATCCATTCCCAGAATTACATCAAACCCATGTATACTCAACATGATTAGATCTGCTAACATCACTCTATCTCTCACCTTAATTTCACACCCTCTACAGATTAACTCGGTTCTCTGGGATTCACGCATAGGGGTATTTACATGTAGTATATATTCTAGAGGTTCAAACTTCAAGTTTAATCTACATGCAAAATGCTCAGAAATAAACGAATGCGTGGATCCTGAATCAATCAACACATGAGCCTCATAATTACAGACAGAGAGTGTACCTCTTATAGTTTCTGTCGAAGCGTCTGCGGTCTCCTTATCCAGGGCAAACACTCGTCCCTTTGCCACAGGTTTCTTCCCTTTCTCTGCCGCAGTGGCCCGTCTCCGGGGATCCACTCTCTGAGGCTGTTGTCTAATGGGCTCCGAAGCATGTGGTATCTGAGGTTGGGGATAGTCTTTCACTCTGTGACCCATGTCACCACATCTGAAACATCCATGGATCGACCCAGTACAACTTCCCTCATGCGATCGGCCACAATCTCTACAAATCCTCATCCCCGGCCTGACATATCGGGGGGCCTCCTTGATAATAGGATAGGCTCTGGGTCTCTCCAATCTGTCTTTCTGCACTTCAATCCTTCCTCTTCTGAAGGAACCTCTCCGAGCCTCTGACTGGAAAAGTGCTGGCCTCTTGCCCTTATCTCTATTCACCGCTCTGAGCTCATTCTGGGATTGTACCATCTCAATCCCTCTTTCAACCTCTTGTGCTCGTCTCAGAGCATCTCCAAACTCGGTAATACATAGCCCCATCAGTCTATCTCTAATAACGGGCTTCAACCCATACACAAACTTCTCTGTGCGGAGCTCTTCACTCTTGAAGGTCTCTGGGTCATATCTCAGTAGTGCGGTGAACTGGCTCTCATAGTCATCCACCGACATGTCACCCTGTACCAAACTCAAAAACTCGGCCTGTTTCCTTCTCTGGGCGGCTCGTGGTACATATTGGGTTCTAAAAGCTGTCTGGAACTCTTCCCAACCAATCACATCCTGGTGGGACATCAAGATACCCTGGGTAGTACTCCACCAATCTCGAGCTCTCCCCTTCAGCATATAAGCACTCATACTGACTCTCTCAGCATCGGTGCACCCCAGTAAATCAAATATAACTCTCAACTCCATCAACCACTCCTCAGCCTCTGTAGGATCCTTCTTTCCCTTAAATGCGGGTGGATTCATCTTCAGAAATTCCTTTAGTCGGACCTTACTTCTGTCCTCAGGCTGAGTGACGGGAGGCACTGGGGGTATGGGAGGTCCTGGTGGTGGTGTAGGGGTAGTATCTGAGGCATTAACTCCAAAGTGTTGCGCGAATAACGCTGCCATCTGCTCAAAACCTTGCCTCACATCGGTCTCAATCCGATTAAATCGAGAGTTAGGACTCTCTGGTTGTGGGACAGGTGGCGGAGGGGACTCTGCCTGCCTCCTCGAACGACCTCGTCGTTTACTCATTCTCAATCTCAACTCGTCTCCTGCGCGTACATATCACAATCGATTGAAATCTCAATCCTCAATTTCAGTTCATGACCAGACTATTACAGACACTTGGGATGTATTCTATTTCACTTAACCGACACTGACAGTACTAGACACCGTAAGCTCTGATACCAAGAAAACTCTGTCACGCCCCGAATATGAGGAAAATAGGGCAAATTTAAAACTTTTTACTCGTTAATTCACAAATAAAGAGTGCATTCCTGTGCAGTGTCATACATCATCATAATTATCATGCCTCAGGATCTCATCATGATATAACAAATATTGTATTATACCCATTACTCGATTACAAGTTAATTAATCCTAATACATCCCATATAATGTCATACATCAAGTGTTTGTAATTACAATAATAGTCTGGGTACATGAAAAGATAAATATACCTCAAAGTACAAAATATATAGCCTGGAGCTCGGATCCTCCACTAGCCACTACTCCGTACGTTGCAGGGAAGTCCTTATTCACTTGAAGAACTCTGGGGGGAAAGAAAAACAGGGTGAGCTTCTAAATCGCTCAGTAAGGGGGGTAGGGGACTCATTTCATAAACCAAAATGCACATCACAAAGCATTTATTTGTATGTGAAACTCATTTGAAAACCATAGCATGAAAATACTCAAAACAACACTCTCATGTGTCAAGTCATGTGAAAACATGAAGTAAAAAGGCTCACTCTAGAGCAAAACAAAGCATGTGAAAATACGCATTAAACGCTTTCTCAAATAACGTGGCATAGCCACTGATTTAAAATCACTCGTGGCATCGCCACAAAACACACGTGGCAAAGCCACCGAATTATTTTCTCACGTGGCATAGCCACAAAACACACGTGGCAAAGCCACTGAATTATTTTCTCACGTGACATAGCCACAAAACACACGTGGCAAAGCCACTGAATTATTTTCTCACGTGGCATAGCCACAAAATAGGGTTTCTCAACGTGGCACTGCCACCAATGGGGTATAACGTGGCACAGCCACCAAGGGGGTATCTCAACGTGGCACAGCCACCAATGGGGTTTTCTCAACGTGGCACAGCCACCAATGGGGTATACGTGGCACAGCCACCAATGGGGTTTTCTCAACGTGGCACAGCCACCAATGGGGTATACGTGGCAAAGCCACCAATGGGTTTCTCAACGTGGCACAGCCACCAATGGGGTATACGTGGCACAGCCACCAATGGGTTTCTCAACGTGGCACAGCCACCAATGGGGTTTTCTCAACGTGGCACAGCCACCAATGGGGTATACGTGGCACAGCCACCAATGGGGTTTTCTCAACGTGGCACAGCCACCAATGGGGTATACGTGGCACAGCCACCAATGGGATTTTCTCAACGTGGCACAGCCACCAATGGGGTTTTCTCAACGTGGCACAGCCACCAATGGGGTATACGTGGCACAGCCACCAATGGGGTTTTCTCAACGTTACCAGAATGGAGAAGAAATCGGGCTTACATGCTACCAGAGCAATGCCCGGTGTGTACTCACAACTACACACCTAAGTCTTATCACATAAGACGGGTTTGCCTTCACGTAGAACTCGTAATGGTTTCTCTCTCATAAAACTCATTTGAAAACCGTTTTGTACTCAACACAAAACGTAATAAAAACCGAGTTCTAATCGGCAAAGCACACGCACACATTTCTCAAATCTCAATGTTGCCTTAACGTAGAGCCCAGTTATAAACTCATAAAACATTGGGCTCCAACCGGCTATAAAATCGTGTGCAAGTTAATCTCAACACAAAAACACTCAACATGCTTGTTTATAAATCATAAATCATGCTATAACAGTTTACAAATCACATACACAAATGGTTTAGATTTCCCTTACCTCTTTGCACCTCGTATAGTGCAATCGTTCCCCCGTATCACGGACTAGCCTCGCATTCCACTCTGGAACTCCCGAGCTGTCCAAACGATGTTAAAAACATCAATACTCAACATCACATAAACCTTAATTCTCAAAATCGAGCATAATTGCTCATAACACCTCAAATCCCTTGATTCTCGTAACTCAACCCTAAACTACAACCTCATTCTCAATATCTTAACGTTCGATATCTCTAATACTAATTATCTACACTAATTTACCACCTTGTCTATATTTTCGTTTATAGCACAATCCTCAAAATTGCCACAATTTCCAAATATCGACATTAATCCAACTACATTACAATCTCATCAATCACTAATCATTCCTCAACTATTTCAACACAATTACAACCACCAATAACATCAAAATCAGCTCAAATATCAAGATCGAGGTTTAGAAATTACCCAAAGCTTGTGAGACGCACAACTTTCGCCTCGATCCGATTCGTCCTTCGATTTCCAAGTATGTTGTTCTCCCTTTGATGAGGAACAACTTCCCTTCCTACCACAATAGCTGATTCGGTCGGAAATAGGGGATTTGGAGGAGTGAGAAACTAGGTTTTCAGAAAAATGGAGGTTTGGAAGAGAGAGAAAGTGAGATTTCAGGAGAAAACACGGGTTCCTTATATAGACTGGAGGTAGGAGATCGATCTGCCTCTTGATGAGATCGATCTGTGTTTGAAATTTGGGGACGATCTGGGCAATTTTATGCCTAGGAGATCGATCTCTTTATGGCTTTATGAGATCGATCTCTTTATGGCTTTATGAGATCGATCTGCTCCTAAGGAGATCGATCTTCTCCCCAAACAGAAGCATTTGGAGATCGATCTCCTCCTCATGAGATCGATCTTCTCTCAAACAGATTCATTTGGAGATCGATCTCTTCCTCATGAGATCGATCCCTTCTCAAACAGATTCATAAGGAGATCGATCTCTTCCATTGGAGATCGATCTGCTCTTCAAATTTCCCCTTCCTCGTCATTTTTAACTCACCAGATCGATCTCTCCTTCTCCCAGATCGATCTGTCCTCATGCTTCATGCTCATTTTACACACTTAACATATAAATCTCCAATTACAATTCCTACAATTCACTTAGCTCAATAAATTACACTTCAATTTATTATTACATCATTAGATATGTCTGAAATTCTCAGATCTCACAATCTTCCACATATACTTGTATCAGTCGGTTGTTTGATTGCTAGTAGATTTGGTAGTTATGTCCTTCTCTGGAAAAAAGACATTATATTTAGGCAGATGTTGTGAGTATTCAGCTGCTAAGAGGGCAGATATTATCAAGGCATCTAATCATTTGTCAAACTTTGCATTCAAGGCCATTTTGAGAACAAAAAGTCATTATTATTTATAAACTCAAAACCAAGCCTGCCAACCAAGTCAAACCCAAAAACAAAGTAAAGTAAATTATTGTGGGTTTATGATATTGTGGTTGTTGATGTGATTGGAAAGCATGATTGTTAGTTGTGGATAACTAAGGTTGTTGAGATGATTTAATATGCATGAATTGTATTGAGGATTTGGACTGTTATATAGTATTATTTGCAGGTTGGGTACAGACAAATTGCAGTTGTTATGCTGCCGAAATTTCTAAAGAAACTTAAGACTTTAAATAAAATCCTCCACATATTCGGTTAAAAGGATTTAAACCTAGATATATTAATGTTAGCTAATTTGATTTATTTTGTAATAATTTAATTATTTAGTTTATTTATTTTAGTAATTGTAGATGTTAAATTTTGTTATATGTACGTTACATACTAACAATGTTTATTTCTTTTTTACTCCAGGTTTTATTTTCAAATTCAACTGTCATATACGACATACATTAAAAGTACATTTAATTTAAATTCCATGTTTATAATATGTATTACAAAAATATTTATGTATTTTTTAGTTGTATATATTATTTGAAAATTAATAAATAATTAAAGTAAATATGAATGGAGGATAAATAGGTATTTTTTTAATGAACAGTTAAGGTTTAGGGTTATTTAGGGTTATTCATTCTTGAGGCACAAAATTAAAAGAATTATTATAAAATTTTCCAATGATTTGCTCAAGTTAAAAAATTTGATTTGAATTAATTGACAAAAATTATTTAGTGATAAAGTCTAATTGTTATTCTATATTTTCAGATATTGTATTTTGTGTGAAAAATGGATAAGGATAGATCTTGGATGTATTGTTGATTAGATGTAGATGGATTCATTAGAGATGATTATTTGAATGAAGTTGAAGAGTTTATTAGTTTTGCATTTTGTCATCTGGAGGTAGTTAGTGGAAATCAAATTAAATGTCCTTGTAGTAAATGTATGAATAAACAATTTTTGGAAGTCGACAAGGTGCGTAAACACCTTTATTACAAAGGTTTTGTTGTTGGGTATACCGCTTGGGATAAACACAGAGAAATTGAAGAAGGACAGTCATCGCGAAATGTAACTGAAACAGTTGATCCACTATCTGGGGTGAGACCTGTGGAACAAAATCTATATGTTAGAATGGTTATAGATGCTTTTCATATGGATGATGACATAGTTGGTAATTATGTGAACAATTCAAGAAGTGAGGAGCAACATCCAAATTCATCTGCTACATACTTCTATTCTCTCTTGAATGATGCGGATGAACCACTATGATCTGGTTGTTCAATGCACACAACATTATCGGCTGTTTCACAACTTTTGAACTGGAAGCTAGAGTTTAATATAAGTGAAGCATGCTTCAATCATTTGTTGGGGATTATGAAGCCTATGTTACCAGAAGATGATAATTTGCCACAAACCTCCTATGAAATGAATAAGAAGCTAGAAAAATTGGGTCTTAGTTATGTTAAAATATATGCATGCAAGAATAATTGTATATTGTTTGATAAAGAATATACAAAGCAAGAGTATTGTCAAATATGTGGTCATCCTCGATATAAACCTATCTCAACAGTTGGTGGACAAGGAAAAAGGAAACCTTATACGGTTTTACATTATTTGCCTTTAATTCCGAGGTTGCAAAGACTTTTTATGTCATCAGTAACTGCTAAGTTTATGACAGAATCGGTTGATGGAAAAAGAAAGAACGATAACAAAGCATACAAGCGGTTCTGTATCTTTTTCGGTCCATGAATATAGGATGGTAAGTCCAAATAATAAAATGTATTTTACTTTTTTATTTCTTTTAATGTAATTTTTATTCCTTACAAGAATTTCATATCTTTCTATGAAAAATTGCATATCTTTTAATGTAGGCGCAAAGTCTAGGTCGAGCACCGACATATAAAGAATTGTTTGATCGAACACATAGACGCTTAGGTAGAGATGGTGATTATGTGGACAACAAGTCAAAATCTGTCAGTGTACGTAATGCATTCTATTGGCTTCTAATATGGTTTTATCGTTATTAAAGTTTACTGTTTAATAGCCTTCTTCTAATTACATTGTAAGAAAAGTACATTTCATTGACTCAGAAATACGGCGAGGATATAAGCACCGATCCTCATTTTGATCGAGCTGTATTGTCACGACCCAAATTACCTAAAAATCAGAGTAAATTTTTTGTTTTTTCATTTATTATTTAATTCTTACTTTTCTCTCATCGTGACTATCCTATAAACAGTTGGGCTATGATTTGGTGTAAGTCGCCTCTCACCTATTTACCATTCCATTTCCATAATCACATTCATATATCAGAGTTTACTATCTTTTGACTTTAATTAAATACACACACAATGGTATTTATAACCCTACATCCCCGACATCATATCTGTTTACAGTACTGTGTATTACATATTTAGATATAAAACTATACAAATGTGTATACCTGTCTCTCAATGGGAAGTAGCGAATACCAAGAATGCAAGTCCTTAACCGCTCACTAACTACTGCGAGTGCTCTGAAAAGATGAGAAAATAAGGGGGTAAGCAAACCACACGCTCAGTAAGACAATTATGAAAGTAAGTAGATAGCTCCACTATCTACATGCTCATAATGCCATGCCCTTAAAATCTATTTCTTTTCATTAAAATCTCAAGCACAAAACTATGCATATATCCATGACATAGTTTATCAAAACTATTTGTGTCACGCCCCGGAAGTGCGGAAAATAAGGCTAATTTAAAACTTTTATTCATTCATTCACAATTAAGAGTGCATTCCTGTGCAGTGTCATACATCATCACCTATATTATACCTCAGGATCTCGTCATTGAATAGTATATATTATATCATATACCTTACTTGATCTCAAGTTAATTAATCCTAATACATCTCATACAATGTTATACATCAAGTGTCTGTAATTACAGTAATTGTCTGGGTACATGAAAAGATAAAAGATACCTCAAATACAATATATAGCTTGGAGCTCAAGTCCTCCACTAGCCACTACTCCGTACGTCGCAGGAAAACCCTTTTCACTTGAAGAAATCTGGGGGGCAAAGAAAACAGGGTGAGCTTCTAAATCGCTCAGTAAAGGGGGTAAGGGACTCATTTCATAAACTAAAATGCACATCACAAAATATTTATTTGTATGTGAAACTCATTAATCTCATTTGAAAAACCATAACATGAAAGTACTCAAAATAACATTCTCATGTCTCAAATCATGTGAAAACATGAAGTAAAAAGGCTCAGTCTAGAGCAATAACAAAGCATGTGAAAATAATGCGATAAACGCTTTCTCAATTAATGTGATAAAATCACTGTAATAATAATGCACGTGGCACAGCCACTAAACACACGTGGCATAGCCACTGATTTAAATTCACACGTGGCATAGCCACTGGATAGGGTTTCACGTGGCAACGGCCACCAATTAGGGTTCTCACGTGGCAACGGCCACCAAATAGGGTTTCTCACGTGGCAACGGCCACCAAATAGGGTTTCTCACGTGGCAACGGTCACCAAATAGGGTTTTCACGTGGCATAGCCACTGGATAGGGTTTCACGTGGCAACGGCCACCAATTAGGGTTCTCACGTGGCAACGGCCACCAAATAGGGTTTCTCACGTGGCAACGGCCACCTAATAGGGTTTCTCACGTGGCAACGGTCACCAAATAGGGTTTTCACGTGGCAACGGCCACCAAATAGGGTTTCTCACGTGGCAACGGCCACCAAATGGGGTTTTTCACGTGGCAACGGCCACCAAGTATACGTGGCATAGCCACAGAATGAGTTATTCTCACGTTACCAGAACGGAGAAGAATCAGGCTTACATGCTACCAGAGCAATGCCCGGTGTGTACTCAGAATTACACACCTAAGTCTTAATCACATATGACTAGTTTGCGTTCACGTAGAACTCATAGTGGTTTTTCTCAAATAAAACTCATTTGAAAACCGTTTTGTACTCAACACAAAACATATTGAAACCGAGTCCCAACCGGTAAAACATGCACACATTTCTCAAATCTCAATATTGCCTTAACGTAGAGCCCAATTCATTACTCACACAAATTCGACGGTTTATAAAGCAATTTCACACTCAGCTTATAAACGCATAAAATAATGGGCTCCAACCGGCTATAAAAATCGTGTGCAATTATATCTCAACACAACACTCAACATGCTTGTTTTATAAACCACAAATCATGCTATAATAGTTTACAAATCACATACACAAATGGTTTAGATTTCCCTTACCTCTTTGCACCTCGTATAGTGCAATCGTTTCCCCCGTATCACGGACTAGCCTCGCATTCCACTCTGGAACTCCCGAGCTGTCCAAACGATGTTAAAACATCAATACTCAATTATCTCATCAACCACAATTCTCAAAATCGAGCATAATTGCTCATAACACCTCAAATCTCTTGATCCTCATAACTCTACCCCAAACTAGACTCTCATTTACAACATCTCAACGTTCTACATTTCTCATGCCAATTATCTATGCTAATTCACCACATTGTCTAAATTTCTATTTATAGCAAAAATTCCCAAAATTACTAAATATCATTATCACTCCAACCACATTGCAATTTCATCAATCCCCAATCATTTCTCAGCTATTTCAACACAATGACAACCACCATTATCATCAAAATCATCTCAAATATCAAGATCGAGGTTTAGAAATTACCCAAAGCTTGTGAAGAGCTTATCTCTTGCCTCGATTCGATCCGTCTTTCGATTTTCAAGTATGTTGTTCTCCCTTTGATGAGGAACAACTTTCCTTCTTGCCACAACTTCTGATTTGGCCGGAAATGGGTGTTTTGGATGAGTAAGAAAGCTAGGTTTCGGTGAAAATGGGGGTTGGAAGAGAGAGAAAGTGAGATTGCAGGAGAAAAACAGGGGTTCCTTATATAGGCTGAGGGTAGGAGATAGATCTGGCTCTTGATAAGATCGATCTGCATTTGAATTTTGGGACGATTTGGGGTAATTTATGCCTAGGAGATCGATCTGTCGAGGGGTGAGATCAATCTCTTTATGGCTTTAAGAGATCGATCTGCTCCTTGAGGAGATCGATCTTCTCCCAAACAGAATCATTTGGAGATCGATCTCTTCCTCATGAAATCGATCTTCTCTCAAACAGAATCATAAGGAGATCGATCCTCTTCCATTGGAGATCGATCTGCTCCTCAAATTCTTCCTTCCTTGTCATTTTTAACTCACCAGATCGATCTCTCCTTCTCCCAGATCGATCTGTCCTCATAACTTCACACTTATTTTAAACACTTAACATATAAATCTCCAATTATCATTCCCCAATTCACTTAGCTCAATAAATTACACTCCAAGTTCATATTACATCATTCAAATATATCTAAAATTCTCAGATCTCACATTCTCCCCACCTTAAAAGAATTTGGTCCTCCAAATTCAACTCAACTAGTTAAAGAGATGGGGGTATTTCTCCTTCATGAGGTTCTCTAGTTCCCACGTTGCCTCTTCCATTGAGTGATGTTTCCACAAAACTTTCACTAATGGGATGCTCTTAGTTCTCAGTACCTTTTCTCTTCTATCGAGAATCTGGACGGGTTCCTCAGTGTAGCTCATATCCTCTTGAATGTCCATCTCGTCATACTCTATGACATGAGAAGGGTTCGGGTGGTACTTCCTCAACATAGACACATGAAAAATATTGTGTGTTCCGGACATCTGTGGGGGTAATGCTAATCTGTAAGCTACCTCTCCCACTCTCTCAAGAATCTCGAATGGTCCTATGTATCGAGGATTCAATTTTCCTTTCTTCCCAAATCGCATGATACCCTTACTCGGTGATATTTTCAGAAATACTGCATCACCAACCTCAAACTCGAGTGGCCGTCTACGCACATCCGCGTAGCTTTTTTGTCTACTTTGTGCAGCCCGTAATCTCTCACATATGAGTTTCACACTCTGTACGGCTTGCTCAACAAGCTCGGGAGCATTTATCTTTCTGTCACTGACTTCTTCCCAAGCTACAGGGGATCTACACCTCCTACCATATAGAGCCTCAAAAGGTGCCATTCCAATACTCGCATGATAGCTGTTATTGTATGCAAACTCTGCTAGGGGCAGGTGATCATCCCATGATCCCTTAAAATCCATCGTACACGCCCTCAACATATCCTCCAGGGTCTGAATAGTCCTCTCTGACTGACCATCTGTCTGAGGATGATAGGCGGTATTAAAACTCAATCGAGATCCCATGGACTCCTAAAACTGGGTCCAAAATCTGGAAGTAAATCGGGAATCTCTATCAGAAGTAATACTCACTGGAGCCCCATGTAATCTAGATATCTCGTTGACATACAGCTCAGCTAAGGCATCCACAGTATCTATGCTCTTGATGGCAAGGAAGTGGGCACTCTTGGTCAGTCTATCCATTATAACCCATATAGCGTCACGACCTCTTCGGGTCCTCGGTAAACCCATAATAAAGTCCATAGTGACATGCTCCCATTTCCATGTAGGTACAGGTAAGGGCTGTAGTAGTCCTCCGGGGTTCCGATGCTCAGCTTTCACTTGCTGGCATACTAAACACCTGGCCACATACTCTGCCACGTCTCGCTTCATACCACTCCACCAATACACCTTTCTCAAGTCTCGTTACATCTTAGTACTCCCTGGGTGCATGGTGTATCGCGATCAGTGGGATTCTCTCAGTATCTGTCTCTTCAGGGTATCATCGTCCGGTACACAAATCCGTCCTCTGAACCTCAATAATCCATCCTCACTGATGGTGAGATCCGACTACGAACTCTGCTCAGCTTGGCTAATCATATCTATCAATCTCTGATCACTGCTCGCCCAGTTCTAATTTGATCCATGATCCTGGGCTCTATTCGCAAGCTAGCCAAAAATTCAGTCTCTATCTCTTTAACTCTGATTCGAAGTTCCGTAAACTGCTCCAGTAAATCCCATTCCCTGATCATCATAGCAGACATCATACTCTTCCTGCTCAGGGCATCAGCAACTACATTCGCCTTGCCCAGATGATATAGAATCTCGCAGTCATAATCCTTAAGGAGTTCCATCCATCTCCTTTGTCTCATGTTTAACTCTTTCTGATCAAAGAGATATCTCAAACTCTTGTGATCAGTGAAGATCTGGAATCTTTTCCCATATAAGTAGTGTCGCCAGATCTTCAAAGCAAATACCACAGTGGCTAACTCAAAGTCATGCATGGGGTAATTTCGCTCATAGTCTTTCAGCTGTCGCGATCCATATGCGACCACTCTTCCGTGCTGCATAAGCACACACCCCAATCCTTGATGAGATGCATCACTATACACCGAAAATCCTCCTGATCCCTCAAGAATAGTTAACACGGGTGCCGCTGTCAACCTCCTCTTTAATTCCTGAAAACTGAGCTCACATTGATCAGTCCATATAAATGGAGTCTCTTTGCGGGTGAGCTTAGTCAAAGGGGCGGCAATTCGGGAAAATCCTTCCACAAATCTTCTGTAATACCCTGCCAAACCAAGGAAGCTTCGTACCTCAGTAACTGTCCTTGGTCTCTCCCAATTAAGCACAGCCTCCACCTTGCTTGAGTCCACTGATACTCCTTCCTCTGAGACTATATGACCAAGGAAAGCTATCCGATCCAGCCAAAACTCACACTTACTAAGCTTCCCATATAATTGCTTATCTCGGAGTATCTGAAGTACTAACCACAAATGCTGTGCATGCTCCTCATACGACTGAGAGTATACCAGGATATCATCAATAAAGACTATCACAAATTTATCCAAATAGTCTCTGAAGACCTCGTTCATCAATCTCATAAATGCTGCAGGGGTGTTCGTCAATCCAAAGGACATCACCAGAAATTCGTAATGGCCATACCTCATCCTGAAGGCCGTCTTTGGAATATCTTCTTCCTTGATCCTCAATTGGTGATAGCCCGATCTCAAATCAATCTTAGAAAAGATTGATGCCCCTCTCAGCTAATCAAGTAGATCATCAATGCTGGGCAATGGGTATTTATTCTTCACCGTGGCTTTATTCAACAGCCGATAGTCTACGCATAATCTGAGACTACCATCCTTCTTCTTGACAAATAAAACCTGTGCTCCCCACGGTGAAACGCTGGGCCTAATGAACCCTTGATCCAAAAACTCCTGTAGTTGTTTCTTCAATTTCTCAAGTTCCACTAATGCCATCCTGTAGGGAGGTTTAGAGATCGGCTGAGTATCTGGTACCAAATCAATGGTAAACTCTAGCTCTCTCTCTGGTGGTAAACCTGGCAGTTTATCTGGGAAAACATCCGAAAATTCGTAAACCACAGGTATATCCTCAATCCTCGGATGTTCCTGCTCATCGTCTGAGATGAGTGTCTCATAACCTTCACATGAACAATCATATTTAATATTCTCCAAAATAATATTAAAATTCTCAAATTACTTACTAGAATTCCACATATTCATTTCCTTAATCTCTCAATCGTACACTGTAAGGTTCAGGTAGGGAGAAAGTTACAATCTTAGTGTAGCAATCTAAGCTCACTCGATTGGCTGCCAACCAATCCATTCCCAAAATTACATCAAATCCATGTATATTCAACATGATTAAATCTGCTAACATCACTCTATCTCATACCTTTATCTCACATCCTCTACAGATTAACTCAGTTCTTTGGGATTCACGCATAGGGGTATTTACATGTAGTATATATTCTAGAGGTTCAAACTTCAAGTTTAATCTACATGCAAAATGCTCAGAAATAAACGAATGCGTGGATCCTGAATCAATCAACACATGAGCCTTATGATTACAGACAGAGAGTGTACCTCTTATAGTTTCTACAGAAGTGTCAGCAGTCTCCTTATCTAGGACAAACACACGTCCCTGGGTAACAGGTCTCTTTCCTTTCTCTACAGAGTGGTCCGTCTCGGGGGATTCACTCTCTGAGGCTGTTGTCTAGTGGGCTCCAATACATGTGGCTTTTGAGGTTGAGGGCAATCCTTCACCTTGTGACCCATGTCTCCACATCTAAAACATCCATGGATCGACCCCGTACAACTTCCCTCATGCATTAGGCCATAATTTCTGCAAAACCTTGTCTCTGGCCTGACATCTCGAGGGGTCTCTCTAATATTAGGGTACCCTCTGGGTCTCTCTAATCTGCCCTTCTGTACCTCAATCCTTCCTCTTCTGAAGGAACCTCTCCGAGCCTCTGTTTGGAAAATCGCTGGCCTCTTGCCCTTATCTCTATTCACCGCTTTGAGCTCATTTAGGGATTGTACCATTTCAATTCCTCTTTCAATCTCTTGTGCTCGTCTCAGAGCATCTCTAAACTCAGTAATACATAGCCCTATCAATCTATCTCTGATGATGGGCTTCAATCCATACACAAACTTCTCTGTGCGGAGCTCTTCACTCTTGAAGGTCTCTGGATCATATCTCAATAGCGCTGTGAATTGGCTCTCATAGTCATCCACAGACATGTCACCCTATACCAAACTCAAAAACTCGGCCTGTTTCTTTCTCTAGGCGGATCGTGGTACATATTGGGTCCTAAAGGCTATCTGAAACTCTTCCCAACCAATCACATCCTGGCGGGATATCAGAATACCCTGGGTAGTACCCCACCAATCTCGAGCTCTCCCTTTCAACATATAGATACTCATACTGACCCTCTCAGCATCGGTGCACCCCAGATAATCAAATATAATTCTCAACTCCGTCAGCCACTCCTCAGCCTCTGTAGGATCCTTCTTTCCCCTAAACACGGGTGGATTCATCTTCATAAAATCCTTCAGTCGGACCATACTTCTATTATCAGGCTGAGTGACGGGAGGTATTGGGGGTATGAGAGGTCCTTGTGGTGGTGTAGGAGTAGTACCCGAGGCGTTAACTCCAAACTGTTGCGTGAATAACGCTGCCATCTACTCAAAACCTTGCCTCACATCGGTCTCAATCCGATTAAATAGAGAGTTAGGACTCTCTGATTGTGGGACAGGTGGTGGACGGGACTCTGTTTGCCTCCTCGAACGACCTCGTCATCCACTCATTCTCTACCTTAACTCGTCTCCTGCGCGTACATATCAGAATCGATTGAAATCTCAATCCTCAATTTCAGTTCATGACCAAACTATTACAGACACTTGGGATGTATTCTATTTCACTTAACCGACACTGACAGTACTAGACACCCTAAGCTCTGATACCAAGAAAACTCTGTCACGCCCCGGAAGTGCGAAAAATAGGGCTAATTTAAAACTTTTTATTCATTCATTCACAATTAAGAGTGCATTCCTGTGCAGTGTCATACATCATCACCTATATTATACCTCAGGATTTCGTCATTGAATAGTATATATTATATCATATACCTTACTTGATCTCAAATTAATTAATCCTAATACATCCCATACAATGTTATACATCAAGTGTCTGCAATTACAGTAATTGTCTGGGTACATGAAAAGATAAAAGATACCCCAAATACAATATATGGCCTGGAGCTCAAGTCCTCCACTAGCCACTACTCTGTACGTCGCAGGAAAACCCTTTTCACTTGAAGAAATCTGGGGGGGAAAGAAAACAGGGTGAGCTTCTAAATCGCTCAGTAAAGGGGGTAAGGGACTCATTTCATAAACCAAAATGCACATCACAAAATATTTATTTGTATGTGAAACTCATTAATCTCATTTGAAAAACCATAACATGAAAGTACTCAAAATGACATTCTTATGTCTCAAATCATGTGAAAACATGAAGTAAAAAGGCTCAGTCTAGAGCAATAACAAAGCATGTGAAAATAATGCGATAAACGCTTTCTCAATTAACGTGATAAAATCACTGTAATAATAATGCACGTGGCACAGCCACTAAACACACGTGGCATAGCCACTGATTTAAATTCACACGTGGCATAGCCACTGATTTAAATTCACACGTGGCATAGCCACTAAACACATGTGGCATAGCCACTTATTTAAATTCACACGTGGCATAGCCACTGGATAGGGTTTCACGTGGCAACGGCCACCAATTAGGGTTCTCACGTGGCAACGACCACCAAATAGGGTTTCTCACGTGGCAACGGCCATCAAATAGGGTTTCTCACGTGGCAACGGCCACCAAATAGGGTTTTCACGTGGCAACGGCCACCAAATAGGGTTTTCACGTGGCAACGGCCACCAAAGGGGGTTTCTCACGTGGCAACGGCCACCAAGTATACATGGCATAGCCACAGAATGGGTTATTCTCACGTTACCAGAACGGAGAAGAATCGGGCTTACATGCTACCAGAGCAATGCTCGGTGTGTACTCAGAATTACACACCTAAGTCTTAATCACATAAGACTAGTTTGCCTTCACGTAGAACTCATAGTGGTTTTTCTCACATAAAACTCATTTGAAAATCGTTTTGTACTCAACACAAAACATATTGAAACCGAGTCCCAACCGGCAAAACACGCACACATTTCTCAAATCTCAATATTGCCTTAACGTAGAACCCAATTCATTACTCACACAAATTCGATGGTTTATAAAGCAATTTCACACTCAGCTTATAAACGAATAAAATAATAGGCTCCAACCGGCTATAAAAATCGTGTGCAATTATATCTCAACACAACACTCAACATGCTTGTTTTATAAACCACAAATCATGCTATAATAGTTTACAAATCACATACACAAATGGTTTAGATTTCCCTTACCTCTTTGCACCTCGTATAGTGCAATCGTTTCCCCCGTATCACGGACTAGCCTCGCATTCCACTCTGGAACTCCCGAGCTGTCCAAACGATATTAAAACATCAATACTCAATTATCTCATCAACCTCAATTCTCAAAATCGAGCATAATTGCTCATAACACCTCAAATCTCTTGATCCTCGTAACTCTACCCCAAACTAGACTCTCATTCACAACATCTCAACGTTCTACATTTCTCATGCCAATTATCTATGCTAATTCACCACATTGTCTAAATTTCTATTTATAGCACAAATTCTCAAAATTGCTAAATATCATTATCACTCCAACCACATTGCAATTTCATCAATCCCCAATCATTTCTCAGCTATTTCAACACAATGACAATCACCATTATCATCAAAATCATCTCAAATATCAAGATCAAGGTTTAGAAATTACCGAAAGCTTGTGAAGAGCTTATCTCTTGCCTCGATTCTATCCGTCTTTCGATTTCCAAGTATGTTGTTCTCCCTTTGATGAGGAACAACTTTCCTTCTTGCCACAACTTCTGATTTGGCCAAAAATGGGTGTTTTGGATGAGTGAGAAAGCTAGGTTTCGGTGAAAATGGGGGTTAGAAGAGAGAGAAAGTGAGATTACAGGAGAAAAACAGGGGTTCCTTATATAGGCTGAGGGTAGAAGATCGATCTGGCTCTTGATAAGATCGATCTGCATTTGAATTTTGGGACGATTTGGGGTAATTTATGCCTAGGAGATCGATCTGTCGAGGGGTGAGATCAATCTCTTTATGGCTTTATGAGATCGATCTGCTCCTTGAGGAGATCGATCTTCTCCCAAACAGAATCATTTGGAGATCGATCTCTTCCTCATGAGATCGATCTTCTCTCAAACAGAATCATAAGGAGATCGATCCTCTTCCATTGGAGATCGATCTGCTCCTCAAATTCTTCCTTCCTTGTCATTTTTAACTCACCAGATCGATCTCTCCTTCTCCCAGATCGATCTGTCCTCATAACTTCACACTTATTTTAAACACTTAACATATAAATCTTCAATTATCATTCCCCAATTCACTTAGCTCAATAAATTACACTCCAAGTTCATATTACATCATTCAAATATATCTAAAATTCTCAGATCTCACATCCTCCCCACCTTAAAAGAATTTGGTCCTCCAAATTCAACTCAACTAGTTAAAGAGATGGGGGTATTTCTCCTTCATGAGGTTCTCTAGTTCCCATGTTACCTCTTCCATTGAGTGATCGATCTAAAATATATCTAAAATTCTCAGATCTTACAATTTGTGCATCTAGAAAGCATGTAATTCATGCATCAATAGCATTTTATGTGACATCCTTAAATCATAATTAGCATGAAGTAAAACAAGATCATGCATTCTTTCATGTCATGTAAGACAAATCATGAATTTGAAATGAAAGCATGGAAAACACCGTCATGCTACTGCATTTAAATCATTTCATTAAAACTGCAGTATAAATTAACCCTTCCGAGTCAATCATCTCATAAAACAATTAATTAAAATTCATTAGAAAACTTCGGTTATAAAACCACCCTTCTTTTAGGGTCACATATCATAAAATCCTCTAAAACATATATTAGCATATTAAAACAAATCATAAAATCGGGGGCCTAACCCCTCCCTCGGGTCTACCCTGGTCTATGGACCAATAGTTATATCATGTGAGACATGTAGGCGACTATCAGTAACAACATAAGACTATAGCCATAACCTCGTGATCCCTGGCAACATGGTACCTAGTGTACGGCGTATCAGACCTGAAACAGGAGGTGGGTCGGTCCTACCCACCAGAACAGCATAACATCAGGATTGCGAGGGCAAGGCTTACTGCCTCGTGGCTAATGCCACTCCACTCCAACAATCCCCACGGTACAGCGTACTCCGCGTGACATACACGATACAACGTACTCTGTGAACCCAAGCTCAGTTAGGGGTGCCTGCAATAGGTCTTATCCACCCATATCATCTCTGTCTCAGTATGCACGTGTGAGCATATCATTTCACTGTGACAAACAGTCTACAAGAGGCTCCAACACGACTATATGCATGTCATATAAATCCCTGTGCGAGCGAAACTCTAGCACGGCTTCATGCATATTCATGATATCAAAAAATCTCATGCGAGCGAAGTTCTAGCACGGTTTCATAAAAATCAGTAAAATCTGCATACGAATATGCATCTATTCATTTACAGATTAATGTTGGTGGATCTCTTCTTTGATTTTTTGATTGAGGCTATCTTAATTAAATTATTTTCTTGTGAGAGCTTTGTTTCTTTTTCGTGAAAATGGGTAATGTCCTGAACAAACTTCTTTTACTTGGTAGGGGCTGCATTATAAGGTAAAATGCTGCAGATATGTTACTTATATAAATTGTTCGGTTCTTGTGATGACTGCAGTATGTAATCATAGACTATATTGGAGCTATGCTTTAATCACTTGTAAATGTTTATAGAAGATATCGGAGCTTGTCCATTTGTCTCTTATCACTTGTAATGCTGATTGCAGAAGCCATTGACACCATCAATGATAAGCCAATGTTGCATCTGTTACTATTTGTCTTTATGATCAACCAAATTTTATTTATTATTTAATATATTATATTTATCATTTGTTATTAATTGTTTATTGCAGCTTCAAGTGACTCAAACTCACCATCAACACAAACACCCTCTACACAAGATTTGGATTGAGAGCTATGAGATGAACTTGTACCAGTGATTTCCTATATCTGGTATATTTTGTTTCAAAAATTCAAATGTGACCATCGTACTTTTTTTAAGCTTTTGGATTTAGACAATGTGGATTATGTTAGTTTTATTACATTTGGAACAGTAGTATTATTGGATTATGATTACATACTTTATTCAAGGTATTACATTTGAGATTCATTGCAAATTATCTTAGATCAATTATTTACTTTGCAATACTAGTTAAACTGGATTTTGCATGAGCAATATTATTTATATTTGATTATTTAAGAAAAATGTAAAAATTATTTAAATTTAAAGAAATTTGTCAATATTATTGCAACATTAAATATTTTATGACGTATTATTGTCATAGGTAACAATAACTTATGTCACCAATAGTGTGACAATTTATATATCGTCACCTAAAATTAAATTTTTAACCATCTTTAGTGACATTTAAAAGTTTTTATGACGTTAGTTATATGGTAACAAATTGATGTTTCGTCACCTTAAAATAAATTTTAATTTTTTTATGACGTTTGAGAAGTTTTTTACTAGCATATGTGACGAAAATATGTCACTTATAATTTGACGATTTAACATTTCGTCACATAAAATTAAAATTATCACCATCTTTAGTGACATTTGAGAGATTTTTTTACGTTACCTTACTATCACAGGTGACGATAATATATGTCACCTAAAGTGTGACGTCACTAATACTTATAATTTTATCACATATTTTGTGACGTTAACGGTATTTAGTGACGAATATTTGTATTAATTTATGACTTATTCGAACGTCACAAAAAAGTAATCATACCGTGACGTTGTTTATTATCGTCACGTTAGATTCGTGAATACGTGACGAAATAATAATATCGTCACATTTGATCTTTAGCGACGTGGCAAAGGTGACGAACGTCGTGACAACATAATTTTCGTCATAAAAAAATATTGGTGACGAAAAATTAATATATTGTGACATTAGTTCATGCGTCACAAATTGCTAAATTTGTTGTAGTGACTACTTTTAAATGAGTTATAAATCCATATAAAACTTCGTGCGAGTAAGCTCCAGCATGGTGTTATGCATTAATAAATCAAATCTCGTGCGAGTTACACTCTAG
This sequence comes from Firmiana major, assembly GCA_033439115.1. Classification (NCBI taxonomy): domain Eukaryota; kingdom Viridiplantae; phylum Streptophyta; class Magnoliopsida; order Malvales; family Malvaceae; genus Firmiana; species Firmiana major. The sequence goes on along the minus strand of CM065913.1, from coordinate 3,190,642 downwards.
CACGGCTTTTATGCAATATCATATCAAAATTGGATGCGAGCTAGGCTCTAGCACCTCTCATGCATGTCAAATCATTAAAACTAGTGCGAGCAATTGCTCCAGCATCTTTTTATGCATTTTCAGTCAAAACCGTCAAAACAGGGTGCGAGCTAAGCTCCAGCACCTCTAATGCATTTCACAATAGTCAACTTAGTGCGAGCAACCGCTCAAGCACATTTTTATGCACACTCACAAATGCATATATAGTGCGAGCTATGCGCCAGCACTATCTGTTTCAATATAAACTTGATAGTTGGTCGTTTTCCAAAGAAATTTCATTTAAATATAAATAACACCTACGTAGTGTTATCTTGTGAAATTTATACAATTACTGGCCAATCTACCGAGTTGCTTTGATTAAGACCAACAAAGTCCTTAATTCAAAAAATTCCTTAAATCATGCATTTCATACATGTCATGCTTTCACCATCCTTAGGTGAACTTTCCTCAGTAGGGGTAAAATAGTCTTTTTCTATTTCGAGTCCTTAAAATCTTTAAACCATTTTTAGGACTTTTATACAATATCAATGTATACATACATATTCAGTGTATACAAAAGCTATTAAATTATGCATAGCTACCTCTAGCTACTCACACAATTCCCTTACCTCATTCTTCTGTGCAGTTTGACATTCCCACTGATGACTCGTCACGCAGTCCGATTTGCTCCCAATCCAATCTGCGGAACTGTGGATAAATATTCATCAGGTCAAATATAATATATGTAATTGTATTTCATATGTTCTGGGCTTAATTTAAATCATTGGGCTCGTTTACTCATATTGGGCTTGATTGCACCTTAATGGGCCTTAATCGACCTTAAGCCCGTTTTTTACTGACTATTCACATTATCGAGGCCTATTGGGCTCATTGGGCCCATCAATATATATTGAGCCTCGTTCTAAACTCTCGAATAGCTTAATTAATTATTTACGATAATTTATCCAATTTTCAGAATATAATTCATTTTATGCAAAAATTAAATCTGTAATTTATCTAACATGTATAATGATGCAAATTGTCGTAAATAAGGATTACTTACCCATGATTGCATGATAGTATGCAAATCGAGGCTGTCTCGAGCTCTCGTTTGACGTCAATTGTCGAGCTACACAATTTAATATTTTCGTTCGAGTAAACTTTCAGTCGAATATTAATCAAATTAAATATTTTGAAATTTAAATCGATCAATTCGACCGCTTACCGAGTTACCCGTAGCTCGATTGCATCACTAAAATTTTTCCCCAATTTTTCCTCTTTTCTTTTTCCCATTTGTCTCTTTCTTTTCTTTTCTTTTCTTTTTTTGGCTGAACTGGTTTGATCCGGTTCAACCCGGTTCAGACTGGTTCGGTCTAACCAGTTCAGTCCAACGGTTCAATTCGGTTCGATTGGTTTAGGCATCATTTCGCTGTTTCGGCGCCGTCCGATCGTTTCTCGGCTTGATTCCGACACCAATCGACGCGCCACGGCCTAGGCGTTCATTATCGGGCCTTGGCTGGAGTCAAAACGGCGCCGATGGCCACCAATCTCCTCTCTCCCTTTTCGGCACTCACTCCGTCGATTTGGTGTTTTTCTACGAGTTTGAGAATACCATTTCAATCCTTTTGCATTTTTCATTTTGTGTTTTAAATAAAATCGGGTCTTACAATCTCCCCCACTTAAGAAATTTAGTCCTCTAAATTAGAACCAAGTCAAATGAATCTATAAACAACTCCGGGTACGTCTATCGCATCATACTCTTTAATTCCTATATGACGTTTTTTGGAGTGTATTACTACCAAAGGACTTTGACTAGGGAGATCATCTTACACCTCAATACTTTCTCCTTCCGTCTAATACCCGAATCGATTTCGCAAGATACGTTATACTTTCATTGAGATAAGCTATTGGAGCTCATATCCGATTACATATGCTGGGTGATAGTATTTTCAAAGCATCACAAGATGGGAAACATTGTGGATGCCTATTTATTCAAGTGGTAACACCAACCTATGGGCCTTATCTCCCACTTTGTCCAATCTCTCAAAGAATTCAATCTAATGAAACTCAATACCGATTCACCCTCGGTGAATTTCAATGGTTTTTATCTCTTGTCAGCATAGTCTTTCTGTCTACTCTGAGGTGTTCTTAATCTCTCACCAATCAACTGAACATCCACAGAGGTTTGTCTTACCAATTAGGAAGTAATTCTCTATCTGTCACCCACTTCTTCTTATCTAAGTCGGGGAACAACTCACTACGGCCATACAATGCCTCATATAAAGTCTTATCCCGATACTCAAGTGACAACTGTCATTATTGACAAATTCGATTAGTAATAACTGATCATCCCAGGAGCTTATCAAATCAATGGCACACGCTCTCATCATATCCTCCAGAACCTGTACAGTCCTCTCTGACTGACCATTTGTCTGAGGACGAAAAGCTGTGCTAACACTCAATCAAGTTCCCATAGCTTCCAAAAATAATATTCCCAGAAGTGGAAATCCCTATCTGATACCATGCTCACTGGAATGCTACATATTGTTCCACAATCTTCCATACAATAAATCCGCCTACACACTCTGAGTATCTGGGGATTTCATAACCAGAAGGTGGGTAGACTAAATCAATCTATCGACTATCACCCAGATAGTCTCGTGATTCCTCCGGGTCCTCTGTAACCCATCACGAAATTCATGGTAACTTGTTTCCATTTCCGTGTCAATATATAAGTAGAGGCTGCAATAACTCTATAGACTTCTAGTACTCTACCTTACTCTGCTGACATACGAGACACTTCGCTACAACTCTACAATGCTTCTTTTCAAACCTGACCACCAATACCCTGTTCAGATATTCTGATATATTTATTATTTCTCGAATGCACTGTATATCCCGAAGAGTGAGCTTCTGACAATAACACTATCATCATCAACTGTGGTCTTGGGGAGCACTTATACTGTCTCTGAACCTCTGTAAGTCATCATCACTCACTGTGAACTCTGTCACTATACCCATCTGAATCTGACCCAAACTATCGACACCATGTCGATCATCATGCTAAACCTGACAAATTCGGTCACTCAAATCCGGTTCTAACCCTTAGGCTAGCTGTCACACAATCACCATCATCATCAGAAGGGATCACATCACTACTGAGGCTCACAACTGCTCTAGCAGCTTACGCTCCCTGACTATCATATGTGATACCATCTCGAGGCTCTTTCTGCTCAAGGCATTAACCTTTTCTGGGTGGTACTATTTTCACAATCAAAATCCCTCAAAAGCTCTAACCCTCTTTGTTATCTCATATTCCACTCTTTTTGTGAAAATAGATACTCGGGGCTTTTACGATCAGTGCATACCCGAAAGTTCTTACCATTTAAGTGGTGGTGCCATACTTTTAATGTAAACGCTACGGCTGCCAACTCTAAATCATGGGTCGGATAGTTTCTCTCATGGTCCTTGAACTATCTGGATCCATAAATGACTATCTTCCCATTTTACATCAATACACAGCCCGATCCTTATTTTGAGGTATCCATACACACTGAAACCTCTTGAGTTGTTGGGTATGGTGAGAATAATTATGGTGGTCAGTTTATTACTTCAATATACTAAAACTCATCGAAGCTACTTTCATACTTATCATCCCACTCGTATGCAATCTTTTCCCAAATGAGATGTGTCAACTGAGCAGCCCATTTCGAGAAACTCTCAACAACTCATCTGTAAGACAGTTTCCTGTTGCTACTCATGCTCTTCCTTGGACTTCGAATACATCAAAATATCATCGTTAAAGATGACAACAAATCGGTCCAGGTAAGGTTTAAATACCTCATCGTAGTTGAGTTCCACTAAATATTTCAATTACCCATATCCTTGACCTATGTACTCATAAACGTATAATGTCATTTCGAAATCGCTTCCGTTTAAGATACTAACTCGCGTCATTTTCTCTTTCTTATATTAACGTCTTTTATAAAATTTTTAATTTTTAAACCTTCATGATTAATCAAATTCCATATTTCTTTATCATACCAATAAAGGTACCCAAATTTTAAATGTATATATTACGACTGTCGATTTCAATTTATAAGTTATGTGTGCGCTTCTAGACGTTGTCAAATCTTCAGGCGGGAAGTATTTTGAAATACCTTTATTAACTCTCAGACTTGACCACATGGACTGGGTATGGATATATCCACCCCTTATACTTGGTCGCATTTCATATTCACTACATATCGCTTAATCCAAATTACTTTACATATCAAAGATATCCTTACCTTGCATACGCCTCTTATTCTAATATATCTCGTATTCAGGATCTATCACATCTCAAAGCTTATCTCCTTTCATATATCACTTATAACAAACTCTTTCATTTCATGTCAAACTTACAGTATACTTTTCAGGGTTAAAAATATCACTATCTTAGGATAGCAATCTAAACATCATAGTTTGCAATCGAATCAATCAATTCTCAAATATTACTTAAAAATTATTCATATTTTATTGAATAAAATCGGCTGACATATCATTTTTCCCCATGTTTTAACTTACAATCCCTATACCCATTTTCAGTTAGTGAAAATCATCTAACTATCATCATCTTGCCTAAGGGTACAAGCTTCACATCTTTCACTAGCTTATAAGCAACTGAAGGCGGTATGAATAAATGTGTGGCACCAGGATCAATTAAAATAATTACTTCATTATTCACAATCAGTGTGGTATCTTCCACCACATCAGATGAAACATCAGTAGTGTCTTGGTCCAAGGCATACACTCACCCTCGTCCAACATCTTATTTTCGTGGTAACTACCACACATCTTACACTACTCCCACTGTTACGGAGCAGTTCAGGGTCCTCAAATCACAATACTCCTCGTAAGTGTTGAAATTAGATACAATGGGGCTTTACCAATCATCGTACCCCGTGACTTAATAACTCTAATCTTTTACCAAATACCTTTTTCCTGTTTTGACATCCTGTCATTCTGTATTCTCTTTCTGTCTCTATTTCGGCCATTACTACCTTTTCCCAATCTCAAAGGCGTGCAACTCATGATCTTATTCACACAACTGTAGTCTGTGCACTGCCTTGGCATAGGTAGTAATATCTAACGGCCCAATCGGACTCTAATTGACAATCTGAGCCTTTCATGAACTTTTAGACATTCTGACTCATTATTCATAGTGTCGAGGTCATATCTGCCCAGGAATATAAGCTGAGTTTCATACTTGTTAATCAACCAGTTCTTCTGGGTAAGAGTAAAGAATGTTATCTGTAATTTCCTTTAAGCAGTATCCGAGACATTCTGTCACCGGAATACATCTAGAATTATGTTCTCATGTCCAATCTGGATGTCTAACTCTTAAGATGGGTCGAGCAGACTTCCACCAATACTCCGACTCGCCCTCAAATCTCATGCATACTCTGAGCAATTATCTCGTAAAATATTCTCCACACTCCACTCCAACATCGTGAAGCATGTCTCAATATTGTCCGATCTCTCTGTCAGACTCTGGTCGATCTCTCTGTCAGACTCTGTCCGATCTCTCTGTCAGAATCTGTGGGGCATGCTCAGTACTAGCCTCCACGTCAATCTCATCTCGAGTTTCATGTGGCGACTTAGTACGACTCTCAGGCCTACTTCCATGGTCTTGAGCTCGTGTACTCGCCCCTCTATCATAGCGGCTATCAGTTAATGAGTCTATTCTTGCATTCGAACTAAATTCTTAGCTGCACTTCCATCTCGATAGATACAATTGTATCTAGATAATGCACAGTACATGTGGATGTAAACTTCCTTAACCACTAACATCGACTCATATCAGGCCAACTCAAGCGCCGATACCATTAAACTTGTCACGACCCAAATTACCTAAAAATCGGAGTAAATTTTTTTCTTTTTTATTTATTATTTAATTCTTACCTTTCTCTCATCGTGACCATCCTACAAACAGTTGGGCTATGATTCGGTGTTAGTCACCTCTCACCTATTTACCCTTCCATTTTCATAATCACATTCACATATCAGAGTTTACTTTCTTTTAACTTTAATTAAATACATACACAATGGTATTTATAACCCTACATCCCCGACATCATATCTGTTTATAGTACTGTGCATTACATATTTAGATACAAAACTATACAAATGTGTATACCTGTCTCTCAATGGGAAGCAGCAGATACCAAGAATGAAAGTCCTTAGCCGCTCACTAACTACTGCGAGTGCTCTGAAAAGATGAGAAAATAATGGGGGGTGAGCAAACCACACGCTCAGTAAGGTAATTATGCAAGTAAGTAGAGAGCTCCACTATCTACATGCTCATAATGCTATGCCCTTAAAATCCATTTCTTTTCATTAAAATCTCAAGCGCAAAACCATGCATATATCCATGACATAGTTTATCAAAACTATTTATGCATCTAGAAAGCATGTAATTCATGCATCAATAGCATTTTATGTGACATCCTTAAATCATAATTAGCATGAAGTAAAACAAGATCATGCATTCTTTCATGTCATGTAAGATAAATCATGAATTCGAAATGAAAGCATGGAAACAACATCATACTACTGCATTCAAATCATTTCATTAAAACTGCAGTATAAACTAACCCTTCCGGGTCAGTCATCTCATAAAACAATTAATTAAAATTCATTATAAAACTTCGGTTATAAAACCACCCTTCTTTCAGAGTCACATATCATAAAATCCTCTAAAACATATATTAGCATATTAAAACAAATCATAAAATCAGGGGCCTAACCCCTCCCTCGGGTCTATCCTGGTCTATGGACCAATAATTATATCATGTGAGAAATGTAGGTGACTATCAGTAACAACATAGGACTATGGTCATAACCTCGTGATCCTTGGAAACACAGTACCTAGTGTGCGGGGTATCACACCTAAAATGGGAGGTGGGTCGGTCCTACCCGCCAGAACAGTATAACATCATGATTGCGAGGGCAAGGCTTGCTACCTCGTGGCTAATGCCACTCCACTCCAACAATCCCCACGGTACAGCGTACTCCGCGTGACATACATGGTACAACATACTCCGTGAACCCAAGCTCAGTCAGGGGTGCCTGCAATAGGTCTTATCCACCCATATCATCTTTGTCTCAGTATACACGTGTGAGCATATCATCTCACTGTGACACAGTCTATAAGAGACTCCAACACAACTATATGCATGTCATATAAATCCCTGTACAAGCAAAGCTTTAGCACGGCTCCATGCATATTCATGATATCAAAAAATCTCGTGCGAGCGAAGCTCTAGCACGGTTTCATAAAAATCAGTAAAATCTGCGTACGAGTACGACTTTTAAATGAGTTATAAATCCATATAAAACTTCGTGCGAGCAAGCTCCAGCACGGTGTTATGCATTAATAAATCAAATCTCGTGCGAGTTGCACTCCAGCACGGTTTTTATGCAATATCATATCAAAATTGGATGCGAGCTAGGCTCCAGCACCTCTCATGCATGTCAAATCATTAAAACTAGTGCGAGCAATCGCTCCAGCACCTTTTTATGCATTTTCAGTCAAAACCGTCAAAACAGGGTGCGAGCTAAGCTCCAACACCTCTCATACATTTCACAATAGTCAAATCAATGCGAGCAACCGCTCTAGCACATTTAATGCATATGATGCACACAAGTCGGTGCGAGCAACCGCTCAAGCACAATTTTATGCACACTCACAAACGCAGATATAGTACGAGCTATGCGCCAGCACTATCTGTTTCAATATAAACTTGATAGTTGGTCGTTTTTTAAAGAAATTTTATTTAAATATAAATAACACCTACGTAGTGTTATCGTGTGAAATTTATACAATTACTGGCCAATCTACCGATTTGCTTTTATTAAAACCAATAAAATTCCTTAATTCAAAAAATTACTTAAATCATACATTTCATGCATGTCATGCTTTCACCATCCTTAGGTGAACTTCCCTCAATAGGGGTAAAATAGTCTTTTTCTATTTCGAGTTCTTAAAATCTTTAAACCATTTTTAGGACCTTTGTACAATATCAATGTATACATACATATTCAGTGTATACAAAAGCTATTAAAATACGTGTAGCTACCTCTGGCTACTCACACAATTCCCTTACCTCATTTTTCTGTACAGTCTGACCTTTCCATGGATGACTCGTCACGCAGTCCGATTTGCTCCCAATCCAATATTCGAATCTGCGGATAAATATTCATCCGGTCAAATACAATATATGTAATTATATTTCATATTTTCTAGGCTTAATTTAAATCATTGGGCCCGTTTATCCATATTGGGCCCGATTGCACCTTAATGGGCCTTAATCGGCCTTAAGCCCGTTTTTCACTGACTATTCACATTATCGAGGCCTATTGGGCTCATAGGCCCATCAATATATATTGAGCATCATTCTAAACTCACGAATAGCTTAATTAATTATTTATGATAATTTATCCAATTTTCAGAATATAATTCATTTTATACGAAAATTAAATCTGTAATTTATCTAACACGTATAACGATGCAAATTATCATAAATAAGGATTACTTACCCATGATTCCATAATAGTATGCAAATCGAAGCTATCTCAAGCTCTCGTTTGACGTCAATTGTCGAGCTACACAATTTAATATTTTTTTCGGGTAAACTTTCAGTCGAATATTAATGAAATTAAATATTTCAAAATTTAAATCGATCAATTCGATCACTTACCGACTTACCTGTAGCTTGATTGCATCACTGAATTTTTCTCCAATTTTTCCTCTTTTCTTTTTCCCATTTTTCTCTTTCTTTTGTTTTCTTTTTTTTTTTTGGCTGAACCGGGTCGGTCCGATTCAGCCCGGTTCAGACCGATTCGGTCTAGTAGATTCAGTCCGATTCAGTCCAGCGGTTCAATCTGGTTTGGCCGGTTCAGGCATCATTTCACCGTTCCTTCGTCGTCCGGTCGGTTCCCGACGTGATTCCGGCACCAATCGGCACGCCACAGCCTGGGCATTCATTATCGGGCCTCGGCTGGAGTCAAAACGGCATCGATGGCCGCCAATCTCCTTTCTCCCTTTTCGGCACTCACTCCATCGATCTGTTGTTTTTCGACGACTTTGGGGCGCGTGGGTGTGCGGGTCGGCTTCTTGTGGTGCCGATCGACCTTCGCCATCGACCTCCTCACGTCGTCCGCCGGTGGTTGCATCGGAGCCGAGGGAAACCGTTCCCACGATTTCTCACCCTTGCTTTCGCCATTTCTTCTCTGTTTCGCATTGTCGCCATTCAGACTTTTTGTTTTTTTCGTTTTTTTAAAATTTACTTTATTTTATTATTTATAATTAAATTTTATTATTATTTTATTCATTATAATATATTAAAAATCCATAAATATCTAAAAAAATTATATTAAATTCATTTAATCCGTAAATAAATTTAGCAGTCCGATTTTACCTTTTCAGTATATTTTTCTAATATTTTTGAGCTCATTTTTCGAGGTAAAAATTTTGTTTTATTCTAATAAATTCATATCTTGATCAATTTAACCCGAAATTTAATTATTTCTTCGTTATTGATCAAGATTTCTCAATCCCTTATTTTTAATTAAATTTTCTTGTCCTGATTACTACCGAATTTCAATCTTTTGACCATTTTACCCTTGCACGTGTTCGAAAATACCGTTTCAATCCTTTTGCATTTTTCATTTTGTGTTTTAAATAAAATCGGGTCTTACATGCATGGTGTGAGGTAATTGGAGGGATGGAGACTATGCGTACACATACGTACAGATTTGGGACTAGGTCACATCGCCTTGATTTACAAATGGGCACAAACATTACATACAACTCTGTTTCCACTCAATCTTCTTGCTTATCTCATTCAGCTTATGGTCCTTTTACTTATCCTACTCCTGGTGTAATTGGTACTCCTGACACAAATTCAAAGGTGCAGTAAGTGAAAGAGGACGTCAGAGTCATGATGAATAGGTTTGATAATCTAGAAGGAAAGTTGTCTGATTTTATAGATCAGATAATGAACTTGATGGCAAGGAATGCCAATAACATAGAAGCACCTAAACCTGGACCGTCTGGATCTGAAGGTCACACTAATCAGTGAGAGTACCCATTTTTTTAATTTTATTTGGTTTTCTTATGAATTCTGGATGATATTTGTGATGATGATCTGATTGGACTGTATATGATGGTGATTTTCAATGAATAGTTCATGTTAGTTTTCATATATAGTTGTGATATATATTTTATGTTTGTTTTTATCGATTTCTACATGTCTGTTTCATTATTTTAGGTACTCGAATTTAAACTATAAAAATATTAAAAATATATCTAATCAATATAGAAAATATATATAAAAATTAGCTACGAAATTCCTTCGCTGACACCTTTTAGTGACAGAAAAATTAATGAATATATATACAATTCAGCTATGGAATTTCGTCACTGAATACTTTTAGCGACGGAGAATTTAATCTTTAAAAAATAGTTATGGAATTCCGTCGCTGACAGGCTTCAGCGACGAAAAATTTAATTAATTTAAAAAAATTTAATTAATTCAAAAATATATATATTTATATATATAAAAATTAGCTACGAAAATCCGTAGCTAAATCATTTCAGGGACGAAAAAATTAATTAATTCAAATATATATATATATATAAATTAGCGACGAAAATCAGTTGCTGAATCATTTCAGCGATAAAAAATTTAATTAATTCAAATATATATATATATATAAATTAGCGACGAAAATACATCGCTGAATCATTTCAGTGACGGAACATTTAATTAATTCAAATATATATATAAATTAGCGACGAAAATTTTAATTAATTTAAAAATATATATATAAATTCGCGACGAAAATCCGTCGCTGACTCCTTTTACCGACGGATGTTTTGCTTAATTGAAAAATAAAAAAAGCGTCAGAATTTCGTCAGGAAAAATTTTCAACGATGAAAATAATTTGCGATGAAATTAATGATAGAATTTTTCTCTTAGCGACAGAAAACTTTCAACGACTTCAAATTTACCGACGGAATTAGTGACGAAAATTTTCGTCGCTAATTCCGTTGCAAATACTCATTTGCAACGGAAAGCAAAAATTAGCGACGAAAAATTCGTCGCTAAATCCGTCGCTGTTGCCCCTTTTTCTTGTAGTGTTATACCTTTGATTTAGTGAACAATGATAAAACGGTGAAACTGGAAGTTAATGTGAGCATTATGTAAATGATGGAAGATGAGCAATATAGTCACTCTAAATCGTATAAAACAAGATAGAAATGAGTTTAAATCCAAAGAATATCGCTAAATCGAGATAAAATCAAAAATCAAGTTTATCGACGAAAATCGGCTAAACAAAGGAAATTAACGAAAATCGACATGACAAGGATGTTTTATTGGTAAAGTGATGTGTGGATACATATGAAATAACATTAAATACCAATAGTATATGTTCGAATTTGTTATGACAACTCAAGGTGTAAGCTCGCATACCGAGGTGCACCCGATACCCGAGAGGTGCTCGTTGCTCGGTATATGCTAGGTAAGGGATGCAATTTAAAGTAATAATGGCTTCCTTTACATGTTTAAATTCCTTGAAATGATTTGATGTATGCATGAAGAATTAACATGAAACCTGAACCTTTCAACATAAATTTTTGAAAGAAATAAAACCTCGATTTAACCCGAAACCTAAAACTTAATCGAAAATCATATTTTTACTATGATGCATAAGTCTTTGAAACATTAATATTTTATAAGTGAAATGAATGTTTTAATAATTAAAGTGTTTCATCTGATTTTTAAGTAAGCATGTAAGCAAGTAAGAAAGTAAATTATTTTTTTAGACTAGAGGCTATCCCGATAGTATATGCTATGTGCATATCATGTCCGCTGCTTGTGGTGCCCGTCTCTGCCTTTATGGTGCCCGTCTCCACCACTTGTAGTGCTTATTTCACCCGTGTAGTGCTCGTCTCCAAGTTTATGGTGCCTGTCTCCACTACACGTGGTGCCTGTCTCCACTACACGTTGAAACATTAATATTTTATAATTGAAATGAATGTTTTAATAATTAAAGTTTTTCATATGATTTTTAAGTAAGCATGTAAGTAAGAAAGTAAATTATTTTTTTAGACTAGAGGCTATCCCGATAGTGTATGCTATGTGCCTATCATGTCTGCTGCTTGTGGTGCCCATCTCCACCACTTGTAGTGCCTGTTTCACCCATGTAGTTCTCGTCTCCAAGTTTATGGTGCCTGTCTCCACTACACGTGGTGCCTGTCTCCACTACACGTTGAAACATTAATATTTTATAATTGAAATGAATGTTTTAATAATTAAAGTTTTACATATGATTTTTAAGTAAGCATGTAAGGAAGTAAGAAAGTAAATTGTTTTTTTTTAGACTAGAGGCTATCCCAATAGTGTATGTTATGTGCATATCATGTCTGCTGCTTGTGGTGCCCGTCTCCACCACTTGTAGTGCCTGTTTCACCCGTGTAGTGCTCATCTCCAAGTTTATGGTGCCTGTCTCTACTACATGTGATGCCTATCTCCACTACACATGGTACATTTTTCATAGTATCTCATGCCCGTGCAGTATCCATGTATGTTATGTTACCCGCACTGTAAGACCCTTAAATTCATAAGTACATACATGTATATGCTATGTGAAGCATAAAAGATGTAAAGTCCATAGATTCAATGTACACACTTGTAATATGAATTTGTGATGTACGTACAAGTTTCATTATGTATAAATAGGCAGAAATGGACTTTTGTATCTGATGAATGTGGATAAAATGTAAAATAAGCAGTGTGGTAAAATGGATGGATGTTGCATAAGTGCATAAATCCTTATACTTCTAATTGGTGTTGTATTGTATACCCTTGGTTATACAATGAATGCACATAAGTTTCAATGTATAGGAAGCATGAATAGATGTCATTTTCAAGCCTTAAAGGTGATTGGATGAGAAAATGACTATGGTAGCAAAAGGTATGAAGTTTGGTGTAAGTTACTGTAGAAAACTACAGTAAAATCTGAAAAATATGAATGAGGGATCGATCTCATAGGATGAGAGATCGATCTAGAAGAGCCAAAAATGCTTTTGTTCGAGCAATGGAACAGGGGCAGATCGATATGCTAAGCATTCTATGAAGAAGGAATCGATCTTTAGAGGGCTAGATCGATTTCCTTAAGCTACTGACTTGGAGAAGATCGATCTCATTTGGAGAGCAGATCGATCTCCCTAAGGTTCAGTGTTATTCATATCGATCTCATGATTGGGAACAGATCGATCTCATTAGGTTCGGAAGGTCGGTTTAGAGAGGAAAAAGTACAGGGCAGATCGATCTCATTGGAGAGTAGATCGATCTCATAGAGACAATTCTATAAATACTGGACTTTTGCACTTCAGTTTGCACGAGAGAAACTATTCCATTCAAAAGCAAAAGTGTAACCTAACATTTCTAAGCTAGAAAACTTCAGTTTGTGATCAGTCTTGAGTGAGATATAGTTGGGCAAAGTCGTTATTGGCAAAGAGGAGAACAGCATACTTGGAAACAAGAGATTGAAATCAAGGATTTCAAGAGTAAGGAGGATTTGTACCAATTTGGAGAAAAGGAAGAAAATCTCAGCTAGGTAAGATTTAATGCACCAAGTTAATATATGTTAAACTAGGTGTACTGATGAGTTTATTGGTATATATATGAATTGTTAGAAATGAAAGGATCATGAAAAATAAGCATGATCTAGTTATTGGTGTGAATATCAAAAAATGATGAGAAAAAAGTGTTGGCATGGATTTAATGGTGGATTATGTATGTATGGAAGATTCTAAGTTAATCTTGTGAAATGCATAAATTGAAAATAAAGAGAAATGAATATAGCTATATGGAAAATGTGGTGTAATACCATATCGGGATGAAAATCATGAAAATGATATGCTAGGTTGAGATTTGGCAAATAAAAGGAGCATGTTACAATATACTAACGTAAATACGTATAACAGCTTTGGAGAATCACATTGAAGCTGATAGGACTGCAAGAGTGAGCAGAACCGAGGAAGAGAGGTCACATAACGTGATCCGAGATAAGGAAATTTCGTGAGTAGCTAGAGATGGCTCCACGTATTTTGAATAGCATTTTGATATTATATGTTATATGAATTCCCATGAATAGGCATGATATTGTGATAGAAACTAAGAGGATAAGTGTGTTTTATCCAAAACTAGGGTGAAAATACCTTAGAAGCATGTTGTGACCAAAATTCATGAGTTGCATGATAGAATGGCAATTGTTTTCATTTATATGAGAAAACATGCACATTTAAGTGCTTATTTGATTTGAATGGTTATCTATTAGGTTTTGTGTGAAAACCATAAGTGCTAGAGATTTTTTGCACTATATTTTGAGATATGCATCACATAGTACTTGAGTGTTTACTCGTACTACATTTTAATGTGATTTATGCATATTAGAATACTGAGAGCATTGCTCGTACTCAGTTTGTGATTGATGCATAGTAGAGTATTAGGAGCTATGCTCATACTCAGTTTTTATATGAACTAGTGTTGGGAGCATTGCTCACACTAGAGATTGTGATATTGTGATATGGTCGTGTTGGGAGTTTTACTCGCACGTACCAATTTTGAAAAAAGCATGAAACAGCCGTGTTGAGAGCCTGTCCTGACTATGTGTCGCACTGATGTATATATTTATATGCTCACACGTGCAATATTTTGAGATATGGCAGAGGGCTATCGAAATAACCCATAAGTGTGAGGACTAAGACTCATGGCGAGCATCCTAACTATGAGGTAGACCCGTAGTATGTGGTCTAAGACTCATGGCGAGCATTCTGACTACGAGGCATATCCAATGTGTGAGGACTAAGACTCATGGCAAGCATCCTACCTTGAGATAGGGTCCATAGAGTACTGTGTATCGTGTATGTCACATGGAGTACGCTGTACCGTGAGTACACGATGAGAATAAATTATGAGCTGACGGTTAGGATTTGACCCACCTCCCGTTACAGTAATTGTGAGACCCCACACACCGAGTACGTAGCCTGGGATCACAAAAAATGAGTTATGATCATACACTCGGAACATGTAGTCGCCTATCTCCTTTCGTGCTAATTGAATTTCTTGAATGAATTACCACATGGTTTTATGATATAAACATGTGAGTTTCTGAATTGTAAAAACGGTAACCCGAGATATGGGTGAGGCCTAGATTTCCATGTTTTTAAACATGATGAATACCATATGATTTTGATTTAAATGAATGGCATGAGAAAATGTGATTGTGTGAAATTACATGAGAAATGCAGTATTTATGCATATAATGCTAAGGTTCTTAAACCAGCATATTTTCAGTTTTATAACTGATGTTTTGTATCTATATATCCATATTACATAATGATTTGAGAGAGATGTGTGATATAGATACAGAGAGGGTAAGGAAAGATTTCAAGGCATAAGCATGGCATTTTGTAGATAGTGCGGTTATCTACTTGCTTGCCTCATTTCTTTATTGAGCTGTGAGCTCACCCCCTTATTATTTCCCCTTTTTTAGAGCATCCACAGTAGGTGGACACGGCTAAGGACTAACATTCCCTGATATTCGCTGCAGATCCATCTTGTTTGAGGTATACACACATGGTATTTTGTCTGAACATTGTATAAGCACAACTATGTAAATTAATGTACAGTCGAAATGTATATGTACAAATAAATGTATTAATGTGCAAGAGTTTATATTATAGAAAAGAATATTAAATTCTACATATGTTATGAATGATTGTGAATGGATAACTAATATCGAATCACAGCCCAATGTTTGATGTGAGAGATGACAGAAGAAGAGGTAAGTGAAATATGAAAAATTTGTGGTGAATAAGGTAGGTCGCGTGTTGGGGAAGGGCATGACAGAAATGGTATCAGAGCGGTGTTGGTCTGATGTGAATCGATATTAGTAATTAGGAAAATATACATCTTCATAGTACTGTGATTTGTTCAGTTTCAATTGTGTATACAAGATGGATATCAGACTAATTAACGATTATAAATGTAGGGATTTAGCCATTATGGTTAATACTCACCGTGGTAGAGGGGCTAGAGATAGGGCTCAAAGCCGTAGAGGTAGGCCAAAGACCCGAGCTGAGACTATTGGTCCTACTAATGTATCAGAGAGTACCGAGGCATGTTTCGAGAGACTAGAACGTCGCCTAGAGACCGTAGTGGAGATATTAGCACATACGATGCCAAGAGGACAGGGATAGGATGCAGAGACTGCGCTTGGAGAGGCAGCTGCACCTGATATACCTACACCTTCATCAGTTTAGGATATGTCGTCACAGGTCACTACACAATAGGGCAGTAATGTTTTGGGGTATGGTTTTGAGTTGGACAGACTCCGACAATTCCAGAAACTTGGACCTCCAACTTTTCATGGGATTAAGGATCCAGTTTTGGCGGAGGAATGGATAAGAGAGATGGAGAAGTTGTACGGATTCTTTAAGTGTACAACTTCAGAGATGGTCGTATTTGCTGCGTTCCTATTGAAGGGGACTGCAGAGCATTGGTGAAAGTCCACCCGACCCATTTTGAGAGCTCGACATGCAGAGATCAGTTGAGAGATATTTCTGGATGCCTTCAGGAGGCAGTTTGTTCTAGATACGGCTCAGCGGAGGCTGCAGACCGAATTTTTTGGGATTAAGTCAGGGGAGTCACTTAGTGGATGAGTATGAAACCAAATTTTTATCTCTTGGGAGGTATGACCTTGACACCATGAGTAGCGAGACTAGGAAGGTCCGTAAGTTTATCGATGGACAGAGACCAGTATTGCGGTCTAAGCTAGTTTCATTCGATATTTCTACCTACGATGATATAGTGTGCAGGGCGCAATTGTGTGAACAAGATTATGAGAGAAATGCCTCAGAGTTCAGTACAGTTGGAAAAGGTAGAGATAGAGACAGAAAGAGACCGGTGAGTGATAGTGCTCGAGGTTTCAGTTGTCGAGGAGGGAGGAGACTCATCGGTAAGAAACCAAGGATCGAGGAAGTACAGGAAAAGATTATGAGATTTCCTGCATACCTGGCTATAGCTCCAGCTAGAGGAGTTGTGATTGGAGGACAGAGGCCTACCACTGAGCAGTGCAGTCGATGTGATAGATACCATGGAGGCAGACCTTGTCCTGTTTCTAGTGGTTTATGTTACAGATGTGGGAAGCCAGGACATATAGCTAGAGTGTGCCAAGAGGTGATGGATATTGCCCCACATAAGGGTAAGGAGTCTGAGAGAGCTCCAGTTGATACATCTGCTCCGAGGAGGAGAGCGACAGCGAAAGAGAAAGGGAAACAAGTTGTGGAACGAGAACGAGTGCATGCCTTGGACCAGGGAATAGCAGATGCTTCGTAGGATGTGATTAGAGGTAACATCCTGATATATGATTTAGAAGCACATGTTTTAATTTTTCCTAGTGCCACGCATTCATTTGTATTGCCTTCATTTGCATGTAAGCTAGAAAGGCATGTAGAGAGTACACCTCTGAGTAGGATGATGTTGATTAGTACGCCTATGGATAATAGTCAGCTAGTGAAACATGTATTAAATGATTGTAAGCTAAGAATAGGGGAAAAGGATATGACAGCCAATTTAATATTGTCAAGCATGTGTGATTTTGATGTAATCTTAAGAATGGATTGGTTATCATCAAACCATGTTGTTTTAGATTGTTACGCTAAGACAGTTATGTTTCCTAACATTGAAAAATATGTTGTAAAGCTAGATGCAAAGAAATAAAAGTAGTAGTTGTGATTTGTGATTGATAAAGTACTATGCTGACTAAGAAATGATTATGTTAAAGGTTTTATAGCGTACGTGGTTGATACAGATAAGGTACATCCGGAGTTGGAAGATATTCCTGTGGTTAGTGAATTTTCATATGTCTTTTCGGATGAATTGCCAAGGTTACCACCAGAAAGAGAGATGGAGTTCTGTATAGACTTGGTGCCTGGTACTGAACCTATATCGAAACCTTCGTATCGCATGGCTTTAGTTGAGCTGGAAGAGCTCAAGAAACAATTATAGGAGCTGTTGGACAGGGGTTTTATCAAACCGAGTGTTTCACCATAAGGAGCACTAGTGCTGTTTGTAAAGAAGAAAGATGGAAGCCTCCGATTATGTATAGATTACAGATTATTAAATAAGGCAACCATTAAGAATAGATATCCCCTTCCACGCATTGATGATCTGTTGGATCAGCTCCGGGGAGCGCAGATCTTTTTTAAGATTGATCTGAGGTCTGAGTATCATTAGTTGAGAGTTCGAAGTGGAGATGTGCCCAAGACAGCATTTAGAACCCGATATGGCCATTATGAGTTTTTGATTATGCCATTCGGATTGATGGATGCTCCCGCAGCTTTCATGGCTTTGATGAATGATGTGTTTAAGCCATATTTGGATCAATTTGTTATCGTCTTCATAGATAACATCTTGGTATATTCGAAATCTGAGGAAGAACATGAGAAGTATCTCAAGATTGTATTGCATACCCTACGAGAGCAGAAGCTATATGATAAACTCAACATGTGTGACTCTTAGTTATCATAGATCTCGTTTTTAGGACACGTTGTGTCAAAGGATGGTGTATCAGTGGATCCATCCAAGATTGAGGTTGTAGTTCAGTGGGAACAACCGAGGACAGTCACCGAGATAAGAAGTTTCTTAGGTTTAGCAGGGTATTATCGGAGATTCGTCCGAGGATTCTCAAAGTTAGCTACTCCGTTGACACGTCTCACTCGGAAGGGTATAGCATTTGTATGGGATGAAAATTGTGAGAAGAGTTTCTATGAGTTGAAGAGTCGATTGACTACTGCTTTGATTCTCACTATCCCTACCAGCTCAGGAGGATTTTTAGTGTATTGCGATGCACCACATCAGGGACTGGGCTGTGTATTGATGCAGGATAGGAAGGTAGTTATTTATGGATCCAAACAGTTGAAGGATCATGAGATGAACTATTCGACCCATGATTTGGAGTTAGCAACAGTAGTGTTTGCATTGAAGGTATAGCGCCACTACTTATATGGAGAGAAATTTTAGATTTTTACCAACCACAAGAGCCTCAAGTATCTGTTCTCACAGAAAGAATTGAATATGAGACAGAGAAGATGGCTAGAGCTTCTAAAGGACTATGATTGCGAGATACTTTATCATCCAAGTAAGGCTAATGTTGTAGCTGATGCATTGAGCAGGAAAAGCCTAGGGATGGTATCGTATATGATAGTCAGGGAACATGAATTGCTAGAGCAGTTTGCTAGCCTCAGTTTGGGAGTTATGCCTTCTGATATGGATACGAACTGTATGATTGCTAGTCTAAGCTTGGAGCCAGATCTGTTGGACAGGATCAGACAAGCTCAGCAGATCGATTCGTATTACATTAACATGAGTAGTCAGATACAAAAAGGCACAGAGACTAATTTTGAGATGAGTTCTTATGGACTTTTGAGGTTTAGAGGCAGATTGTGTGTTCCCGAGGACCCAAAGCTCAGGAGATTGATATTAACGGAAGTTCATTCGTCGAGGTACACACTACATCCGGGGAGTAACAAGATGTATCAGAATCTCCGAAAGGTGTACTGGTGGTCAGGCATGAAGAAAGATGTAACAAAATTCGTGGCGAGATGTCTCGTGTGTTAGCAAGTGAAGTTAGATCATCAAAAACCTACAGAGTTATTGCAACCTCTACCTATACCGACGTGGAAATGAGAGCATATCACCATGGATTTCGTGATAGGTTTATCAAGGACCTGGAGGAATCACGATGCGATATGGGTGATAGTTGATAAACTGACGAAGTCAGCCTACTTTCTAGCTATGAGAGCTACCGATACTCTGATTGCATTGGTGGAGTTGTATGTACGCGAGGTAGTGAGGTTACATGGTATTCCAGTGAGCATTGTTTCGGATAGGGATTCCCACTTCACTTCCCACTTTTTAGGACATTTTCAGGAAGCTATGGGAACCTAGTTGTGTTTGAGCATTGCTTATCATCCTCAGATAGATGGTCAGTCAAATAGGACCATACAGACTTTTGAGGATATGTTGAGACCGTGTCTGCTAGATTTTACAGGCTCCTGGGATGATTATTGTCGAATTCGCCTACAACAACAGTTATCATGTAAGTATCGGGATGGCACCGTATGAGGCTTTGTATGGTCGTAGATGTCGTTCCCTTATCAGTTGGGAAGAAGTGGGTGATAGAAAGATTTTTGCTTCTGATTTGGTTACACAAGCCTTTGAGGATGTCCGGTTGATTGTTGAGAGATTGAGGACAGCTCAAAATAGACAGAAAAGTTATGCTGACAAGAGACGGAGACCACTTGAATTTGCAGTTGGTGAATCAGTATTTCTGAAGGTTTCTCCTTCCAAGGGTATAGCGAGATTTGGGAAGAGAGGTAAGTTGAGTCCTCGCTATATTGGACCCTTTGAAATGCTAGACAGAGTGGGAGATAAGGCATATAGATTGGCATTGCCACCGGATTTATAGGGAGTGCACAATGTCTTCCACATTTCGATGTTGAGGAAGTATTATCCAGATCCACCTCATGTGATTTGGTATGAGCCATTGGAGCTCAAAGATGATTTGACATATGTAGAGGAACCGATAAGGATACTAGATAGAAATGAGAAAGTCTTGAGGAATAATACCATCAAGTTAGTGAAAATTCTTTGGCAGTATCATACTTCAGAGGAAGTTACTTGGGAGCTAGAGAGTCTGATGCGAGAGAAATATCCCCAATTGTTTGTAGAGTAACTTTGTTCTAATTTGGAGGACCAAATTATTTTAAGGAGGGGAGGATTGTAAGACCCTTAAATTCATAAGTACATACATGTATATGCTATGTGAAGCATAAAAGATGTAAAGTCCATAGATTCAATGTACACTTGTAATATGAGTTTTTGATGTACGTACAAGTTTCATTATGTATAAATAGGCAGAAGTGGACTTTTGTATGTGATGAATGTGGATAGAATGTGAAATGAGCATTGTGGTAAAATGGAAGGAAGTTGCATAAGTGCATAAATCATTATACTTCCAATTGGTGTTGTATTGTATACCTTTGGTTATACAATGAATGCACACAAGTCTCAATGTATAGGAAGTATGAATGGATGTCATTTTCAAGCCTTAAAGGTGATTGGATGAGAAAATGACAATAGCAGTAAAAGGTATGAAGTTTGGTGTAAGTTACTGCAGAAAATTACAGTAAAATCTGGAAAATATGAATGAGGGATCGATCTCATGGGATGAGAGATTGATCTGGAAGAGCAAAAAATGCTCTTGTTTGAGCAATGGAACAGGGCAGATCGATCTCCAATGGGGTCAGAAAGATATGCTAAGCATTCTGTGAAGAAGGAATCGATCCTTAGAGGGCCAGATCGATTTCCTTAAGCTACTGACTTAGAGAAGATCGATCTCATTTGGAGAGCAAATCGATCTCCTTAAGGTTCGGTGTTATTCAGATCGATCTCATGATTGGGAACAGATCGATCTTATTAGGTTCGAAAGGTCGATTTAGAGAGGAAAAAGTGCAGGGCAGATCGATCTCATTGGAGAGCAGATCGATCTCATAGAGACAATTCTATAAATACTGGACTTCTGCACTTCAGTTTGCACGAGAGAAACTATTCCATTCAAAAGCAAAAGTGTAACCTAACATTTCTAAGCTAGAAAACTTCAGTTTGTGCTCAGTCTTGAGTGAGATATAGTTTAGTAAAGTTGTTCTTGGCAAAGAGGAGAACAGCATACTTGGAAACAACAGATCGAAATCAAGGATTTCAAGAGTAAGGAGGATTTGTACCAATTTGGAGAAAAATGAAGAAAATCTCAGGTAGGTAAGATTTAATGCACTAAGTTGATATATGTTAAACAATGTGTCTTGATGAGTTTATTGGTATATATATATGAATTATTAGAAATGAAAGGATCATGAAAAATAAGCATGACCTAGTTATTGGTGTGAATATCAGAAAATGATGAGGAAAAGGTGTTGGCATGGATTTAATGGTGGAATATGCATGTATGGAAGATTCTAAGTTAATCTTGTGAAATGCATAAATTGAAAATAAAGAGAAATGAATATAGCTATATGGAAAATGTGGTGTAATACCATATCGGGATGAAAATCATGAAAATGATGTGCTAAGTTAAGATTTGGCAAATAAAAGGAGTATGTTACAATATACTAACGTAAATACGTATACAGCTTTTGAGAATCACATTGAAGCTAATCGGACTGCAAGAGTGAGCAGAACCAAGGAAGAGAAGTCACTTGACGTGATCCGAGATAAGGGAATTTCGTGAGTAGCTAGAGATGGCTCCACATATTTTGAATAGCATTTTGATATTATATGTTATATGAATTCCCATGATTAGGCATGATATTGTGATAGAAACTAAGAGGATAAGTGTGTTTTATCCAAAACTAGGGTGAAAATACCTTAGAAGCATGTTGTGACCAAAATTCATGAGTTGCATGATAGAATGGCAATTGTTTTCATTTATATGAGAAAACATGCACATTTGAGTGCTTATTTGATTTAAATAGTCATCTATTAGGTTTTGTGTGAAAACCATAAGTGTTAGAGATTTCTCGCACTATATTTTGAGATATGCATCACATAGTACTTGAGTGTTTACTCGTACTACATTTTAATGCGATTTATACATATTACAGTACTGAGAGCATTGCTCGTACTCAGTTTGTGATTGATGCATAGTAGAGTATTAGGAGCTATGCTCATACTCAGTTTTTATATGAACTAGTGTTGGGAGCATTGCTCACACTAGAGATTGTGATATTGTGATATAGTCGTGTTGGGAGTTTTACTCGCACGTACCAGTTTTGAAAAAGGCATGAAACAGCCATGTTGGGAGCCTGTGTTGACTGTGTGTCGCACTGATGTATATATATATATATGCTCACACGTGCAATATTTTGAGATATGGCAGAGGGCTATCGAAATAACCCATTGGTGTGAGGACTAAGACTCATGGCGAGCATCCTAACTATGAGGTAGACCCGTAGTATGTGGACTAAGACTCATGGCGAGCATCCTGACTACGAGGCATATCCAAGATGACTCATGGCGAGCATCCTGACTACGAGGCATATCCAAGATGACTCATGGCGAGCATCCTACCTTGAGATAGGGTCTATGGAGTACTGTGTACCGTGTATGTCAGATGGAGTACGTTGTACCATGAGTACTCGATAAGAATAAATTGTGAGCTGACGGCTAGGATTTGACCCACCTCCTATTTCAGCAATTGTGAGACCCCACACATCGAGTACTGTGTAGCCTGAGATCACAGAAAATGAGTTATGATCATACACTCGGAACATGTAGTCGCCTATCTCCTTTCGTGCTAATTAAATTTATTAAATGAATTACCACATGGTTTTATGATATAAACATATGAGTTTGTGAACTGTAAAAAGGGTAACCCGAGGGATGGGTGAGGCCCAGATTTCTATGTTTTTAAACATGATGAATGCCATATGATTTTGATTTAAAGGAATGGTATGAGAAAATGTGATTGTGTGAAATTACATGAGAAATGCAGTATTTATGCATATAATGCTGAGGTTGTTAAACCAGCATATTTTCAGTTTTATAACGGATGTTTTGTATCTATATATCCATATTACATAATGATTTGAGAGAGATGCATGCTATAGATACAGATAGGGTAAGGAAACGATTTCAAGGCATAAGCATGATATTTTGTAGATAGTACGATTATCTAATTGCTTGTCTGATTTTCTTACCAAGCTGTGAGCTCCCCCCTTATTATTTCCCCTTTTTCAGAGCAGCCACAGTAGGTAAACACGGCTAAGGACTGACATTCCTTGATATCCGCTGCAGATCCATCTTGTTAGAGGTATACACACTTGGTATTTTGTACTGAACATTGTATAAGCACAGCTATGTAAATTAATGTATGGTCGGAATGTATATGTACAAATAAATGTATTAATGTGCAAGAGTCTGTATTATAGAAAAGAATATTAAATTCTACATATGTTATGAATGATTGTGAATGGATAACTATTATCGAATCACAGCCCAACGTTTGATGTGAGAGATGACAGAAGAAGAGGTAAGTGAAATGTGAAAAATTTGTGGTGGATAAGGTAGGTCGCGTGTTGGGGAAGGGCATGACACGCACGGTGAGTGCCACTGGTGCCCGTGCCCTAGCTGTGTGCTAGTTTATTCAGATACTATGTCTATTTTGTTATACAACCATAATCTAATCTACAGCCTCGACCATGGCCATTGATATTTTATTCCCTCTAAGGAGGATGATATCTTTATTTTGCATGATAGCTATACAAACCCAGCTCAGTCTCCATGTTTTTCATGCATGAATGTTTTGAATTATGAAAAGTAAGTATGTAAATAAGTAAGCTTTGTTAAAGTAAGTAAGTATGTATGTTTTATTTCAAAGTAAGTACTGATTTTGCTAAAGTAAGTGAGTAAGCATATATGATTTGGATAATGTAAGTATGAAAACTTTTTGAATGCATGATAATCATGATTTTTAACATGTTTTGGGGTTGTCAGGATTATTTTAAATGTTTTCCTTACTGGGCTTTTTCAAAAGCTCATCCTTCTCTTTCTTCATTTCAGATTACCTACAGTGATATTATTTGAGCTATTCGCGGAGTACTCGAGTTAGACTGATGGATTTTGAGCCTCCCCAGGTTACATTTGGTACACACTAAGGTATATCGTCCGATGTTTATTTCCAGACGTTGTATTGTACAGATACTTATTTGTAAACAGTTTTAGGATGTAATCCATTGTTATGGATTTGTATATAAATGGTTTTGGAAGCAAATGAATGAATGAAATATTTTGATAATACTAAGTATGGGAACAACTTGGTTAGTTGAGAAGTATGGTAAATCGAGAGATAATAAGTTTAAGAAAAATAAAAACAACTGCTTGAGGTTATAAACTGTGATCTTGTCTAATTGCATGGAGGTATGTTAAAATATAAGAGGTTATGCTGCCGAATTTCAAACGAACTTTAAACGATTAAAAGATTAAGCAAAGAAATAAACGAAGTAACTAACACTGTACGAGAACACAACCTAAGTAAGAAACTAAGTATTAAAAGAAAAAGTTAGCCCCAATTTCTACACTTCTGGGGCGTTACATTGCTAATGTTTATTTTATGTTTTAGGTGGCAAAATAAAATAAGCTTTTTGAAGAAATTAGAGCTTAAATGGTAAAATTCAGAATTTTTACTAGCCAAGGGTAAAATAGTAATTTCACTATCTTTAAGATTTTTTATGAAGATGAAATCTCATGTAAGTTGTAGATAACTTCTCAAGCTTTCCAGAATGTACAAGATTGCATGATTCAGAGTTTGTTTGATGGGTCAAATGTCCTTGGAAAGTCAGCACTAAATTTAGAAATACTAATCCTAGTAAGAGTAGGATTAGTAGATGGCTATATAAGGATCATTTGTACAATCAATTTGGAGATTTTTAGAAGAGAAGAAGAGTTAAGGCTATAAAAATACTTCAAGTCATTTTAAGAGTGGCGGTAAGAGAGATTGAAAATAAAGAATCCCACTTGAAGACAAACTCTTATAATTGTAATGAGAGTTTTACTTGAAGTTTAGTTCTTGTTATTTTCTCAGTATAACAGCTTGTTTAGAGGCTATAACAGAGTACAATCGGTTTGGTTTTGTAATATCAAGTTAACGCATACCTTGTTTTAATATTGCAAAAACGTTTTCTTTTTTATAAATATAAAATCGATTTCTTTTATATGTTATTGTCGTTTTCTTTATATTATGTCTAGCTAATTTTCTTGGTTCAGTTATTAAGTATTCTTGTTAACCTTTGATGAATGTTGAGAGATGTATGAACTTATAATAGATTATTGATTAAGTATTTAAGATTCTCTTAGCATATTAATAAGATTATTGGTTTATTTTTATAGGATGGATATTATTTAGTTAATCTTAATAATCTATTGCTAGATTAAAACTTCAGTCCGTAATCGCTCAATGTTCTTAATCACAAAGAGATCTAGGAGAATCAAGATTTAAGTTAAATGAACTAAGCTTGTGTGTTTATTGCTTAATTCAATCTATATATTTTTAAATACTAATGCTACTACAAATTATGTCTAGAGAGTTTATTCTATATAGTTTAGTAGTTAGGGATTAATTAAAAAGCTTGTTTCAATTAACGAATCAGTAAGAAAAAATGGTGTAACAAAACTTATTGTTATGCTACGATTGAATATTTAATTGATGATAATCTTTTGAAATCAATTATCAACATCAAAATCCAAGAGAAATTAATATGCTTAGGAACCGAACTTCTTTAATATTGCAAAGCCGATTTCTTTTATAGTATTCTTACTTGTTATTTTGTTAATTTAATTTCTTAATTAAAAGCCCATTTATCGTTAATATTGTTTTAACTTAATTTTTATAGATAATTTAACTAATTGAATCTTTGAGGGATCGACCTCTACTTCACTATATACAAATTAAGGAAAAAGAGTTAATTAATTTTCAATGCATTCGGCACGCGTCACCATGGCTAGCCACCCTTAGCCAAAGTCAACAAATTTAGTCTTAAGAGCATGGGACATGCATGGAATTAAGGATTAATATGCACCTAGTATCCATTAACTAATGGTAATCAAGAAAAAATACAAAATATAGAAATTAAGGAATTTATAGGATAAATATCTCATAAGGCTTATGAGAGAAGCCATGTTAATTTATCATCTGCTCTTAACGTGTTAAGGTCCGAAAAATATCCCAAAGAGAAGAGGAACCCACGGTAAACACCAAGAAAACCATGAAAAAACAAAAAACAAAGAAAACAAAAAGGGAAAAGAAAAGAAACAAGCAAAACCTTAGGGTACAAGAGCAAAAGGAAGAAGATTTAACCTATTTCCATCATTTCTTTGTGTTCTCTCATCTTCCTTTAAGCTTCTAAACCTTCCTTCCACCTTATTTTCTCAAGAGAATGCATGAAACAAAGCTGGGTAAAGTGAAAGAATTCGGCCAAGCTTGGATTTAAGGGCAAAACACCAAAGAACATCAATGTGTAGTGTTCGATCACTTTGAAATTACAATAAGGAAAGACCATTAGTGGTCATTATCACAATTTGACCAAGCTTGTGTGAAGTTGATATTTGCTAAGCTTTGGGTTTTGATAAGTAATGTATTTAAATGCATGATTGTATCACATTGCTCGGTAATACTAGCAAATGATGTTAAAAGATTTATATTCTTATGTTTTAGAGGGTTAAATGTGATGGTTATGGGAGACATTTTATAAGTATGATGCCTTGAGAACTATAGTCATATGATGAATTTTACAAGTGTTAGAATAGTGACGTGGATGATTTAGTGATTTGTGATTGTAGATGTGTATGGCGGATGAGTGTAAATGTTATAGAGTGATGATATTGTGCTTATATATGTGTGCGTGTGTCCTACTACTTAATAAGGGTGTAATAACCCATGTGATTCATATGATATAAAATCGTATAAAATGCTTGCTATTAAAGTGTGATAATCATGTGCATGAAGATTGAGGTAATATTTTCGATGAGTAACCAATTCGTTGTTCAGGTAGTTTTTTGGCAGCGTTGTACCTTAATAGGTATGTTAAGTTAATAAGCCCTTACGTTTCAAAATATACTCTGTGTGGGATGCGAATAAATTATTTCTATCAAAAGTATCCTTACCGATAAAATATTGGCATTATTTGCTAAGTATATATTTTAGAAGGGTAAACAATTGTGTTTTAGGGTTTCAGAAGTAAAGCTAATTAAGATGTATTGTAAATACCGTAAATTTTCAATATGCTCGGTGTAGCTATAAAAGATAATGTGAACAAATTATGTTTTGGAATATAATAAACTCGAATAAGCCAATTACCTAAATCTAATTTATAAATAAATAACTAATAATAATAATGTGATTAAATACGTGGAGGAGCGTATACACGTATTTATATACCTACGTTTGTATGATCCACTAAGAGTACTCTATAGAGTGAAAGTATATACACATATAAATATATGTGTTAAGCATATAAGAATGTGCATATATATATATATATATACTAACGTGGGAGCAGTAAAGCGTACAAAGGAAACATAAAAATATATTAGATATATTTATACTGTACATAACTCTGGGATGACAGTAGAGAAAGGAGGAAACGTGCACGGTATGAAAACCAATCTTGAGGATCGGGTGGGTGTGCAGTAGGGAGATGACTGAAGCACAAAAGAGGGCATGGGAGCATGGTTAAATGTCTGCTAAGTGGTCTGACCGAGAGAAGGAAGCAGCTACCAAACCCAGCTCTGCCAGACTCTGTACATGCATAAAAACGGAAGAAGATTGAAGCAGAAAAGAGAGATTTCAAAGAGCAGAATACAAAAGAGAAGAGAGGAGAGACAAGGGAGGAAATGAGCAGTTGAGTGGTGGCACAAACCGAGGGAGATAGAATTGAAAACCGAAGCAAAAGAAGACGCAAAACAGAAGCGGATAGGGGAGGATGGCAGTGTGTGGTGTGTGGGAGCTGGACTGAAAACCGAGCTTGGAGCAGGCAGGAAGCAACCGAAAAAGAAATGACCCGTGTGGAGAAGGCAAGTTTCGGCAGCTGAACCGGGTGAGAAAGAGATCAATGGAGTGAAGGAAACATTCTCGGTTCCTGGGTAAACAAGTGAGAAGGTGGGCAGCAGGGGATTGAGGGTGTAAAACTAGAGTGAAAGAGCTGATCGAGGGAGAAAACAGAGACGAAACAAGGAGACGGTGGTGAGGCCGACGGGCTGGAGCTGCTGCATGCTGAAACAGGGAACCGAAACGGGAAAGTGAGGGCCGAAACAGAGGACGTCGGACGTCGGGCAGTGGTAAATAATGAAGCTGGAAGCAAGTAGTCGGAAAAGGGATATGACCGGAGGGACTCGACTCTAGACAGAATCACCGTGGAAGGAAGGAAACGACAGCACCAAGGGAGGTAGACGATGAACAGTGCCGGCAGTGAAGAAGAAAATAAATGAAGAAAATGGAGGGAAATTTAAAAAAAGAAGAATAGTGAATAGTAAAAAAAGAGTAAGAAAAGAAAAGTATATATATTTTTATATATCTATATATAATTATATATATAAATATAAATATAAAAATATTTGGAGATAGGAGAGAAGGCACAAAAAAATTTGAAAACCTCGGGAAAAAGGGCTTTGATCGAAATAACACGAGTGGACCGGATTTGTCGACTCGCTACGTCGAGACAACCGAGGATCGCGGACAGACACCGAGGTAAGAAAAATTCTCATCGCTGCTAGAGATAAATATGCATAATTTTTGTATATTTGTAGATATAAAATTTAGGTTGAATTTCGCAGTACTGAAATTATCGAAAAGACTAGGTTGAACTTTATGACTGAAAAATTAGAGATTTTTAGCTTAGTTGAACAATCAAATTTTACGGATTAAATTTTAAGGATTTGCAGAAATTACAGTATGACTTGAATTCGGTTTTAATTATTGAAAATCTTGAATTTTGAATTTCTCATAGACTTATTTTCTGAGATTTAAATGAAAAAAGGGCTAATCAGCCTATTTTGAACGATTTCATCAAACAAATGAATTTATATGTAATTTAAGGAAAACGATCTGTTATAAAATTATTCTGATGAAATGTGCTTGAGCGCGTACTGACTGTGTGTCAAACGGTCCGTCTCGCACTGATTTTGAGACAAAGGCTTTGGTGAGATCATGCTGCACTTCTGTTCTGTATCTGTATCTCTATCTGTATCTGTATCTGTATCTGTATCTGTGGTCCACGAGTACGATGTACCGTGCTTCTGATTCTGTTTCTGGTCTTCGGACATTCTGATCTGTGAGCCATTTGGGTTGCTAACCACTCCCACGGCGATTGACATCCCAACACACCTGGCCCGTGATTTGCTCGGAGTCATCGACATTGGCCAATAGTCATTTCTGATATCTGATAGCATGCATGCCTTATCTTGTCTATTTGAAAATATTTAATTGAATTTGTCTGCTTGAACTGAAATATCTGCAAATCTGTTTGCTTTGCTACTGAAAACTCTGAACTTTCTGGATTTGCAATAGTAGTTAAATGTATTACTATTTCATATTCTGTTTCTGAAGAATATGTTTTTGGTATTTGTGCTTTAGCCGAGATTAAATCTGTTTTTCGAATTTTACAAATCTAACATCTGAGAAAATCATCTGTGAAACTTTTCGGGATATAGCAAATATAAATATATATATTTTGTAGGTAGTGTATTTATCTACCTGATATGGGATTTTTCTTACTGATCATGTTGAGCTCACCCCCTTACTCTCCTCCACAGATTCGCATCAGTAGTGGAATTCGACTCTATAAGTCGAGGTATTTTGCACAGCTGCGCTTTGGAAAGAAATCACCTAATCTAGAGGTATACCCAGTAAGAATAATTATTTTTGTATCTGTAAGTACAGTAATGTATGTAAGCGTATATATGGGGAAATGTGATTGATACTATTTTGTATAAGAACAAAATGTTGACTTGACAAAATAGAAATGTTGTTGTTTTGTGTTTTTAAACTAATACTAAGTGAATTTAAATTACATAGGCGACTTTAGGGATTTTAATCTATTATCGACTTGTAGACCAACTGAAATATCAGTAAATTCGGGTCGTTACATAAGTGGTATCAAAGCAAAGGTTGGCCTGATATGAGTCGATAATAAAAGTGGAAAAGACTTAAAAAGTTCACATCCCCAGCATTACTGTACGTTATTTAGATACAAACGGGTATACGTAGCTGTGTTTTGCTAAGAAATTGCTATTAAAATGCAGGAAGCCTATTAGTTATGGCTGGTGGACGACGAGGTCGACTGAAGGGACGAGGGGGCAGGTTATCCCGAGGCCATGAGGAGAAGCCTGAAGGATCGGGTGGCCCCACTACTGAACAGCCTACTCGTAACCCTACTGAGAGCTCCGAGGGCCGAATTACTAGTCTGGAACGTAGCGTGGAGTCAATACTGAATCAAATTGGGCAAGTGCTGGCTAGGCTGAACAACCCACCGGGCACTGCAACTCAGACTGCACCTACAACTCCCGCAGTTGCACCAGACACACCTATGCCAGCCCAAACGGCACCAGTGCCGCCAGCGGAAGAACCTTCTACTACACTGCCACAGACTCCGCCTGTACCACAATCATTGGCACCAATGGCCCCACAATAGCATAATAATGATATGGGATACGATTGTGAGTTGGACAGGTTGAGGCACCTTTAGGAATTTAAACCTCCATCTTTTACTGGGGTTAAGGATCCAGTGGTTGCTGAGAACTGGATTAACGAGATGGAGAAACTCTATGGGTTTTTCCGATGTAACTCTACCGAGAAAGTTGCGTTTACAGCTTTTGTACTAAAAGGCGAAGCTGAACACTGGTGGAAGTCCACCCGATTGATCTTAAGAAGCAGGCATGGGGTAATCACTTGGGATCTATTTCTTGATGCCTTCCGAAGGAAGTACATTCCAGATACTGCTCAGAGGAGATTACAGTCGGAGTTCTCGAACTTGATTCAGGGGAATAAATCTGTTGATGAGTATGAGTCAATGTTCACCTCATTGGGAAGATATGATCCGGACACCATGGACTACGAGGCGAAGAAAGTTCAAAAATTTATGGACGGACTGAGACCCCCGATTCGAGCCCGACTGGCCCCGTTTGATATTAGCACCTATGAGGAGGCAGTTCGTCAAGCCCAATTGTATGAACAAGATTACGAGATGCAGACTCTTGAGTCTAATAGATTGGGCAAGGGAAAGGAGCAAGATCGGAAGAGGACAACTGGGGACAGGAGTGGCAGAGATGGTAGAAGACCATTGTTTAAACGACAAAGGCACTATGAGGAGATGCGGGGTAAGACTATCAGGCCTCCCATCTATCAAGGCTCAGCACCTACCAAAGGGATTGTAATCGGAGGACCTCGGCCTAATGTAGAGGTGTGCAGACATTATGGGGGGAATCATGGTAACAAGCCCTGCTATAAAATAATAGGGGTTTGTTTCAGATGTGGTAAGACGGGACAGATGGTCAAAGACTATCCTGAAGGTGTTGATAAGGTGCCACAGAGGTATACGGAACGGAATACAGCTCCTGCTACTACCTCCACACCAAGGAGGAAGGCAACAGTGGAAGAAAAGGGTAAGCGGGTTGCAGGACAGGGGTGAGTGTACGCTCTAGAACGGGAGGCGACAGAAACTGATGCACCAGTTGAAGCATTTAAAGGTACTATTCTAATTTTTGATATTAAGGCTATAGTTTTATTTGATTTTGGTGCAACTCATTCCTTTATATCGCCCATGTTCGCATGTAAATTGATTCCATATGTACAACCCAAACCACTAGGAAGGGTACTAACGATTAGAACACCAATGAAAAATAGTCAAATAACAAAGCAACTATATAAAGATTGTAGGCTTAAAATAGGAGATAGAAACATGTTAGCAGACCTGATCCTACTGGATATGTATGACTTTGATGTGATATTGGGTATAGACTGGTTAGCAACAAATCAAGTTGTTCTTGATTGTCGTAATAGGACAGTGACATTTATGCCCGAAGAATATGTTGAAAAAATTTTTGATAAGTAATGGAAAGAAAAAATTTAAATAGCATGATCTTATTGATAATATGGATAATAATATTTTTGAAGGTTACATCGCGTATGTAATTGATACGGATAAGGCAAACCCGAATTTGAGCGATATTTTTGTAGTCATGGAGTTTCCTAACGTGTTTTCGGACGATCTACCGGGGCTACCACCGGATAGAGAGATGAAGTTCTGCATCGATTTGATGTTTGGTACTGAGCCAATATCTAAGCCTCCATACCAAATGGCCCCTGTCGAGTTGGAAGAATTGAGGAAGCAACTGCAAGAACTATTAGATAAAGGGTTCATCAGGTCGAGTGTTTCACCATGGGGTGCACCGGTATTATTTGTAAAAAAGAAAGATGGTAGTCTCAGACTATGTATTGATTACAGATTGCTCAACAAGGCGACCATCAAGAACAAATACCCTTTACCCCGTATCGATGATTTGTTGGACCAACTGCGAGGAGCACAAATCTTTTCTAAGATTAATCTGAGGTCAGGGTACCATCAATTGAAGATCAGTGGTGAGGATGTACCCAAGACAGCCTTCAGAACTCGATATGGTCATTATGAGTTTTTGATCATGCCATTTGGATTGATGAATGCTCCCACAGCTTTCATGGCGCTGATGAATGAAGCATTGAAGCCGTACTTAGACAGATTTGTCATAGTTTTTATTAATGATATTTTGGTGTATTCCAAGTCCAGAGAAGAACACGAGCAGTATTTAAGATGGTTCTACAAACCCTCAGGAAAAAGAAGTTATATTCCAAGCTCAGCAAGTGTGACTTTTGGTTAGATCATATTACATTCTTGGGTCACATTGTGTCGAAAGATAGGATGACTGTGGACCCGTCTAAGATCGAGGCAGTAGTGAAGTGGGAAAGACCTAAGACTGTCATGGAGATCCGAAGTTTTCTAGGTTTGGCTGGATATTACAAAAGATTTGTAGATGATTTCTCTAAGTTAGCTGCTCCTCTGACACGGCTTACAAGGAAAAATGTTAAGTTTGAATGGAGTAACGCATGTGAAAGAAGCTTCCAGGAGTTGAAGCACCGACTGACCACCGGACCTATATTGACTATCCCCGCTAGTTCGAGAGACTTCTTGGTGTATACGGATGCATCGGGTTAAGGTCTGAGATGTGTATTGATGCAAAATGGGAGGGTAGTGGCTTATGGTTCTCGACAGTTAAAAAACCATGAGAGGAACTATCAACGCATGATTTAGAATTGGCAGGTGTAGTGTTTGCACTAAAAATATGGCGTCATTACCTGTATGGAGAGAAATTCCAGATCTTCACAGATCATAAGAGTCTCAAGTATTTATTTTCTCAAAAGGAGTTGAATATGAGGCAGAGGAGGTGGATAGAACTTTTGAAAGACTATGATTGCGAGATCCTATACCACCCGGGAAAGGAAAATGTGGTAGCAGATGCTTTAAGCAGAAAGAATATGGGGCTGGTATGTCATATTCGAGAACATGAGCTGTTGGAACAGTTTACAAACCTCAACTTAGATATTGAACCCTCTAACCGTGTCGGTTGTGGTATGGTAGCTAGCCTAAGGATAGAACCAGACTTGATTGATAGGATCCGACAGACTCAGCGTACGGATAAGTACTGTATAGATATGGCTGGTCAGATCCAGTTAGGTACCATGACAGATTTTGAAGTTAGCTCCGATGGTCTATTGAGGTTCAAGAGCAGAATTTGTATTCCCGATGATACACAGTTGAAGAAATTGATATTGACAGAGGCTCATTTCTCAAAGTATACATTACATCCGGGAAGTAATAAGATGTATCAGAACTTGCGAAAAGTGTACTGGTGGTCAGGGATGAAAAAGGATGTGGCCAAATTTGTAGCCCGGTGTCTTGTGTGTCAGCAAATCAAGATAGAACATCAAAAACCAGTAGGGTTATTACAGCCTCTATCGATACCCACAAAGAAATGGGAGAATGTTACCATGGATTTCATTATGGGGTTGCCAAGAACTCGGAGGAACCATGACGCGATTTGGGTAATTGTTGATAGACTGACAAAGTCCACCCACTTCCTAGCTATGAAATCCACCGATACTTTGAGTACACTAATAGGTCTATATGTACGGGAGATAGTAAGACTACATGGCATACCAGTGAGCATTGTATCTGACAGGGATTCCCGATTTACTTCACACTTCTGGGAACATTTCCAAGAAGCCATGGGAACCCAACTGAATTTTAGCACAGCATTCCATCCTCAGACAGATGGGCAGTCAGAGAGAACCATCCAAACACTGGAGGATATGTTAAGGGCTTGTGCTCAAGATTTAAAAGGCTCTTGGGATGACCATTTACCGCTAGCGGAGTTTGCGTATAATAACAGTTATCACTCAAGTATTGGAATGGCACCCTATGAAGCACTATACGGGTGAAGGTGTTGGTCGCCAATCGAGTGGGAAGAAGTGGGTGAAAGGAAGATATTTGCTCCAGATTTAGTTAAGCAAGCTTCAGAGGATGTCCAACTGATTTGTGAGAGGTTGAAAACAGCTCAGAGCAGGCAAAAGAGTTATGCTGACCAAAGACGCAGACCCTTGGAATTTTCAGCAGGAGATTCGGTATTTCTAAAGGTTTCTCTATCCAAGGGTATAATGAGATTCAGGAAGAAAGGAAAGTTGAGTCCTCATTATAAAGGACCTTTCGAGATCTTAGACCGAGTGGGAGACAAAGCATACAGATTGGCGTTACCGCCTGATTTATCGAGCGTTCATAATGTCTTTCACTCCATGCTTCGGAAGTATCATCCGAATCCTGCACATGTGATTAAGTATGAATCGTTGGAGTTAAAAGAGGACATGACATATGTAGAGAAACCGATTCGGATACTGGATAGGAAGGAGAAGATATTACGATCCAAGACGATTCCTCTAGTCAAGGTTTTATGGCAGTACCACACTTTGGAAGAGGCCACGTGGTAATTAGAGAGTCTGCGAGAAAAGTACCCACACCTGCTTATGAATTGATGTATTCCTAAATTTGGGGACCAAATTTCCCAAGGTGGGGAGAATGTAAATACCGTAAATTTTCAGAATGCTTGGTGTAGCTATAAATGATAATGTGGACAATTAAGTTAAATTATGTTTTGGAATATAATAAACTCGAATAAACCAATAACCTAAATCTAATTTATAAATAAATAACGAATAATAATAATGTGATTAAATACATGGAGGAGCGTATACACGTTTTTATATACCTACGTTTGTATGATCCACTAAGAGTACTCTATAGAGTGAAAGTATATACACATTTAAATATATGTGTTAAGCATATAGGAATGTGCATATATATATATATACATATATACATATATGTATATGTATGTATATACATATACATATGTATATACATACATATACATATATGTATATATGTATATATATATATATATATATATATATATATATATATGTATATGTATATATATATATATATATATATATGTATATGTATATATACTAACGTGGGAGCAGTAAAGTGTACAAAAGAAACATAAAAATATATTAGATATATTTATACTGTACATAAATCTGGGATGACAGTAGAGAAGAGAGGAAACGTGCACGGTATGAAAACCAATCTTGAGGATCGGGTGGGTGTGCAGTAGGGAGATGACTGAAGCACGAAAGAGGGCATTGGAGCATGGTTAAATTTCTGCTGAGTAGTCTGACCGAGAGAAGGAAGTGGCTACCAAACCCAGCTCTGCCCGACTCTATACATGCATAAAAACGGAAGAAGATTGAAGCAGAAAAGAGAGATGTCAAAGAGCAGAAAACAAAAGAGAAGAGATGAGAGACGAGGGAGAAAATGAGCAGTTGAGTGGTGGCACAAATCGAGGGAGACAGAATTGCAAAACCGAAGCAGAAGAAGATGCGAAACAGAAGCGGACAGGGGAGGATGGCAGTGTGTGGTGCGTGGGAGCTGGACCAAAAACCGAGCTTGGAGCAGGCAAGAAGCAACCGAAAAAGAAATGATCCGTGTGGAGAAGGCAAGTTTCGGCAACTGAACTGGGTGAGAAAGAGATCAATGGAGTGAAGGAAACATTCTCGGTTCCTGGGTAAACAAGTGAGAAGGTGGGTAGCAGGGGATTGAGGGTGTAAAACTAGAGTGAAAGAGCTGATCAAGGGAGAAAACAGAGACGAAACAAGGAGACGGTGGCGAGGCCGACGGGCTGGAGCTGCTGCATGCTGAAACAGGGAACTGAAACGGGAAAGTGAGGGCCGAAACAGAGGACGTCGGACGTCGGGCAGTGGTGAATAATGAAGCTGGAAGCAAGTAGTCGGAAAAGGGATGTGACCGGAGGGACTCGACTCTAGACAAAATCACCGTGGAAGGAAGGAAACGACAGCACCAAGGGAGGAAGACGATGAACAGTGCCGGCTGTGAAGAAGAAAAGAAATAAAGAAAATGGAGGGAAAATTTAAAGAAGAATAGTGAATAGTAAAAAAAAGAGTAAGAAAAGAAAAGTATATATATTTATATATATATATATATATATATATATAAATATAAATATAAAAATATTTGGAGATAGGAGAGAAGGCACAGAAAAATTTGAAAACCCCAGGAAAAAGGGCTCCGATTGAAATAACTCGAGTGGGTCGGATTTGTCGACTCGCTACGTCGAGACAACCGAGGATCGCGGACAGACACCGAGATAAGAAAAATTCTCGTCGCTGCTAGAGATAAATATACGTAATTTTCGTATATTTGTAGATATAAAATTTAGGTTGAATTTCGCAGTACCGAAATTATCGAATAAACTAGGTTGAACTTTATGACTGAAAAATTAGAGATTTTTAGTTTAGTTGAACAATCAAATTTTACGGATTAAATTTTAAGGATTTGCAGAAATTATGGTATGACTTGAATTCGGTTTTAATTATTGAAAATCTTGAATTTTGAATTTCTCATAGACTTATTTTCTGAGATTTAAATGAAAAATGGCTAATCAGCCTGTTTTGAACGATTTCATCAAATAAATGAATTTATATGTGATTTAAGGAAAACGATCTGTTATAAAATTATTCTGATGAAATGTGCTTGAGCGTGTACTGACTGTGTGTCGTACGGTCCATCTCGCACTGATTTTGAGACAAAGGCTTTGGTAAGATCATGCTGCACTTCTGTTCTGTATCTGTATCTGTATCTGTATCTGTATCTATGGTTCACGAGTACGATGTACCGTGCTTCTGATTCTGTTTCTGGTCTTCGGACATTCTGATCTGTGAGCCGTTTGGATAGCTGACCACTCCCACGGCGATTGATATCCCGGCACACCTGGCCCGTGATTTGTCCAGAGTCATCGACATTGGCCAATAGTCATTTCTGATATTTGATAGCATGCATGCCTTGTCTCGTCTATTTGAAAATATTTAATTGAATTTGTCTGCCTGAACTGAAATATCTGCAAATCTGTTTGCTTTGCTACTGAAAACTCTGAACTTTCTGGATTTGCAATAGTAGTTAAATGTATTATTATTTCATATTCTATTTCTGAAGAATCTGTTTCTGGTATTTGTGCTTTAACCGAGATTAAATCTGTTTTTCGAATTTTACAAATCTGACATCTGAGAAAATCATCTGTGAAACTTTTCAGGATATAGCAAATATAAAAATATATATTTTGTAGGTAGTGTATTTATCTACCTGCTATGGGGTTCTTCTTACTGAGCATGTTGAGCTCACCCCTTACTCTCCTCCACAGATTCGCATCAATAGTGGAATTCGACTTTATAAGTCGAGGTATTTTGCACAGCTGCGCTTTGGAAAGAAATCACCTAATCTAGAGGTATACCCAGTAAGAATAATTATTTTTGTATCTGTAAGTACAGTAATGTAAGTAAGCGTATGTCTGGGGAAATGTGATTGATACTATTTTGTATAAGAACAAAATGTCGACTTGACGAAATAGAAATGTTGCTATTTTGTGTTTTTAAACTAATACTAAGTGAATTTAAATTACATAGGCGACTTTAGGGATTTTAATCTATTATCGACTTGTAGCCCAACCGAAATATCAGTAAATTCGGGTCGTCACATGTATGCTAGGCAAAGGGACATTCAGAATAGGAAACATACACCATCTGTTGTATGAATAAATTAATATTGCCAGATATGTCATACCGATTAAATAGTGGAAATATAGGTACTTTAATCGTAATCGATAAGTGAGTATGAATTAGAGACCATGTTAAGCTTACCTTAGCATATTAGCCTAAACATGCATAATACTCGACTGAATGATAGACTATTTATGCCTTACTGCATTTCAACATATACAAGCATGGCATGGAAATTAAATTTAAAAGTAACACCTATTATTTATTGCAACTATTTATAATTTGTTTTATTGCACTAACTGTTTTTACTAAGAATCTTTGTTTTTGAGACAATAGGTATATCATGACGATCTCACTACACTGCACTGTACAAGTCCGACAACAGTCGTAGACCTTATATTGCATTGCACTGTACCGGTCCAGTAATAGTCGTAGACCTAGTACTGCTCTTTACTGTCAGGGTTCAATAATAGTTGTAAGCCTATTATTGTAATTGTAACTATAACTGTATAGGTCTAATAATACTTGTGGACCTATTTTCCCATACTAGGAAGATCTATGGCCATAGGTATGCCTGTTGTTATGAATAATACTCCTAATGTCATTTCAGCCAATTATACTGGGCCATGTGGTATATCTGAGGATGATCTGACATATTGAGATATTTGTATAAAAAATGACAAAAGCGTAATTAAGGAACGAGGAAACACTCTATAAATAGGGGTCAGGTATGATTCTCAGACTAGAAGACAATTTCCTACTGAAACTCTGTCAAAATTATTCTCTGACTTAAGCATCTGAGTGTAAATGCAGGGAACAACCCCTGCGTCCCTTTGATGATTTCCTTTTTTGCAGAATATTCTTAAGCACGTGGTACGAAGATCGAGGTGGATACGTTAGTAACACCTAATCGTTGATAGTGACAGCAACACCTGTAAACATCACATAACTGCAACTACAACTGCAATGTAACCATAATTGCTACTGTAACTATAATTGCAACTGTAACTTTAATTATAATCGTAAATACAATCATAACAAATATTGCAATTGTAACTACAACTTCAAATCTTAACTAAAAATTGTAATCATAACGGGAAATAATGTTACAACTAAATTATGACTATAATTAAAACTGAATTGCAATTGTTTGTTGGCTCTACCGAGAGGGGGGTGAATCGGTTTTCTAGTGATGATAGCAAATTTTAATTTAATCCTATCTTAATTTGCAAATGTAAGTAAGCAATATAATAAAATTAAACAATTTAATGCAAGATAGGGAAGAGAGAAACAAACACAGTCGTTTATAGAGGTTCGGCCAACTCTTGCCTACGTCCTCTCTCCTTGACCTTCTTGTCAAGTGCTTTCTTTCCCTCTTTCAACAGAGTTACAATGTTCCTTTTACAGGTTAAGGAATAAACTCTCTACCCTTAGCAATACAGAAAAGTATTCACCCTTTTTACAATTTTCTCTTACTGAGGAACAATCCTCTTCTCTTTTAAGGTAAGGTTGAATACAAAATGAAGCTTTAAAGTGGGTAGGACAAAATACAGTTTCTGCACTTAAGCTTATACAATGAATCTCAATAAATGAGCTATGAAGACACAAGGAATGAAAGAATTAAAAGCTTGAGAGTGTTAGGAATTGACACAATGAATCTCAATTCTCTTTGTCTTCAATGCTTGGTTAAATACTGAAGGATTGGTAGTTGGAGCATTAAATGCTGTTTTTCTCGTTGAGATTTTGCAGAAACTAGCCGTTGGGTACCTCCAGTAGAGTGCCAGATCGATCTGCCATCTTGGCCAGATCGATCTCTTAGTTATAAATCCTGCAAGATTGAAGCACAAATACACAAGGAGATCGATCTCATAGGTTAGCAGATCGATCTGTTAGTTTGAAAATAATGGGGGAGATCGATCTGTCGAATAGGCAGATCGATCTCCTAATCTCTCTATTTGAGGCAAGATCGATCTACAGATCGATCTGCCATGCAGTCTCGTAGTGGGGAGATCGATCTCTCAACAACACAGATCGATCTCCTTAGCTCTCTGACTTTGAGGAGATCGATCTCTTTCTTACCAGATCGATCTCTTAAATTCTCTGTTTGAGTGTGGATCGATCTTCCAGATCGATCTACAGTCTTATGCTCTTAAAGGAGATCGATCTCTTCCTAGACCAGATCGATCTCTCAACTCTAGCCTTAGCCAGATCGATCTCTTAACCCTTGCAGATCGATCTCACTTTACCTAAAACCCTTTGTAAAGATTTAAGGCTTGGCAGATCGATCTCATACCTTCATGAGATCGATCTCTCATCAAGTAAAAACCCAGGAGATCGATCTCTCATAAGCCAGATCGATCTCTCATCAACAGAACTCTAAGTTCTGGTACTGATAACCTCTAAACATGTTTTTATATCATCTTAATACTATTGAATTAACTTGTTTTGTTATTTCAAAATACATTAACTCAACAATCTCCCCCTTTTTGATATGACAAAACTTATTCAAACAAACATGTTTAGTGAATTTGCAAAAACTCCCCCTTTTTGTGAGCTCCCCCTTTTTGTGAGCTTTTGACTTTGTTACTAACTTAACTCCCCCTTAATTTAATCATTCTTTTAAACGTTTACCACAACCACACACACATGTTTTCTTCTCCCCCTTTTTGTCATATCAATAACACGAAAAAAGAATACTCATGGCATTTCAAAATGAACTTGTTCATTAACACAACCAATAACAAGTCAAACGACATTTCATTCAAGCAAATTCATCACAAATAACATCAAGTATCTTAAAATGATATAACTACACTAAATCAAAACACCTAAGGCCTATGGTGAGGGAGGAACACGATTCGAAAGATTCTCAACGTGCGTGCGTGTGACTTGCAGCTCATCAAACATCGCCTCTTGAGTCTCCTGAACCTTATCCACTCTTTGGTGTAATTCCTCGAACATTCGCTGCTGAGATGCAAAGCCTTCATCGATTTTTCTGTTGAGTTCACTGATCATTGTCATAATGATCTCCATGCCAGCAGGTGAGGATGTTGGTGCAGCGGGTGGAGCAGTTGAGGACGATGGTTCCTGAGCTGGTGTGGCAGGTGGGTTCACAGGCGCAGTGGAGGGATCTTCCTCCATAGCTTCAGCAGGCTGCTGTTCCCTCTTTTTCTTCCAGTCGCCCTGAAAATCTTTGTAATATCCCATATGATGGAGGGTCCCGATGTTGAAGACGCTCTTGGGAGACGGCAGTTCTCCGGTTTCGCAGCTGCAGTCAACGCCAACTCGTTGGAGAAGATAGGCTAATGGTTGCGAAAAAACGATTGTGGTAGCTTGCCCACGCACGATCTTCAGCCAATCTTCATATATGAAACGAATGAGGTTGGGTTTTTGGTTTGTGGTGTGAA
Organism: Firmiana major; assembly: GCA_033439115.1. Classification (NCBI taxonomy): domain Eukaryota; kingdom Viridiplantae; phylum Streptophyta; class Magnoliopsida; order Malvales; family Malvaceae; genus Firmiana; species Firmiana major. The sequence continues at coordinate 3,148,334 of CM065913.1, read as the reverse complement.
TGTGATGGAGCCAGAAACGATCTAATCGCCTAACGGTTGAATGACGGGTACCGAAAGGACGGAGATTCCAAGAAATTATGAGGTGGAGTAACCGAAGGTGCATCGGTAGGTCACTCGCTTTGTCCCCAGGGAGATCAAACTCTAAGGAGACTTCCTCATCCTCATTAGTCAAACCTTCATTTTTCATGTGAAAGGCTTGAGCTAAGATATCGGGGTCTATTGGAATGGTCTTACCCATGACATAGGTTTTGAACCCATGAATTTTGCAAGTGTCATCAGGGTCAAAGATGAGTTCGGCATTGGAAAAGAATGCCCGAACGAGATTTGGAGGGACGGGAGTGTTGATTTTCAAAAATGACATCCAACCAAATTCCTCAAATTTTGACACGTATGGAAAATCAATGCGATTGAGGAAAGAAAAATCTATAGTCCGCCAATGCTTAATTGGCATGGTTGAGAAGTACTCTTCGTATCGCTTCCTTTTTGCAGGTGTTTTAAAACACCTATTGAAGGAAGTAATGGAAGCGAAAGGAGTGGGTTGGGAAGATGAACCAGCCTCTACATTGGTTCTAGGAGTTTTATGTCCTACTGTCTTAAGCCTAGGCATGATTCTAGACTCGAGAGATGTGCTAACTAGATTCACAATTGAAAAAATCAATGAAACAGTAACTAGTTTTGCCCTAGAAAGACAATGAACACAAATCTAAGAAAATTTTTGAGAAAAAAGTAAGAAATGTTGGTTACAATACCGAAAAATGACACGGAGATGCAAGGAGGACCGTACGGAGATCGATCTGAGGAGGAATCGAAGGAGGTGGTACGAGGGAATTTCAGAATTTGAAGATTGGGGTTTGTGAAATTTGGGAATTTTCGCGAGTTTTTATACTCCAGGGCACAGGAGATCGATCTGTCGAGGCGACAGATCGATCTGTCACTTCCAGAAGCCAAGAGAGATCGATTTGTCGAATGGACAGATCGATCTGTTCGCAAACAGAGGCTTAAGGAGATCGATCTGGTATATGCACAGATCGATCTGCAGTTTAACAGAGGCTTAGAGAGATCGATCTGCCAAATGTATGGATCGATCTTCTGAATGCGGAAGTTTGAAGAGATCGATCTGTCGTGTGGACAGATCGATCTGCCTTTTAACAGAGATGTAAGGAGATCGATCTTATGGTTAGAAGATCGATCTGCTTAGCTTAACCTTGATGATTTAGGCTTGTTGGAAGTATGGAGATCGATCTATATTGCAAGGAGATCGATCTCTCATCCTCATTGCCAGAAAATCTTTGCAAAAACTCTTTTAAAATCAACTTGAAACCAAGATTTTTGAAACACAAAAGTCTTAAGGGATATTCATGAGTCCTAATTCACCTCTAAGGATACAAAACCTATCTCTATCAAGGGGTTTGGTGAATATATCAGCTATTTGATGTAGAGTGTCAATGTACTCTAAAATTATATCCCCTTTTTGTACATGGTCTCTAAGGAAGTGATGTCTAATTTCTATGTGCTTGGTTCTGGAGTGTTGGATAGGATTTTTAGATAGATTAATGGCACTGGTATTATCACATTTAATTGAGACTTGCTTCATGTCAATACCATAATCTCTCATTTGTTGTTTAATCCACAACACTTGAGCACTACTACTACCAGCTGCTATATATTCAGCTTCAGTTGTGGACTGAGCCACACTATTTTGTTTCTTAGAGAACCAAGAAATTAACCTATTTCCTAAGAATTGGCAAGTACCTGAAGTACTTTTCCTATCTATTTTGCATCCTCCAAAATCAGCATCTGAATATGCATGAAGGGTAAAAGTTGAGTCTTTGGGGTACCAAAGTCCTAGTGAGGGAGTGTCTTTGAGGTATCTAAAGATCCTCTTAGTTGCCAATAAATGTGATTCCCTAGGAGAGGATTGAAATCTAGCACAAAGGCATACACTATACAAAATATCTGGTCTACTTGCAGTTAAATAAAGCAATGAGCCTATCATAGACCTATAGAGTTTAGTGTCTACACACTTACCTCTTTCATCTTTATCAAGCTTGATGTTGGTGCCCATTGGAGTGGCTTGAGGTTTGCAATTGTCCATTCCAAATCGCTTGAGCAAGTCCTTGGTATACTTTGCTTGATTGATGAAGGTTCCATCCTTTGTTTGCTTCACTTGAAGTCCCAAGAAGAATGTGAGTTCTCCCATCATGCTCATCTCAAATTCTCCTTGCATGATCTTAGCAAACTCTTGGCATAAAGACTCATTAGTTGAACCAAAAATAATGTCATCTACATACACTTGTACAACTAGTAAATCCTTATTTTTATTCTTAATGAATAAGGTGGTATCCACTTTTCCTCTTGAAAATCCCTTTTCTATTAAGAATTTTGACAACCTTTCATACCAAGCTCTAGGAGCTTGTTTTAACCCATAAAGTGCCTTAGATAATTTAAAAACATGTTCAGGAAATTCATGATTTTCAAATCCGGGAGGTTGCTCAACATATACTTCTTCATTAATGAAACCATTTAAGAATGCACTCTTTACATCCATTTGATATAACTTGAAGTTTTTATAACATACAAAGGCAAGTAACATTCTTATTTCCTTTAATCTAGCTATCGGTGCATATGTTTCATCATAGTCTATGCCTTCCTCTTGTCTATAGCCTTGAGCAACTAGCCTAGTCTTATTCCTTATGATCACACTATTTTCATCCATCTTGTTCTTGAATATCCATTTAGTTCCAATTATAGAGTGATCACTAGGTCAGGAACTAGTTTCCATACTTTGCTTCTCTCAAATTGATTTAATTCTTCTTGCATTGCTAGGAACCAATTATTGTCATCTAAGGCTTCATTGACATTCCTAGGCTCTATTTGAGATACAAAAGCTATATATTGGCACATATTCCTTAGTGATGATCTAGTTCTAACTCCAAGAGTTGGATCTCCTACTATTTCACAATCTTTTACATATCCTAACTCTCTTGGTGCTCTAGGTTCTCTTTCTAAAACCTCTATTTCTTCTTCATCTTCTTTATTCAAGTCAAGCTTTTCTAGAAAGTCATCTTCTAAGCCTTCATCAAATATTCCAACATTTTCATCATTGGTTGAATCTTTAGATACATTATTTGATTCATCAAATATAACATGAATAGATTCTTCAACCATTAATGTTCTTTTGTTATAAATTCTATAAGCCTTTGAATTCAATGAGTATCCTAGGAATATTCCCTCATCACTCTTGGCATCAAATTTTCCTAAATTATCTTTCCCATTATTTAGAACAAAGCATTTGCAGCCAAAAGGATGGAAGTAACTAATGTTAGGCTTCTTACCTTTGTAGAGCTCATAAGGAGTCTTCTTTAGCATGGGTCTAATCATAGCTCTATTAATTATATAACATGATGTGTTTATAGCTTCAGCCCAAAAATACTTTGGTAAGTTATTCTCACATAACATGGTTCTAGCCATTTCTTCCAATGTTCTATTTCTCCTCTCAACTACACCATTTTGTTGTGGTGTCCTAGGGGCTGAAAAATTATGGCTAATTCCTTGATCATTGCAATACTCATCAAATCTTATATTTTCAAATTCTTTGCCATGATCACTTCTAATACTAGTTATTGTATATCCTTTCTCATTTTGAGTAATTTTTGTATAGGCTATGAATTTTTCTAAGGCTTCATTTTTTACTCTTAAGAAGAACACCCATGTGTACCTAGTGTAATCATCAACTATTACAAATCCATAGTGTTTCCCACCTAGGCTAGTTGTTCTAGTTGGTCCAAATAAATCTAAGTGAAGTAATTGGAGAGGCCTAGTGGTGGATACAATATTCTTAGGCTTAAATGTTATCCTTTTGCGTTTTCCTTTAACACAAGCTTCACATACTTCTTCATGATCAAAGGATATCTTAGGTAAACCTATAACTAGATCCTTTCTAGCTAGCTTAGATAGCACACTCATGCTAGCATGACCTAGTCTTCTATGCCATAACCAAGATTCCTTTTTATTGTCTACCATTAAGTATATATTTTCATTTTTGAGTTCATTAAGATAGACAATATATATATTTCCTTGTCTATGACCTAGAAAAAAAATTTTATTTGACTTAGGATCTATAACATTACATTTCATGCAATCAAAAATTACTTTGTAACCTTTGTCACAAAGTTGACTTATGCTTAGTAAGTTGTGCTTTAAACCCCTAACAAGTAATACTTTTTCTAAAGAGAAATGATCATTACCTATTGAGCCACTTCCTTCAACTTGGCCTTTGGAGTTGTCCCCAAAAGTGACTTCTCCACCAACTTTTGATTTGAAAGAATTGAAATGGCTTCTATCACCCGTCATGTGCCTTGAGCATCCACTATCTAAGTACCATGCTTCTTTTGTTTTAACTTTGTGGCTATGCTCAATCACCTACAAAAAATCAAACTCAAGTCTTAGGTACCCAAATTTTCTTGGGTCCTTTGAGGTTAGTAAATGCAATTCTTGATCCCATTGGGATCCATTTTGCTAATGCATTAACATCCTTTGAGTGAATTACTTCTTTTGGAATCCATATCCTTTTTACTATTTTTCCTTTAAGATTCCTCATTTTTATATTACAATTATGTGATGCATGTCCCTTTCTATTGTAATATGAACAATTAATTGCAGGTTTATTCATGCTCTTCCTAGTAATAAAACTTTTAAGATGGGTCTCCCTACTCTTAGCATTATATCCTAAGCCATTTTTGTCAAAGAATGCCCTTTGGGTCTCTAGCATGCTATCTAACTTTTGTTGACCCATGTGGAACCTATTAAATGAATTATGTAGATTGCTATTTTTCTCTTTAAGGTCACAAATTTCTAGAGAAATCTCTATTTTTTTTTTTTCACATTCTAATTTATCCAATTGCAATGTTTCATTTTCTTTTCTCAATTTGGATATTATCTTTTTGTATTTCATACTCATAGATTCATACTCTAATGCAAGATCATCAAATGCATCTTGCAATTCATCAAAAGAATATTCATTGAGGCTTGAAGTTACCTTTTCATCCTCAATGGCCATGAAGCACAAGTTGGCAATGTCCTCATTTGATTCATCATCGGAGCAGTCACTGTCGCTCCATGTTGCCACCATTGCCTTCTTTTTATGGAACCTATCATTGGACCTTTTAAGAAGAGGGCAGTTAAATTTTATGTGTCCCGGTTTTTTACATTCATAACACACAATAGAGTCTTTTCTACCTACTTCTTCTTGGTCTCTCTTAATGTTTCTCCTATTGCTACTACTAGCTCTCATTCTCATGAACTTGTTAAATCTTTTGGCAAACATTGCCATCTCAAGATCCTCTTCACTACCACTCTCATTTTTAATCTCCTCTTGAGCAGTAGATTTTAGAGCAACTCCCACTTTCTTGGGTGGCTCTTCATTTCTTCTAAGTTTCATCTCATAAGTGAGCAAAGATCCTATCAATTCATCTAAGGACAATGTATGAGGATCCTTAGATTCCTCAATTGCAGTCACTTTAGCTTCCCAAGATTTAGGTAAGCTACTTAAAATTTTCTTTACCATTTCAATATTAGAATATATTTTTCCTAAAGACTTTAATCCATTAATTACATCTGTGAATCTAGTGAACATATCACTAATTGATTCTCCTTCCTTCATTCTAAAAAGCTCATAATCATGTGTGAGCATACCTACTTTTGTCTCCTTCACTTGGGTTGTACCCTCATGAGTTATTACCAATTTGTCCCAAATTTGTTTGGCATTATCGCACCCGGAGACTCTATTGTATTCATTAGGACCTAAGGCACAAAATAATGTGTGCATAGCTTTGGCATTTAGCTGAGCACACTTAATATCATTTGAGTCTCATTCATCTTCTTCTTTAGGGATATCTCTTCCCTCTATTCTCTTTGTAGGGATTTGTGGTCCTTTAACTATAATTCTCCATACTTCATAATCATTTGCTTGAATGAATAACATCATCCTAGTCTTCCAATAAGCATAATGCTCTCCATTAAACATTGGAGGTCTAACCGTAGAGTGCCCCTCTCCTACCAAACTAGTAGCTACATTGTTATGAGCCATTTGATCGTTTCTAACTCTTAGGAAGTTGTTCCTATGTGATTAAAGAGTCCTAGCTCTGATACCAATTGTTGGCTCTACCGAGAGGGGGGGTGAATCGGTTTTTTAGTGATGATAGCAAATTTTAATTTAATCCTATCTTAATTTGCAAATGTAAGTAAGCAATATAATAAAATTAAACAATTTAATGCAAGATAGGGAAGAGAGAAACAAACACAGTCGTTTATAGAGGTTCGGCCAACTCTTGCCTACGTCCTCTCTCCTTGACCTTCTTGTCAAGTGCTTTCTTTCCCTCTTTCAACAGAGTTACAATGTTCCTTTTACAGGTTAAGGAATAACCTCTCTACCCTTAGCAATACAGAAAAGTATTCACCCTTTTTACAATTTTCTCTTACTGAGGAACAATCCTTTTCTCTTTTAAGGTAAGGTTGAATACAAAATGAAGCTTTAAAGTGGGTAGGACAAAATACAGTTTCTGCACTTAAGCTTATACAATGAATCTCAATAAATGAGTTATGAAGACACAAGGAATGAAAGAATTAAAAGCTTGAGAGTGTTAGGAATGTGCAGCAATGGTCTGTCAATTCTCTTTGTCTTCAATGCTTGGTTAAATACTGAAGGATTGGTAGTTGGAGCATTAAATGCTATTTTTTTCGTTGAGATTTTGCAGAAACTAGCCGTTGGGTACCTCCAGTAGAGTGCCAGATCGATCTGCCATCTTGGCCAGATCGATCTCTTAGTTATAAATCCTGCAAGATTGAAGCACAAATACACAAGGAGATCGATCTCATAGGTTAGCAGATCGATCTGTTAGTTTGAAAATAATGGGGGAGATCGATCTGTCGAAATGGCAGATCGATCTCCTAATCTCTCTGTTTGAGGCAAGATCGATCTACAGATCGATCTGCCATGCAGTCTCGTAGTGGGGAGATCGATCTCTCAACAACACAGATCGATCTCCTTAGCTCTCTGACTTTGAGGAGATCGATCTCTTTCTTACCAGATCGATCTCTTAAATTCTCTGTTTGAGTGTGGATCGATCTTCCAGATCGATCTACAGTCTTATGCTCTTAAGGGAGATCGATCTCTTCCTAGACCAGATCGATCTCTCAACTCTAGCCTTAGCCAGATCGATCTCTTAACCCTTGCAGATCGATCTCACTTTACCTAAAACCCTTTGTAAAGGTTTAAGGCTTGGCAGATCGATCTCATACCTTCATGAGATCGATCTCTCATCAAGTAAAAACCCAGGAGATCGATCTCTCATAAGCCAGATCGATCTCTCATCAGCAGAACTCTAAGTTCTGGTACTGATAACCTCTAAACATGTTTTTATATCATCTTAATACTATTGAATTAACTTGTTTTGTCATTTCAAAATACATTAACTCAACATTGTTTATTGTTGATCATGAGAATATATGCCTATTCTCGTACTGCACTATTTCTTACTACAATCACTGTTATTATTCCTTACAATTTACTACAACTGTTATGCAATCACTGTAACTATTTCTTAATGTAATCACGACACTATTTCTCATTGTAATTACTACATTGTTTACTTTTATATTTACTACATTGTTTCTACTGCATCACTACAGCTGTATCTTATACTATAATTTTTTCCCTACTGCTTTAATTTTCATTAATTACCACTAATCATATTTATTTAATAGAATCAAAATCTATTGTAAGATACAATTTTTCTTGGCCATCAAGTTTTTTCGATTTTTTCTCTTTCTTTTTCTGCATATTATTTTATGGAAACCAAAAATAAAATATAATAATAATAATAATAATAATAATAATAATAATAATAATAATAATAATAATAATAATAATAATAATAATAATGATAATGATAATCATCATCATCTAAACCAAAATCATATAATATAAAAACTATTTAATCAAAATAATCTGAAAAGGATCCAGACAAAAATGGTTTCTTTAGTTTGCATTGTTGAAATTAATGGCTTATTAGCCTAGTGAGGAATCCCACATTGAAAAATCATAAAGGGAGATAAAGAGTTTTGGCTTATAAATTTAGGCCTCGGCTAATAGGTTAGATATCCCTAAGAGAAATATAAATAGCTTATATATTTGTATTTTAGTTTTTCCCTATTGGTTTTTGGATTTTGCAATTGTGTTCAAATTTTGTAATAATTCCACTTTGGAATTAGTGAAAGTTTTCAGCAGCGCCCGTGGACGTAGGTAATTATACCGAACCACGTAAATTCTTGTGTTTTTCTCTTTTCTTCCTTTACACTTTGCATTTAATTATTTGTTTAGCATTTGTTTTTGTCTGCTTCAATAATTAGTCGTTATAGTTGTGTTCTATGCTTCCGCTTGTGCACAACATGCATATGATTTTATTTTGTGTGTTGAGACTAGAGCAAAGGTCAAAGCAAAGTTGGAATTGTCAAACGCTACTGAATATATATGTAATGTAAATATAGTTCAAACAAATATGAAGATCAAAATATAGTGACGATGATAGGGAAGCGATCTCTAAGAATGATCATTTTCGATTTTTTGGGTCGACCATACAGATGGATGGAAAAATTGATGGCGATGTGACCCATAAGATTTAAGCTAGTTGGAGCAAGTGGAGAAACACTACAAGTTTGCTATGTGAGAAAAGAATTCTTATATGGTTGAAAAGAAAGTTCTGTGGAAGAATTGTTAGACTAACATTGCTCGATGATAGTGAATATTGGGCGATTAGGAAACTACATACACATAAGATGGCTATGGCAAAAATGAATGTTAAGGTGGATGTGTGGATATACAAGAAAAGATAAAATAAGAAATGAAGACATTCGTAAGAAAGTTGGATTGGTAACTATCGAAGACAAGATGAGTGGAAATCATTTACATTGGTTTGAACACATACGACGAAGCCTGTGGACGCTCCAATTAGAAGAATGGGTGTTGTAAATGATGAAATATGATCAAAGTTAGGAGAAGAGAAAAATAAATAAATAAAAAACTTAAATGGAAGTCAATTGACAAAATATGGCAACATGAGAATTAGAAAACGCATTTCCTTGGATAAGAATGAACGAAAGAGGAGAATTCATCTTGACGATTTAACTTCAGTTCATATATTAGTTCATATAAGCATCTCGTTATTAGGATAGAGGCTATAGATATAATGATGAATTATATTATCACAATTAAATATGATTATTTGGTTCAATAGTATCTCTATGCATCTCTGTTTAAAAAGCTTAGCTTAATATCTTTTACACATGAATATTTGGTTTGATGGTATCTATAAACATCTCCCTTTAAAGTTAAACGAGCTTAACTTAATCTCTCTTTTTCTCTCCTTTTTTTCAAATGACTAGCAAAGCAGTTGCTTTATCCTAAATTGCATTATGTTGAAAGATTAAAATATAATTATTAAGTTCGTGTTTGGTGTATAGGATAGACAAGCTTAGATGATAATTATCTTTTCTTATGTTTGATGCACACATTAAAGGGATGATTAGATTGCAAAGAGGATTAATCATATTCCTAATATAGGATAATTCAATCTTATCCACAAGATAAGAATTATTTCTAATTCCATAAAATTAAAAATATATACTCATATTTTATTTATTTTATCCTTGAATTTTATATTTAAAAATTAACTTAAACATTTAATAAAAATTATAAAGATCATTGTTTAATTAATTTATCCAAATTTCTTTTCCTTTTTTCCTTCCTTTTCATTTTCTTACTTCTTTTTCCTTTTTTCTTGTTTTTGAATAAAGAAAAACTATAATTTTGATAAAATAACATTTTCTTGAACAATTCATTTTATCAAAAACTATTTTTTTAAATAATCAAAATTTCCAAATCGTATTTTAGAAAATAAATTCTCAAACATAAAAATTATTATAAGATATATGTTTTAGCTAGTTTTTTCTTACGTTTATTTTTTTCTCTTTTTATTATTTTCTTAATTTTTTTCTTTTTGCTTATAAGAAAAGAAAATAAGAGAGAGAAAGGAAAGAAAAATAATTTTGATCTATAAAATTATTAAAAAATATATACTTCTTAATTTATAAATTTTTAATTGTTAAATTTAATTCGTATTTTTTTCTTTTTCCTTTTCCTTTTTATTTTTATTTTTTTCCTTCTAATAGTCAAAAAAAGAAAGAAGAGAAAGAAACCATAAAAATAAAGAAAAATATTTAAGAATTGTCTTATTGAAAAATTAATGTAATTAAAATCAACCTATTTCTTACAAAAGCTTATTTTTCTAAAATAAATATATTTAGCTTACAAGAAATGAAATTATTTTAAATTTAAATCATATAGATAAATAAAAACAAAAAGGAAGAAACAAAGAAAAATTGAAAAACTACAAAGAAAGTTTTTAAAAAATTAATTTTTTTAAAAGAATAATTTTTTAATTAAAATCAACTAACAAATTTAACTATTAATTATAATATCATAAATAATATTTAACTTTTTAACTTTTGATTTATATTTGTAAAAAAATATATAAATTTAAATTATGTTACTTTAAAAAAGAATACTAAAACAAATTATTTTATATTATTTTTAATTTTAAACATAGCAAATATGGTGGAAAATCATAAAAAAATATCTTATCTTATTCTTAATTTTTATACATACTAAAAATAAGATAGGATGATATATTCTAATTTTATGCTATCCATAAACTTATATTATCTTATCCTATCATATCCTAATCCAAAACATAAAACTTAACCTAAGTCATGTTTGATGCACACATTAAAAAGAGAATTGGATTGTAAAAAGAATTAATTATCCTCTTATGTAAGATGATTCAATCTTCTCCAAAAAGAAAGACTTGTTATTAAACCCATGAGATTAAAAATAAATACTCTTATCGTTAAATTTTATATTTAAAAATTAACTTAAACAGTTAATAAAATAATAAAGATTATTGTTTAATTAATTAATCCAAATTATTTTTTCTTTTTCCTTCTTTTCATTTTTGGCTTCTTTATATTTCTTTTTTTTTTTTTTTGTGTTTTTTGAATAAAGAAAAACTATAATTTTGATAAAACAATAATCTTGAACATTCATTTTTTTGAAAATTTATTTTTGGAGATAATAAAGTTTTAAAAAATAAATTCTCAAACATAAAAATTATTATAAAATATATTTTTTAACTATTTTTTCTTTCGCTTAAATTTTTTTTTTCTTTTCTTAGGTTCTTTTGGCCTATTGTTAAAGAAAGAAGAGGAAGAAAGGAATGAAAAATAATAGTTAATCATAAAATTATAAAAATTATATATTTTTGTTTAAAAAAATTGAATTTTTAAATTTAACTCACTTTTTTCCTTCTAATTTTTTATTTATAGTTATAACAAAAATATTATAATTTTAAATTATGTTACTTTAAAAAAAGTAGAATAAAAACAATTCATACTACATTATATAATCATCTTTATCTTATTCTTATCTTTATACACGCCAAGTGTAAGATAAAATGATATCATCTAATTTTATTTTATCTACAATCTTATATTATCTTATATTTTTCCTATGAGAAAAGTTTATTATTATATTTACTATTGGTTAAGGTTTTAGTCTTTAAAATATTTTCAAATATCACTTTATTTATTATATTAATTTATTAACTATTTAAAACATACTTTAAAATAAAAATAAAATAACCCTGTAACATTGTTGTTATTGGAATAATAAACTTTATTGACAATATAAGGAATTATAAGGCATCCTATGTGAAATCCAAATAATTCTCTTTTTGATGTAAAAACCAAATGTCAGATTTGATAAAACTCATATGTATAGATACAGCAAGTTGCAAAACACTATCCCACATTTTTCTATTATATTCCTTTCCCCTTTTTGGGTAAATGTTACAAGGTATTTTCTACATTGAATTTTGTGGAATCCAACTGTCCAGTCTTCACAAAAGCAAAGCTGGAGTGAAATGTCAATATATACAGCAAAAAGGAAGGTTACAATAAAGCCAAAATCTGCAGACCCGAACCTCAAAATGCTACACAAAATAATTCGCTCGTGGCCAAAAACTCTTATATTAAGCAATGCCTAAAGCAGCAGAAGAAACAGTGCATGATGGTTTGTTTACCTCTGTGATGAAAAATTGATTCCATCCAGAAAAGCCAATAAGCTGATTTTGCAGCCTTCTATAACCCAATTCCTGCTCCTTCCAGTACTGCCGTCATTGAAGCAGATGCCTCTTCAAGCGTTCGCTTCTTTTGAACTGCATTGAAGGCCTCAACAATATCTCCTTCCTGCCATTCATCATAGTCTTCCATTCCTATACCGCACTCCAAACCAGCACTTGCCTGTGCAGAAGAGAATCAGATATCTTTTACATCCATTCTTGAAGAAAAATATAGATTGTTGTGACCATATCAAGTAAACAAGAATACAAGACCCTAAATCATTGGTATATGCTTTAAAATCAACTCACTTGACATAAGACAATGTTATAACCACACCACACTTGACCATGATTATTTATGGTAAGTGATATAAAGATTTCCTTGCACCATTAGGTACAAAAATAATATGATTATTAGATACTAAATGGTTAAAGCCCATGAAACAAGATAGAAATTATTATAATCATAACTGGAGATACCAAATCATCTTATATGTGATTTGTCATACATTGATCTCATTCAAACGAATTTAGTTTCCAAATAAATACCTAAATAAGATGCTTTTAGATATGGCATGAAACATATAAAAACAGATGAATGATTAAGAGAGAATTCATCACCCAAGTGATTTAAAGAGACATGTCTTGCTTGTTCTTGAACTAGAATTGACTGGAATAAATCCATGGCCATGGTACTATAAATTAGGTGAAAATCAATTTTCACTTAAATTCATTAAAGTCAAAACTAAATTTACAAAAACTAATATAGAATAAATAAGTAGACACTGTACTTGAATTATGATTAACTTGAATAAATTCGTGGTGAAAATCAATTTTCACTTAAATTCTTTAAAGTGATATCTAAAATTGCAAGGATTAATATAGAATTAATACACAGATATTATACCATGCTTATTAATCCTTTAGAATACGATTTGCTGGAAGAATTGAATTGCACTAAAAGACTAGTCATTGAAAAGACTTGAATTAATATTTACTAATTAATTCTCTAACAATTGAATAGTCATGATAACTTGCTAGATCCCGTTCATAATCCATGTCTATAAATTAGAATCATGCTGTATAAATTATGAATTTAATCTATAATACCAATATGTTTGGACCCATAAGAAAACTTGTCAACATTAAAATTAGGAATTAATTATGAAATTAATTAAATCTGGTTTAAAAGATTTGTGGTTTAATTTATTAAGTCTTAGAGACTTAATTACAATGGTGTAAAAGTTACATGTTTTAATTGCAAAATAAGAGAAAATATTCCTATATAAGGATAATGTTGTGAGAGAAAAACTAAGTAATTGTTATACAACATAGGAGAAATCGGCAACTAAAGGGGTTTGAGAGAAAAGTTCTCTCCAAGCCACCCCCTTGTGTTCAAACTCCTTATGTTCTTTTAGTTTTGAAAAATAGCACACCACAACTCTTTCCCCTCTTGAAGCTACCTATAGTGGTTCAAGAAGTGTTCTTGAACTCGCGAGAAGGCCAAGAATATAGCCAAAAGTTTACTTAGTGAAGCAAGAATTGTTGGTATGATTCCTCCTTTATTAGAGAAGTATTTGACAAAAATTATTGCGTGGATCACCATTAGAAACCATCACACATGAGATGGCTTGTAAATCTTTGAAGAGATTAAGTTTTATCAACAAGGAGTTACACTAGACTACAATATCTAAATGTTAGATAGTTTCTTTAACTCTTTTACATGAATCTTGAATTGGTTAATTGCATTATAATCAAATTCTTGATCATTGAGATCCATGTTCGGTTTCCTAGTATTTTGTTTTAAATTTCCACTGCTATACTCTGTAATCATGTATTAATCCGCTTATACATGACCCTAGAAACCTACATAAATATCTTCAAGATCTAGAAGTATTAGACCACAATCCTACTTTACTAAACATTAAACCTTCCGTAACATATCAAAGACAACAACCAAACAGGAAGATATAAATTTGTAACCTAAGTTCCTTCTATCATTCAAAATTTCATCTGAGAGTCACCATCTAAGAAATTTGTCAATGCAAATTCTTATCTTTACAAAATAAAACTTACCACATTTTGAATTGTCCAAGATGGAAACAAGTGCAACCATAGAATTCAATATGCTGCTTATAACACTGCTTAGCTAAACTTAACGTAATAATCAAATATATATATATATATATATATATATATATATATATATATATATATATAAATCGATCCCCAATCTAATTATTTAACGAACAATATTTTTTTATTGCATATCTCTTTATGTGCAATTTGATCTTTTATTTAGACTAGTTCTTTTCTATATGTCATATTACTAGGCAGAACATCAAACCCATCAAATCGTCCCAAGCACAATTATTAGATAATTTGCACATACTTATTCTTAATCCCAATACATCAGTAGATGATATGAGCAAGACAACATGAAACAAAATGCTGGAAGAGCATGCATCAATATTTCATATCAAAGAAGAGGGTTGGGATGGGGAATGCAAACAAAGAAGAATCACCAATGATAATCAACATTATACCTCTTTCACAATTTCCTTAACCCTTCGCAATGAATCAAGAACGCCGAAATGGACTGTTCGACCATTTCGAATGACACGAATGCCACAACCTCTCTCTACTTTTCCTTCTGTTACCATACATCCAGCAACACGGCCACTGCCACTGCTGAAAACAGCCCGAACCTTTGCAGAGCCAATTGGTACTTGCTCCTATTAACAGACAAGAAGTAACTGTCAACTTTGAATCTATAACATGAAAATCTTAGATATAAGGAGGCAAAAGCAAGTAAATGACCCAAGAATTTTGAAGCCTATCAGTTTCGAGCTTACAACAGATCAAACTACATTCAATGTTTAAAGCAGTGTACTAGAGACTAACAAGAAGAGTGTAAAAGAAAATATATATATATATATATATATCGAAAATATGAAAGTGAGGAGAGAAAGAAGGATCAATGCCCAGCCATACTTCTACAGACATTCAACTCGAGGTAGAAGACAATTGTTATAGTATTTGACAAAAAATATGACTACCAGGGATTTGAAGAGATATAGATATAGATAGGAGTAAATATTGCAGAAGTATGGATGTAGCTGATTCAGGCAATTAGAATTAAAGGCTTCCTCAATGAAATTAAGAACAGATGGAATCCATGAGCGGACTATGTTATCGAAGGGATAAAGGTTTCCCTCCATACCCCTTTCTTTTCATTTTCTATTCTCCAAACAAGGGCAAGGTCACTTCCTTCCCCCTTTTTCATCATTCTTCCTATTTCCCTCGTTCAATGTATATTTTGATTCATGAACCAAATAGACTGCCAAACAGCTTGATGTACTCGGTCCGCCCACACATCATCTACGACCTCGATATCAGAATGCAAATATTTAAACATTAAACTAACCTCAACAGGTTCTAGGAGTCCTTCCATTGCTTTCCTCACATCATCAATAAGTTCATAGATAACTCTGTAAAGCCGAATCTCAACACCTTTATTTTCTGCATAGCTCTTGACAGAACCAGGTGTCTTCACATTAAATCCCAAGATAATGGCCTTGCTAGCAAATGCAAGATCGACATCACTGGTGCTTACATCTCCTGATGCTTCCAAGAGAAACTTCAAAGTGACATTGTCTTGTGGGAGCACCTGTAATGCCTGTCTGACAGCCTCTATGGATCCCTAGTTGTGGAAAACATATAGAGTTTAGCAGTTATAATGCTCACTAGAAACAATAGAATATATCAACAAGAGTGTTCAAGGATGTTTATTTCTTTTCATGGAATCAGCACCAAGGCACAAACACCAAGCAGTAGACTACTATGTTAGAAATGCAATACCAAGAAGAATACTGGGTACTTTTACATACAATGATAGAGTTTGAACTGCCAAGGACAAGTTTTTCTTTTTCTTTTTTTATTTTTTCAAACAAAGAATAGTTTCTTTCTGGTGCATAAATGAAGACAAGTAAATTGACTAAATTCTAATGTTTGGCTAATTCCCTCCTATCACCTGTGTTACTGTGTTCACTATCCTCAGCTTTTTAAGTACCATCACATCAAAAAAAAGAAAAAACACTCTTTTTGGGCGCCATGTCAGTCTCATGTAATTCACATACACCCAATGTGTCTCATTATCCTTTTTATAATGTTGGTCAACTGTCACACAAAGTTTGCACAATTCATACATAAGGCTTATGTTGCATGTTGTTTCCTCGCACAAAATTTTGATATAACTATTACAGATACCAACAACAGTTTTTCATTTTCTTCTCCTTTTCTCCTAACTAAAGGATGAGATCTAACCAATGACAATAACCTTTTAGCAGCAGCAGCAGCAGCAGCAGCATGTACTCAATAGAAAGGCCAAGGCATCCATATGCATTTTCAAATTTCGTTATAACTCAAAATAACAATGTTATGAACGAGATCGCCTTGAATGTTTTTTTCCTTTGTGTAAATCTAATGAGCATACCTGTAAATCAACCTTCAAGATAATATTAAGCTGGTGCAAGTCTAACCCAGAAAGCTTTCCGGCTGACACTGCAGAAGCTAAAGAAGAAAGTGTGACCTTTCCATCCCCAGCCTTGGCTGACATACGTTCATTTCGCAACAACTCTGCCCGTGCCTCTGCCTTTTCACGTGCAACATCAAGGCAAGCAACAACCTCAAATTCATCACCAGCAATTGGAACATTATGCAATCCAATGACCTGAAGACATACACACCAGATCTCATAGGGGAAGTTCTAAACCCAGAGTACACTATAGAAATTGAACCAGACAAAGCAAATGTATGGAAACCATGGGACAGAAATTCAATAGAAAGCTTCAACTTTTTCCAGGGTTTAATTTCAAATATGTCAGCAGCATAAATACAAAATTAATGCATACCGCAAGTTATTAAGTTCAGAAAATGCCACTTCATGGAAACTATACACCAAATCATAGTGCATGTCATTTTCTTTTATGCATTTTCTTTTTCCCTTTTGTTTCCTCTTTTCTGAATGGGGCTCAAGGATGATTGGAATTTTCTTAAAGAGTGAAAAATTATGAGTCAAGCCCCACTTCAAAAGAAAAAGTATAGCCTAAGTCATCATGCAAATGTTTTAGAAAATGCTTTAGATGAGTTCCCATAAGTGTCATGAATTTACGAGTCTTTCAATTCTCAAATTAAAACTTCAAGACAGATTTTCCTCAAAAAAAAAATAATTTAAATAAAATAAAATAAAAAAATAAAAAAGTGAGGGAAGCCATGAGTTTGTTTTTGATCAATCATGATTTGTCTACCTGTTACTGTCCAGAGGGACTCTTAACTAGCCAACCTCTATAGTGCTATTTGACATCCACTAAAATAGATGTTTAAAACATCACCATCAATTAACAACAATTCTAGAATTTGAGAGTACCTTAAGGCAGAATTTTCTCATCTTACTCATCATGTTATACAAAATACATTCATAAAGAAAGTACATTTTACCAAGACCTACTAGAAATGTCAGTTTTCTTCTTTAAAAACAACAGATAACCAAGGTACTCCATAAAATGATGGTATTTTAACTAGTTTCTTTAACAAGCTTCTTGAATGTATTACAGCTGACTACTGCAAATAAATACACGGAATGCAAGAAAATCGACAAAAAACTTTTCAAGTCAGAAGGCCCATAATCTTTAGAGCCTATATTTATGAAGTTTTTTAAAGGCTTGAGAGGGCCAGCGTGGTGGACAGCAGGGAAGAGGAGAGGAGACTTCCCACCTTCATCCAACACCTGTTCAACTAAGCTGAGGTTATTGTTCTTTTATCCATCAATTTCAACAAGACTAGAATTATTATGCTTAAGAGAGATATAGTTAGTATCACTAAACCAACCACATAAAATTTGTTGCTACAGATCAGATCATGAAGTCCAAGTCCCTATCTTAGCCTTAACCATATTCATACTTTATCTATAGGCAAGGGGAGTCCATGGTGAAAAACTAACACGATTAGGTACCCTTTAGCCTCATGATGGATGACCTTATATGGTCAAGATAATTTAGGTGTAGAATCTGATCAATAAAACAAACAGAAAATTTGGAGATTAAATTTAATTTAACAAACAAAAAAAAAATATGACTCTGATTCTAGTTGAAGATAAAGGAGGAAGGCAAGGATAAAGAGGGGGCAAAGAACAAAGTTGTTCTCTTTCTGTTGTATTTACAACACCAAATTCAGAGAACTTTTAACACTCTAACACCAAGTGTCACTAATTTCCAACTACAAGGAGCACACAAGGAAATCAAGCTGCATCTTGAAATGTTTACCATTTTGCAATGAGTCCGACAAACAGTTCAATGTCTGTGCTCAACTTAGGCAAACAGGTTGATTAGTATGTGTCAAGCCTCCAATGAAAAATACAGTCAAAGATGGCAAGACATAGGCATATAAGAAGGGAAACATAATAATTTTGCTAACCTGTACTGGCATTGAGGGTCCAGCCTCATCAACACGGTTTCCACTATCATCAAATAAAGCACGCACCTGAAAAAGGACACAGTGGAAAACCCCCCTTTAGAGATAGGTTCACAAAATTGAGCATTTATGCCATATGGTAGGCAGAGATTATTTCATATTAAAACAATGTAGAGTTTGACTCTAATTTACCAACCTTCCCAAAGGCTTCTCCACAAACAACTGCATCCCCTCTTTTAAGGGTTCCATTCTGCACAATAAAAGTAGCTACAGGTCCCTTAGATTTATGAAGACCTGCCTCGATAACAGTACCTTTAGCATTTCGATCAGGATTAGCCTTTAACTCTTGTAACTGAAAGAATCAGGGCGAAGGTCATATTGCAAGTAACAACAAGCAAGATATATGTATATATAGTTAGACACAAAAACACTAAGGTATTATTTGAAGTATTTCACTAAATAGATCTATACTTAGACCTCAAATCATATAGAACTTTTAAGCATTAGTGAAATTTTTGTTTCTCCATAAGCTTTGCCTGTATTGTGCCTAATGACATCATTAATTGGTCCAGTTAGTAGAATTCAAAAATATATATATATATATATATATATATATATATATTCCCTGAGATATATTTCTCGATTTTTTATTTTACATAGGAAAATAAACTACAGAGAAAATGCAAAATGACTTGAAAACTTAGAAAGACAATACAACGGAACCAAGGGTTCGCTGTCAGCCAAAATTGGTAACAAACAAGATTTTATGTGCTTGGTACAGAAGAATTTGAAAGCAAAATTATCAAGATGCAGGAAAGCCAATAATAGTACACACCTCAGCAACTAGCATAACAGTCTCCAATAGATCATCTATATTAAGCCCTTTGAGAGCACTGATCTGTAAGAGCAACAGCAAAGATATAAACATCCAGAAAGCAATGAATCGATGAAGAAGATGCATATATGAAAAATCATTAAAGAATAAAACCTGAACCATAGGGATGTCACCACCCCAGTCTTCTGGCATCAGACCAATTGAAGAAAGCTCTTGCATGACTCTTTCTGGGTTAGCTCCATCTTTATCTATCTGTTATAGAGGAATGAATAATTTTAGCTGTATCTCAATGAGAACACTTAGAGCATTGCCAAGGACCAGAATTTTCTAGTAGAGTATATTTGTTTTCTCATTATTAAAACGGAAAATCACATTAGAATTAACAAACCTTATTTATAGCAATGACAATCGGTACTCCAGCTGCTTTGGCATGAGCTATGGCCTCATTCGTTTGAGGACGGATCCCATCATCAGCAGCCACCACAATGACCACAATGTCAGTCACCCGAGCTCCACGAGCTCTCATTGCCCCAAATGCCTAAACAAATAGATATAATAGATATCATCTAAGGGCAAGATGATGCAAGCAAGTTATAGCTTAGAATTTACTCTATAACAGCACTATTGTGAGAGGTTAATAGTTGCTGAGGCAACTAACAACAAATTGAAAGGGTGATGAAGAACTTTCAAGTTGAAAGTTCCTAGTGATTATTTTACCTCGTGTCCAGGAGTATCAAGAAAAACACATGGTTGTGACTTTCCATCAATTGGTACTTGAACCTTATATGCTCCAATTCCTTGTGTTATACCACCTGCTTCTGAAGCAGCCACCTGTAAATATTCAGAAATCAGGCTTCAGTTTGATAATGTGTATGTTTTGCTTGTTAGTAACTGCAACTAGCTTTGAGCATCGATTAACTTAATTGTTAATTAATTTTGTGAAGAGAATCATTCTATCACAAGTACACAGCCTTGACATTTTAAAAAATGAAATTAAAGTTCACCCAGAACAAGTAAAACCTATGACCTGAAAATTTCGATTAAATTCAGATGCAAAATAAGTTCATAAGGAGCATTAGACTGATCAAGGCTCCACGCACCTTGCTCTTTCGAATAACATCCAGAAGAGTTGTCTGCGAGATAATGTAACCAAAATATACATTAGTAAGTCTAATGTTTAAGATAAGTTTCTTACTTCTTAAATCAAACTGAAACAAAAAACCAGCAGAAATTACAAAAGATTACATCTAACCTTCCCATGGTCAACATGACCCATTATAGTGAGAACAGGAGGTCTGTCTTGTAGCTTGTCTAGGTCGACTTCATCAAGAATTTCCTTCTTTTTTGCCATTTCTTCTACCTTAACAGGGTCAGCATCAATGACTTCCACATCATATTCCTTACAAACCATCTTTACCATGTCTTTGTCCAAAGTTTGAACTCCATCTGGCTTAATCCCCTTGGAGTACAGATATCCAAGAATTTCCCCCTCACCAATGGCCAAATTGTAGGCTAAGTCCTCTACCGACATGCCTTTTTCTCCAACCTCCAAAATTTCCACTTTAACAGGTGCTGCCTCTTTGGCAGCCTGGAGTCTGGCTGCCTTCCTTCTAGCTTTACTCCATTTCCTCCCTTTCCTTGCAGTGGCAGCACCAGGTATTGACACATTCAATTCTGATGTCTCCTCATCTGTAATTTCAAGATCATCATCGTCAACAATGCGCCTCCTTGGAGCTCCAGCAGAAACATTTTTCTTGCGATAATCATCCTTGAACTTTCCAGAGGCAGGGCCCTTGCCTGGCTTTGTGGGGGCTAACACAGCTTTGGCAATGATAGGGTCAACCACGGGCTTTTTCGATGCAAATTTATCAATTAGAATAGGCTTTCTTTCTTTACTCTTCCCATCTGAGTCAGTCTCATTAAAAACTGCTGACTTTTGAGCAGCCCCGGCATCTTTCAAGATAACCGGCTTCTTCACCATAGGTGGAGGTGCTACAGACGGCTTAGCTTGTAACTTAGGTTGAGGTCTTAAAGGTGGTTGTGGAGGTCTCAATGGCGCAGCACCACTTCCACCTTGAGAGTCCGCCTTCCCCTCTCTTCCTTTTCCTCCTCCCCCTCCTCTATTATCATTATTGTTAACCTTAGGATACTCCTTAACAACCTTTTGCAAAGTCCCAACGCTATCCCCTTTCCTCCACACACTCTTTGAAGTCTTAGCCTTTTTAACACCACTCAAACCACCAGCATCACCACTTGCTTTAGCTTTATTTACATTCACATTGACATTTACATTTGAAATTTCCAGCTTTTCAGCTTTCTCCAATACTTCACCTAATGACTCAATCACTTTATTCCTCTCATTTTCCTCTTCATCCTCATTCTCACGCTCACTCAATTCAACATTCCAAGACAAACCCTTTTCGTTTTTCACCCTTTCGGACTTTAAAACCGGCTTGGGGGCAGGTTTAAGAACAATTTCAGCATCGCTACCCTTATAAGAAGAAGAGGATGAAGCATCGTTTGCCTCAGCAACAAAATCCGTAGGTGCCAGAGAGTATTTACATTTACATTTCCTACTAAAACTCCCTTTAGACAATGAAACTCTTCTAATACAAGAATAATAAGATGACGAAACTGGTTCGGAGCAATAATTAATGAAAGTAGCATTAAGGGTTCCCAAATTAACCAGGGAAGCTAAAGAAGAAGACATTGTTCCTACAACTATCACCATTTTGCAAAAAATTTGTCCATCCTAATTTGGAGAAAAAAGGAAAAGAAAAGTAACGCAGAAAAACCAAAAAGCTTACCTCTGTTCTTAGATAGCTGGGAAAATGATAAAATTGTGAGGTGGTGCTTATGAGTGACGGGCAAAGCTAAAAACTGGGGTGTGGGGTCTGCGGTCTGGACATGTTTTTGGGTAATGTCATGTGTGGCCATCGATATTTCTTCTTATTTTTTCAGTCTTGTGATAAGGCTAATAACTGACCTTCTTTTCTTTTATTAGAATAAACTTCCGCCATTGGTTTTTTTTTTTTTTTTTTTTTTATTTCGCTCAAAATAAATATAAACTTATATTTTTGTGTAACTTATTTATATTTTTGTGGGGATTGTGAATTTTAGAGATCACGCTAATTTTCCAGTTAATCACTCAAACTCAAATAATTTTATTTCTAATTTTTGTTTAGTACTTAATAAAATAGAAATTTGTGGCTATTGTCGTTTCTCAAATAATTTATTAACTTAAAAAAAAAAAAAAAAAAAAACCTTGAAGTTTCAAAGTTACTGAATGGAAGAGAATATTAGTGAGCAAGATTGAAGTTCACAAAAGAGAACAAAATGAAGTTAATGAAGCTAAGATCAAAAATTCAAATATCACTCTAATAATAATAAAAAAAGAACATCAACCATGGATGGCTAACTTTTGGATGATGAAAAGACAATTCAACAAGGATTTGATATCAATATTCAAAATCGTTTGAAGCTTGGCTAAAGAGGCACAAATAACAAGTCTAGAAATTAACATTTTTCTTCAAATTTGCAATCGAAAGTAATAGGTGAGAGTCATCATCATAGTCGTTATCTAAATACTGAAATAGACTATATGAATCAATATACAAATTTACACTAAGTCGTCAGTATAAATTCTTTTTCTTTACTCATTCCTATATAATATAATGTTTTCTTCCAACTCTCGTTTCGTCATATCTTTCCGAATTACTTCCTTCCAAGTTTTTTTTAATCTTTCCTTAGCCTTGATCATTTTTACATCATTTATAGTCTCCACTCTTCTAACTGAAACGTTCACAAGTCTACTTTGTATGTGTTCAAACCAACGTAAACAACTTTTACTTATCTTTTCTTCGATAGGTGTCACTTCAACATTTTTACGAATGTCTTCATTTCTCATTTTATATTTTATGTTATTAAATCCATATGAAGTTGCAGAACGGATAAATAAAGCTCTTTTAGAATGAGCTTGATGCATGAGATCAAATGTTGGGCTTGGTGAAGATTTTTAGGTAGAAGCTATAAATGTTGCATGTTATTTAGTGAGTAGATCTCCATCTACAACTGTAGAGCTAAAAATAGGAGGCCTCCAGCTAAACTACAATATTATTATTAGACTATTATTATTTATTATAGAATATCTAGTATTTTAATAATTATTAGTTTCACTACTATATAAACTCTATTGGAGTACTAAGAAGTTTCAGATCGGAATAAACTTTATTTTCTCTACCTTACAATTTTTATTCTCCCTTGAATTCTCCTCTGTCTGCTTCCTCCCCAAATTTCTATCTCACTCAATTCTTATATTTTCCTCCTCCTATTTTCCTCTTAAGAGTAAGCACTCACTCTAAGCAGTGTTATCTTGTTACGAACTCATATAAATTGGTGCTCTCATTGAGAGACGACGATGGCAGAAAAGGACCCTACCAAAGCTGAAAACCTAGAAGAAGCTTTCAATCGTTTACAAGAAAATTTCGATAAACAAACCTTGCAAAACCATCACAATACCAATTACTTGTCATCGTTATTGATGATTTGTCCAAGAAACTAGTTGGAGTTTTACCGTCGGATTCATCCAATTCGACAAAAGGAATATTACCAAATCCTACCATGAAGCAATGGGAACAAGGGACAATGGTGGAAGGCGATGAAGCTGGTGGGTCGTTACTTAAGCCCGGTATCATGAAACTTGAATTACCTAAATTTGATGGAAGCGATCCCTTTGTGTGGGCGTTCCAAGTGCAAGAATACTTCGATTTTCATGGGACCCCAGATGAACAAAGGCACGTATAGTAGCTTTTACCATGGAAGGCAAGGCCTCTGAGTGTTACCAATGGATGAAACAGAATCAATTGTTGTCTACATGGCAGAATTTCTTGGAGAAGGTGAAAATTAGATTTGGCCCATCCAAATATAAGGACTACCAAGAAAAATTATCTAAGTTGAAGCAGAAGACATCGATGGCAGCTTATCAATCTGAATTTGAGAGTTTGATGAATAAAGTAAATGGGATTTTTGAGACAATATTGATTTCCATGTATGTGGCGGGATTGAAATCGCTTACTAGGCGAGAACTGCAGATTGTTCAATTGAATTCTCTCATGGATGTGTTTTCCCTAGCCCGAATTCATGGGGAGAGATTGGAGGAAATACAAATGGAGTTGAGAACCACTTATCGCTGGGCGAGTAGATCGTCAGTGATGAATCCAAATTCCATGCAGCTCATGATAAACACAAATCCTCGATTCGCTCCACGATCGTCACCAACATCTATCTTGTCTGCCGTATCACTTTGCACCTTGAGGACAATGTGGTTTTCGAAGAAAATGGGAGTGATACGACGGACAAGCTGGATGTTGGTGACGATCGTGGAGCGGATCGTGTGAAGTGAAATAGGAGGCCTCTATCAGAGCTTAGGGTGTCTAGTACTGTCAGTGTCAGTTAAGTGAAATAGAATACATCCCAAGTGTCTGTAATAGTCTGGTCATGAACTGAAATTGAGGATTGAGATTTCAATCGATTGTGATATGTACGCGCAGGCGACGAGTTGAGATTGAGAATGAGTAAACGACGAGGTCGTTCGAGGAGGCAGGCAGAGTCCCCTCCGCCACCTGTCCCACAACCAGAGAGTCCTAACTCTCGATTTAATCGGATTGAGACCGATGTGAGGCAAAGTTTTGAGCAGATGGCAGCGTTATTCGCGCAACACTTTGGAGTTAATGCCTCGGATACTACCCCTACACCACCACCAGGACCTCCCATACCCCCAGTGCCTCCCGTCACTCAGCCTGAGGACAGAAGTAAGGTCCGACTAAAGGAATTTCTGAAGATGAATCCACCCGCATTTAAGGGAAAGAAGGATCCTACAGAGACTGAGGAGTGGTTGACGGAGCTGAGAGTTATATTTGATTTACTGGGGTGCACCGATGCTGAGAGAGTCAGTATGAGTGCCTATATGCTGAAGGGGAGAGCTCGAGATTGGTGGAGTACTACCCAGGGTATCTTGATGTCCCACCAGGATGTGATTGGTTGGGAAGAGTTCCAGACAGCTTTTAGAACCCAATATGTACCACGAGCCGCCCAGAGAAGGAAACAGGCCGAGTTTTTGAGTTTGGTACAGGGCGACATGTCGGTGGATGACTATGAGAGCCAGTTCACCGCACTACTGAGATATGACCCAGAGACCTTCAAGAGTGAAGAGCTCCGCACAGAGAAGTTTGTGTATGGGTTGAAGCCCGTCATTAGAGATAGACTGATGGGGCTATGTATTACTGAGTTTGGAGATGCTCTGAGACGAGCACAAGAGGTTGAAAGAGGGATTGAGATGGTACAATCCCAGAATGAGCTCAGAGCGGTGAATAGAGATAAGGGCAAGAGGCCAGCACTTTTCCAGTCAGAGGCTCGGAGAGGTTCCTTCAGGAGAGGAAGGATTGAGGTACAGAAGGACAGATTGGAGAGACCCAGAGCCTATCCTATTATCAAGGAGGCCCCTCGATATGTCAGGCCGGAGATGAGGATTTGTAGAGATTGTGGCCGATCGCATGAGGGAAGTTATACTGGGTCGATCCATGGATGTTTCAGATATGGTGACATGGGTCACAGAGTGAAGGACTGTCTCCAACCTTAGATACCACATGCTCCGGAGCCCACTAGACAACAGCCTCAGAGAGTGGATCCCCGGAGACGGGCCACTGCGGCAGAGAAAGGGAAGAAACCTGTGGCACAGGGACGAGTGTTTGCCCTGGATAAGGAGACCGCAGACGCTTCGGCAGAAACTATAAGAGGTACACTCTCTGTCTGTAATTATGAGGCTCATGTGTTGATTGATTCAGGATCCACGCATTCGTTTATTTCTGAGCATTTTGCATGTAGATTAAACTTGAAGTTTGAACCTCTAGAATATATACTACATGTAAATACCCCTATGCGTGAATCCCAGAGAACTGAGTTAATCTGTAGAGGGTGTGAAATTAAGGTGGGAGATAGAGTGATGTTAGCCGATCTAATCATGTTGAGTATACATGGGTTTGATGTAATTCTGGGAATGGATTGGTTGGCGACCAATCGAGTGAGTTTAGACTGCTACACTAAGATTGTAACTTTCTCCCTACCTGAACCTTACAGTGTACGGTTGAGATATTGAGGAAATGATTATGTGGAATTCTAGTAAGTCATTTGAGAATTTTAACATTATTTTGGAGAGTATTAAATATGATTATTTATGTGAAGGTTATGAGACACTCATATCAGACGATGAGCGGGAACATCCGAGGATTGAGGATATACCTGTGGTTTGCGAATTTCTGGATGTTTTCCCAGATGAATTGCCAGGTTTACCACCAGAGAGAGAGCTGGAGTTTACCATTGATTTGGTACCGGATACTCAGCCGATCTCTAAACCTCCCTACAGGATGGCATTAGTGGAACTTGAGGAATTGAAGAAACAACTACAGGAGTTATTGGATCAAGGGTTTATTAGACCCAGTGTTTCGCCGTGGGGAGCGCCAGTACTGTTTGTTAAGAAGAAGGATGGTAGTCTCAGATTATGCGTAGACTACCGGCTGTTGAATAAAGCCACGGTGAAGAATAAATATCCGCTGCCCAGGATTGACGATCTACTTGATCAGCTAAGAGGGGCATCAGTCTTTTCTAAGATTGATTTGAGATCGGGCTATCACCAATTGAGGATCAAGGAGGAAGATATTCCAAAGACGGCCTTTAGGACAAGGTATGGCCATTACGAATTTCTGGTGATGTCCTTTGGATTGACGAATGCCCCTGCAGCATTTATGAGGTTGATGAACGAGGTGTTCAGAGACTATCTGGATAAGTTTGTGATAGTCTTTATCGATGATATCCTGGTGTACTCTCGGTCGTATGAGGAGCATACACAGCATTTGTGGTTAGTACTTCAGATACTCCGAGATAAGCAATTGTACGGAAAGCTTAGTAAGTGTGAGTTTTGGCTGAATCGGATAGCTTTCCTTGGGCATGTAGTCTCAGAGGAAGGAGTATCAGTGGATCCGAGTAAAATAGCAGCTGTGCTTAATTGGGAAAGACCGAGGACAGTGACTGAGATACGAAGCTTCCTTGGTTTGGCAGGGTATTACAGGAGATTTGTGGAAGGATTCTCGAGGATTGCCGCTCCTTTGACTAAGCTCACGCGTAAGAAGACTCCGTTCATATGGACTGATCAATGTGAGCTCAGTTTTCAAGAGTTAAAGAGGAGATTGACGGCGGCACCTATATTAACTATCCCTGAGGGATCAGGAGGATTCTCGGTGTATAGTGATGCATCTCATCAAGGATTGGGGTGTGTGCTTATGCAGCATGGGAGAGTGGTCGCATATGGATCGCGACAGCTGAAAGACCACGAGCGGAATTATCCCACGCATGATTTGGAATTAGCCGCTGTGGTATTTGCTTTGAAGATCTGGCGACACTACTTATATGGGGAAAGATTCCAGATTTTCACTGATCACAAGAGTTTGAGATATCTCTTTGATCAGAAAGAGTTAAACATGAGACAAAGGAGATGGATGGAACTCCTTAAGGATTATGACTGCGAGATTCTATATCATCCGGGTAAGGCGAATGTGGTTGCTGATGCCCTAAGCAGGAAGAGTATGATATCTGCTATGATGATCAGGGAATGGGATTTGTTAGAGCAGTTCGTCGAACTTCGGATCAAAGTTAAAGAGGTAGAGACTGGATTTTTGGCTAGCTTGCGGATGGAGCCCAGGATCATGGATCAGATTAGAACTGGGCAGCGCAGTGATCAGAGATTAATAGATATGGTTAGCCAAGCTGAGCAGAGTTCGCAGTCGGATCTCACCATCAGTGAGGATGGATTGTTGAGATTCAGAGGACGGATTTGTGTACCGGACGATGATACCCTAAAGAGACAGATACTGAGAGAATCCCACTGCTCGCGATACACCATGCACCCAGGGAGTACTAAGATGTACCGAGACTTGAGAAAGGTGTATTGGTGGAGTGGTATGAAGCGAGACGTGGCAGAGTATGTGGCCAGGTGTTTAGTATGCCAGCAAGTGAAAGCTGAGCATCGGAAGCCCGGAGGACTACTACAGCCCTTACATGTACCTACATGGAAATGGGAGCATGTCACTATGGACTTTATTATGGGTTTACCGAGGACCCGGAGAGGTCGTGACGCGATATGGGTCATTGTGGATAGATTGACCAAGAGTGCCCACTTCCTTGCCATCAAGAGCACAGATACTGTGGATGCCTTAGCTGAGCTATATGTCAGCGAGATAGCTAGATTACATGGGGCTCCAGTGAGTATTACTTCTGATAGAGATTCCCGATTTACTTCCAGATTCTGGACCCAGTTTCAGGAGTCCATGAGATCTCAATTGAGTTTTAGTACCGCCTATCATCCTCAGACAGATGGTCAGTCAGAGAGGACTATTCAGACCCTGGAGGATATGTTGAGGGCGTGTACGATGGATTTTAAGGGATCATGGGATGATCACCTGCCCCTAGCAGAGTTTGCGTACAATAACAGCTATCATGCGAGTATTGGAATGGCACCTTTTGAGGCTCTATATGGTAGGAGGTGTAGATCCCCTGTAGCTTGGGAAGAGGTCGGTGACAGAAAGATAAATGCTCCCGAGCTTGTTGAGCAAGCCGTACAGAGTGTGAAACTCATATGTGAGAGGTTACGGGCTGCACAGAGTAGACAGAAAAGCTACGCGGATGCGCGTAGACGGCCACTTGAATTTGATGTTGGTGATGCAGTATTTCTGAGAGTATCACCGAGCAAGGGTATCATGCGATTTGGGAAGAAAGAAAAATTGAGTCCTCGATACATAGGACCATTTGAGATTCTTGAGAGAGTGGGAGAGGTAGCCTACAGATTGGCATTACCCCCACAGATGTCCGGAATACACAACGTTTTTCATGTGTCTATGTTGCGGAAGTACCACCCGGACCCTTCTCATGTCATAGAGTATGACGAGATGGACATACAAGAGGACATGAGCTACACTGAGGAACCCGTCCGGATTCTCGATAGAAAGGAGAAGGTACTGAGAACCAAGAGCATCCCATTAGTGAAAGTCTTGTGGAAGCATCACTCAAGGGAAGAGGCGACGTGGGAACTAGAGAGTCTCATGAAGGAGAGATACCCCCATCTATTTTGACTAGTTGAGTTGAATTTGGAGGACCAAATTCTTTTTAAGGTGGGGAGGATGTGAGATCTGAGAATTTCAGACATATTTAATGATGTAATAATAAATTGAAGTGTAATTTATTGAGCTAAGTGAATTGTAGGAATTATAATTGGAGATTTATATGTTAAGTGTGTAAAATGAGCATGAAGCATGAGGACAGATCGATCTGGGAGAAGGAGAGATCGATCTGGTGAGTTAAAAATGACGAGGAAGGGGAAATTTGAAGAGCAGATCGATCTCCAATGGAAGAGATCGATCTCCTTATGAATCTGTTTGAGAAGGGATCGATCTCATGAGGAAGAGATCGATCTCCAAATGAATCTGTTTGAGAGAAGATCGATCTCATGAGGAGGAGATCGATCTCCAAATGCTTCTGTTTGGGGAGAAGATCGATCTCCTTAGGAGCAGATCGATCTCATAAAGCCATAAAGAGATCGATCTCACCCCTTGACAGATCGATCTCCTAGGCATAAAATTGCCCAGATCGTCCCCAAATTTCAAACACAGATCGATCTCATCAAGAGGCAGATCGATCTCCTACTTCCAGTCTATATAAGGAACCCGTGTTTTCTCCTGAAATCTCACTTTCTCTCTCTTCCAAACCTCCATTTTTCCGAAAACCTAGTTTCTCACTCCTCCAAATCCCCTATTTTCGGCCGAATCAGCTATTGTGGTAAGAAGGAAAGTTGTTCCACATCGAAGGGAGAACAACATACTTGGAAATCGAAGGACGAATCGGATCGAGGCGAGAGTTGTGCGTCTCACAAGCTTTGGGTAATTTCTAAACCTCGATCTTGATTATTTGAGCTGATTTTGATGTTATTGGTGGTTGTAATTGTGTTGAAATAGTAGAGAAATGATTAGGGATTGATGAGATTGTAATGTAGTTGGATTAATGTCGATATTTGGAAGTTGTGACAATTTTGAGAATCGAGCTATAAATGGAAATATAGACAATGTGGAGGATTAGCTTAGATAATTGGTATTAGAGATATCGAACGTTGAGATATTGAGAATGAGGTTGTAGTTTAGGGTTGAGTTACGAGAATCAAGGGATTTGAGGTGTTATGAGCAATTATGCTCGATTTTGAGAATTAAGGTTTATGTGATGTTGAGTATTGATGTTTTTAACATCGTTTGGACAGCTCGGGAGTTCCAGAGTGGAATGCGAGGCTAGTCCGTGATACGGGAGAACGATTGCACTATACGAGGTGCAAAGAGGTAAGGGAAATCTAAACCATTTGTATATGTGATTTGTAAACTGTTATAGCATGATTTATGATTTATAAACAAGCATGTTGAGTGTTCTGTGTTGAGATTAAATTGCACACGATTTTATAGCCGGTTGGAGCCCAATGTTTTATGAGTTTATAACTGAGCTCTACGTTAATGCAACATTGAGATTTGAGAAATGTGTGCGTGTGCTTTGCCGGTTAGAACTCGATTTTTATTACGTTTTGTGTTGAGTACAAAACGGTTTTCAAATGAGTTTTATGAGAGAGAAACCATTACGAGTTCTACGTGAAGGCAAACCCGTCTTATGTGATAAGACTTAGGTGTGTAGTTGTGAGTACACACCGGGCATTGCTCTGGTAGCATGTAAGCCCGATTTCTTCTCCGTTCTGGTAACGTGAGAATGACCCATTGGTGGCTGTGCCACGTATACCCCATTGGTGGCTGTGCCACGTTGAGAAAACCCCATTGGTGGCTGTGTCACGTTGAGAAAACCCCATTGGTGGCTGTGCCACGTTGAGAAAACCCCATTGGTGGCTGTGCCACGTTGAGAAAACCCCATTGGTGGCTGTGCCACGTTGAGAAAACCCCATTGGTGGCTGTGCCACGTTATACCCCATTGGTGGCTGTGCCACGTTAAGAAACCCTATTCAGTGGCTATGCCACGTGAGAAAATAATTCAGTGGCTTTGCCACGTGTGTTTTGTGGCGATGCCACGAGTGATATTAAATCAGTGGCTTTGCCACGTGTGTTTTGTGGCGATGCCACGAGTGATTTTAAATCAGTGGCTATGCCACGTTATTTGAGAAAGCGTTTAACACGTATTTTCACATGCTTTGTTTTGCTCTAGAGTGAGCCTTTTTACTTCATGTTTTCACATGACTTGACACATGAGAGTGTCGTTTTGAGTGTTTTCATGCTATGGTTTTCAAATGAGTTTCACATACAAATAAACCTTTTGTGATGTGCATTTTGGTTTATGAAATGAATCCCTACCCCCCTTACTGAGCGATTTAGAAGCTCACCCTGTTTTTCTTTCCCCCCAGAGTTCTTCAAGTGAATAAGGACTCCCCTGCGACGTACGGAGTAGTGGCTAGTGGAGGATCCGAGCTCCAGGCTATATATTTTGTACTTTGAGGTATATTTATCTTTTCATGTACCGAGACTATTATTGTAATTACAGACACTTGATGTATGACATTATATGGGATGTATTAGGATTAATTAACTTGTAATCGAGTAATGGGTATAATACAATATTTGTTATATCATGATGAGATCCTGAGGCATGATAATTATGATGATGTATGACACTGCACAGGAATGCACTCTTTATTTGTGAATTAACGAGTAAAAAGTTTTAAATTTGCCATATTTTCCGCATTTTCGGGGCGTGACAGCCTCCAACTAAACTACAAGATTATTATTATTATTATTATTATTATTATTATTATTATTAGACTATTATTATTTATTATAGAATATCTAGTATTTTAATAATTATTAGTTTCACTACTATATAAACTCTATTGGAGTACTAAGATGTTTCAGTTTGGAATAAATTCTATTTTCTCTACCTTACAATTTCTATTCTCCCTTGAATTCTCCTATGTCTGCTTCCTCCCCAAATTTCTATCTCACTCAACTCTTCTATTTTCCTCCTCTTATTTTCCTCTTAAGAGTAAGCACTCACTCTAAGCAGTGCTATCTTGTTACGAACTCGTATCAAAGTATGATCTAGTTTTCCTACTGATTACTTTGGCTATTTAGTATTTGGCTATCCTACTTATGCTCATTTAATGAGGGGGAACTTAAACCCATAGCAAAGAAACGTATATTTCTTAAGTACCGCCTGTTGGCTCTACCGAGAGGGGGGGTGAATCGGTTTTCTAAGGTTAATGGTAAATTTAAACTAAATTAAGTCTAATTGCAAATAATGAATAATCAATATAATGTAATGCAATGAATTGAAAGAAGATAAGGGAAGGAAATAGCAAACTCAATAGTTTATAGAGGTTCGGCCAATTTCTTGCCTACGTCCTCTCTTCTTGACCTCCTTGTCAAGAGCTTTCTTTCACTTTTTCAATGAATGTTACACACTCCCATTTACAAGTTAAGGAATAACCTTTCTACCCTTTTTATACAAAGATATCTTCACCCTTTACAAAGTTGACTCACAGAGGAAGTCTCCTCTTCTCTCTTAATTTGAGGATGAATATAAAGTAAAACTTTCTTATGAGGGTAGGATAAAAATAGCTTTTACACAAAGGCTTATACAACAATATCAATAAATGAAAATTGAAGACAAATAGAATGTTGGAATGAAATTCTTGAGAGTATACAGAATTTACAGCAATAGTGTCTCTCTTTCCAGTGTCTTCAATGCTTGATTTTATACTAGAGGATTGGTAGTTAGAGCATTTAATGCTATTTTTTCTGTTGAAGGTTTTGCAGAAAGAGCCGTTGGGAACCTCCAGTAAAGTGCCAGATCGATCTCCCGTTTTGACCAGATCGATCTCTTAGTTTAATTTCCTGCGATTACAAAGCAAATTGAAGCATGGAGATCGATCTCATATTTGTAGAGATCGATCTTACAATTTGAAAATGTTAGTGAAGATCGATCTTTCGAACCAGCAGATCGATCTTCCAATCTCTCTGTTTGAGGCAAGATCGATCTTCAGATCGATCTACCAAGTATTCTCGTAGAGAGGAGATCGATCTCTAATCAACCCAGATCGATTTTCTTAGCTCTCTGACTTTGAGGAGATCAATCTCTTCCTATATCAGATCGATCTCATAAACTCTCTATTTGAGTATAGATTGATCTACAGATCGATCTACTGCCTTTACCCTTTGTTTTAGAGGAGATCGATCTCTTCCTATACCAGATCGATCTCATAGACATTCTGTAATAAACAGATCGATCTTATAGCCCTTATAGATCGATCTCTGCTTCCTCAACACCTTGTACAGATCCTTTGAGATTTCAATCCTTTAGCAGATCGATCTCATATTCTCATGAGATTGATCTCTCATACTAGAAAACCCAGGAGATCGATCTCTCATCTCACCAGATCGATCTCTCTTCCTTAAATACTTAGTTTCTAGTACTGATAACCTCTAAACATGTTTTTAAATCATTTCTATGTTATTGAATTTTACTTGTTTTTGTCATTTCAAAAATATTAACTCAACAATCTCCCCCTTTTTGATATGACAAAACTTATTCAATAAACATGTTTAGTTACCCATTTGCATTATGCTCAAAATATGTTTTGCTTTCACAAACTCCCCCTTACTGTAAGTTCCCCTTAACTCCCCCTTAATTTAGGCTTTCCTTTAAAACATTAAACAAGTTTTCTTAGCGTATTTCTTCTCCCCTTGTCATATCAATGGCAATAAAAGGTATAAAGGCAATTAACTTCCAAAAGATATGTCATTTCAAAATGATAACACATTTCAAAATAAACTATCATGTCATTTCACAAAGTAAGCATTCAAGCAAATGATGTTTCAAACAACAAACAGCAAACATGAAAAACTATCTAAAATATTCCTAACAATCATGTCCTAAGACTGAGGAGGGAAGCGCTCCATGAGTTCCTCGACTCGAGTGCGAGTAACCTGCAGCTCATCAAACATAGTCTGCTGTGTGGTATGAAGGTTTGCAAAACCTTCATCCATCTTTCTGTTAAGCTCCATAATCATTTTCACAATCGATTCCAGCCCGTCGGATGATGATGTAGGTGCATTGGGTTGAGCATTTGACGAAGACAAAACCTCAATAGGTTCAGCTGGTGGGGCAGTAGGCTCTGCTGAAGGTTCTTCTTCCATGGCTGCCTCAGACTGTTGTTCTCGCTTCTTTCTCCATTCCCCTCGAAAGTCCTTATAGTGCCCCATGTGGTGAAGTGTGCCAATGTTTAATACGCTCTTTGGAGAAGACACTTCCCCAGTCTCACACGAGCAATCGACCCCAACTCGTTGAAGCAAGTACGCAAGCGGTTGTGGAAAGACTATCGTAGAGGATTGGTCGCGTACGATTTTCAGCCAAACTTCGTATATGAAGTGGACCAGATTGGGTTTTTGACTTGAGGATTAGAGGTAGTGGAGCCAAAATCGATCTAATCTCCTAAGCGTGGAGTGACGGGTACCAAATGGTCTAAAATTTCATGAGATGATAAGGTGGGGTAACCTCGGGTGCATCGGTAGGTCACTCGCCTTATCCCCGAGAAGGTCAAATTCTAGAGAAACTTCTTCCTCTTCATCGGTCAACCCCTCATCTTTTATGTTAAACACTCGGGCTAATATGGATGTGTCTATAGGGATTGATTTAGACATAACATACGTTTTAAATCCTAAAATTTTGCAGGTATCATCAGGGTCGTAAATGAGTTCAGCATTAGAAAAGAATGCCCTGATGATGTTTGGAGGTACCGGGGTATTAATTTTAAGAAATGGAAGCCAACCAAATTCTTTCATTTTTGACAGATATGGAAAGTCAATAAGATTTAAAAAGGAAAAGTCAATGGTTCGTCAATGTTTAATTGGCATTGTGGAGAAATACTCTTCATATCTTTTCCTTTTTGCAGGTGTTTGAAAACACCTGTTAAAGGTAGTGACAGAAGAGGGAGGGGCTGTTTGGGAAGATGACCCTCTATCAACATTTGGTCTAGGGGGTTTTGGCCAACTCTCTTAAGATGAGGCATGATTCCAGGTAGACACACTCTAAATTGTTTTGTAGTTCTTAGATAACAATTCTCTAGAAACCTAGACAATGAAACAGTTCTAGAATTGCCCTAATGGAGATTTTCAGCACAAACAAAGAAATTTTTGAAGAAAACTTAACAATGTAGGTTTCTAGAACACAAATTGATGAAGAGATTTGACAAGAACCTTACCGAGATCGATCTGGGGGTGAGAATCGAGGGTTGAGGCGTGACAGAGTTTAGGGATTTTGAAAATTTGGATGTTTGAAATTTGAGAATTTTGAAGCAGATTTTATAGTCCAGGGCTAAGGAGATCGATCTGTCGCAGAACCAGATCGATCTGTTATTTCCAGACACTTGAAGAGATCGATCTGTTGAATCAAAGGATCGATCTTCAAAATACAGAAGCTCAAGGAGATCGATCTGCCAAATGCATAGATCGATCTGTTATTTTACAGAGGCTTTAAGGAGATCGATTTGCCAAATGCATAGATCGATCTGTTGTTTTACAGAGGCTTGAGGAGATCGATCTGCCAAATGCATAGATCGATCTGCTGTTTTACATAGGCTTAAGGAGATCGATTTTATAGTAAAGAAGATCGATCTTCCTAGCTTAACCTTTCTGCTTTAGGCTAATTTGGAGCATGAAGATCGATCTATAGTGATTGAAGATCGATCTCTCATACTTTTTGCCCAGAAAAATCATTGAAAAATTAATTGAAAATCACTTTGAAATCAAGATTTTGAAGGGAATAAATCTCAAGGAACATTCATGAGTCCTAATTCACCTCTAAGAACATAAAACCTTCTCTATCAAGAGGTTTGGTGAAGATATTAGCTATTTGATGTAAAGTATCAATATACTCTAGAATTATATCTCCTTTTTGTACATGGTCTCTAAGAAAATTATGCTTGATCTCAATATGCTTGGCTCTAGAGTGTTGAATAGGATTCTTAGATAGATTAATGGCACTGGTATTATCACATTTGATTTAGGCTTATTTCATGTCAATACCATAGTCTTTCATTTGTTGTTTAATCCACAACACTTGAGCACTACAACTACCTGCTGCTATATATTCAGCCTCTGTTGTGGATTGTGCTACACTATTTTGTTTCTTAGAGAACCATGAGATTAATCTATTCCCTAAGAATTGACATGTACCTAAAGTGCTCTTTCTATCTATTTTACAGCCCCCAAAATCTGCATCAAAAAAAGTATGAAGAGCAAAGGTGGAGTCCTTGGGGTACCAAAGTCCTAGAGAGGGAGTGTCCTTAAGATATCTAAAGATTCTTTTAGTTGCTAATAAGTGTGATTCCCTAGGAGAGGATTGAAATCTAGCACAAAGGCATACACTAAACAAAATATCTGGTATACTTGCAGTAAGATAAAGCAATGAACCAATCATAGACCTATATAGTTTAGTGTCTACACACTTACCACTTTCATCTTTATCAAGCTTGATGTTGGTGCCCATTGGAGTTGCTTGAGGTTTGCAATTATTCATTCCAAATCGTTTGAACAAATCCTTAGTATATTTTGCTTGATTGATGAAGGTTCCATCTTTAGTTTGCTTTACTTGAAGTCCCAAGAAGTAGGTGAGCTCTCCCATCATGCTCATTTCAAATTCACCTTGCATGATCTTAGCAAACTCTTGGCATAAAAATTCATTAGTTGATCCAAACATAATGTCATCTATATACACTTGAACAACTAGTAAATCTTTATTTTTATTTTTGATAAACAAAGTAGTATCTACTTTTCCTCTTGAAAATCCTTTTTCTATTAAGAATTTTGACAATCTTTCATACCATGCTCTAGGAGCTTGTTTCAAACCATAAAATGCCTTAGATAGTTTGAAGACATGTTCAGGAAATTCATGACTTTCAAAGCCGGGAGGTTGCTCAACATAAATTTCTTCATTAATGAAACCATTTAAAAATGCACTCTTTACATCCATTTGATATAATTTGAAGTTTTTATAACATGCAAAGGCAAGTAGCATTCTTAATGCTTCTAATCTAGCTACCGGTGCATAAGTTTCATCATAGTCTATTCCTTCTTCTTGCCTATAGCCTTGTGCAACTAGCCTAGCTTTGTTTCTTATGATTACACTATTTTCATCCATCTTGTTCTTGAATATCCATTTAGTTTCAATTATAGAGTGATCACTAGGTCTAGGAACTAATTTCCATACTTTGCTTCTCTCAAATTGATTTAATTCTTCTTGCATGGCTAAAAACTAATTATTGTCATCTAAGGCTTCATTGACATTTCTTGGTTCAATTTGAGATACAAAGGCTATATATTGACACACATTCCTTAGAGATGATCTAGTTCTAACTCCAAGAGTTGGATCTCCTACTATTTCACAATCTTTTACATATCCTAATTCTCTTGGTGCTCTAGACTCTCTTTCTAATATTTCTAGTTCTTCTTCATCCTCTTTATTAATGTCAAGTTTCTCTAATAGATCATTCTTTATGTTTGAGATTTCTTTCAAGTTTTCAGCAAATATTTTAATATCCTCATCATTGATTGAATTTTTAGATAAATCATTTGACTCATCAAAAATTACATGAATTGATTCTTCAACCATCAATATTCTTTTGTTATATACTCTATATGCCTTTGAATTCAAAGAATAGCCTAAAAAGATTCCTTCATCAGTTTTGGCATCAAATTTTCCTAAATTGTCTTTTCCATTATTTAAGACAAAGCATTTACAACCAAAGGGGTGAAAATAGCTAATATTAGGCTTCTTACCCTTGTAAAGCTCATAAGGGATTTTCTTTAAAATTGGTCTAATCATAGCTCTATTAATGATATAGTAAGATGTATTTATAACTTCAGCCCAAAAATATTTAGGTAAATTATTTCACACAACACGGTTCTAGCCATTTCTTTCAATGTTCTATTTCTTCTCTCAACTACCCCATTTTGTTGTGGTGTCCTAGGGGCTGAAAAATTATGACTAATTCCTTGATCATTGCAATATTCATCAAATCTAATATTTTCAAACTCCTTGCCATGATCACTTCTAATACTAGTTATAGTGTAACCTTTTTCATTTTGAGCCACTTTTGTATAGGCAATAAATTTTTCTAAGGCTTCATTTTTTACTCTAAAAAAGAACACCCAAGTGAACCTAGTGTAACCATCTATAATTACAAACCCATAATGTTTTCCACCTAGGCTTGTTGTTCTAGTTGGTCCAAATAGATCTAGATGAAGTAATTGAAGATGCCTAGTGGTTGATACACTGTGTTTAGGTTTAAATGTTGTTCTTTTATGTTTTCCTTTAACACAAGCTTCACATATTTTGTCATAGTCAAAGGACAACTTAGGTAATCCTATAACAAGATCTTTTCTAGCTAACTTAGATAACACATGCATGCTAGCATGACCTAGTCTTCTATGCCACAACCAAGGTTCTTTTTCATTGTCTACCATTAGACATATGTTTTCATTTTTAAGTTCATTTAGATAAACAATGTATATATTACCTTTCCTATGACCTAGGAAAAGAACTTTATTAGATTTAGGATCTATAACATGACATTTCAAGCAATCAAAAATTACTTTGTAACCTTTGTCACAAAGTTGACTAATACTTAGCAAATTATGTTTTAGACCCCTAACAAGTAAAACTTTTTCTAGTGAGAAGTAATCATTACCTATTGAGCCATTTCCTTCAACTTGGCCTTTGGAGTTGTCCCCAAATGTGACTTCTCCACCAACTTTTGATTTAAATGAGTTGAAGTGGCTTCTATCACCGGTCATGTGTCTTGAGCATCCACTATCCAAGTACCAAGCTTCCGTTTTTTTAGCTTTGTGGCGATGCTCAATCACCTATAATCAAAATTCAAACTCATGTCTTAGGTACCCAAATTCTCTTGGGTCTCTTGGAGTTAGTGAATACAATTCTTGATCCCTTTGGGATCCATTTTACTATAGTATTAATATCTTTTAAATTAACTACCTCTTTTGGAACCCAAATTCTTTTTACTATTTTTCCTCTAAATGTGGTGATCTTCATATTGCAATTATATGATGCATGCCCCTTCTTATTACAATGTGAACAAATAGATGCGGGTTTATGCATGTTCTTTCTAGCTATGAAACTTTTGAG
Source organism: Firmiana major (assembly GCA_033439115.1). Classification (NCBI taxonomy): domain Eukaryota; kingdom Viridiplantae; phylum Streptophyta; class Magnoliopsida; order Malvales; family Malvaceae; genus Firmiana; species Firmiana major. The sequence continues at coordinate 3,108,515 of CM065913.1, read as the reverse complement.
ATGGGTCTCTCTACTTTTTCCATCATATCCTAATCCATTCTTATCAAAGAAGGCCATTTGAGTTTCTAGCATGTTATCTAACTTTTGTTGACCCATATAGAATCTAGTAAAAGAATTATGTAAGTTACTATTTTTTTCTTTTAGGTCACAAATTTTAAGATTTTTAATTTCTAGTTTCTTTTCACATTCTATCTTATCCTTTAGTATTAACTCATTTTCTTTCTTCAATTTAGATATTAATTTTTTGTACTTCATTATCATGCATTCATATTCCAATGCAAGATCATCAAAAGCATCTTGCAATTCATCAAAAGAATATTCATTGAGATCTGAAGTTACCTTTTCACCTTCAATAGCCATGAAGCAAAGATTGGCAATATCCTCATGTGAATCATCATCGGAGTTGTCACTATCGCTCCAAGTTGCCATCATTGCCTTCTTCTTGTGATACCTATCATTTGATCTTTTAAGAAGAGGGCAGTTAAATTTAATATGTCCTGGTTTTTTACATTCGTAACATACAATGGTATCTTTCCTACCTAACTCTTCTTGATCTTTCTTGTGGTTTCTCCTACCACTACCACTGGCTTTCATTCTTATAAATTTGTTAAATCTTTTGGCAAACATTGTCATTTCAAGGTCTTCTTCACTACCACTCTCATTTTTACTCTCCTATTGAGTAATAGATTTCAGAGCTACTCCCACTTTCTTGGGTGGCTCTTCATTTCTTCTTAACTTTATTTCATAAGTGAGTAGTGATCCTATTAATTCATCTAGTGACAGTGTGTGGGGATCTTTAGACTCCTCAATTGCAGTTACTTTAGCTTCCCATGATTTTGGTAGGCTATTCAAAATTTTCTTAACCATTTCTATATTTGAATAAATTTTTCCTAAGGATTTTAACCCATTTATTACATCAGTGAATCTAGTGAACATGTCACTAATTGATTATCCTCTTTCATCCTAAATAGCTTATAATCATGTGTGAGTATTCCTACCTTAGTCTCCTTTACTTGAGTTGTCCCTTCATGAGTTATTACCAATTTGTCCCATATTTGTTTGGCATTGTCACAACCAGAGACTCTATTATATTCATTTGACCCTAAAGCACAAAATAGGGTGTGCATGGCCTTAGCATTTAGCTGAGCACATTTTACATCATTTGAATCACACTCATCTTCTTCTTTAGGGATGTCTCTTCCCTCTATTCTTTTAGTTGGGATTTGAGGTCCTTTAGTTATAATCCTCCATACCTCATAATCATTTGCTTGAATGAAAAGCATCATCCTAGTTTTTCAATAAGCATAATGTTCTCCATTGAACATAGGAGGCTTAATTGTAGAATGCCCCTCTCCTACTAGATTGGTTGCTACATTGTTGTGAGCCATTAGATCGTTTTTAACTCTTAGGCAGTTATTCCTCTATGATCAAAGAGTTCTAGCTCTGATACCAATTGTTGGCTCTACCGAAAGGGGGTGAATCGGTTTTTTAAGATTAATGGCAAATTTAAACTAAATTAAGTCTAATTGCAAATAATGAATAATCAATATAATGTAATGCAATGAATTGAAGGAAGATAAGGGAAGGAAATAGCAAACTCAGTAATTTATAGAGGTTCGACCAATCTCTTGCCTACGTTCGCTCTTTTTGTCCTCCTTGTCAAGAGCTTTCTTTCACTCTTTCAATGAATGTTACGCACTCCCTTTTATAGGTTAAGGAATAACCTCTCTACCATTTTTACACAAAGATATATTCACCTTTTACAAAGTTGACTCACAGAGGAAGTCTCCTCTTCTCTCTTAATTTGAGGATGAATATAAAGTGAAGCTTTCTTATGAGGGTAAGATAAAAATAGCTTTTACACAAAGGCTTATACAACAATATTAATAAATGAAGATTGAAGACAAATAGAATGTTGGAATGAAATTCTTGAGAGTATACAGAATTTACAGTAATATTGTCTCTCTTTCCAGTGTCTTCAATGCTTGATTTTATACTGGAGGATTGGTAGTTGGAGCATTTAATGCTGTTTTTCCCGTTGAAGGTTTTGCAGAAAGAGCCGTTGGGAACCTCCAATAAAGTGCCAGATCGATCTCCCATTTTGACCAGATCGATCTCTTAGTTTAATTTCCTACGATTACAAAGCAAATTGAAGCATGGAGATCGATCTCATATTTGTAGAGATCGATCTTACAATTTGAAAATGTTAGTAAAGATCGATCTGTCGAACCAGCAGATCAATCTTTCAATCTCTCTGTTTAAGGCAAGATCGATCTTCAGATCGATCTACCAAGTATTCTCGTAGAGAGGAGATCGATCTCTAATCAACCCATATCGATCTCCCTAGCTCTCTGACTTTGAGGAGATCGATCTCATAAACTCTCTGTTTAAACATAGATCGATCTACAGATCGATCTACTGCCTTTACCCTTTGTTTTAGAGGAGATCGATCTCTTCCTATACCAGATCGATCTCATAGACATTCTGTAATAAACAGATTGATCTTATAGCCCTTATAGATCGATCTCTGCTTCCTCAACACCTTGTATAGATCCTTTGAGATTTCAATCCTTTAGCAGATCGATCTCATATTCTCATGAGATCGATCTCTCATACTAGAAAACCCAGGAGATCAATTTCTCATCTCACCAGATCGATCTCTCATCCTTAAATACTTAGTTTCTAGTACTGATAACCTCTAAACTTGTTTTCAAATCATTTCTATGTTATTGAATTTTACTTGTTTTTGTCATTTCAAAATATATTAACTCAACACTGCCAAGAAGTGAAAGAATACAGGTTGTGGTGCTTTGACCCAGAATCACCTAAGTCTATATTAGTCAGAGATGTGATTTTTGATGAGTAACCTATGCTTTGGTCAACCAACAATTCTCGAGAAAATAAGGAGTCAAGTGATAAGGGAGATCACGACATTAAGCAGCCAGTGGAGTTTCAGGTGGAGGCTCCTAGCACTTTTATGGAAGGTACTTCAATCTTAGATAATGATACTAAAGTGCAAGATTCTCATGAAGAAAATGTTGTGCCTCAAGATCAACAATACAACATTGCCAGGAAGAGTGAAGAGATAGATCAAGCCTCCTTTATGTTATGCAAATGTAAATATGGTTTATTATGCACTTGGTGTGACGAAATCCTTTAGTAAAAAACCTTCAGTTATAATTATGCAATCACATGTGATGAGTCAGCTCAATGCAAAATTGCTATGAATAAAGAATTAGAATTTTTTCATAAAAATCAAACATGAGAGTTGGTCAAACCACTAAATAATCAAAAGATTATTGGTTGTAAGTAGGTTTTCAAGAATCAAGAAGGTAACTTAGGGGTTGATACAGCTAAATTTAACGTGTGGTTGATAGCTAAAGGCTTTAGTCAAAAGGAAATGATTGACTATGATGAAGTTTTCTCTCTGGTCATAAAGTGCAGCTCCATCCGCATGTTACTCACCATGGTAGCCAAGTTTGATATGAAACTTGAGTAACTTGGTATAAAGACAATATTCTAGCATAACGAGCTCGAGGAAATGATCTATATGCATCTGCCATAGGGTTTCACAGTGCCTGGTAAGAAAGATCATATATTGCTTGTTGAAAATGTACTTATATGGATTAAAGCAATCACTTAGGTAGTTGTATAAGCGGTTTGACACTTTTATGATAAAACATGGCTATACTCGGTGTGATTTTTATGCTTATAAATCATAGGAAACTCCTAAATAGCTCATACATATATTTGTTGCTTTATGTTGATAACATGTTAATTGTTGCCAAAACAATGTTGGAAATTAACAAGTTAAAATCGTAGTTAAGTGGTGAGTTCAAGATGAAGGATTTGGGAACAACTAAGAAGATTTTAGGCATGGAGATTCACATAGACAGAAAAAAAGGGCAAACGTTTCTTATCAGAAAAACATTATATCAAAAGTATGCTCGAACGTTTTTGTGTGGATAAGGCAAAAACTGTAAACACTCCTCTAATGGCACATTTTAAGCTCTCGACTCAATTACCACCACAGTCTGTTTCAAAGAAGCAGCGGATGTCTTGTCATACTCGAGTGCAATTAGGAGTTTAATGTATGTCATGGTTTGCACTCGACTAGATATTTCACAAGAAAATAGTGTATTGGGCAAATATATAGCTTGTCCTGACAAGGAACACTAGCAGAGACTTTAAAATGGATTCTTAGGTATATGATAAGTACTACATGATAAGTACTACAAATTTATGCTTGATATATGACCATAATATCAGTTTCAGAGACGTCATAGATTTTGTGCACTTTGATTATGCTGGGGATTTAGATAGAAAAAGATCTTTACGGATTATGTCTTTACTTTTTTTTAGGAGCCATAAGTTAGAAGGTTATGTTATAGTCTATTGTGGCCTTGTCTATGATAAAGGCAGAATATATTGTAGCAGTAGAAGCGGTAAAAGGGTATTGTGGTTGAAAGGTCTGGCTAACAGTCTATGTTTTGTGATAACCAGAATGTTATTCATCTGACAAAAAATTAGATGTTTCATAAGCGAAACAAGCACATGGATGTCAAATATCACTCTATTTAAGATTATGTTACACAAGGTGATATTATGATTGATAAGATTGCTACAAAGGATAATCTTGTGGCCATGTTAACAAAAACTATCCCTAAACACAAGTTTAAGCATTGTTTGGACTTGGTTGGTATTCACAGTCAATGAATGCATGAAAGGCATTTTTTGCAAGGATGTTTGAGTTTTGAGAAATTTATTATAATGAGACTTAGAAGAATTTTTCAAGTCAAGGTGGATATTTGTTAATTGTGACTTAAAGAATAAGAAACCAAGTCGGTGGCTCCCCAAGCAACCAATAAAATCTTTTCTTAGCCTTGAAGAATAAGCAAGGCGACAATCTCTTAATCGAACCAATAAAAAGCTTTCTTGATGTTAAAGGAATTTTGCTCACTTTCTTTTTAAGCGCCTTTTCACAATTATAAAAGGAATATCATGGTGCCTTGTGTAGGCGTGACCTATCAAGAAAGCAAACCAAAAAGAGAGCGCTGGATTATTGAGAGCTATCATACTCGTGGTTTTGGAGAGTGTACTTTGAGCTGGAGTGAAAAAGTTTTTGTAATCTTCATCTTATTATAATAGTAAACTTTTTCGTCATTTTTGCCCGTGGATGTAAGCTTATAGCTAAGTCAAGTAAATTGCGTCTCTTTGTTTGTTATTATTTTGCATCATTTTTCTTAGTACATATTCTTGGTGAATTGTTTGTAGTCAATTATAGCTCCACTATGCAACATTACAAATGTCTTCATTTCATATTCTATCATTTTTCGTATATTCATACGTCTACTATAACATTCCTATTTATACCATACTCATTTTCTATGTAAGTATTCTCTTAGTTGCCTAACATTCATTACTATGGAGCAATATTGGTCTAACAATTGTCCTATAAAACTTGTTTATTAACCATATAAGAATTTATTTATCAAACAATATACCTATAGGGCTTTCCATTTGCTCCAACCGGCCTGAATCCTGAGGTTGTATCCTCATTAATTTATCTATCCATCTATACTATCGACCCCAAGTAAAAAATGATCTCACTTAGGGATCACCTTTCCATCTAATGTCATATGTTTTTATCTTTTATTTTGTTTGAACTAAATTTACATTTCATGTATTCAATCTTCACTCTACTTAATATGAATCCTCTTGATTCTATTGTTTGTTTCCACAGTTTCAACTTTGCATTGATCTATACTATAGTCTCAGCAATCAAGATAATATCATTTGCAAACATTATATACCAAGGTACCCTATCCTAGATGGATTTTGTTATTTAGTCCATTATTGCAGCGAACAAAATGAACTTAATGTTGACCATTGGTGTAGTCCCACTATAATAGAAAATTCTCTTATTTGTGCTTATATTTGTTCTTGCATCTCCATGCATGTCTTCAATTATGTTTTTTATTTGAATAATTTGAGTCATTATATATTTAGACTATTTTTCATTTTTTATGTTATTATTATATAAATTAAAAAATTACAAAATATCTGTAATAAATATTTACAAAATAAAGGGTTATGAAAGTATAATGGTAATTTATTAAATTTATTTTGTCATAGGAAGTTTCATATTGATTATCATCATTATCATAATCTTTATCTTAATAAGTTTCATGTTAATGAATTCTAAAAATTAATTTTAAATAGAGAAATTGATTTTTATTTTGGTTATAATGATTAATTTTATCCCAATATTTTCATATCTGAATTTAAGTAATAAAATCTTAAATTAGATAGGTTATAATTTAATTATTTATTTATTTCTTATCGTGTCATGGTTCAAAAGATGAAAAAAAAAACCTAATTCATTATGCATCACAGAAAAAGAGCCCTCATATTTTAATTTTATGTTGAGTTGGGTTGGTTGGGCTCTGCTTTAAAGTTTTAGAAGCCTTGTTAGCTCTTTTCCAAGTAGAAGAGTTGGTTCCTTCTTTTCTTTCTTTTTTTTTTTTTTTTTTTCATAGAGTAGGAGACTTGATCTAAATACGTGATTTATACTATTTTTTTCTTTTCTAATTGCTCATCCAAAGCTATTTTAAAACCTCAACATCCCAATCCAATCGACATTCAGAAAAGAAAAAGAAAATCATCTATATGAATTTGTATTTGACATTTCTCCTTTGAATAAACTAACTACAAGAACATCTAGAACTAGGTATATTATAATGAGCTGAGTTCTGATTCTCATGGATTCCATTATGTGAGCATCATCATGAAATTTTAATGTCGTTTAGCCTAACTCAATGGGTTTGGTTTGGTAAGACTAAGATTCAAGTTGTGAGGTGTAAAAGCATATATAGCTCAATGGAAAGACTCTTTAAGATGGACTTACAAAATTATGGGTTTCGCTTAATGGACTGTCCGTTATTTTAAGATCAATCTCTTTGGGCTTGGCTAAATGGCCATATATATATACAGAGGATGGCAGTTTCTTTCAAATCACTTTCACATGTCTTGCAATGTTCCTCTCTATTTCAAGGGATCTATATATTAAAGCCAAAGATTTAAGTTTTTTTTTTTGTTGAATATTACATTTTCAGTCGAGCAATTGAGATATTTTAGATGAAAGCACATGTATTTTTTGACATTAATAAAATTATGCAAATACAATGTTTCACGCCAATGCCATTTTTAACAATATGCCCATATAGAATAACCTATACTGTCGAAATCATCTAACAAAGCACCGGTATAGATTGTAGCACGTTGTTCATTGGCATTTATATAACATGTTTTGGTTGAGTTGGTTACTTGCTTCTGCTTCACGACTTTGAAATGTCAAATGGTATCAGAAATTAATTATTTTGCACGTTCAATCATTTTCCTTTAAAGAGATCTAATTTAGTTTCTATCGTAGAATTCAAGAATTAGACAACAAATATTTATATAAATATAAAAATTAATACCATGTTATGAACAATTTCACCTACTCATTTGTAAAATATTTTATTTATGTCATTTGTAGCATTATGTATATCAATATCTCATTTGACATGTGTCTTAATTTCTTCTCTAGTGCTAAATATAGATATCAAGGAAAAACAAAAGAATACAAGGGAGTTGTTTTTTATGGAAAAAATAATAGAGTTTTCAACCTCGCTTAGCACCATAAAGATAAAAGGAAGAAGAAGAAAGAATAGAATTATTCTTCTATCGTTTATTTTAATTTTTATTATTTTATTAAAAAATATATTTTTTAATCATTTTATTTTTTCTAATTTAATTGTTTGTATAACTCATTTAAACTAACATTTAATCAGAGTTAATTATTAATCTTATACCTTTATTCCGTACTGAATTTTATTTCATCAATAGTCCTTTGAAAGTACAAGTGAAATGCATGTGTTTCACTGCAATAGATTATGCAATCATACCGTGTTTTCCATAAAAGTACTAGCTATCTAGCTAGCTAGCTTTCGGTGATTTGAGGCAGAAGAATTGCCAATAGAACACTCCGAGAAAGCCTGTTGATGTGATTTACTTGATAAGTATGTTGGATTATACGTAAAAGCAAAGGCTTCTTCTCCACCAGTAGTTTACTTGCTTGAAAGACTTTTTTTTTTAATATTTATTTCGATAACGTAAGAAGAACTGTTAGATGCACCGAAAACCAACGGACATGCAAGCTTTTCTTTTCGTCGGAATTGATTCACCGATGTGTATTGTTGAATAAGCAGGTCAATTAAGTTCCTTTTCCTCAGTTTCTAGCTGGAAACAAGCATTTTTCTCATTAACTGTAACCAAAATAATGCATTAGTTGCCAGCTTATTTGATTGACTTGGAGGCTCTTTCTTCTTGTCAACATTCTAGGGTTGATCCGTGAACATCCTCTCTAACCTAAGAAACTTTAGTCCTCTTTTGTATCGGGACCTTCCTATATAATATCCTCTAATTTGAAATCTAGTTTCGAGTCATATAAGACTTTTTTTTTTTTAATTTTAATTTTATTAAATCAATAAAAAAATTATATTCACGCAATCAAATCAAATTAATAATGAACTTTCAATCTGATAAGATAATTTACTAAAGAGTTAGCTCCTCTAAGAACATGAATAAAAATTATATTCTTTATACAAAAAATAGGTATTATAAAATCTGTTCAATCGCGAGATTATCACTTTTGAATCACTTTTAATGATAAATTTTATGATCGAATAAATGTTAACTTTAACAATGATAAAATGAATCATATAAGTTTACTCTTACATCTTACATGATGTCACTTCCTATACAAATCGTGATCGCAAATCTCCTTGGCAAATATTTCCACTAGTAAATCTTTTTAATTAAGTTAATTGTATTAAAGATCATCTCCTATCTTATCATGCTTGATTGCTTGTTGTGTCAACTAGCTGACTAGTTTGAAAAGGGGTTCTTAATTTAAATACCCATCATAACTCTAATCTAATCTCATTATATATATTATCAAATTCTTCAGCCTTTACCAACAAGCAAACTTTGACATGACATTTGAATTGCACAGAAGCACACTGGATCAGTACTCAAGTCTCAGGACTAAATAGGGTCACTGAACCTTCAAATATGATGCTATTTGCAGCTGCCGGCGAGCCCATTCTCTTTGTTAATCGTAATGTAGAACGTGGCTTCATTAATGGAGGGCTACTAAGTTTGAGGATGGACCCGTAATATGTCCTGAAACCTTATTAATTATGGGAAGATTCATTAGCAGGAGCTTATTCGTTGCTGCATTATGCATGACTATAGTATCAGCTAAAACCAACCAATTAAAAGAGAGAATTTTTCAGATGCCTATGAATTTCTGGTACAAGGTTGAATGATTAATATGCAGAAATTACATTACATGTATCTAATATGTAAAACATTCTGCTACAGTCCCTTTAGACATTATGTCCAGTTATTGTAAATAATTATACTCTCTTAAAAATGTAAATTCCTTATTAGGGTTGGTATATTCCGATGGTAAATAAATTATTTTAGTATGTATTTAAGTTTTAGCAATAATTAAGTTGACTCAATCTTTTAGCTTGGCAAAATTTTCTTCCCCAAATTGCTTGGGATATTATTTCTTGGTTGGTTTTATATACACACACATCTTTATAGTTCTTCGAAAGCAATTCTGAAAGGAGGAACCTACAAAGACTATTAGACTGTTAGTTAAAAATCTTTTAAAATTAAAAAATGCAGAAGGGAACAGCAAGCTGCAAGCACTTGCTTTATTAGTTCCTAAATCCTGACCATAGCATCAACAATTTCAAAATTGAAGGGGTTCTTGAGGTTTTTTTTGTCAAAAAAAAAAAAAAACCAATATAATCTTCAACAATATAATCTTTCTTGTGAAAAAGATGTAAAATAAACTTATGATGTGTTGTTCTGATTAAATCTAATAGAAGTTAATGTTATGTCATTATCCCTAAAATTTAGGAGTCACTATTCCTAAAATTAAAGAATCACATCCACCCAAATGATGGACATGGTTGAGAGTGGTAGTTATCTACTTAAATTAAAATAGGTCATCTCTCTCACAGAAATATATACGGTAATTCCATCTGTTCCGTATACGTAAGAAAAATTAGAGCAAGAGAGAGAAACCTCTTTTTTCAGAAAAAAATTTATTTGCTTTCACAAGAGTTTCTGCAATGGCTTTTTCATTGGCTCCCACCGCAGACAAAGACATGTAAAATTAATTTTAAATTATATTAAAAGCATGAGACATCTAGTTTAAGAAGATCCTGTGATGTATGTGTAAGTGTTAAATATATACATAATTTTTGTTTACATGTGGTATCAGAGCAAAATTATTCTAAACTAGATATACTCTGCGAAAGATTTATGTCTACTTTACGTTTTTAAAGAGATATTCTAAAAAAATAAAATAGAAAATTAAGAATTAAAAGTGTATAATTTTTGTCAAATACCCATATAGATAAGACTCTCATGAAAATTATATGTATTGTTTATTGTTAAATATATATATATATATATATTAAAATCTGAAATTGATGTTCTGACCTTGATAACTATAACGTTCATGATAGTAATCATGGTTATAATCAACCATGGTAATTAATGATGATGGATAGTAAAGTTTTTACATTTTATATTTATATAAATAATGTTAATTGTTTTAAAGATTCTGCATAACATGTTTAACATTATATAAATGCTATATTTGTTAAAGGAAATTATTATTATTATAAAAAAAATTGTAATTAATGAATGATGTAATTATGTAGTCACATGTATGATCCAAAGATTAGTAGTCATTATAATGATAATTGATGAAAATGATGATCATATTTGCTAAATTTTCACAATCCGTGTGGAAATTAATTTTGTTGAATGATAATTTATTTTGTATGGTTTATTATTTTGAATGATTACATGGAAGTTGATAGATTGTATGATTATGTCATGATTGTTCCATTACTATATGTTAAGTTTTCGGTAATGTATACAATTTTATATATTTAAGTGTTTACCGAAAAATTAAAGTGTAATGTAATTAATGATATTACGACATAATATATATTTATATTCAATTAGATCATAAAGTTTTTGATTTATTAAAATAATAATAAAAATAATAATAATAATAATAATAATAATAATAATGAGTTAAAAATTAAGTTTTCATTAATTGCTAGAACTTAAGAAATTTACTCAAAGGTAAATTTATTATTCAGTAATTAATGATATTAAATGAGGTAAATTAATATTTTAATTGAATATGTTAATTATCCAAAGATGAAAGACATGTTCAATTTTAAATATTTCACTCATTTAAAGAAAAATATATTGTAAAATTTACCCAAATGTATTTTACTTTATATTTGTGTTATGTATATTAATGCATGTATATTATAGTATCTACCCAAAGGAAAACTACTATATATCTTAATGATTGTTTATTGAATTCATTACGATTAAATGTGAGCTTTATTGTTATGTTTTTGCAGCTATTGCAATTAATTTGCATGCGTCATTTGTTGTCGTGTTTAATAGCATGAACTTCTCAGAATGACGAGAGCAAGTTGATTTCAATTTAGGAGTTTTGGATCTCGACTTGGCTCTCATTCAGGACAAACCTCCTGCTATTAAGGATACAAGTAGTGAGGCAAAGAAGACACATCATGCTGCATGGGAAAGAAGCAAAAGATTATGCTTAAAGTTTCTGCGAATGACCATTGCCAACAACATTAAGACTACGATTCCACAAGCTGAGAATGCTAAGGAATATATAAGTTTTGTGGAAGAAAGATTCCGTTCTGCGGATAAGTCACTCGCTGGTACCTTAATGGCTGAGCTTACGACCATGAAATATAATGGGTCAATAAGAATGCAACAGCATATCATCGAGATGACTAACATTGCTGCAAGACTTAAGTCTTTGGGTTTAGCAGTCGATGACTCGTTTTTGGTTCAGTTTATTTTAAACTCCTTGCCTCCTGAATATGAGCCTTTTCAAATTAACTACAACACTATAAAGGACAAGTGGAATGTTAATGAATTGGCTAGTAGGCTTGTACAAGAGGAAGCAAAGCTTAAGAGTTAAAAGAGTCACTTTGTTAACTTAGTAAGGAAAGGAGCTGTTAAAGGATTCAAAGCCAAAATGTTTAAGAAGAAGAAATGGTCTGCTAATGATTCTCAGACTGAAAGGAAGGAACAGATGAAAGAAAAGTGTCATTTTTGTAAGAAAGCTGGGCACTATCAGAAAGACTATAATAAACGAAAAGCTTGGTTCGAAAAGAAAGGTATTTTCAATACTTTTGTATGCTATGAATCAAATTTAAGTGAAGTTCCTAATAATACCTGGTGGCTAGATTCTGGTGCTACAACTCATGTTACCAATTCTATGCAGGGATTCTTTACGATCCGAACCACAAATCCAAGAAATGGCTTTCTGTTTATGGGGAACCGCATGAAAGCCCTTGTTGAAGGCATAAGGACTTACAGATTGGTCTTGGATACTGGATATCAGTTGGACCTTTATGATACACTCTATGTACCTTCAATTTCTAGGAATCTTGTTTCTATAGGGAAATTGGACGGTTGTAGATTTTATGTCAATTTTTATTCTGGAAGTTTTACTCTATATAAAGACTTTATTCCTTATGGATCGGGTTTTCTTACTGATGGTTTATATAGAATAAAACTTGATAATATTTTCGCTGAATCTATGCATATCACACATGGTAATGTTGGTTCAAAACGTAGCATGCTTAATAAAAATTCTGCTTATTTGTGGCATAAACGTTTGGGTCATATATCCAAAGAAAGGTTACAAAGATTGATAAAGAATGAGATTTTACAAAATCTAGATTTTACCGATCTTGGAACGTGCATGGATTGCATAAAGGGAAAGCAAACCAAACATACCAAGAAATGAGCCACAAGAAGCACACAGCTTCTTGAAATAATACACACTGATATATGTGGACCTTTTGATGTTCCATCCCTAAGTGGAGAAAATTATTTCATCACTTTTATTGATGATTATTCACGTTATGGATATATCTATCTACTTAACGAAAAGTCTCAATCTGTAAATGTTTTGAAAATATTCCTAAATGGGGTTGAGAGACAATTAGATAGAAAAGTGAAAATCATAAGATCTGATAGAGGTGGTGAATACTATGAAAAGTACGATGAATCAGGACAATGTCCTGGTCCATTTGCTAGAGTCCTCGAAAAATGTGGCATATGTGCATAGTATACTATGCCAGGTACACCTCAACAAAATGGTGTAGCAGAAAGACGAAATCTAACCTTAATGGATATGGTTAGGAGCATGATGAGTAACTCTTCCCTATCCAAATCCCTTGTGGATGCATGCATTGAAAATCACAGCTTATTTATTGAATAGAGTTCCAACTAAAGCGGTTCAAAAGACACCTTTTGAATTGTGGACTGGAAGGAAACCAAATTTGAGGCATCTGCATGTTTGGGGTTACCCAGCGGAAGCAAGGGTGTACAATCCACATGAGAAAAAAAATTGGATTCTCGAACTGTAAGTGGATACTTTATTGATTATCCTGAGAAATCCAAGGGATATAGGTTTTACTGTCCTAACCATAGTCCAAGAATAATTGAAACTGGTAATGCTAAATTCCTTGAGAATATTGAATTCAGTGGGAGTGTAGAACGTCAAGATGTGGAAATAAAAGAGATAAGAGTGAATGTACCTTTATCCATTATTGATAAAAAATTCACAATTGACATTAATGTTGTCCCAACACTTGTGGAATGTGACAACAATGTTGGTCAACATTTGAACAATAACACACCTCCACAGTTTGATGTCAGACCCTATGATGATCAAGAATCTAATATTCCCCTGATGAAGAAAGATCGAATACAAATGAATCACAAGGAATAATATTAAGGAGATCTCAAAAGGAAAAGAGATCAACTATTCCAGAAGATTATGTGATTTATTTACAGGAATCAGATTTTGATCTTGGGATTGATAAAAATCCAGTTACCTTTTCACAAGCCATAGAAAGTTCAAAATTTGCTAAATGGATTGATGTAATGAAGGAAGAGTTAAAATCCATGGAACAAAATAAAGTTTGGGATCTCGTTGAATTGCCTGAGGGATGTAAAAGAGTCAGTTGTAAATGGGCCTTTAAGACCAAACGCAACTCAAAAGGCAAGGTAGAACGCTGTAAAGCCAGACTTGTTACCAAGGGTTATACTCAGAAAGATGACATTGATTATACAGAGACATTCTCTCCTGTATCTAAGAAAGATTCATTAAGAATAATTATGACATTGGTAGCTCAATATGATTTGGAGTTACACCAAATGGATGTGAAAACAACCTTTCTGAATGGAGATCTAGAAGAGGAAGTTTACATGGATCAACCTGAAGGTTTTTCCATAGGAAACAAATGTCAAATAGTGTGTAAACTTAAGAAGTCAATATATGGACTAAAACAAGCTTCTCGACAATGGTACATTAAGTTCAATACCATTATTACGTCTTTTGGTTTTAAGGAAAATATTGTTGATCGTTGTATATACCAAAAGATCAGTGAGTGGAAGTTTATAGTTTTAGTCTTATATGTTGATGATATTTTGCTTGCAGCAAATGATTTAAGTATATTGTGCGAAGCTAAAGATTTTCTATTTGAGAATTTTGAGATGAAAGATATGAGAGAGGCTTCTTATGTGATTAGAATAGAAATATTCTGGAAAAGATCAGAAGGAATAATAGACCTTTTTCAGAAAGCATATATCAATAAAATTCTCGAAAAATTTAACATGAGTAAATGTTCACCTGGGGTAGTTCCCATTCAAAAGGGTGATAAATTTAGTCTCATGCAGTGTCCAAAGAATGAATTGGAACGAAAAGAAATAGAATCAATTCCTTATGCATCTGTTGTTGGAAGTTTGATGTACCTGCAGATTTGTACTAGACCGGATATAAGTTTTGCGGTTGGGATGTTAGGCAGGTATCAAAGTAATCCTAGAATTGATCACTGGAAAGCTGTAAAGAAAGTTTTGAGGTACCTGCAAAGAACAAAGAATTACATGCTCACATATAAGAAAACTGATCCACTGGAAGTAGTCGGATACACGGATTCAGACTTTGCTGGGTGTCTTGACAGCAGGAAATCCACTTTTGGTTATTTGTTTCTATTAGCAGAATCAGCAGTTTCATGGAAAAGTGCGAAACAGATTGTCACCGCTTCATCCACAATGGAAGTAGAATTTGTGACTTGCTTTAAAGCTACAATTCATGCATTATGGATGCAAAACTTTATTTCAGGACTTGGGGTTGTCGACACCATTACCAAGTCGCTGAAAATTTACTGTGATAACTCCGCAGCAGTATTCTTCTCAAAGAACGACAAATACTCGAGAGATGCCAAACATATGGAATTAAAGTATTTTGCCGTTAAAGCGGAGGTTCAGAAACAAACCGTATCTATTCAGCATATTAGTACTAATCTCATGATTGCTGACCCATTAACGAAGGGTTTACAACCCAAATTATTTAAGGAACATGTTCTTAGGATGGGTCTTGATTGTAATGATGTTTTATAGTGACACTTTGAGCTCAATGATATGTTTCTGACACTTTTATGTTTTCATGTTCTATGATGTTATGTATACATTATTGTTTTATATTAACAGGAAAAAACTTAATAAGTCATTATTGTGGATCATAATGAAATTATGATATAATTAAGAACCTAATATAATAAATTGCAGGTGTTGTAGTATATGGAAGGGAGTGTTTTACAAATTAGAACATAACCGCCATAACTTACATCGAACAATTTATATATCATGGTATTATGATGGGAAATAAGAAATTAACTTCTATTATAAAGATTTTAATCGAGCCAAGTGGGAGAATGTAAGATAAACTTATGATGTGTGGCTCTGACTAAATCTAATAGAAGTTAATGTTATGTCATTATCCCTAAAATTTAGGAGTCACTATTCCTAAAATTTAGGAGTCACTATTCCTAAAATTAAGGAACCACATCCACCCACATGATGAACATGGTTGGGAGTTATAGTTATCTACTTAAATTAAAATAGGTCATCTCTCTCTCAGAAATATATACGGTAATTTCATCTGCTCCGTATACGTAAGAAAAATTAGAGTAAAAGAGAGAAACCTGTTTTTTCAGAAAAAAATTTTATTTTGCTTTCAAAAGAGCTTTCGCAATAGCTTTTTCATTGACTCCCACCGCAGACAAATGTATGTAAAATTAATTTTAAATTATATTAAAAGCATGAGACATCTAGTTTAAGAAGATCCTGTGATGTATGTGTAAGTGTTAAATATATACACAATTTTTGTTGACAAAAGATTGTCATATATCTCTGAGGTGACTGCATTCATTACCAAAATGTGCCTCCTAGACCTCGGAATCGATTCCATAAGATTTAGTAGATTTGCATGATCTTCAAATTAAT
Source organism: Firmiana major (assembly GCA_033439115.1). Classification (NCBI taxonomy): domain Eukaryota; kingdom Viridiplantae; phylum Streptophyta; class Magnoliopsida; order Malvales; family Malvaceae; genus Firmiana; species Firmiana major. Next base: position 3,092,024 of record CM065913.1, on the reverse strand, counting down.
ACGGTTTTGACCAACGCTAATATTATAAATGAATTCTTCTTTGTTTTCTTTAACAGTACACCCTATCTGTAGCCAAGTAATAGTTGGTAAAAATGTCTAACATGAAAATCCTCAATGATATGAAAATATTGTTGATAAGGTTTATGGTATATTTTATTTTTGGTAGATAGCTTTCTGCTCTATTGATAATCTGGGCATACAATAGCTGAAATATATACCAACCTCTCAAAATCTTTGTTTGGGACAGGTAGCCCTATTAAACTTACTATTAATCTCTCTCTCTCTCTCTTAAGTTTCTATAGCCTCATTTCCCTGTTCAAAAGATTAAAAAAGAAAAAAAAGAGAGAAAATCCCCGTTAAAAGTTACTAGGGGATGTGTATATGCATGCCTCTAGTACCGCTCTATAGTCCACACAAATCACAGCAGCAGTCCTTATCAAACATTGAAACTCAAGGTTGCACTTGCTAAATTAATTAATATGATTCCATCTTGGCGAAAACGTGTATACCCTTGACAGCTAAATGGCAATTTCAAATTTATATATATATATATTCCAATATTTACCTAACGTCCTTCTCACCCATGGCTCCCACTTCTGAATTTATAAATTGCCTCGCATGCATGTATCAATTAGTATAAGAAGTCAAGTTATTTCAAATCAATGCTAGAAAGAAACAACAATGTTTAATTAACAAACCTCTATCACTAATGAACGTTAGCTAGCGCATGTGACAGAATGATTATTCTGTCAAGTGCATATATAAGAGAGTTGAAAAATTATTGAAGGTACTTCCCCACTTACTTTCCCTTCAGAATCAAAGATCAACGTGTTCTGGGAAAACCCTTCTACACAAGGAAGAAGCATTAAGCATTTCAACATTTTTTGCCATGATTTTTATTTATTCTGATATAGACAGCAGAAATGCGTGTGGAACCCTCCACGCACAGCCAACTTCTGCAATTGCGATGTGATAAGGTGATTGGATAAATCAAATATTTCCATCAGAATAATGCAGGTTTAATGCAAAAAAGTGCTGCCCAAAAATAGAAGAAAAAAAAATAAAGTGAAAAGTGAATTCAAGCCCCACAATGTCAACATAAACTTTTTGCTTAAGAACAGTTTGGAACGGCTTTTTTCTTATAATTAATCTGTTGTTAGACTGTTGGATAGTCAGGATTCAATCTCAGACACCTTCAATATGTTGTTCATTTCTGGGTTTTTCACTTAAATGTCCAATTCAGGTTTATAAGATTAGAAATTCATCTCATTAAACTCTGGTGCTCCCACATTTATGTTAGTGTAATAACAGTAGTAGTCATTGCAAGGTCCAAAATCAAAATTCGGGATTATGAAAGTTTTTTTTTTAAAAAAAAATTTAATCCAAAAAAAATTGATCGGTTAGAAATTGGATAGGAAAAAGATTAATTTGAATTTGAATTTAACATAATAAGTTATATCATAATGTATCAAGAATATTGAGTACTGTATCATACGTATAGTGTATCGTATGATTTGTTTATGATTTTTAATCAAATATGATATAATATATCGCGTCGTATTATTTTATATGAATATCAAAACATATCGTGCAATTTTAATAACTATATGCATAAATGTTGCCATGGAATTAATTGCAGTCCAGCTAATTTGATTGATCTCTCATGTTCGAAGTTTTCATTCAGTCGTAATTCGGTCCAATACTTGCTCTTACTGAATTTTTTTCCCTTTCCTCTATTTTATTTCTATTTTCTGGATAACGACCTGATATATAATTTCGAGCATAAAAAACACATTAATTTTCGTTGTGATTTGTTTTTATGAAATCGCCTCGCAAAAAAGTTTAAATTTACCGACAAATGAGCTGGTTAATGCATATTTCATTTCTTTGAAAAAAGTTGTTTCCCATCTGTCTTATCAAAATTATCATTTCATTCAAAAGTTTTCGTTTTCTCACAGGTACTGCACTAAGATCTCTGGGCAAAGCCTTCTGCGATCTCTATTAATATAACTTCATTTTATGCATTATTTAGCACAAAAGAGAAAAATGCAACTCTCTACCTATGGTTTTGTCAAGCAACTTGAAGCAAACTATTTAGTTAAACACCGCAAATTAACTAAGTTAGACATAGCTAATAAAATAGTGAAATCAAATATTGAATTTTTGGTACAGGGCAGATGAAGGTCAAACATAATTTTGTAAATGTTCGTCAACATGTTAAAAATATATCATTTCTTCGATCAAATCTAGTGTTTTCCCCGTCAGATTTAGTTCTCATTCCAACATTTGACGGTTGATATTAATTACATTTGATAGCTTAAACTCTTAAATTGACAATCCTGAAATTAATTTAAAGTGATCAAATCGTGAAATCAATCAAATTAAAATTAATTTTTTGTGTTTATTTAATTGGTTTTCCAAGCTTATTTTTTTAATTCATTTTTCCTAGCTTATTTATTTTTAAAAAAATTGTATAACACTTTCTACTGTTCGTATATATACTTTGATATGATCTCAACTATACTTCAACTTAATGGGTGAAAATATTTTATTATATCTTATATTATGTTAAATTAAGCTCAGGTAAGGATTGGAGACCAACATGCATTTTGAATCTCTCTTTTCATATATCATCCTAGAGTTGTTGTCGAGAAATCATTAGCTAATTTGACTGGGATGGCTGTGATGAAATTTATAAAATAAGAAAAATTATCTATTCTCGTCATGTAATGCAAATAATCAATTTTTATAAATAATATTTATTGTTTAGTATAATAAATACCCAAACTCTAGCTTCACTTTTAAAAAGGAGGCTCAACTTGAACTGAACCATAAATGCCTCTAAACTGAGAAGTTAAATGTTTAAGTCCTGAATTAAGATCTTAAAATCCAAATAAATAGTATTTGAACAATTTAAATACCACTTCAAATTAATTGCGACTAATATGTATCATATAGGTATAAGATTTGTTATATATGTAGTCCAAAAAAATCTAAAGTTTCAACTAATATTACATAAACTGATTAGTAAGCTTTAACAACCATTAACTGATAAAAAATATCAATGTGGAACCTACATAAAAGAAATCGTTTTTATTTTATAGTGAACGTAATTAGTGTGTCAAGGCACTCACTCTCATTGATGTAACCTGCCTCCAAAAATATCATTCCATCCAAACATAAGAAATCTTGGAAAATTTCCCACTAAACAAAGTTTGAGTTCATGCCTTTGCATATGTATATATCTGAGTGTGTATTTTTTGTGTGTTTGTATTTGATTCCTATCTTGTCATAAGCATCATATCACTTGGAAATTTTTTTGAGCTTTCAATTTCATAAAATATAATTTCTCATTGTACCTTTCGGTAAAGCTCTTCAAAAGTGTAACCAAAAAGAAGCTCTTCAAAAGTTCTCCCCATTGATCATTAATTAAATATGAAATATACATAAAAAATTATGAAATACAATAGAATAAATCTAGCGGTTTGCTTATTCAAATGATCATAAAACTAAAGCTTGGAGCTACTAATTTATAGTTTTAGTTAATTACGGGTGCAAGTATAACTAAATCGTTATGTACCCCATACGTTTTACACAATTACATATCTTGAGGATAAAATGTATATTTTATTAGAATTTTGGTTTTAATTTAAGAATCAATGTTTTGGTATTCTCATTCATCATAAAAGAAAATGAGTTGAATTTATATATTGATTTGATTGCACTATTAAGATTAGGTTTTTCATTTGCATGCCATAACAGAAATGAGATTTTGGAGTTGTAAAATGAAGAAAATAGCAATTAATAAAAGTACAGATCTTTCTTCTGTGATCTGATCAAGCACATGCATGTTAATTGCATTGCATAGTTTAACAAGCAAATTTAAGTTTGAAGAGCTTATTTTTCATTCAACATTGTACACTTGTTGTTCTAGTTCTTTCATTAATTGTCTTTACTTGCAGAGCTCTAGTCAGCAACAGCACATAATTGCTCCAATTTTGTGCCATAGCTTGCTTGCCTAGTATAGAGTCAAAGACAATTGACATAGATGGGCAATCTACTCCTATCATGTCCCTGATTAAGATTCTTGCTTCTTCATGGGTTCATACTCATGGTCTCAACTTCTAACCTACATGTTACCATTCATATGTTTAATTTACCGAAACTACATATGAGACTTGGCAAAATTTACCCGTAGAGATGACAAAAAGAATCATAAATCAAAAGGATAATAAAATTTTCAGTAAAGATCAAATTCAACACATATTCAACCAGTTTAATTGGTGCATATTCAGCAACAGTAGCACATTTTATGAAATTAAATTATAGAAGGAAATGCAAAAAATCGATTTTACAATACAACAAGTTAGTCTTAACAAATAATTATCTGTTCTTCAATGCTTACTAATTTGAGGGACAAATAAAGCAGCTCATCATCATTTGACAAGCTTTTATACACACTGAAACAAAGGGACCGACAACAAAATTTTCAACGGTTCTTAAATCCCTAGGTGTCTAAGGTCACTGGTTCTAATTATGCATAGCTTAATTTCTCCTTAAAAAGAAAAAAAGATATAGCTTAATTTCATTCATAATTTGAGCTCCAGGGACGTCTGCCTAATTTGATTCTTATTCGTAATTAATCTTAAAGTCCTTTTCTTGAGGTAAGTTTTTTGTCATTCTGGCTGTACCCTTTATTAACTTTATTATTATTATTATTATTATTATTATTATTATTATTATTATTATTATCTTCTTTTTTTAGCTAGCTAGGAGGCGTCTATATATGTCAAATGCTCCAAATTTTCACGGCATTTTCGGAGAAGCATGCATGCAGGAAACTGGAAGACAATCATACAAATCATATAGAGGGATCCAACCACCGAATAACTTTTTTTTTTTTTTTAACTAGTTTTTACTTGTGCAATGTATGACTTAGTTTTAATTATTTAAATTTGTAAATATATAAAATAATAATATTTAGTTTATATCCTTAAAGTATATATAAAATACATATTAACAAAGATACTCAATCATAAAAGAATTAAATACTTTAATTAAAAAATTATAAAATTCAAAATATATGATAAACAAATATTAGAAAGAATAAAATATAAAAAAATATTATAAATAATACTATTAAGCACATCAACAAAATGTTGCAATAGAAATTAAAATTATATTTTTACAATTTTCAATTGTTAGAGCCAAATTTTGAGGTATATTTTTATTATTAACCAAAATAATCATTATTATAAATATGCATTTTATATATATTTTATATACATATAATATAAATATGCATATATATATATATATATATATATATATATATATATATATATATATATATATATATAAGAATGATTCTATTAGATTTTTCTAAACCTTTCTACCTAAAGACTAATGCTAACAGTTAAGGTATTAGGGTTGTTTTATCATAATAAGGTAGACCTCTAGCTTACTTAAGTAAAGCACTAGGTCCAAGACATGTCGATATATAAACATATGAAAAAGAGTACCTAGCAATTTTGATGGTAATTAGTAAATGGAAACATTGCTTTGAGGGATGACCATTGTGATTAAGATGGATCACAGGCCATTGAAGCATATTTTAGAACAGAAGTTAACTACTGCTTTACAAAAAAAGGACTTACCATATTGCTAGGATTGGATTACACTATCCAATCCAGGAAAGGCAAGACTAACATGGTAGTAGATGCTCTTTCTAGGAAAATTGATGAGGAAACACAACGTTGCAGCATGCAATCAACCACTGTTATTCCAAGTTGGGTACAAGAGATTGAGTATGGTTATGAAGGTGATTCCTTGGCCCAACAGCAGATCATAGCATTGCTGGTTCAACCAATAACTGATTCATTATATTGTTTCAGTAATAGTGTGTCAAGATATAAAGGAAAGGTGTATGTGGGAAGTTCAGGACTCACCCCAAGGTGGTCATTATAGAATCCAAGCCACCTACCACAAAGTGCATCTCTACTTCTACTGGCCTAATTTAAAAAACAAGTCTAAGAGTATGTTCGATAATGTGATACTTGCCAAAGGAACAAGGATGAACATGTTGCTTATCCAAAGCTATTACAGCCTATCCCTATTTATAGCCAAGCTTAGGAATTGATTACCATGGATTTTGTGGAAATGTTGTTTGATTCTCAACAATTCAATACTATCCTAGTTGTCGTTGACAAGTTGACTAAAAATGTTCATTTCTTGCCATTGTCACACCCTTATACAGTAGCAGATGTGGCCAAGACTGTCACACCCCACTTCTGGGAACCCTTCTATCCATACATTCTCTACTACGATTGGGCTGTGAGAAGATGCAATTACTAAAATTCATTCATTTACAGCGGAAGATTTAAATCTTTAATTCACACTCCCAGGTGTGTGTGTAGATATACAAAATCAATTGTATAAATACCATGTGCTTACATATCATCCCCATAATACTGTTTACAATTTCAAGATATAACTGTGCGATACAATACATTAGATACAAAATACTCGTGTATACAATCTTATACCGTTGCGAACTTGTGGGAGCTGTTCAACACAAATGACCTAGAGACCACCGCTCTCTTACTTCTCAGTACCTGGAGGGGGAAAATAGTGAGATGAGCAAACCACAGCTCAGTAAGGAAATGTATGCTAGCAGGTAGATATCGTACTACCTACATAGCCCATGCATGTATAAACCAAAACCATGTTTTCAGTATAAATGGAAATATCATACGAAAAATGCATCTAAACATATATTTCTCAATAGCATTTTCATGTCAATCAAATATGTTGAGCTTCCATTTAAAACATGCTCATAAATAGTGCCCTCACGACACAAATGTGAAATAAGAGATTTATCAAAAATACAAAATCTCTTTCTTCTCTTAATTCACTTTTTCTGCAAATCTCTTTATTTTCTGAGATTATCTCTGTTTCTTGAATCTCTGAGACATACATGGAATTTTCAATAATCAAATATCCACGACATATGGCCATAGTCAGTGATCCCAAGCCTCATTGATCAGGTGTGCACAGGGTATCACTTCGCCTGAAGGGGAATGGGTCAGTCCTGCCCTCCGGCTCATCTCAATCAACCTCATCTCCTCGTATAGTCACAGTAAAGATACGCCGTGTGTCATCTACGCGATACTCGTACTCACGTGCACCCAGCACGGTACATAGTATACCAACGGACAACTACACTGTTCTACGTACGACCGTGGACCCAAGTCCATACTCCAACTCCATGGACTTTTCATCCTAAACCATGTCTCATATACCAGGCGAGCAAGCAGCGTGACACACAGTCATCGCAAGGCTCCAGCGCTGTACGATCTATCGTTAAGGCCCAGTTCGTTCAAATGGCCGTCGGCTGGTATCCCCTTGGGTCCCAGACCCCCAGGTTTACCTCAACTCAATAAAACAGGTGCGAGCAAAGTTCCGCACTTTCTCAAAACCATCGTGCGAGTTAAAACTCCAGCACGGTACATCAAAGGCATTAAAACGGGTGTGAGCTAACGCTTCAACACCAAATCTCATCTCAAAACTGATAGATGACTATTTTCTCTTTTTAAAACTCAAAACATGTTTATTCATACAGCATGCCTCTTCATGCTAAAACATGTAAAATTAGCCAACCTATCATCAACATTTCTCAATCATCAAGATCAATGTAAAATAGAGAAAAACATTGAAAACATGCATATCATGCTATTTCCTTACTCTATCCCATTTCTCAATACATATATACATCATAGTACTTTTCATGCTTCCATATCATTTCATAGAATTATAATATCGTACTATTTCTAGCAATATATCTACGAAATTGCTGTAAAATACGCACGAACATCTCTATAGCTAACACACAGTCCCTTACCTCGCTTCACTTGTGTGCAACTATCCTCCTCTACGCTTCTCGTGTTCTCATCTCGACTTGCTCCGGCGTATCATCCGAAACTAAAATTCATCCATCAAACACTTGAGTTAACGCTTCTAACTCTTATTCAACTAAGCATTTATCCAATACCTTAAATACACATTTTACTCCTTGTGGTAAATCTCATAATTTTATCCCAATATCAGCATACCCAAACCATGCCCACAACATAATCATCCTCTCAAGATATCTCATTCATCATTAACACTTCTATATTCCACTTTCTCACACTAGACCATTTCTATGTTATATTCATTTCATGCCATTCTAGGTAGTTCTACCCACAAGGTGCACATCCAATTAACTTCATAATCATTAACTAGAACAATGTACTTGGATTTGTGCACTAGAACTTACCTCCTTGGATTTCCTCTTTGCTCCAATTAGAAATGCCATTTATTCCTTCAATCCGTCAAATGGAAAAATGCCTCTAGACTATGTTGTTCTTCTCTTAGACGTGAACGACTTTATCTCTAATAGCTTTTCCTCAAATCTTACTGAAAATGGTTGGATTTAGGTGTGAGAAAGCTAGGTTTTTGAGTTGAAGTGAAAAGAAATGGTTTATCCCGAAATCTGCAAAGCCAACTGCTCCTATTTATAGATTTAACTTGATGAGATCGATCTTTCTTGGGTGGAGATCGATCTGGTCCTCTAAAAATCCCTCTTTTCTAAGACATTTTAAAGGCAGGAGATCGATCTGTCGAGGCTTGAGATCGATCTGCTGTCGAACAGAAGCTTAAGGAGATCGATCTGGTTTAAGGGGAGATCGATCTGCTTCTAACCTGAGAGCTAAGGAGATCGATCTGATTCCTTTCGAGATCGATCTGCTCCATTCCATTACTCACATAAGAGCATTCTGGCTCTTCCAGATCGATCTCTCATCCTATGAGATCGATCTGACCTTCATATTTCTAGATTTTTTACAGTTTTTCTGCTACAACTTTATTCAAAACTTCCTCAATTTATCTACATAGTCCTTTCCTCATTCATCCCTCCTTGAGACTTAAAAAAATGCCATCCAATCACACTTAGCACGTATTAAAACTTGTGGGCAATCGTTGTATAACCAAATATACACGATATTGCCCAAATGGAAGTATACAACTTATATAAATCTTTCCTTCCATTTTACCACACTACTCATATTCCATTTCATTCACATTCTTCTCGTATTTAAGTTCATTTCTTCATACTCATTCCTGATGCAACTTGTATGTACAATTACGATTATTATTACAAGTGCGTACATTATCTTATGGACTTACATTGCATATACATCACATTACAAATGTATCATCATACTTATGATTTCATTTACATTTCTATGTTCCTATATACAGCTATACATATACGGGGTCTCACATTCTCCCCCACTTAGAGAATTTAGTCCTCCAAATTAGAACCAATTCAATCTGTGAATAACTCGGGATACTTTTCCCTCATCAAACTTTTCAGTTCCCATGTGGGCTCTTCCACAGTGTGATGTTGCCACAAAACTTTAACCAATGAAATCGTCTTGTTCCGCAACAGCTTCTCTTTTTTGTCCAACATCCGGATCGATCTCTCGACATACGACATATCCTCCTTGAGCTCTAACGGCTCATAGCTAATTACATGTGTTGAATCCGGGTAGTACTTCCGAAGCATAGAAATTTGGAAGACATTGTGGACTTCTGCTAGCTTAGGTGGCAAGGCTAGCCTATATGCTCCATCTCCCACTCTATCCAAAATCTCGAAGGGACCAATGTAACGAGGACTTAATTTTTATTTCTTCCCAAACCTCGTTATTCCATTAGAAGGAGATACTTTCAAAAATACGGACTCACCAACATCAAATTCAAGTGGTCTCCGTCTCTTGTCAGTGTAGCTCTTTTGTCAACTTTGAGCCGTTCGCAGCCTCTCGCATATTATCTGAACATCCTCAGAGGCTTGTTTAACCAAATCGGGAGCGAGCAACTGTCTGTCACCAACTTCTTCCCAACCAATGGGCGATCGGCATCTACGACTGTATAGTGCCTCATAAGGGGCCATACAAATACTTGAGTGGTGACTGTTATTGTAGGCGAACTCAATCAATGGCAAGTGATCGTCCCATGAGCCTCTAAAATCCAGCACACACGTTCTCAACATATCCTCCAGGGTCTGTATAGTCCTCTCTGACTGACCATCTGTTTGAGGATGAAAAGCGGTGCTAAAACTCAACTGGGTCCCCATCGCTTCCTGAAAATGTCCCCAAAAGTGGGAAGTGAAGCGGGCATCCCGATCAGAAACAACACTCACTGGGACTCCATGCAATCTCACTATTTCTCGCACATACAGGTTCGTCAGTGCACTCAATGTATCTGTAGATCTCATGGCTAAGAAATGTGCTGATTTCGTTAACCGATCTACTATCACCCATATCGCATCATGGTTCCTACGGGTTCTCGGTAACCCCATCACAAAATTCATGGTGACATGCTCCCACTTCTATGTTGGTATCGGTAGAGGTTGTAATAATTCTCCTGGTTTCTGATGTTCGACTTTTACTTGCTGACAAACGAGACATCTAGCGACATACTCAGCTATGTCTCTCTTCATTCCAAACCACCAATATACCTTTCAGAGATTTTGATACATCTTACTACTCCCCGAGTGTATCGTATATCTCGACGAGTGAGCCTCTGATAAGATCAGCTTTCTTAGCTCTAAATCTTTAGGAACACATATTCTATCTCCAAACCTTAGTATTCCATCTGAACTCAATATAAAATCGGCACCCTTCCCTTTCCGAATTTGGCTAATCATGTCAATACACCATTGATCAATTTGCTGAGCTTGTCGGATTCTCTCAATCAACTTCGGTTCTAATCTCAAGCTAGCAATAATCTCATAGTTGCCAATCTCAGGTAGGGTTATATCCAGACTAAGGTTCGTGAATTGTTCCAACAACTCGTGCTCTCTAACCATCATATGTGATGTTGAGTTAATGTATTTTGAAATGACAAAACATGTTAAAACAATAATGTTAAGATGGTATACAAACATGTTTAAAAGATATCAGGACCAGAACTTAGAGTTCTGCTGATGAGAGATCGATCTGGGGTATGAGAGATCGATCTCCTGGGATTATACTTGATGAGAGATCGATCTCATGATGGAAGAGATCGATCTGGCAAGCCTTAAAACGGTGTAAAGGGTTTAAGGTAAAAAGAGATCGATCTGCAAGGGTTAAGAGATCGATCTGCTCAAAGTCAGTGAGCTTTAGAGATCGATCTGGTGTATTGAGAGATCGATCTTGCCTCAAACAGAGAGGATAGGAGATCGATCTGCCTATTCGACAGATCGATCTGCCTCTGCCTATTTAAACTAACAGATCGATCTGGTAATGTATAAGATCGATCTCCCTGTGTATTTGTGCTTTGTCATTGCAGGATTTAAAACTAGGAGATCGATCTGGCCAAGATAGGAGATCGATCTGTTTGACCACTGGAGGTTCCCAACGGCTATTTTCTTCAAATCTCAACGGGAAAAACTGCATTTAATGCCCCAACTACCCAACCTTCAGTATATAACCAAGCATTGAAGACAAAGCAAAGAGAGAGACTATCACTGAATATTCCAAACATTCTCAAGCTTTAATTCTTTCATTCATTGTATCTCTATTGCTCATTTTATTGAGATTAATTGTACAAGCTTATGTACTACAAGCTTTGTTAGTCCTACCCACTAAAAAGCCTTATTCTGTATTCATCCACACCTTAAAAGAAAAGAGGATTGTTCCTCAGTGAGTGTTATTGTAAAAGGGTGAATACATTTTCTGTATTGCCAAAGGTAGAGAGGTTATTCCTTAACCTGTAAAAGGAACTTTGTAAACTCTGTTGAAAGAGAGAAAGAAACCACTTGACAAGAAGGTCAAGGAGAGAGGACGTAGGCAAGAGTTGGCCGAACCTCTATAAGTCGCTGTGTTTGTTTTTCTTTCCCTCTCTTTGCATTAAATTGTTATATTGCACTGTTTTATTCATTATCACTTGTGTTTAAATTGTGATTGTTTTAAAATCTCCCATAATTGTTAGAAAACCGATTCACCCCCCCTCTCGGTAGAGCCAACAATTGGTATCAGAGCTAGGACTCTCTAATCACATAGGAACAACTTCCTAAGAGTAGAAACGATCAAATGGCTCATAACAATGTAGCAACTAATTTGATAGGAGAGGGGCACTCCACTGTTAGACCTCCCATGTTCAATGGTGAACATTATTCTTATTGGAGGACTAGGATGATGCTATTTATTCAAGCAAACGATTATGAAGTATGGAGAATTATAGTTAAGGGACCTCAAATCCCTACGAAGAAAATAGAGGGAAGAGATATTCCCAAAGAAGAAGATGAATGGGACTCTAATGACATTAAATGTGCACAACTAAATGCTAAAGCTATGCACACATTATTTTGTGCTTTAGGTCCTAATGAATATAATAGAGTATCCGGGTGTGATAATGCCAAGCAAATATGGGATAAATTGGCAATAACTCATGAGGGTACAACCCAAGTGAAGGAGACAAAAGTAGGTATGCTCACACATGATTATGAGCTCTTTAGGATGAAGGAAGAAGAATCCATTAGTGATATGTTCACTAGGTTTACCGATATAATCAATGGATTAAAATCTTTAGGAAAAATATATTCTAATATTGAAATGGTAAAGAAGATTTTAAATAGCTTACCTAAGTCATGGGAAGCTAAAGTGACAGCAATAGAGGAATCTAAGGATCCACACACATTATCCTTAGATGAATTAATAGGTTCCTTGCTAACTTATGAGATGAAGCTTAAAAGAAATGAAGAGCCACCCAAGAAAGTGGGTGTTGCTCTAAAATCCACTACTGAAAAAGAAATTAAAAATGAGAGTGGCAGTGAGGAGGATATTGAAATGGCAATGTTTGCCAAGAGATTCAATAAATTCATGAGGATGAGAGCTGGTAATAGCTATAGGAGAAACAATAGGAGAGAACAAGAGGAATTAGGTAGAAAAGACTCTATTGTATGTTTTGAATGTAAAAAACCTGGACACATAAAGTTTAACTGCCCTCTTCTCAAAAGATCTAATGATAGGTTTCATAAAAAGAAGGCGATGGTAGCAACATGGAGTGACAGTGATTGCTCCGATGATGAATCAAATGAAGACATTGCCAACCTATGCTTCATGGCAATTGATGAGGATGAGAAGGTAACATCTAATATCAATGAATACTCTTTTGACGAACTGCAAGATGCATTTGATGATTTAGCATTAGAGTATGAATCTATGAGCATGAAGTATAAAAAGTTAATATCTAAATTAAAAAGGGAAAATGAGATAATGTTACAAGATAATTTGGAATGTGAGAAGAAACTAGAGATTGCAAATCTAGAAATTTCTGACCTTAAGGAGAAAAATAGGAATTTACATAACTCCTTTAATAGGTTTCACATGGGGCAACAAAAGCTAGATAGCATGTTAGAAACCCAAAGAGCATTTTTTGACAAAAATGGCTTAGGGTATAATGCACAAAGTAGGGAGACCCATCTTAAGAGTTTCATTGCTAGGAAGAGCATGAATAAACCTGAAATTACTTGTTCATATTGTAATAAGAAGGGACATAAGTCACATTATTGCAATATAAAGATAAGGAATCTTAAAAGAAAATTTGTAAAAAGAATATGGATTCCAAAAGAGGTAATTCATTCCAAGGACTGCAATGCATTAGCAAAATGGATCCCAATGGGATCAAGAATTGCATTTACTAACCTTCAAGGACCCAAGAGAATTTGGGTACCTAAGACTTGAGTGTGTTTATTTTTGTTTGTTGTAGGTGATTGAGCATAGCCACAAAGCTAAAACAAAAGAAGCTTGGTACTTAGATAGTGGATGCTCAAGGCACATGACGGGTGATAAAAGCCATTTCAATTCCTTCAAATCGAAAATTGGTGGAGAAGTCACTTTTGGGGACAACTCCAAAGGCCAAGTGGAAGGGAGTGGCTCAATAGGTAATGATCATTTCTCCTTAGAAAAAGTATTACTTGTTAGGGGTCTAAAGCATAACTTGCTAAGCATTAGTCAACTTTGTGACAAAGGTTACAAAGTAATTTTTGATTGCATGAAATGTAATGTTATAGATCCTAAGTCAAATAAAATTCTTCTTCTAGGTCATAGGCAAGGTAACATATATATAGTCTACCTTAATGAACTCAAAAATGAAAACATATGCTTAATGGTAGATAATAAAAAGGAATCTTGGTTATGGCATAGAAGACTAGGCCATGCAAGCATGAGTGTGCTATCTAAGTTAGCTAGAAAGGATCTAGTTGTAGGCTTACCCAAAATACCCTTTGAGCATGAAGAAATATGTGAAGCTTGTGTTAAAGGAAAACACAAGAGGACAACCTTTAAGCCTAAGAATAGTGTATCCACCTCTAGGCCTCTTCAATTACTACATTTAGACTTATTTGGACCCACTAGAACCACTAGCCTAGGTGGAAAACACTATGGATTTGTAATAGTTGATGATTACACTAGGTACACTTGGGTGTTCTTTTTGAGAGTAAAGAATGAAGCCTTAGAGAAATTCATAACTTACTCAAAGGTGACTCAAAATGAAAAAGGATATACAATAACAAGCATTAGAAGTGATCATGGCAAAGAATTCAAAAATATAGGATTTGATGAGTATTGCAATGATCAAGGAATTAGTCATAACTTTTCAGCCCCTAGGACACCACAACAAAATGGTGTAGTTGAGAGAAGAAATAGAACTTTGGAAGAGATGGCTAGGACCATGTTATGTGAAAATAACTTGCCAAAGTACTTTTGGGCTGAAGCAATAAACACATCATGTTATATAATCAATAGAGCTATGATAAGACCCATGCTAAAGAAAACTCCTTATGAGCTCTACAAAGGTAAGAAGCCTAACATTAGTTACTTCCATCCTTTTGGCTGCAAATGCTTTGTTCTAAATAATGGAAAAGATAATTTAGGAAAATTTGATGCCAAAAGTGATGAGGGAATATTTCTAGGATATTCATTGAATTCAAAGGCTTATAGAATTTATAACAAAAGAACATTAATGGTTGAAGAATCTATTCATGTTGTATTTGATGAATCAAATAATATATCTAAAGATTCAACCAACAATGATGAAAATGTTGAGATATTTGATGAAGGCTTAGAAGATGACTTTCTAGAAAAGCTTGATTTGAATAAAGAAGATGAAGAAGAAATAGAAGTTTTAGAAAGAGAACCTAGAGCACCAAGAGAGTTAGGATATGTAAAAGATTGTGAAATAGTAGGAGATCCAACTCTTGGAGTTAGAACTAGGTCATCCTTAAGGAATATGTGTCAATATATAGCCTTTGTATCTCAAATAGAGCCTAGGAATGTCAATGAAGCCTTAGAGGATAATAATTGGTTCCTAGCAATGCAAGAAGAGTTAAATCAATTTGAGAGAAGCAAAGTATGGAAACTAGTTCCAAGGCCTAGTGATCACTCTATAATTGGAACTAAATGGATATTCAAGAACAAAATGGATGAAAATAGTGTGATCATAAGGAATAAGGCTAGGCTAGTTGCTCAAGGCTATAGACAAGAGGAAGGCATAGACTATGATGAAACATATGCACCGGTAGCTAGATTAGAGGCAATAAGAATGTTACTTGCCTTTGCATGTTATAAAGATTTCAAGTTATATCAAATGGATGTAAAGAGTGCATTCTTAAATGGTTTCATTAATGAAGAAGTCTATGTAGAGCAACCTCCCGGATTTGAAAATCATGAATTTCCTGAACATGTTTTCAAATTGTCTAAGGCACTTTATGGGTTAAAACAAGCTCCTAGAGCTTGGTATGAAAGGTTGTCAAAGTTCTTAATAGAAAAAGGATTCTCAAGAGGAAAGGTAGACACCACATTATTCATCAAAAATAAAAATAAGGACTTACTAGTTGTACAAGTATATGTAGATGATATTATTTTTGGTTCAACTAATGAGTCTTTATGTCAAGAGTTTGCTAAGATCATGCAAGGGGAATTTGAGATGAGCATGATGGGAGAACTCACATTCTTCTTGGGACTTCAAGTGAAGCAAACAAAGGATGGAACATTCATCAATCAAGCAAAGTACACCAAGGACTTGCTCAAGAGATTTGGGATGGACAATTGCAAACCTCAAACCACTCCAATGGGCACCAACATCAAGCTTGACAAAGATGAAAGTGGTAAGTGTGTAGACACTAAACTCTATAGGTCTATGATTGGCTCTTTGCTTTATTTAACTGCTAGTAGACCAGATATATTGTTTAGTGTGTGCCTTTGTGCTAGATTTCAATCCTCTCCTAGGGAATCACATCTATTGGCAACTAAGAGAATTTTTAGATACCTCAAAGATACTCCCTCACTAGGACTTTGGTATCCCAAAGACTCCACTTTTGCCCTTCATGCATTTTCAGATGCTGATTTTGGAGGCTGCAAAATAGATAGGAAAAGTACTTCAGGTACTTGCCAATTCTTAGGAAATAGGTTAATTTCTTGGTTCTCCAAGAAGCAGAACAGTGTTGCTCAGTCCACAACTGAAGCTGAGTATATAGCAGCTGGTAGTTGTAGTGCTCAAGTATTGTGGATTAAACAACAAATGAGAGATTATGGCATTGACATGAAACAAGTGTCTATTAAATGTGATAATACCAGTGCCATTAATCTGTCTAAGAATCCTATACAGCACTCCAGAACCAAGCACATAGAAATTAGACATCACTTCCTTAGAGATCATGTACAAAAAGGGGATATAATCTTAGAGTATATTGATACTACACATCAAATAGCTGATATATTCACCAAACCCCTTGATAGAGATAGGTTCTGTATCCTTAGAGGTGAATTAGGACTCATGAGTATGCCTTAGGACTTTCATGTTGTAAAAATCTTGATTTCAAGTTGATTTTTAAAGAGTTTTTGCAAAAAATTTTCTGGCAAAGAGGATGAGAGATCGATCTCCTTGTGATATAGATCGATCTCCATGCTTCTATCAAGCCTAAATTATCAAGGTTAAGCTAAGCAGATCGATCTTCTAACCATAAGATCGATCTCCTTTCGTCTCTGTTTAGAGGCAGATCGATCTGTCCACACGACAGATCGATCTCATCAAGCTTCCGCATTCTGCAGATCGATCTGTGCATGTACCAGATCGATCTCCTTAAGCCTCTGTTTGCGACCAGATCGATCTGTCCCTACGACAGATCGATCTCTCTTCGCTTCTGGGAGTACCAGATCGATCTGTCGCCTCGACAGATCGATCTCCTATGCCTTGGAGTATAAATACCCGCGAAAAATCCCCAAATCTCCCAAAACCTAAAATTCAAATTCTCCAATTCCCTCGCATCCTCTTCTTCAATTCCTCCTCAGATCGATCCTCGTACAGTCTTCCTTGCGTCTCGGTGTCAAAATTTCGGTATAGTAACCTACATTTCTCACGAATTTCTCAAAAATTTTCTCTGATTTGTGTTGTTATTCATTCTAGGGCAACTTAGGTACTGTTTCATTGCTTCTCTCTTTGTTGAATTCATTTAGCAAATCTTTAAGGTCTAAGATAATGCCTAGGAAGTCAGTAGCAAACAAACCCCCTAGAACCACAGGAGAGGCAGGTTCCTCATCCCAACCCACTTCCATCGCTTCTTTCAATAGGTGTTTTAGAACACCAGCCAAAAGAAAGCGGTATGAGGAATTTTTCTCAACCATGCCAATCAAGCATTGGCGCACCATTGATTTTTCCTTCCTCAATCACATAGACTTTCCATACCTCACAAAATTTGAGGAATTTGATTGGGCGAAATTTTTGAAAATAAACACTCCCGTACCTCAAAATCTCGTTCGTGCATTCTTTTCCAATGCCGAACTCAATTACGATCCCATTGATTCCTGTCAAATACTTGGTTTCACAACGTTTGTCATGGGACGCTCAATTGCCGTAACCCCTGAAATTTTAGCCCAAGCCTTCGACATACGTGACGAAGGTTTGACAAACGAAGATGAAGAGGTTCCCTTAGAGTTTGATATTCCCGGGGAAAAGGCAAGTGAACTTCCGATGCATCCCCGACTACTCCATCTCATCATCTCGTGGAACCTTCGTCCGTTTGGTACTCGACATTCAACTATTCGGAGGCTAGATAGGTTTTGGATTCATCATATCCATACCACCAGTCAAAAACCCAATCTAGTTCACTTCATCTTCCAAGACTGGTTCAAAATAGTCCGAGGACAAGCGACAACGATAGTGTTCCCTCAACCGTTGGCATACTTTCTTCAACGCCTCAAGATAGACAGCAGTTGCGAAACCGGAGAACTGCCCTCTCCCAAGAGCGTCCTCAACATCGGGACCCTCCATCACATGGGATACTACAAAGATATCCGAGGCAATTGGACGAAAAAGAGGGAACAGCAACCTGCTGAGGCTGAGGATGACCACACTGCTGAACCAGCACCTGCAGCACCCGCTCCAGAACCGTCGTCCTCCACGGCTGCGCCAACTGCACAAACATCGTCTCCTGCTGACTTGGCGCTGATCGTGAAGATGATAAGCGACCTCAGTCAGAGGATCGATGAAGGACATACCACTCAGCAGCGTATGATTGCCGAATTGACTCAACGAGTGGATAGGATTCAAGACACTCAAAAGGCGATGTTCGATAGATTTCAAGACACTCAAGAGGCAATGTTCGATGAACTCCAAGTGACGCGCACGCATGTTGAGGAGCTTTTGGATCGTGATCCTCCCTCACATTAGACATTAGGTGCTTAGATTTAGTGTAGTTGCAACATTGTTAAGCTACTTAATGTTCTTTGTGAAAAATTTGCTTGAATGAAATGTTGATTGACTTGTGTTAATGAAATGTCATTCTTGTGTTAATGCAAAATATTATTTTGAAATGATGAGTATTCCATTCTTGTCTTATTGATATGACAAAAAGGGGGAGAAGTCACATAAGAAACAAACATGCATGTTGTTATGTTTGTGTTCATAGCTTACAAGAATGATTTAATTGAGGGGGAGTTAAGACATGTGTAAGGATGATAGGATGATTTAATTGAGGGGGAGTTAAGAGCTAGAGCTGACTAAGGGGGAGTTAAGATTTAACTAAGGATGAGTTAAATCTTTAACAAAGTCAAAAGCTCACAAAAAAGGGGAATTTTGAAAATTCACTAAACATGTTTATTGGATGAGTTTTGTCATATCAAAAAGGGGGAGATTGTTGAGTTAATGTATTTTGAAATGACAAAACATGTTAAAACAATAATGTTAAGATGGTATACAAACATGTTTAGAAGATATCAGGACCAGAACTTAGAGTTCTGCTGATGAGAGATCGATCTGGGGTATGAGAGATCGATCTCCTGGGATTATACTTGATGAGAGATCGATCTCATGATGGAAGAGATCGATCTGGCAAGCCTTAAAACGGTGTAAAGGGTTTAAGGTAAAAAGAGATCGATCTGCAAGGGTTAAGAGATCGATCTGCTCAAAGTCAGTGAGCTTTAGAGATCGATCTGGTGTATTGAGAGATCGATCTTGCCTCAAACAGAGAGGATAGGAGATCGATCTGCCTATTCGACAGATCGATCTGCCTCTGCCTATTTAAACTAACAGATCGATCTGGTAATGTATAAGATCGATCTCCCTGTGTATTTGTGCTTTGTCATTGCAGGATTTAAAACTAGGAGATCGATCTGGCCAAGATAGGAGATCGATCTGTCTGACCACTGGAGGTTCCCAACGGCTATTTTCTTCAAATCTCAACGGGAAAAACTGCATTTAATGCCCCAACTACCCAACCTTCAGTATATAACCAAGCATTGAAGACAAAGCAAAGAGAGAGACTATCACTGAATATTCCAAACATTCTCAAGCTTTAATTCTTTCATTCATTGTATCTCTATTGCTCATTTTATTGAGATTAATTGTACAAGCTTATGTACTACAAGCTTTGTTAGTCCTACCCACTAAAAAGCCTTATTCTGTATTCATCCACACCTTAAAAGAAAAGAGGATTGTTCCTCAGTGAGTGTTATTGTAAAAGGGTGAATACATTTTCTGTATTGCTAAAGGTAGAGAGGTTATTCCTTAACCTGTAAAAGGAACTTTGTAAACTCTGTTGAAAGAGAGAAAGAAACCACTTGACAAGAAGGTCAAGGAGAGAGGACGTAGGCAAGAGTTGGCCGAACCTCTATAAGTCGCTGTGTTTGTTTTTCTTTCCCTCTCTTTGCATTAAATTGTTATATTGCACTGTTTTATTCATTATCACTTGTGTTTAAATTGTGATTGTTTTAAAATCTCCCATAATTGTTAGAAAACCGATTCACCCCCCCTCTCGGTAGAGCCAACATGTGATACCAACCCGAGACTTTTTCAACTCAATGCATCGGCAACCACATTTGCCTTCCCCGGGTGATACAAGATCTCACAATCATAGTCCTTGAGGAGTTCTAACCACCTCCTCTGTCTCATATTTAACTCCTTCTGTGAGAATAGATATTTTAGACTCTTGTAATCCGTAAAGATCTGAAATCTCTCACCATATAAGTAGTGGCGCCATATCTTCAACGCAAACACTACGGCCGCTAACTCCAAATCGTGAGTGGGGTAGTTCTTCTCATGATCCTTCAGCTGTCTAGATCCATAAGCTACTACCCTTCCATCTTGCATCAAAACACAGCCTAGTCCTTGATGCGAAGCATCTGTATACACCGAGTAATTCCCTAAACTGTTAGGGATGATAAGAACTGGTGCAAGTTAATCTGCGCTTAAGTTCCTGGAAACTTCTCTCATAAGCTTCATCCCATGAAAACTCCACACTCTTCCTCGTAAGATGTGTCAATGGAGCAGCCAATCTAGAGAAACCCTCTAAAAATCTCCTGTAGTAACCAGTCAAACTCAGAAAGCTTCTAATCTCTGTGACTGTTCTAGGTTGTTCCCACTGAACAACGGCCTCAATCTTGGATGGATCTACTGACACCCCATCCTTCGATACAACATGGCCTAGAAAAGAAATCTGTTTTAGCCAAAAGTCACATTTACTATGCTTGGCATATAACCTTCTCTCTCGGAGGGTCTGCAAAATAATCCTCAAGTACTGCTCATGCTCTTCTCTGGACCTTGAATACACCAATATATCATCAATGAAAATAATTACGAACTGGTCCAAGTATGGCTTGAATACTTCATTCATTAGAGCTATAAAAGCTGTCGGCGCATTGGTCAACCCAAAAGGCATCACTAGGAATTCGTAATGGCCATAGCGGGTACGAAATGCTGTCTTGGGCATATCCTCCTTCCGAATCTTCAATTATTGATACCCAGACCTCAAATCTATCTTGGAGAAGATTTGTGCTCCCCGAAGCTGATCCAATAAATTGTCAATGCGTGGCAAGGGGTACTTATTCTTGATGGTAGCCTTGTTCAACATCCGATAGTCGATGCACAACCTGAGGCTCCCATCTCTCTTCTTCACAAACAATACCGGAGCTCCCCATGGTGAGATGCTCGGTCTTATGAACCCTTTCTCTAGCAACTCTTGCAGCTGTTTCCTTAATTCCTCTAACTCAACTGGAGCCATCCTATATGGTGACTTGGATATTGGTTCGGTTTCAGGAGTCAAGTCTATACCGAATTCCGTTTCTTTATCGGGTGGCAATCCTGGTAGATCGTCTGGAAAGACATCAGAGAATTTTTTGACCACTGAGATGTCCTCCATATCCGAATGTACTTTATTCAAATCCACCATATAAAAAATAAAACCTTCAAAACAACACTCAAGTCATTTATACCAAAGTACTTTACTTAACACAAAATTTAAGATTTCATTTCTTCTCTTAAAATCTTACAACACATTCTTTAGGTAGAGAAAACTTAATGGACTTAGAACGACAGTCTATGACAGCATGATTGGTGGCTAACCAATCCATTCCCAAGATTACATCAATGTCATACATATTCAACAAAATCAAGTTAGCTGTCATGCACTTATCTCCCACACTCACTTTACAATCTTTATACACTTGCTCAACTAATTGGCTAACTCTCATTGGAGTACTGATTAGTAAAGTCCTACTCAAGTATGTGGGTTCTACAAAACCTCTTAACTTTGATGCACATGCAGGTGATATGAAGGAATGCGTAGCACCAAAATCAAACAAAGCTATAACCTCCAAATTGAAAATCAAGATTGTACCTTTTATCACTTCAGAAGAGGTATCAGCCGATGTCTGGTCTATCGCATATACCCTGTCTTGACCCACAACTTGTTTTCCCTTTTCTTCAGTCGAGGCTTTCTTTCTTGCAGGAGGTGCAACTGTAGGAACCCTCTTTGGCTCTTTACCCCTCTGTGGAATTGCCTCAACTATCTCCGGGCACTCTCTGGCATAATATCCAAATTTACCACATCTAAAGCATCGGGTACCCTGAAGATGACATGGCCTACTACCATGGTATCGACCACATAGTCTGCACTGATCTGTAGTCAGTCGAGGTCCACCAATCATTATACCCCTGGCTGGTGTCTGAGTCAGAGGCGTAAAAGGTCTAGCAACTTTTTTCTGGAACTCATCTGCCTCTCTTCGACGCTTACTCATGAGTTTTTGATCAAATTTGGCACTCTGGCCATCTCCCAGCTTCCTCATACCCTTGTCCTTACCCCAACTAAACTCAGAAGTCTGCAAGTCATAATCCTGCTCACATAACTGGGCCCGTGGCACAGCCTCCCCATATGTAGAGACATCAAATGGGGCCAACTTCGCTCGAATCGAAGGCCTCAGTCCATCTACAAATCTATAGACTCTGATGCCTCACTCCTGATCGAGTCCGGATCATATCTACCCAGTGAAGTGAATCGTGACTCGTACTCATCAACTGTTCGATTCCCTTAAGTCAGATTCAGAAATTCCATCTGTAGTCTACGTCGAGCAGTATCTGGGATGTATTGCTCTCTGAAAACTCCCAAGAACATATCCCAAGTGATAACCATACCTTGAGCTCTCAACATCGGCCTGGTGGACTTCCACCAGTGCTCTACTTCGCCTCTCAATACAAAGGCCGCTAGCGCTACTCTCTCCGTAGCTGAACATCTACAGAAGTCGAATAACTTCTCCATCTGACTGATCCAGTCCTCAGCCACTGTCGGATCCTTTACCTCGCTAAATGAAGGAGGCTTAAAGTCCATAAAATTCCTCAATCTCTCCATATCACAGTCATATCCATACCCCAAATCATCATCATACTGCTGTGGGGCTACTGGAGGAGGTACTGGTCGAATATGAGGTTCCCGTGGCCTAACCGGTTCAGTTTGTGCAGTTGCAACATTCTCAGGTTCAGGTGCAGCTGCTGGGGGATTCGGTGCAGCCTGTCCAGCTGTACCAGGTGTACCCTCAAACCTAGCCATGATCTGACCCATCATGGTCATCATTGTGCGCATGTCTTCCTCTAATCGAGTTATTCGAGGATCAGAAGCCTCTATTTGTTCTTGGGGCTCATGACTAGAGGATGATCTACTGTGCCTCTCAGTCCTGTCATTTCACCCTAGAGCTCTCGAGCTCTCTCCCCTCTTGCGGTGTCTCTCAGGCATAACTCACTAGCCTGATAACTTTCCTGCGTTATAACAAACATTTAATTCACTACCAGCTCCATACACACATTTGTATCTAAGTATCGCACAGTAACTTGGGGATGTATGTTTTCTTAGTCCTAAACATCAACTCACATTAGACCAACCATGCTCTGATACCAAATCTATCACACCCCACTTTTGGGAACCCTTCTATCCATACATTCTCTACTACGGTTGGGCTGTGAGAAGATGCAATTACTAAAATTCATTCATTTACAACGAAAGATTTAAATCTTTAATTCACACTCCCAGGTGTGTGTGTAGATATACAAAATCAATTGTATAAATATCATGTGCTTACATATCATCCCCATAATACTGTTTACAATTTCAAGATATAACTGTGCGATACAATACATTAGATACAAAATACTCGTGTATACAATCTTATACCTTTGCGAAATTGTGGGAGCTGTTCAACACAAAAGACCTAGAGACCACCGCTCTCTTACTTCTCAGTACCTGGAGGGAAAAATAGTGGGATGAGCGAACCACAGCTCAGTAAGGAAATGTATGCTAGTAGGTAGATATCGTACTACCTACATAGCCCATGCATGTATAAACAAAAATCATGTTTTCAGTATAAATGGAAATATCATTCGAAAAATGCATTTAAACATATATTTCTCAATAGCATTTTCGTATCAATCAAATATGTCGAGCTTCCATTTAAAACATGCTCATAAATAGTGCCCTCACGACACAAATGTGAAATCAGAGATTTATCAAAAACATAAAATCTCTTTCTTCTCTTAATTCACTTTTTCTGCAAATCTCTTTCTTTTCTGAGATTATCTCTATTTCTCGAATCTCTGAGACAGGCATGGAATTTTTGACAATCAAATATTCACGACATATAGCTATAGTCAGTGATCCCAAGCCTCACTGATCAGATGTGCATAGGGTATCACTTCGCCTGAAGGGGAATGAGTCAGTCCTGCCCTCCGGCTCATCTCAATCAACCTCATCTCCTTGTATACTCACGGTAAAGATACGTCGTGTGTCATCTACGCGATACTCGTACTCACGTAGACCCAGCACGGTACATAGTATACCAACGGACAACTATACTATTCTACGTACGACCGTAGACCCAAGTCTATACTCCAACTCCGATGGACTTTTCATCCTAAACCATGTCTCATATACCAGGCGAGCAAGCAGTGTGACACACAGTCATCACAAGGCTCCAGGGAAGTACGATCTATCGTTAAGGCCCAGCCCGTTCAAATGACCGTCGGGTGGTATCCCCTTGGGTCCCAGACCCCTAGGTTTACCTCAACTCAATAAAATAGGTGCGAGCAAAGTTCCCGTACTTTCTCAAAACCATCGTGCTAGTTAAAACTCCAGCACGGTCCATCAAAGGCATTAAAACGGGTGTGAGCTAGCGCTTCAACACCAAATCTCATCTCAAAACTGATAGATGGCTATTTTCTCTTTTTAAAACTCAAAACATGTTTATTCATACAGCATGCCTCTTCATGCTAAAACGTGTAAAATTAGCCAACCTATCATCAACATTTCTCAATCATCAAGATCAATGTAAAATAGAGAAAAACATTGAAAACATGCATATCGTGCTATTTCCTTACTCTATCCCATTTCTTAATACATATATACATCATAGTACTTTTCATGCTTCCATATCATTTCATAGAATTATAATATCGTACTAGTTCTAGCAATATATCTACGAAATTGCTGTAAAATACGCACGAACATCTCTATAGCTAACACACAGTCCCTTACCTCGCTTTACTTGTGTGTAACTATCCTCCTCTATGCTTCTCGCGTTCTCATCTCGATTTGCTTCGGTGTATCATCCGAAACTAAAATTCATCCATCAAACACTTGAGTTAACGTTTCTAACTCTTATTCAACTAAGCATTTATCCAATGCCTTAAATACACATTTTACACCTTGTGGTAAATCTCATAATTTTATCCCAATATCAACATACCCAAACCATGCCCACAACATAATCATCCTCTCAAGATATCTCATTCATCATTAACACTTCTACATTCCACTTTCTCACACTAGACCATATCTAAGTTATATTCATTTCATGCCATTCTAGGTAGTTCTACCCACAAGGTGCACACCCAATTAACTTCATAATCATTAACTAGACCAATGTACTTGGATTTGTGCACTAGAACTTACCTCATTGGATTTCCTCTTTGCTCCAATTAGAAATGCCATTTATTCCTTCAATCCGTCAAATGGGAAAATGCCTCTAGACTATATTGTTCTTCTCTTAGACGTGAATGACTTTGTCTCTAATAGCTTTTCCTCAAATCTTACTGAAAATGGCTAGATTTAGGAGTGAGAAAGCTAGGTTTTTGAGTTGAAGTGAAATGAAATGGTTTATCCCGAAATCTACAGATCCAACTGCTCCTATTTATAGATTAACTTGATGAGATCGATCTTCCTTGGGTGGAGATCGATCTGGTCATCTAAAAATCCCTCTTTTCTAAGACATTTTAAAGGCAGAAGATCGATCTGTCGAGGCTTGAGATCGATCTGCTGTCAAACAGAAGCTTAAGGAGATCGATCTGGTTTTAGGGGAGATCGATCTGCTTCCAACCCGAGAGCTAAGGAGATCGATCTGATTCCATTGGAGATCGATATGCTCCATTCCATTACTTATATAAGAGCATTCTGGCTCTTCCAGATCGATCTCTCATCCTATGAGATCGATCTGGCCTTCATATTTTCAGATTTTCTACAGTTTTTCTGCAACAACTTCATTCAAAACTTCCTCAATTTACCTCCATAGTCCTTTCCTCATTCATCCCTCCTTGAGACTTAAAAAAATGCCATCCAATCACACTTAGCACGTATTAAAACTTGTGGGCAATCGTTGTATAACCAAATATACACGATATTGCCCGAATGGAAGTATACAACTTATATAAATCTTTCCTTCCATTTTACCACACTACTCATATTCCATTTCATTCACATTCTTCTCGTGTTTAAGTTCATTTCTTCATACTCATTCATGATGTAACTTGTATGTACAATTACGATTATTATTACAAGTGCGTACATTATCTTATGGACTTACATTGCATATACATCACATTACAAATGTATCATCATACTTATGATTTCATTTACATTTCTATGTTCCTATATACAGCTATACATATACGGGGTCTCACAAAGACATATCTTAACTATGCTCAAAAACTATATGGGACTCCAAGAACTACTATCCCAGATAGAGACAAGTTTTTATTAGTCACTTTTGGCAAGAGTTGACGAAACTATTAGGGACTGGTGCACAACTAAGCATAGCCTATCATCTAGAATCAGATGGCCAGTTAGAGAGGTTGAACCAATGTTTGCAACAATACTTAAGGTGCATGTGTTTTTTAAGGCCAAAAACTTAGGCTCGATGGTTGAGTAGTCGTATAACACCCGTCAACATTCTGCATTAAGAATGTCACCTTTTTAGCCTTTTATGGTTGTGAACCTTCAACTATACCTTAGATGCAAGTGCTCAAACTAAAATGGCTTTTGTCGTTGAGTTACTAAAGGACAGGGAACGACTAAGCAAATTGATGATTAATCAATTGAAAAAAGCCTAAGATATAATGAAATTCTACGTTGATAGAAGAAGAAGAAATGAAAGAGAATTTCAAATTGGGGATAAGGTGTATTTAAAATTGTAGCCCTATAGACGTATCTCACTGGCCTTGAAGAGAAATCTAAAACTCTCTTCTAGGTACTATGGACCTTATAGGCATAAAAAAATTATTATTATTAATTAATTAAATTAAATATTTAATTGATTAATAATTTCCTAATAGATTGGTCAAAAAAATCAATCATCTATATTATCTCTAATTAAATCAAATTAAGTAGAGATAAAACCTATGGTGACCGACTCCTTTTGGAACTCTCTATCACCTAGCATTACAAATAGAGGGTTCCTCCATGAAGAGGAGAAGAAGAGCAGTTCACATTGAAGAGAAGTTCTAGCTTTCTCAGAGACTTTGAAGCCTTCAAAATACCGGTCATTCTCCTAAATCATAAGCTATCAAACCTTCTCTTCATCAAAACTATCATAAAGCCAAGAGATCTATAAAAGGACAATAAGTCACAGACCATTCTTTCAAGGATCAATCAAGCCGCTGCAAACCCACAAGGAACCACAAACCTTCTCATGTTCCTCCCAGCAACTATTCATTTTCATTATGTCGGGATTAAACATCAAGCCCTCGATAAGTTTATTCTAGGAGGTTGAATCAGAGGATTATTCTCTTGTACAAAATTCAAACAGAGATTTGTATCAATTCACATAAATAAAAAATTAAATTTTGTCACTAATTCGTGTTTTAAATTTTTTAGACGCAAAATTTATGTATACCAATTTCTAGCACACCTTGTGGGATATCTCCGCTTCTTATCTTGCCCTCCATTATCAATTAAGGTCAACCAGTTGCTCAGATCTATGGCTCCAAAGATCGATGCATCAAGTCACAAGTTCAATCCCGTCGCAACTATGTAACCTGGCTACACTGGACCAACGACTCGTGCTAGGGTATGATATCTTGCTACGTAAGGTCAAGATTTAATCAGATCAACCAACAATGGTGTTCATCAACCTGTCATCAGAATGGATCTTTTGGAAGGAAGAAAGTTTGCTCCACAAACACCAACAGGACAATCAATGTTTACTCTTCCTCCTTTTGCAAACCATGCTTGCAATGGTTACCGATGCGACTACTCTAGAAGAAATGATCACTAAAATGGAAAGGATGATGTCAACTTTCCACAAGATAATAGAAGAGAAGGATATTGAAATTACGATGCGGGAGAGTCAACTGGAAGCACAACACAATGAAAATTCCACTGATGACCCTGCATCAAACAAACCAACTGCTGAAGCTTTTAGAAAACTAAAAGCAGTTCATGATGCTGAGAATCCTGAAATGAACGGATCATTGTTAATATGAGTTGGCTCATTATCTGTTCAATAATTGTAAGAGATGATTGCAAATACCATTAAAGCGCAGTATGGTGGATTGTCATCCAAGTCCTATTATGCGTACACTAAACCATGCACGAGGAGAATTGATGATTGAATGATGCCAGTAAATTATCAACCTCCTAAGTTTCAACAGTTCGATGGAAAAGGAAATCCACTTCAACACGTGGCCCATTTCGTTGAGACATGTAACAATGCAGGCACATATGGAGATCTACTAGTCAAACTATTTGTAAGGTCACTTAGAGGTAATGTCTTTGAGTGGTATACTGACTTGGAATCTGATTCCATTGATAGTTGAGAACAACTCGAGAGGGAATTCCTTAATTGTTTTCTTAGTACTCGCTACACAATGAGTATGATAGAGCTAACTAATATCAAGCAAAGAACGGATGAACTAATTGTCGACTACATCAATAGATAGAGGGCTTTAAATCTTGATTGCAAAGACAAGCTCTCTGAAACTTT
This sequence comes from Firmiana major, assembly GCA_033439115.1. NCBI lineage: Eukaryota > Viridiplantae > Streptophyta > Magnoliopsida > Malvales > Malvaceae > Firmiana > Firmiana major. Next base: position 3,062,928 of record CM065913.1, on the reverse strand, counting down.
TGCTGTTGAGATGTACATGTAAGGTATGCATTGGGAACTTCTTTACATCTTTCAAGGAACAAAGCCACATACTTTCAAAGAAATGGCCACCCGTGCTCTTGACATGGAGTTGAGTATTGCTCATTCCGATAACAAAAGTTCTCCAATTCTTGATCCTAGGAAAGATAAGAAGGATTTCAAGAAGGTTGAGAACTCTTTAAAGAGCACTACTAAAGTATCTATGCTTGTCGAGACTAAACCTCTAAAATTTTCTTCAAAAGGCACAAAGAAAATTGAGGAAAATATAGGTTGACCTCTATTGAAAGATAAATAACGTATGAGCTTCCGAGAAAAAGAAGCGAACAAATATCCTTTCCCCGATTCAAACATGCCTGATATGCTGTATCAACTTTTAAAACAGAAGGTGGTTGAACTCTCAGAGTCTAAAAAGCTAGGAGAAAAAGGAAAAGTTAATGATTCAAAGTATTGTAAGTATCATGACATCATTAGTCACCTACTTAAAAATGTTTTGACATGAAGAATTTGATAATGAAGCTAGCAAACGAGCGCAAGATTGAACTTGATATGGACAACATAGTGGAGTCAAATCATGCTCTTTCACTTCTTTGTCTGTAAATGATATGACATATTAGTTTATACAATTTAGCTGTTTAGAACCTGTTGCCTTGCCAGTTGTAGCAAAAAAAATCAATCACTAGTCCTCTTAAAGATGTTGAATCCGCTATAAATGATGAAAGGTAATGGACACAAGTGACGCGACGAAAATCGCGAAAGCAATATGTTTGATTTGTAAACATTCTTGGAATGTTTTGCCATAACTGCGCGCGTGACCACTTGCTGTAACTGGGAGCCACACAGTCAAGGATATCATGCTGGTCAAAGGACATAGGCTTAGATCCAACTTCTGAATACAAATGATGGATCTCTGCTAATGCCCCTTATTCCTTATTTTCTAAAGTGGGTTTGGATTCTCAAAGGAACCCAGATGATTTTGTGTATAACATTCAAATGGAAGGGTGAACTGCAGCTATTGCCAACCACTTCACGTTCGGTCAGCTTGGAAAGTATAGGAAAAGGCTGAAACCAATAGCTTCTGTCGGTGGCTAAAGATGGAGTGAAACCTAGTGGTTCGAAGGCTAAATTTTAAGGGCTTTTATAGGGGATTGAGGTGTGAAATAGAGGCTGCCTTGGCCTTAGTCTTAGGTAGTTGGAAATGATGAAGCAGAGAGAGTTATTGAGGCTTGAAGTAGTTTGATTGTCGGCAACTGGCGTGACATATACTTAGTGATAAGACTATTGTAAGCTGAGGAAGAAGATGAAGAAGATTCAACTTCCAAGTTTCAGCAAAATTCGAGAATGGGATGGAAATTTGTCCCCACAAAAAAAATATATATATTAAGAAAAAAATCCGTACCTAATGGTCTTGTCTTCAACACTCCTGTAGAAAAGTGCAAGTAGAGCAAAATCTGAGTCGTTTGAAACTTATGGGAGAAAGACTATGGTTATTAGTCTTATGAACAATCTGTATATGTACATATTTTTTACAAAAGAATTTGAGTTGTACTGTAGGTAAAGAAACCTATGTGTGGTTAATTTCTTTAGTCTCAAGTTGTGTTGAAAATAAACACAAGTTCAGAGAATATATGAAGCAAAAAAAAAAATGTTGTGCTATTTAAAAAAATTTCGAAGAATTTTATCCCAGCTGGTATGCTGTTGGCATTGGTAAACTTCAAGTTTCGTATGTACTTCATGCCTAGCATGTGCACGCTAGTATTTTGAAGTTGGGGCATTTGTAGGTATAAAAAAATAATATTATTAATTAATTAAATTAAATATTTAATTGATTAATAATTTCTTAATAGATTAGTAAAAAAAATCAATCATCTATATTATCTCTAATTAAATCAAATTAATTAAAGATAAAATTTATAGTGATCGACTCCTTTTGGAACTCTATCACCTAACATTATAAATAGAGGGCTCTTCCATTTGAAGAGGAGAAGAAGAACATTTTACATTAAAAGATAAGTCCTAGCCTCCCCAAAGAATTTGAAATCTTCAGAATATCAGTCATTCTAATAAGTCACAGGCCGTTTTTTCTCTGCTTTTTGCTATGATTTCAGTGTTTCGTGGATGAGATTTCTTTTTTGGTGCTTTGTTCTGCCATTTCTCATTTTTTGTTTTGTTTGCTCTTTGTTTTTAGGCTTGTTATGTAATCTTGATTTCTTCGTATGACCCTGTTGCAAAGGGATGCATTCGAATTCTTATTATTATTTAAATTTTACTATTAGCTGAGCAAAAAAAAAGTCTCAGACCATTCTTTTAACGATCAATCAAACTACTGCAAACCCACAAAGAACCACAAACCTTTATTTGTTTCTCTCAACAACTATTCTTTTTCACTTTTCAGGAGATTGAATAAGAGAATTATTCTCTTTTACAAAATTCAAAACAGAGATTTGTACTCATTCACATAAATAAAAAATTAAATTTTATCACCGATTTGTGTTCTAAATTTTTTAGACCCGAAATTTGTGTATATTTATTACATTGTTATTGAGAAGATAGGATCAGTTGATTATAAATTTATTGTCTCCAACAGCCAACATACATCCAATATTTTATGTTAGCCTCTTAAAGAAGAAGATTGAACTAAAGTAGTTCCCAACATTGTGGTGCCAGGGTATTGGACAAGAGGATGGTTAAAGAAGAACAATCAAGTTGTAACTTAGCTTTCGATTGAATGGTCTAATTTAGGTCCAAAAAATGCAACATGGGAAAAGTATACTGTTTTGAAGTCTTAATTTCTTTCTTTTGATCCTTGGGGACAAGGATCCTCTCACAGGGAGGGAAATGTGATGAATTTGAATGTTGGCAACAACAAAGGAGCTGAGCTGAAGAAGATGGTTAAGAGCAATGAAGAAAGTAAGTTGGGAAAGGAGCCGAGTAATGCAACAATGCATCTAGGAGCTGAAGCTGAGCTGAGGAATGAAGTCGAAGAGCGAAGTCAGCAACTGATAAGTTGACAAGAAGGAGCGAAGGATTGCAGAGGAATAATTCATGTCGATGCGTCTTATTTTCATTAGTAATTTTGTTGAATTTGTTGCAACAATTGTCAGCTTTTGGTTTGTTAATTTTCATGCGTATGTTACGCTATGGTGTCACTGAATGAGAGCAGTCATGTACTCTTGTACGGTTATGAATGAAATACTAGACATTTTTTCCATTTACCATGCACTTTCTTCTTTATACAATCTTTCTAAACTCTTCCATTGTCCTATGTTCCATTTTTAAATCACTATACGTGACACTCAAGCCTTGAATTGTAGTGAATATTTGATTTATTCCCAACCAACAAAGAAAAGGAAAAAGCAAAAATAAAATCACAGGAAATTAGGGATTGAGGAACATGCAAATTAACGAAGTACACCCTGTAAACATTTTTTTTCTAATTAATTGGCTAAAACTGACGGAAGCTAATGGTTCTTACACTCAGTGCTTTCACTATGGTATTCAGGTTGAGGTTAGCTTTGTTTTTTTTCCTCTCTTTTATATATATATATATATATATATATATATATATATATATATATATATATATATTGGATGTGGGGCCGGGGGGTATAAAAATATCATAAACATTGCTTGGAGGGTTAAAAATGCGAAAAATGAGACAAGGTGTCAGATTAAGGTGGGCCTAATGATCTTATCAAAAACGATGTTTTGTCCAACAAATCTATGGGCTTTGCTTTTGTGGGCCCCCACTAGATTTGTTGTCACATAAATTTTTCTCTGTAATATAACACCCATTTCCTCCTTTCAAGTCCCCCCTCGCTCGCCTTCAGCATTTTTTTTTTCTCTTTCATTAATTTCATTTTTATTCTCTCTCATAAAAATCACTTCTGCTCCACTGATTTTCAGTTCTTAGTCAAACATTTCAAATTCAGCTAGCTATCTTGCTAGGCTTTTCATTCTTTAAGTTCACTTTTTTTGGTCATTGATCAAGAACTAGAATAATGTTGTTAGAAATAATTATAAAAACATAAACTAATTAAACTGTCGACATATTGCTGTGGAGATCTTCTAGGGTTAGTTTGTTGTTGGCTTACAAGGAAGAAGAAGGAAAAGAAGAAGAGTAGGAGGAGGAATGAAGGATAATGGTAGGAAACACGGCACGTTATCTCCCTGTGCGGCATGCAAGTTACTTAGAAGGAGATGTGCTCAAGACTGTGTTTTTGCTCCATATTTTCCTGCTGATGAACCTCAAAAGTTTGCCAATGTCCATAAGGTTTTTGGTGCTAGCAATGTTAACAAGATGTTACAGGTTCATTCCTTTCTCCATGCAATTATATCCCTGTCTCTTTTTGCAAATAAATTGTTGAAATAACTTTGGATTTTTCCTTTTATATAAAAATTTCTTTTATGTGTTTCAACAATATTCTTTTCTTAGAAAATGAAAACCCTTAAAATTGAAGATCAGAAAATAGAAACAACTCAAAAAAGTTATCCAAAAGTTGGTCAAGGGTAAAAATATGTAGTAGGCATTTTGTTCTTAACGATGTTTTCTATAAGCTTTTAGCAGAATATTGCAGGCATGTGTAAGCAATATGATGGTCGATGGAAATAAAAGTTTTCATCTATTGTTATTAGAGTGTCAAAAGATGGTTTAAAAGAATGGGAAAGCTAAAGCATCTTCATCATCTTTACGAAAAGAAATTAATTAAGCATTAGATATGAGGTTCATTGTTGCTGCAAAAGAGTGCTTCAGAAGAATGGACGGCAGAGTAAAAGTTTATATTAGTTGATCTTATGTTTTCTTCTAATAATATTGTCTTGAGAAGCTATATATTTCATTATTTTCCATATATATGTATATATATTGCTAGTGAATTTTCAGAAAAACAAAAATTAAACACTAGAAGGTGGCCTTTTCAATTTTCTTGGAACAATAGATATTGTTAAATTATCTCCCAAAAATTACACATGACATTACACACAAAGTCTTTCCCAAAACTTGATTTACAAAAATTATTACTACATTATTTAGACAAAAAAAAACTATAAATACTAAAAAGAGATAAATTCTTAGGCTTATTTATCTATCATTATAATTTGTAATTAATATCATTTTGCGACATGAAATAAGTGTGTTTTAAGTTTCATATGTTTGTACTACGAAGTACTGGAGACCATACTTGAAGAAATTGTCAGTTAACCTAACCCTTAGGTGTAGACTCTTAACACTCGTATATACCAATATCTAGATGAATTTTAAACTTAGAAATCAAACTAAAGAAAATAACTGAAACTTTTTTCTGTTTTATATCTTGGGGGTGAAGTAAATAAAGCAGTAAGATTACGCTTTGCACCGTTAATATGTAGATCCAATAAATTAAAATTTTTGGGTTGTCATTTCAGGGAGGAAATTAGAAATTGAAGAAGCCACTTAGCTTATTTTAAGGAAAAGATAGACCTAGAAAGCAAAAAAAAAAAAGTATTAGTCCTCTGCTTCTTTGTTCAACTTTATAGTCTGTTAGAGGAGGTGGTTAATTGTAGTTGATCAAGTCTTCGAGGTTGACTGTGATTTTTATTAACCTACTCAACAGTATGATTTAATGCTTTATATCAAAGGATTCCTTACGAATAGTTAATTATAACCTTTGCCTTTAGCTTTTTTGGAAGCCAATTTACATGCATGTGAGTAGGTTTTAAAGCTACTTGGTGCTTAGCTTCAACTTTCTGACTACTTAGAAGCTTTTAAATTTATAACCTAATTACCAAAGCGTTTTTATTCTTCAAATTATCCTTAAATTGTTATTATTTTGGACAGAAAACTCGTGGACTGATCACTCATGCTTTATGCTTTAAGATCGTAAAGTATAAATATCAGATCACATTAGGTTATAAAAAGAATTTGATACATTGATTCAAGTAAACAAAATTTCAATTTTATTATCCTTGGTGCACTTGTGACACTAGCAATTAGGGACCATGTATAATAAATTAAATCACATAAAAACAAAGAAAGGGTAGATTATTAAGAAGAAAAGGCAAGGTCACAAGATGTTTAGTTATTAAACCTATTTTTGAAGATAAACAGTAAATTTATATTTTTTGCTCAAAAAGTTAGATATGAATCCTCCTCTCTCAGTTATTAAAAATATAATAAAACATTTTTAAAGAGTATTGAAAAAGTATCATAAATTGTTATAGTATTATTAGGATGTAGAAAAGCAAGGCCAAGATCGTGAAAAAAGTAAGTGGAAAGATGTGAAATCAACTCCTTGTAAAATAATTATATGATTTCTTGCACACCTTTGAAATTAAATGAAGTAGTCACTTAAGGCTTAGAAGCTAAATTTCTATACTTCACACCCATTACACAATTCCGAACTTGAAAGTATTACATGATGATTTAGATTTAACCACAGCTAGCAACTAACAGTGTGATCTCTATATAAAACATGCCTACTTATTTTATTATTACAAATTCTTTTGAAAGTCATACAATCCCTCATTCCATGAAAAGAAACTAACCCAAAGTGAAAATCCACGCAAGATCCAATATAAGAAAGCAAAACTAAAGAACAAAGTTAAGAAAAAGAAAACCTCTCATTAACCCAAACTAAAGAACAAAGTTTGCAGGAATTGCCAGAGCACCAACGAAGTGATGCAGTGAGTTCAATGGTGTATGAAGCAAACGCCAGGGTTCGTGACCCTGTCTACGGATGTGTTGGAGCCATTTCATCATTGCAACAACAGATCGATTCTCTGCAAACCCAATTGGCGCTTGCTCAAGCTGAGGTTGTTCACATGAGAATGAGCCAATTAGTTTCAAACTCTGATCCAGGCACCAGCTCGCCCCAGAATTTGCCGCCTGCTGCCTCTTCCAAATTCATGCCTTCTCAGTCCAAGTCCCTTTTTTGCATGGACATGGTTGATCAGGCTAATATGGCAGAGTCTTTATGGTCATACTAGCTAGCTTGGATTATGCTATATGATAGTTTTGCTTGCTTTTATGGCTGCCTTTTTCCCTACCTTTTTCTCACATGATATATTTATATACTATACCCATTTACAGTTCTACCTGACCCAGATGGAGATGATTACAATGCTTGTGATGATTGTAAATAAATATATAATTAGGACTTGATTATAAAATCACTTGTTAGTATATTTCTTCATTGTACAGGTCTTATATGTGTGTGTGTGTATATATATATATATATATATATATATATATATATATATATATATATATATATATATATATATTTGCAGCAAAGTTTGCTTGTTTGTGATTATTAATAATATTGAATAATATTGCTGTATATAAAAAGCTTATATTTCATATATTATCAATGTGTAAATTCTTATTTATTATTATTTGCTTTTGATATGGGTTAAACTAAAGTTATTATATCCAAAAGTAGACCGAGTCCAATGGTCTAAAATGACCCATAAGGAACAAGGTGCCTAATCAAGGATGCCACAATAGCAGTACCTAAGAGTGCCATGTTGTAAGGCCCGTAAATTTTTATGTATTGTTTATAATTCCGTGATGTATAAACAAGTTACATAATATGTGAATCATAAGAAATTGATATTTTTAAGCTCTAAGTATGAATGAAATACAAAATGAGTATTGAAGCAATTTAATGTGAACTTTCCTTTGAATTTCTGGGAAGAATTGCAGCTAGAATGCTATAGATAAAGGGTAGATCGATCCCTCATTCAAGCAAATCGATCTCAAGTTGCTTCCGCCTGGACAAGATCGATCTTTACTCAAGGCCAGATCGATCCCTAGTTGATTCTGGTTAGCAAAGATCGATCTCTTCTGAAAGCCATATCGATCTCTAAGTCTTCTACCTGGCAAGGATCGATCCCATCCTATGAGCAGATCGATCTCACAGCCTACATATCGAATTCTGAAGGAGTTCAAGCGAGGGGAGATCGATCTCTCACCCTTGGAGATTGATCTCATAAGGCCAAATTCTATAAAAACCTGACAGATGAGTCTTCTTTCCACGAAACAGCTGCTACTCCATTGTAACAAAGTAACCCATCTTTCTCACTCTAAAAATCATCACCTTCCAATCAGATTTGAGAAAGATTTCTTTGTGCAAAGTTGTTCCTAGTGATGAGGAGAACAACACAGTAAAAAACTAGAGGTTGAGTTGCTGAATTGAATGAGCAAAAGGGTTTTCCTCAAATTTGGCAAAAAGGAGAAAAGTCAAGCTAGGTAAGATTTCAATACATCAACTTCAAGTATGTTAATCTAGACGTTCTTATGAGTTGATTGGTGTATGTATTGTTGGCTGAAACATATTTGAGCATACTTAATCCTCCATGACCTAAAATGGGCTTAGTGTGAGAAAGTGAGAGAAAGTTGATATGGCATGGAGTTAATGATGATTTTAGCATGAATTGATGTTATTAAACATGTATACATGATTCTAAGATAGTTTTCTGAAATCCATGTGGGAATAGATAATGATTGAAAGTAGGCATATGAGGTGTATGATAAATTACCTTAGTGAAAGAAAAATGATGAACTTAAGACATTGTGAGCTTATTATCGGCTCAATACGAATCAGTAGACTTGATGAGTCTAATAGATTCTCGAGAAATGAATTGTATTATCGAAATGGACTTAAGAGAGAGTAAAGTCCAATAAGATGTAATGAGGCCAAATTGGTGTGAAAGAGGCCCAATGCATTGATTTGAATGTCATGCAAGTGAGAATTAAGTATATGAAATTATACTGATGTGAATTATAAACAATTGCAGCTCCTGAAGATATAATCGGAGCCGATAAGACCGGATCACGAGTAGTGGAAATTAGAGGAAAGTGATTCGAGCGTGATTCGAGGTAAGGGATTTATGCGAGCTATTAGAGATAGTTATACGTATATTTCTTACCTTCTGTGTGCACGTGAATACTATAAAGTATATAGATATTTGGAATATCTACGTGAAAAACCAAGTTATAAGAAGAAACTTATATGCATAAATTGCATGTCTTCGATGTTTGTACTGTGAAAAGATATTTTGTAAGTGTATAATCATAGATTGGCTCCCGGTTTAGTTATTTTACATGAAAATACATGTTTTTCTAAGTGTAAAAGGGTGTAACGAGTGATTGAAGGGAAATTGTCCTCTTAATCATACTTTGTGATTTATCAAAGTGAACTCGGTCAGGGATACCGTTTTCACCTAAGTGGAGCCATCTATCGATTTTTGTATGAACTTGTCCCGGAGTCAACGTGGTAACAGTAAATTTACCAGCCTTGCTCGCACATCGTTTTAAAAAGGATTTTGAGAAAGCAAACGGTGCTAGAGTTGAGTGTAAACTATGTGACACACTAAAGAGCTCGCACTGGATTTTGAAAATCATGCTAGAGCCATCGAGTACTATTAAGTGTTCTTATTTTGATGATGCTTGCATGTAATTTCCTAGACTAAGAGTGATGAGTAAAACCGTGCTAAAGGCCTCAGGTATTGCTATGTGATCTTACGCTGAGTTACTCACACGAGGTTCTATGATTTTTTACTGTGTGATGAGTAAAACCGTGCTAAAGGCGTCAAGTATTGCTATGTGATCTTACGCTGAGTTGCTCGAACGAGGTTTTATGATTTTTACTGTGTGATGAGTAAAACTGTGCTGGAGCCATCGTGTATTGTTGAGTGATCTTGCACAGACCTGCTCGTACGTGATTTTGAGACAATGGAAATGGATGATAGAGGATCCATGGGAACACGTTATACCGTGAGCGTTAGCCACGGAGTACGATGTGCCGTGATATCTTAGTGATTCTTAGTGAGCTAAAGGGATGGTTGATCCACCTCCCCAAGCATGAGATTTTCACACACCTGATCAGTGATTGCCTGGAATCCAGACTATGGCCATACGTCCTTTCTGTGTGATATGACATTTTGTCACTACTGTGTGATGCGATATATGTCCCCTATTGTGCGATATTGGGTTGTAAGACCGCAATTTTAAAATTCAATTAAATAAAATTTATATGGATAATTAAGTAGTGATAAATTAAAATTCAAGTAATCTAACTAAGTCAAATTAAGTACCAAATAAATTTGATAAGGTAATAGGATAAATCTGAAATTCTTTTTCTTTTATATAAATATTTAAACATTATAAAATAAAGGTGGAATAAGAGATAAAACAGAAGAGTTTCAAAAAAAATATTTTTTTTTCTGGTTTTCCCTCTACCTCCCCCTTTCACGTTTTTCCTCAAAAAAACCAAAATATTTCCTTTCTCTTCACCCTCTTCCTCACGCCACCATCACCTCACCTGGACTGAAAACCAGTAGCAGTCACCATTATGTTGTTAGAAATTAGTTAAACACACCTTTCTTACCTATCAAACCCCACAATCTCGTTTGGCACCTCCCCACATATCAGAACTCGTTGAAACAGCCATGAAAACCTGCACAGCAGCTGGAACCGAGAGTTGTAAGTGTGAGATTAGAGCTTAGGTGAGTTGAATAGGTGGAGAGCTCCTCCAATTTTGTGGCCAACGGGTAGTACAGTAGCAAATCATCAAGAAATTCCAAAAAATTTTAAGAACAATTTGGGGAAAATTTCTAGGGAGTTCGGCTAGGGAAATTGGGGTAAGAACACTTTTAATTTCTGAAAATTGTAATGTATTTGTTGTTTGGTTAATGCATAGTTGTAATTGGTTTGTTTAAATTTCCAGGAATTTAACATGCATGAGGATTTGATTTTGTTAGCTAATGAAATTTAATTCTGAAAATTTAATTGTATAAATTACTGCAACCATGAATGAAATGTAACAATTGAAGAAGAAGAAAATTTCAGTAGGCATAATTGGGGTGTTCGGCCACATGTAGATTAATGCAGAAATTGTAAGTGAATAAGCTGTAATAAGGATACATAATTGAAGAATTAAACTATATGAGTGGGTACATTAAGTTGTGATATTCGGCCATGTAGAAGTATGTAAGGAAATTGTTGAAATGGCAAGGTAAAATTAGCATATGTAATCTGAAATTTCAATGCACATTGTGAAATTGTATGGATTAAAATTCAGCAAGGAAAAATAGGAAAAATAGAACAATATAATTGGCTACATAGAAATGTAAGAAAAGAAATTTCTGCATGTGATGAATTTAGTTAAATTGATTTTGCTGAATTGAGATAATGCATTTGTAGATGTTTATAATTAAAAATTTGAAGAGAAAAACTTGAATTGGATAGGGATAGGCTCGGTTGCAATAGAGAATTAAAACTAGAATTTATATAATGCATGTAAGTAAGGAGTAAGTTAAATCTAGAATTTTCATGATGCCATGATCAATTGAAATGCAGAAAATGTAAATCCTTGGCTGGAAATTATAAGACATGGTTGGTTAAAAAATTAGTTTCGATTAATATAACGTTGGTAAATTTGATGATTGAAATTGCATAAATTAAATAAAAATATAAGTGAGGAATATTATGTAAAAATAGTTATTACGTGAATTTAGTATGAAATTAAGACATGCTCAAGGTATTTGGCCACTTTGATTTAGATGTAAAATAATTAACAAGTAGAATGGTGGAAATTATGGCCATGAGAGCATGATTGGAAATGAATAAGCATAAGGCCTAAAATTGATAAACTGCATTAATAGTAGTTAGTCTAGAATAGTTTTTTTTGCGAATGTGCGTGTGCTGAAATTTAATTCGTTAATTTGCGAATGGTAAATGACGTATACCTTAAATGATATTTCGCAGCAAGCACGTCAGAAGGCGCCAAGGAAGCTTAGACGCATATATGCGCGTCTAAGGCGGTAGGCGAAAAAGGGTAAATCGGGCGCATAGCTTGTGCGGTAAGGGGTTTTATATAGCTGACGTTAGTAAAATACTTAGGATAAGCTAGATTTCATAATTTTAAAGTATGATTATAGGGTAGCCGATTTAATAGAGTAGCCTAGATTAAAATCCCCTTATCTATTGTTTTTATTAAAATGTCTTGATTTAAATTCTGTCATAGCATGGAGTTATTGATTTATGAGCTAATATTTTTACATGATAGTAGCTTGTGCGTGTGATGCATTACAATATTTTTTGTAACTCCATGATGATTATTAATTTTGAAGATGTTGCATGGGCACTATTTGTAACTGTATTTTTGAAGTAAGCATGAGTTTGCACGATTTATATACATGCTGATTTTTATACAATTGATAAATGTTTTATTTTCGATGGGTGGTTTTCCCCAATTTTTGATATAATGATTTAGGATGAATTGTTGGATTTTTAAAGTGTACCCATCGAGAGATTTTTGAGTTTGTTGGCAACCCGGTTTATGCCTGTGTGGCAGTTATGTCCGTGAGAGCCATCTCTAACACCCGGTAGGAGGTTCTGTGTGATTGCCCTACGGTGCTAAGTGCTTCACGGGGATGCCTTTGTGGCATCGAGTTGTTATCGTGAGAGCCATCTGTAGCACCCGGTAGGAGGTTCTGTGTGATTGCCCTACGGTGCCAAGTGCTTCACGGGGATGCCTTCGTGGCATCGAGTATTTTATTGCTACCTAATACTGTGAGACTCTGAGCCCGTCTACAGTACCCTAGTCCAGAACCTGCTCAGTTAGGATAGGACGGTAGTCAATATGGCCATAGGTGTATTTATTTTGCATTGATATTGGTGAGGTTATTGAATATTGGATCCATGACTGGTTTGGGTTGTTGCCACTTACTCGTATTATTGTATCGAATGCTTTAAGTATGCTCATGCATGTATTTAAATAAATTGCCCTTTGACTATGGTCTCGGTTTTGTGGACTTATAATTACTCTTTGAAAAATCTGATTTTGACTAATGATACATTGATTTTCAAATATGTAACCTTGTTTAAACCGAAGCATGTTCAGTATTGTTTATTCGATATATGCAAGATGTTTTACGTAATTATCTCGGTTTACCATTGCATAGTGTGTTGCATGGTGTTTTGCTAGCTTCGGTTATGTAGGCTTCTTACTGAGCGTGTGGTTGCTCACCCCTCTCTTTCCAACATTTTTAGATTAGTATTTCGGGGCGAGCGTCACGCTCTAGCTATCTCCTTTAGCCTAGTGAGCTGATTTTGGTATTTTCGAGGTATTATGCGACAGACGGTATATATTTATATATATGCATTTTATTTCAGATATGTACGCACGGTTGTATTTATGAGATGTACTAGTTGAAAGATGTTTAAGCATGACTATTAAGTATTACTTTAGGTTTCTTCTTTTCGGTATAAAATGGATGAACGACAGGGCATGCTATATGACATTAACTATTATGTCAGATTAGGGGATTATATGATGTATGATTGAAACCCAGGGTTAATATATTTGATGTTGAGAACTTGTGATAAATATGTTGTACTGAGTATGAAGGACTAAATTATATATTGTAGTCATGCTGCCTAAATAGAAAAATAAATCAAAATCTTTAATATTATAAGTTAAGATTAGAATTTTATCACGCATAAAAATATAATAAAGAGTAGAATGATACCTACATCGGGCACAAACGACAAGTAAAATGATCCGCGTAGAAATATTTAAGTTACATTTAAATATGATCCGCTTAACATTGCGTGACTAATTTGAGGTTAGGTCACGGGGCGTGACAAATCTTTTTGGTATCAGAGCAGACTTGTTGTAGGTCGTGTCGATGTAGGTTAGCTAGTCTAGAAGTACATCTCATAACCTTGCATGTCTGAAATGTATATATATATATATATGTTTGCATATACTTTCGATGTTATTAACCTTGTTTGGGTTTTTGGTATAGGATTTGTGAGTCAGTATGAGTGGGAGACGAGCAAGGGGCCGTGGTAGGTGAGCCCAACCGTCTCCGGTACCTCCCCCACAGCCAGAGAGTCCCAACTCCAGGATAGAGAGACTCGAGCGGTCTATGGCAGAGATGTCTGCTACCATAACTCAGTTTATGACGAATTTCGCTAATGTCGCGAATGCGCCACAAGCTCCTCCACCTTCAGAGCCACAACCACCACCAGTTCCCAAGGAACCCGTACCTCCACCCCAGCCACTGGTAGTACATCCGCCAGTACAGGATTCAGTTGAAAGGAACTTGGAGCGGGTCAGACTGTTCCAGAAGATGAACCCGCTTGTATTTAAGGGAGAAAAGGATCCAGACACAGCTGAGAATTGGGTTCAAAAGTTAGAGAAGATTTTCAGGATTATGAACTACAGTAGCTCGGATAAGGTGGCATTGGCTACCTATATGCTAGAGAGAGAGGCAGAGAGATGGTGGACTTATGCCGAGATAGTTTTGTTGGCTAGGCACACTGAGATCTCATGGGAGACTTTCCTTGAAGCTTTCAATAATCAGTATATTATGGAGTGTGCAAGAATAAAGAAAGAGGAAGAGTTTCTGAGCTTGGTACAGAGAAATATGACAGTGGATCAGTACGAGTCGAGGTTCACTGCACTGCTTCGATATGAGCCCGATATTGCAAGGAACGAGCTGAAGAAGATTGCCAAGTTTATTCATGGACTGAGATCGACAATCAGAAGCAAGCTAGCTCCTCTGAACATAAAGACATATGCTGAGGCTATCCAGAGGGCACAGTTTGTTGAGCATGATATGAACTTATCTCAGACTGAGTTTCAGTCACGATTGAGGAGCCATGGTAAGAGGATTGATGATCGGAGACCTTTCCAGAACAGATGGCAGAACAAGAAGCAGAGGGAACTAGGTCGAGGCCTTATCCTGCTCAGAATGCTCCAATACCTTATCAAATCCCCACGTGTAACTGATGTGGGAAGAGACATTATGCCAACCAGCCTTGCCGTAGCATATATGGTACATGTTTCCAGTGTGGAGAAGTGGGGCATATGAAGAGAGATTGTCCTAAGCTGAGAACCCCACCAGCCCAGCCAGTACGAGCGATTCCTCCACCACCACCATGTGAGATCTGAGAATTTCAGACATATTTAATGATGTAATAATAAATTGAAGTGTAATTTATTGAGCTAAGTGAATTGTGGGAATTATAATTGGAGATTTATGTGTTAAGTGTGTAAAATAAGCTTGATCCATGAGGACAGATCGATCTAGGAGAAGGAGAGATCGATCTGGTGAATTAAAAATGACGAGGAAAGGGAAATTTGAGGAGCAGATCGATCTCCAATGGAAGAGATCGATCTCCTTATGAATCTGTTTGAGAAGGGATCGATCTCATGAGGAAGAGATCGATCTCCAAATGAATCTGTTTGAGAGAAGATCGATCTCATGAGGAGGAGATCGATCTCCAAATGCTTCTGTTTGGGAGAAGATCGATCTCCTCAAGGCACAGATCGATCTCATAAAGCCATAAAGAGATCGATCTCACCCCTCGACAGATCGATCTCCTAGGCATAAAATTGCCCAGATCTTCCCCAAATTTCAAACACAGATCGATCTCATCAAGAGGCAGATCGATCTCCTACCTCCAGTCTATATAAGGAACCTATGTTTTCTCCTGAAATTTCACTTTCTCTCTCTTTCAAACCTCCATTTTTCCGAAAACCTAGTTTCTCACTCCTCCAAATCCCCCATTTCCGGCCAAATCAGCTATTGTGGTAAGAAGGAAAGTTGTTCCTCATCAAAGGGAGAACAACATACTTGGAAATCGAAGGACGAATCGGATCGAGGCGTGAGTTGTGTGTCTCACAAGCTTTGGGTAATTTCTAAACCTCGATCTTGATATTTGAGCTGATTTTGATGTTATTGGTGGTTGTAATCGTGTTGAAATAGTTGAGGAATGATTAGGGATTGATGAGATTGTAATGTAGTGGGATTAATGTTGATATTTGGAAATTGTGGCAATTTTGAGGATTGTACTATAAACGGAAATATAGACAAGGTAATAAATTAGCGTAGATAATTAGTATTAGAGATGTAGAACTTCGAGATATTGAAAAGGAGGTTGTAGTTTAGGGTTGAGTTACGAGAATCAAGGGATTTGAGGTGTTATGAGCAATTATGCTCGATTTTGAGAATTGAGATTTATGTGATGTTGAGTATTGATGTTTTTAACATCGTTTGGACAGCTCGGGAGTTCCAGAGTGGAATGCGAGGCTAGTCCGTGATACGGGGGAACGATTGCACTATACGAGGTGCAAAGAGGTAAGGGAAATCTAAACCATTTGTGTATGTGAATTGCAAACTGTTTTAGCATGATTTACGATTTATAAACAAGCATGTTGAGTGTTTTGTGTTGAGATTAAACTGCACACGATTTTATAGCCGGTTGGAGCCCAATGTTTTATGAGTTTATAACTGGGCTCTACGTTAAGGCAATATTGTGATTTGAGAAATGTGTGCGTGTGCTTTGCCGGTTGGAACTCGGTTTTACTATGTTTTGTGTTGAGTACAAAACGATTTCAAATGAGTTTTATGAGAGAAAACCATTACGAGTTCTACGTGAAGGCAAACCTGTCTTATGTGATAAGACTTGGGTGTGTAGTTGTGAGTACACACCGGGTATTGCTCTGGTAGCATGTAAGCCCGAATTCTTCTCCGTTCTGGTAACGTTGAGAAACCCATTGGTGGCTGTGCCACGTATACCCCATTGGTGGCTGTGCCACGTTGAGAAACCCATTGGTGGCTGTGCCACGTATACCCATTGGTGGCTGTGCCAAGTTGAGAAACCCCATTGGTGGCTGTGCCACGTTGAGAAACCCATTGGTGGCTGTGCCACGTATACCCCATCGGTGGCTGTGCCACGTATACCCCATTGGTGGCTGTGCCACGTTGAGAAACCCCATTGGTGGCAGTGCCACGTTGAGAAACCCTATTCAGTGGCTATGCCACGTGAGAAAATAATTCAGTGGCTTTGCCACGTGTGTTTTGTGGCTATGCCACGTGAGAAAATAATTCAGTGGCTTTGCCACGTGTGTTTTGTGGCTATGCCACGTGAGAAAATAATCCGGTGGCTTTGCCACATGTGTATTGTGGCTATGCCACGTGTGATTTTAAATCAGTGGCTATGCCACGTTATTTGAGAAAGCGTTTAACGCGTATTTTCACATGCTTTGTTTTGCTCTAGAGTGAGCCTTTTTACTTCATGTTTTCACATGACTTGACACATGAGAGTGTCGTTTTGAGTATTTTCATGCTATGGTTTTCAAATGAGTTTCACATACAAATAAATGCTTTGTGATGTGCATTTTGGTTTATGAAATGAGTCCCCTACCCCCCTTTACTGAGCGATTTAGAAGCTCACCCTGTTTTTCTTTCCCCCCAGAGTTCTTCAAGTGAATAAGGACTTCCCTGCGACGTACGGAGTAGTGGCTAGTGGAGGATTCGAGCTCCAGGCTATATAATTTGTACTTTGAGGTATATTTATCTTTTCATGTACCCAGACTATTAATGTATTTGCAGACACTTGATGTATGACATTATACGGGATGTATTAGGATTAATTGACTGTAATCGAGTAATGGGTATAATACAATATTTATTATATCATGATGAGATCCTGAGGCATGATAATTATGATGATGTATGACACTGCACAGGAATGCACTCTTTATTTGTGAATTAACGAGTAAAAGTTTTAAATTAGCCCTATTTTTCGCATTTTCGGGGCGTGACACACCAGCTCCTGTGGACAAGGGCAAGAAAGTCATTAGTCAGGGGCGAGTGTTCACGTTGGATAAGGAAGCTGCAGATGCCTCAACATCCGTGGTGAAGAGTAACCTTTTTTATCTCAAATGTTAAAGCTTTTGTGTTAATAGATTCTGGATCAACTCACTCTTTTGTATCACCCACATTTGCTAGGAAGTTACCGATAGAGCCTGAGCCTTTAGATTACTTACTTCGTGTAAAAACACCTATGAAAGAATCGTAAATGACTGAGGTAGTATAAGGGAACTGTGAGGTAAAGATAGGCGATAAGGTAGTTCTAGCTAACTTGATCCTGCTAGATATGTCAAACTTTGATGTGATACTAGGAATAGATTGGTTAGCAACCCATAGAGTCAATTTAGACTGTTTTAGGAAGGTGATGACTTTGTACTTACCCGAAAAGTGTGTAGTAACTTTTGGAGATAAATGAATAACAAGTAAAGTTTTGGTTGATTTATTTGTGGTCTTGATAGTTGATTTTAAATGATGAAGGTTTTATAGCTTTCGTAGAATGTAATGAGAAGCTGAAGCCCAGCATTCAGGATATCTCGATAGTAAAGGAATTCCCTAATGTATTTCCCGAAGAGTTGCCAGGATTACATCCCGATAGAGAGTTAGAGTTTGTCATTGACTTGGTGCCTGGAACCGAACCTTTGTCCAAACCCTCGTATAGGTTGGCACCTATGGAGTTGGAAGAATTCAATAAACAACTCCAAGAGCTACTTGATAAAGGATTCATATGCCCGAGTGTGTCACCTTGGGGCGCACCTGTGCTCTTTGTGAAGAAGAAGGATAGTAGCTTGAGATTGTGCATTGATTACCGAATGCTCAATAAAGCTACGATCAAGAACCGGTACCCGTTACCGAGGATCGATGATTTGTTCGATCAGTTGAAGGGTGCCAAAATGTTCTCGAAGATAGACCTAAGGTCGGGATATCACCAGCTGAAAGTTAGAGGTGAGGACATTCCCAAGACAGCATTCCGAACTCGTTATGGGCATTACGAATTTTTGGTCATGCCATTCAGCTTGACGAATGCCCCAGCAGCATTCATGAACTTGATGAACGAAGTTTTCAAGGAGTCTCTGGATAAGTTCGTGATTGTATTCATAGACGGCATCTTGATATATTCTTGTTCTTCGGAAGAACATGAACGACACCTGTACATAGTCCTTCAGACACTTAGAGAAAGGAGATTGTATGCTAAGTTGGACAAATGTGAATTCTGGATGAAGCAAATTGGTTTTCTGGGTCATGTAGTGAACGAGGATGGAGTATCTATTGACCCGTCCAAAGTGGAAGCTATAGTGAACTGGGAGAGGCCAAAGACAGTGACAGAGATACGAAGTTTTCTTGGATTAGCCGGGTATTACAAAAGGTTTGTAACGGGATTTTTAAAAATCGCAGCTCCTCTAACTCGACTAACCCGTAAGGATGTTAAGTTTGAGTGGAGCGATACCTGTGAGTGCAGTTTTCAAGAGCTTAAGCATCGATTAACTTCTGCACCAATCCTCACCATACCAGATGGACCTGGAGGATTCACGGTGTATAGTGATGCTTCACTGAATGGATTGGGATGTGTGCTTATGCAGAATGGCAAAGTGGTAGCATATGGATCACGTCAACTGAAGGAGCATGAAAGGAATTACCCCACGTATGATCTTGAACTTGCAGCAGTAGTCTTTGTTTTGAAAATATGGAGGCATTACCTTTACGGAGAAAAGTTTCAGATCTTCACCAATCACAAAAGCCTCAAATACCTATTTTCTCATAAAGAACTGAACATGAGGCAGCGTAGATGGATGAAATTGTTGAAAGACTATGATTGTGAAATTTTATATCACCCGGGGAAAGCAAATGTGGTAGCGGACGCATTGAGTAGGAAGAACATGAGTATGGTGTCCGGTATGATGGTTAAGGAGTGGAAATTATTGGGACAGTTTACAAGCTTGTCTATTGATGTAGCATCGTCGGATCAGAGTCCTTTAGTTGCTAGTCTCAGGATTGAGCCGACATTGATTAATCAGATTAGGCAGGCACAGAAGCTAGATCAGAAGTTGCTTGAAGTGTCCAGGCAGATTCAAGAGGGTAGAGATTTTGAGTTTGATATTGGTTCAGATGGATTGCTCAGATTTAGAGGTAGGATATGTGTGCCAAGGGATGAGGACCTTAAGAAGCTGATTTTATCGAAAGCCCACTCTAGCAGATACACCTTACATCCCGGGAGCACCAAAATGTACCATAACATACACAAGATGTATTGGTGGCCTGGAATAAAACGTGAGGTTACCGAGTTTGTAGCAAGGTGTTTGGTGTGTCAGCAAGTGAAGGTGGAACACCAAAAATAGACAGGTTTACTCCAACCCTTACCCATACCAACTTGAAAGTGAGAACACGTAACTATGGACTTTGTTACGGGTTTACCTAGAACTCGAAGGAAGCATGATGCGATTTGGGTAATCGTGGATAGACTCACCAAGTTAGCACATTTCTTAGCCATTAGCTCGACTACTCCTTTGAATGCATTAGCTTAAATGTTTGTTAAGGAGATGTAAGACTTCATGGAACCTCAGTAAGTATTACTTCGGATAGAGACTCTAGGTTCACATCTCGATTTTGGAAGCAGATGTCACGCCCCGAAAATGCGGAAAATAGGGCTAATTTAAAACTTTTTGTTCATTAATTCACAATTAAAGGTGCATTCCTGTGCAGTGTCATACATCATCATAATTATCATGCCTCAGGATCTCATCATGATATAATAATTATTGTGTTATACCCATTACTCGATTACAAGTTAATTAATCCTAATACATCCCCTACAATAACATACTTCAAGTGTCTGTAATCACATTAATAGTCTGGGTACATGAAAAGATAAAATATACCTCAAATACAATATATATAGGGCCTGGAGCTCAAGTCCTCCACTAGCCACTACTCCGTACGCCGCAGGGAGATCCTTCTTCACTTGAAGTACTCTGGGAGGGGGAGGAAAATAGGGTGAGCTTCTAAATCGCTCAGCAAGGGGGTAAAGGAATCAGTTATATAAACCATTTCACACATCACAAATATGTATTTGTTCATAAAGCTCATTTGAAATCGTAGCATGAAAGTTCTCAAAACATCATCTCATAACTCGTTAAATCATGTGAAAACATGAAGATAAAAGGCTCCACATCGAGCACTCACAAGCATGTGTAAAGATATGCAATAATGGCTGTTCTCAAATACGTGATAAAAATCACCTCGGTAAATCACACGTGACAAGGTCACAAAACACAACTCATGTGTAAAACGAGACTAGGCAATAAAACTCAATTAAAACTCGTCATTTCACATCAAATATATATAAGCTCCTCTGGGTGCGCATCCCAGGCATCCTCGTATAGAGGGAACGTCGACAATATGGTCGTGTGCAAAGTATATTGGACTTATATGTTACCAGAACAAGGCCCGGCCTTACTTGCTACCAGAGCAATGCCTCGCCTAATGCACACGACACGTGGTCCCTGGGTCGGTTCCCAGGCGGCCCACTCTCTCGGTCTTACATGCTACCAGAGCAATGCCTCCCAACGCTACCAGAGCGGAGGAATAATCGGACTTATATGTTACCAGAACAATGCCTGTGGTCCCTGGGTCGGTTCCCAGGCGTCCCACAATATCGGTCTTATATGCTACCAGAGCAAGGCCCGTGGTCCCTGGGTCGGTTCCCAGGCGTCCCACTATATCGGTCTTATATGCTACCAGAGCAATGCCCGATGTGTGTTCAACATGACACGCCTAAGTCTCTATCATTAGCCATTATCTTATAAAACGTTATGCCTTCACGTAGAACTCATAATGGTTTTCTCTTAAAAACTCATTTAAAACATTTGTGTACTCAACAAAAAAACACATATAAAAATCGAGTTCCAACCGGCAAAACATGCACACATTTTCTCAAATCTCAATATCGCCTTAACGTAGAGCCCAATTTACTTTTCACGCAGCTCAAAGGTTTATAAAGTAATTTCACACTTAGCTTATAAACTCATAAAATAATGGGCTCCAACCGGCTATAAAAACCGTGTGCAGTTACATCACAACACAAAACATGCTTGTATTCTCAAATCATGGTTCATGCTAACAATTCATCAAAATACATACACAAAATGGTTTAGTTTTCCCTTACCTCTTTGCACCTCGTATAGTGCAATCGTTCCCCCCGTATCACGGACTAGTCTCGCATTCCACTCTGGAACTCTCGAGCTGTCCAAACGATGTTAAAACATCAATACTCCACATCACATAACCTCAATTCTCAAAATCGAGCATAATTGCTCATAACACCTCAATTCTCTTGATTTCTCGTAACTCAACCCTAAGCTACAACCTCATTCACAATATCCCAATATCCTACATTCCTCATGCCAATTATTTAGGCTAATTCTCCATATTGTCCAATTTTCCATTTATAGCTCACAATTTCCTAAATTCACCAAAATTCTCAAATATACATATCACTCCTACCACATTGAAATTTAATCAATCCCCAGTCATTTCTCAACCATTTCAACACAATTACAACCACCAATAACATCAAAATCAACTCAAATATCAAGATCGAGGTTTAGAAATTACCCAAAGTTTGTGAGACGCACAACTCACGCCTCGATCCGATTCGTCCTTCGATTTCCAAGTATGTTGTTCTCCCTTTGATGAGGAACAACTTTCCTTCTTCCCACAATAGCTGATTCGGCCGGAAATGGGTGATTTGGAGGAGTGAGAAACTAGGTTTTTGGAAAAATGGAGGTTTGGAAGAGAGAGAAAGTGAGATTTCAGGAGAAAACACGGGTCCCTTATATAGATTGGAGGTAGGAGATCGATCTGCCTCTTGCTGAGATCGATCTGTGTTTGAAATTTGGGGGCGATCTGGGTAATTTTATGCCCAGGAGATCGATCTGTCGAGGGGTGAGATCGATCTCTTTATGGCTTTATGAGATCGATCTGCTCCTAAAGAGATCGATCTTCTCCCCAAACAGAAGCATTTGGAGATCGATCTCTTCCTCATGAGATCGATCCCTTCTCAAACAGATTCATTTGGAGATCGATCTCTTCCTCATGAGATCGATCCCTTCTCAAACAGATTCATAAAGAGATCGATCTCTTCCATTGGAGATCGATCTGCTTCTCAAATTTCCCATCCCTCGTCATTCTTAACTCACCAGATCGATCTCTCCTTCTCCCAGATCGATCTGTCCTCATGCTTCATGCCTATTTTACACACTTAACATATAAATCTCCAATTATAATTCCCACAATTCATTTAATTCAATAAATTACACTTCAAATTCTTATTACATTATTAAAATATGTCTAAAATTCTCAGATCTCACATCCTCCCCACCTTAAAAAGAATTTGGTCCTCCAAATTCAACTCAACTAGTCAGAATAGATGGGGGTATTTCTCCTTCATGAGACTCTCTAGTTCCCACGTCGCCTCTTCCATTGAGTGATGCCTCCACAAGACTTTCACTAATGGGATGCTCTTGGTTCTCAGTACCTTCTCTTTTCTATCGAGAATCCGGACGGGTTCCTCAATGTAGCTCATGTCCTCCTGTATGTCCATCTCATCATACTCTATAACATGAGAACGGTCCGGGTGGTACTTCCTCAACATAGATACATGAAAAACGTTGTGTATTCCGGACATCTGTGGGGGTAATGCTAATCTGTAAGCTACCTCTCCCACTTTCTCAAGAATCTCAAATGGTCCTATGTATCGAGGACTCAATTTTCTTTTCTTCCCAAATCGCATGATACCCTTGCTCGGTGATACTCTCAGAAATACTACATCACCAACCTCAAATTCAAGTGGCCGTCTACGCACATCCGCGTAGCTTTTCTGTCTACTCTGTGCAGCCCGTAACCTCTCACATATGAGTTTCACACTCTGTACGGCTTGCTCAACAAGCTCGGGAGCATTTATCTTTCTGTCACCGACTTCTTCCCAAGCTACAGGAGATCTACACCTCCTACCATATAGAGCCTCAAAAGGTGCCATTCCAATACTCGCATGATAGCTGTTATTGTATGCAAACTCTGCTAGGGGCAGGTGATCATCCCATGATCCCTTAAAATCCATCGTACACGCCCTCAACATATCCTCCAGGGTCTGAATAGTCCTCTCTGACTGACCATCTGTCTGAGGATGATAGGCGGTACTAAAACTCAATCGAGATCCCATGGACTCCTGAAACTGGGTCCAGAATCTGGAAGTAAATCGGGAATCTCTATCAGAAGTAATACTCACTGGAGCCCCATGTAATCTAGCTATCTCGCTGACATATAGCTCAGCTAAGGCATCCACAGTATCTGTGCTCTTGATGGCAAGGAAGTGGGCACTCTTGGTCAATCTATCCACAATGACCCATATCGCGTCGCGACCTCTCCGGGTCCTCGGTAAACCCATAATAAAGTCCATAGTGACATGCTCCCATTTCCATGTAGGTACAGGTAAGGGCTGTAGTAGTCCTCCGGGCTTCCGATGCTCAGCTTTCACTTGCTGGCATACCAAACATCTGGCCACATACTCTGCCACATCTCGCTTCATACCACTCCACCAATACACCTTTTTCAAGTCTCGGTACATCTTAGTACTCCCTGGGTGCATGGTGTATCGCGAGCAGTGGGATTCTCTCAATATCTGTCTCTTCAGGGTATCATCGTCCGGTACACAAATCCGTCCTCTGAACCTCAATAATCCATCCTCACGGATGGTGAGATCCGACTGCGAACTCTGCTCAGCTTGGCTAACCATGTCTATCAATCTCTGATCACTGCGCTGCCCAGTTCTAATCTGATCCATGATCCTGGGCTCTATCCGCAGACTAGCCAAAAATCCAGTCTCTACCTCTTTAACTTTGATCCGAAGTTCGGCGAACTGCTCTAAAAAATCCCATTCCCTGATCATCATAGCAGATATCATACTCTTCCTGCTCAGGGCATCAGCAACCACATTCGCCTTACCCGGATGATAAAGAATCTCGCAGTCATAATCCTTAAGGAGTTCCATCCATCTCCTTTGTCTCATGTTTAACTCTTTCTGATCAAAGAGATATCTCAAACTCTTGTGATCAGTGAAGATCTGGAATCTTTCCCCATATAAATAGTGTCGCCAGATCTTCAAAGCAAATACCACAGCGGCTAACTCCAAATCATGCGTGGGGTAATTTCGCTCATGGTCTTTCAGCTGTCGCGATCCATATGCAACCACTCTCCCGTGCTGC
Organism: Firmiana major; assembly: GCA_033439115.1. Classification (NCBI taxonomy): domain Eukaryota; kingdom Viridiplantae; phylum Streptophyta; class Magnoliopsida; order Malvales; family Malvaceae; genus Firmiana; species Firmiana major. Next base: position 3,038,008 of record CM065913.1, on the reverse strand, counting down.
ATAAGCACACACCCCAATCCTTGATGAGATGCATCACTATATACCGAAAATCCTCCTGATCCCTCAGGGATAGTTAACACAGGTGCCACTGTCAATCTCCTCTTTAACTCTTGAAAACTGAGCTCACATTGATCAGTCCATATGAACGGAGTCTCCTTACGCGTGAGCTTAGTCAAAGGAGCGGCAATCCTCGAGAATCCTTCCACAAATCTCCTGTAATACCCTGCCAAACCAAGGAAGCTTCGTATCTCAGTCACTGTCCTCGGCCTCTCCCAATTAAGCACAGCTGCTATTTTACTCGGATCCACTGATACTCCTTCCTCTGAGACTACATGCCCAAGGAAAGCTATCCGGTTCAGCCAAAACTCACACTTACTAAGCTTTCCGTATAACTGCTTATCTCGGAGTATCTGAAGTACTAACCACAAATGCTGTGCATGCTCCTCATACGATCGAGAGTACACCAGGATATCATCGATAAAGACTATCACAAACTTATCCAGATAGTCTCTGAACACCTCGTTCATCAATCTCATAAATGCTGCAGGGGCGTTCGTCAATCCAAAGGACATCACCAGAAATTCGTAATGGCCATACCTTGTCCTGAAGGCCGTCTTTGGAATATCTTCCTCCTTAATCCTCAATTGGTGATAGCCCGATCTCAAATCGATCTTAGAAAAGACCGATGCCCCTCTTAACTGATCAAGTAGATCATCAATCCTGGGCAATGGGTATTTATTCTTCACCGTGGCTTTATTCAACAACCGGTAGTCCACACATAATCTGAGACTGCCATCCTTCTTCTTAACAAATAACACTGGCGCTCCCCACGGTGAAACACTGGGCCTAATGAACCCTTGATCCAATAACTCCTGCAGTTGTCTCTTTAATTCCTCAAGCTCCACTAATGCCATTCTGTACGGAGGCTTAGAGATCGGCTGAGTATCTGGTACCAAATCAATGGTAAACTCCAGCTCTCTCTCCGGTGGTAAACCTGGCAATTCATCTGGGAAAACATCCAGAAATTCACAAACCACAGGTATATCCTCAATCCTCGGATGTTCCCGCTCATCGTCTGAGATGAGTGTCTCATAACCTTCACATAAATAATCACATTTATTATTCTCCAAAATAATGTTAAAATTCTCAAATTACTCACTAGAAATCCACATAATCATTTCCTCAACATCTCAATTGTACACTATAAGGTTCAGGTAGGGAGAAAGTTACAATCTTAGTGTAGCAGTCTAGACTCACTCGATTGGTCGCCAACCAATCCATCCCCAGAATTACATCAAACCCATGTATACTCAACATGATTAGATCTGCTAACATCACTCTATCTCCCACCTTGATTTCACATTCTCTACAGATTAACTCAGTTCTCTGGGATTCACGCATAGGGGTATTTACATGTAGTATATATTCTAGAGGTTCAAACTTCAAGTTTAGTCTACATGCAAAATGCTCAGAAATAAATGAATGCGTGGATCCTGAATCAATCAACACATGAGCCTCATAATTACAGACAAAGAGTGTACCTCTTATGGTTTCTGCCGAAGCGTCTGCGGTCTCCTTATTCAGGGCAAACACTCGTCCCTGTGCCACAGGTTTCTTCCCTTTCTCTGCCGCAGTGGCCCGTCTCCGGGGATCCACTCTCTGAGGCTGCTGTCTAGTGGGCTCCGGAGCATGCGGTATCTGGGGTTGGGGACAGTCTTTAACTCTGTGACCCATGTCGCCACATCTAAAACATCCATGGATCGACCTAGTACAACTTCCCTCATGCGATCGGCCACAGTCTCTACAAAACCTTGTCTCAGGCCTGACGTAACGAGGGGTCTCCTTGATAATAGGATAGGCTCTGGGTCTCTCCAATCTGTCCTTCTGTACCTCGATCCTTCCTCTTCTGAAGGAACCTCTCCGAGCCTCTGACTGAAAAATCGCTGGCCTCTTGCCCTTATCTTTATGCACTGCTCTGAGCTCATTCTGAGATTGTACCATTTCAATTCCTCTTTCAACCTCTTGCGCTCGTCTCAGAGCGTCTCCAAACTCAGTAATACATAGCCCCATCAATCTATCTCTGATGACGGGCTTCAGCCTATACACAAACTTCTCTGTGCGGAGCTCTTCACTCTTGAAGGTCTCTGGGTCATATCTCAGTAGTGCGGTGAACTGGCTCTCATAGTCATCCACCGACATGTCACCCTGTACCAAACTCAAAAACTCGGCCTGTTTCCTCCTCTGGGCGGCTCGCGGTACATATTGGGTTCTAAAAGCTGTCTGAAACTCTTCCCAACCAATCACATCCTGGCGGGACATCAAGATACCCTGGGTAGTACTCCACCAATCTCGAGCTCTCCCCTTCAGCATATAGGCACTCATACTGACTCTCTCAGCATCGGTGCATCCCAGTAAATCAAATATAACTCTCAACTCCGTCAACCACTCCTCAGCCTCTGTAGGATCCTTCTTTCCCCTAAATGCGGGTGGATTCATCTTCAGAAATTCCTTTAGTCGGACCTTACTTCTGTCCTCAGGCTGAGTGACGGGAGGCACTGGGGGTATGGGAGGTCCTGGTGGTGGTGTAGGGGTAGTATCCGAGGCATTAACTCCAAAGTGTTGCGCGAATAACGCTGCCATCTGCTCAAAACCTTGCCTCACATCGGTCTCAATCCGATTAAATCGAGAGTTAGGACTCTCTGGTTGTGGGACAGGTGGTGGAGGGGACTCTGCCTGCCTCCTCGAACGACCTCGTCGTTTACTCATTCTCAATCTCAACTCGTCTCCTGCGCGTACATATCAAAATTGATTGAAATCTCAATCCTCAATTTCAGTTCATGACCAGACTATTACAGACACTTGGGATGTATTCTATTTCACTTAACCGACACTGACAGTACTAGGCACCCTAAGCTCTGATACCAAGAAAACTCTGTCACGCCCCGAAAATGCGGAAAATAGGGCTAATTTAAAACTTTTTGTTCATTAATTCACAATTAAAGGTGCATTCCTGTGCAGTGTCATACATCATCATAATTATCATGCCTCAGGATCTCATCATGATATAATAATTATTGTGTTATACCCATTACTCGATTACAAGTTAATTAATCCTAATACATCCCCTACAATAACATACTTCAAGTGTCTGTAATCACATTAATAGTCTGGGTACATGAAAAGATAAAATATACCTCAAATACAATATATATAGGGCCTGGAGCTCAAGTCCTCCACTAGCCACTACTCCGTACGCCGCAGGGAGATCCTTCTTCACTTGAAGTACTCTGGGAGGGGGAGGAAAATAGGGTGAGCTTCTAAATCGCTCAGTAAGGGGGTAAAGGAATCAGTTATATAAACCATTTCACACATCACAAATATGTATTTGTTCATAAAGCTCATTTGAAATCGTAGCATGAAAGTTCTCAAAACATCATCTCATAACTCGTTAAATCATGTGAAAACATGAAGATAAAAGGCTCCACATCGAGCACTCACAAGCATGTGTAAAGATATGCAATAATGGCTGTTCTCAAATACGTGATAAAAATCACCTCGGTAAATCACACGTGACAAGGTCACAAAACACAACTCATGTGTAAAACGAGACTAGGCAATAAAACTCAATTAAAACTCGTCATGGCACATCAAATATATATAAGCTCCTCTGGGTGCGCATCCCAGGCATCCTCGTATAGAGGGAACGTCGACAATATGGTCGTGTGCAAAGTATATTGGACTTATATGTTACCAGAACAAGGCCCGGCCTTACTTGCTACCAGAGCAATGCCTCGCCTAATGCACACGACACGTGGTCCCTGGGTCGGTTCCCAGGCGGCCCACTCTCTCGGTCTTACATGCTTCCAGAGCAATGCCTCCCAACGCTACCAGAGCGGAGGAATAATCGGACTTATATGTTACCAGAACAATGCCTGTGGTCCCTGGGTCGGTTCCCAGGCGTCCCATAATATCGGTCTTATATGCTACCAGAGCAAGGCCCGTGGTCCCTGGGTCGGTTCCCAGGCGTCCCACTATATCGGTCTTATATGCTACCAGAGCAATGCCCGATGTGTGTTCAACATGACACGCCTAAGTCTCTATCATTAGCCATTATCTTATAAAACGTTATGCCTTCACGTAGAACTCATAATGGTTTTCTCTTAAAAACTCATTTAAAACATTTGTGTACTCAACAAAAAAACACATATAAAAATCGAGTTCCAACCGGCAAAACATGCACACATTTTCTCAAATCTCAATATCGCCTTAACGTAGAGCCCAATTTACTTTTCACGCAGCTCAAAGGTTTATAAAGTAATTTCACACTTAGCTTATAAACTCATAAAATAATGGGCTCCAACCGGCTATAAAAACCGTGTGCAGTTACATCACAACACAAAACATGCTTGTATTCTCAAATCATGGTTCATGCTAACAATTCATCAAAATACATACACAAAATGGTTTAGTTTTCCCTTACCTCTTTGCACCTCGTATAGTGCAATCGTTCCCCCCGTATCACGGACTAGTCTCGCATTCCACTCTGGAACTCCCGAGCTGTCCAAACGATGTTAAAAATCAATACTCCACATCACATAACCTCAATTCTCAAAATCGAGCATAATTGCTCATAACACCTCAATTCTCTTGATTTCTCGTAACTCAACCCTAAGCTACAACCTCATTCACAATATCCCAATATCCTACATTCCTCATGCCAATTATTTAGGCTAATTCTCCATATTGTCCAATTTTCCATTTATAGCTCACAATTTCCTAAATTCACCAAAATTCTCAAATATACATATCACTCCTACCACATTGAAATTTAATCAATCCCCAGTCATTTCTCAACCATTTCAACACAATTACAACCACCAATAACATCAAAATCAACTCAAATATCAAGATCGAGGTTTAGAAATTACCCAAAGTTTGTGAGACGCACAACTCACGCCTCGATCCGATTCGTCCTTCGATTTCCAAGTATGTTGTTCTCCCTTTGATGAGGAACAACTTTCCTTCTTCCCACAATAGCTGATTCGGCCGAAAATGGGTGATTTGGAGGAGTGAGAAACTAGGTTTTTGGAAAAATGGAGGTTTGGAAGAGAGAGAAAGTGAGATTTCAGGAGAAAACACGGGTCCCTTATATAGATTGGAGGTAGGAGATCGATCTGCCTCTTGCTGAGATCGATCTGTGTTTGAAATTTGGGGGCGATCTGGGTAATTTTATGCCCAGGAGATCGATCTGTCGAGGGGTGAGATCGATCTCTTTATGGCTTTATGAGATCGATCTGCTCCTAAAGAGATCGATCTTCTCCCCAAACAGAAGCATTTGGAGATCGATCTCTTCCTCATGAGATCGATCCCTTCTCAAACAGATTCATTTGGAGATCGATCTCTTCCTCATGAGATCGATCCCTTCTCAAACAGATTCATAAAGAGATCGATCTCTTCCATTGGAGATCGATCTGCTTCTCAAATTTCCCATCCCTCGTCATTCTTAACTCACCAGATCGATCTCTCCTTCTCCCAGATCGATCTGTCCTTATGCTTCATGCCTATTTTACACACTTAACATATAAATCTCCAATTATAATTCCCACAATTCATTTAATTCAATAAATTACACTTCAAATTCTTATTACATTATTAAAATATGTCTAAAATTCTCAGATCTCACAGCAGATTCAGGAGTCAATGGGTTCCCGGATACAGTTTAGCACCGCATATCATCCGCAGATTGATGGACAGTCAGAACGGACGATACAAACTTTGGAAGACATGTTGTGTGCTTGTGTTATTGATTTCGAAAGTTCATAGGATGAGCATTTACCATTGGCGAAATTTGCTTACAACAATAGTTACCATGCCAGTATAGGAATGGCTCCGTACGAAGCTCTTTATGGACGAAGATGCAGATCACCAATCGGTTGGGAAGAGGTTGGTGATAGGATGATCTATGCACCTGATTTAGTTGAACAAGCATCAGAGAAGGTCCGTATGATTTGTAAAAGGCTCCAGATAGCCCAGGACAGACAAAAAAGTTATGCAGACAATCGGAGAAGAGATTTAGAGTTTGCAGTGGGAGACCATGTATTCTTGAAGGTTTCTCCGACGAAAGGTGTGATGAGGTTTGGAAAAAGGGGCAAATTAAGTCCTCGATACATAGGACTATTCGAAGTATTGGAACGTATTGGCGAAGTAGCGTACCGACTAGCTTTACCTCCCCAGCTAGCCGAGGTACACAACGTATTTCATGTGTCTATGCTTCGCAAGTATCAGCCCGATCCATCTCACATTCTAGCTTATGAGCCGTTGGAGTTAAGAAAGGATTTGAGTTACGAAGAGAAACCGATTCAAAATCTTGACAGGAAGGATAAAGTTTTGAGATCTAAAGTCATTCCGCTCGTCAAAGTTTTATGGCAACACCACTCGATTGAGGAAGCGACGTGGGAATTGGAGAGCTTGATGCGGGAGAGATACCCGTACCTGTTTGACCTGGTTCGAAATTCAGAGGACCGAATTCTTTAAGGAGGGGACAAATGTAAGACCGTAATTTTAAAATTCAATTAAATAAAATTTATATGGATAATTAAGTAGTGATAAATTAAAATTCAAGAAATCTAACTAAGTCAAATTAAGTACCAAATAAATTTGATAAGGTAATAGGATAAATCTGAAATTCTTTTTCTTTTATATAAATATTTAAACATTATAAAATAAAGGTGGAATAAGAGATAAAACAGAAGAGTTTCAAAAAATATATATATTTCTTTTTCTGGTTTTCCCTCTACCTCCCCCTTTCACGTTTTTCCTCAAAAAAACCAAAATATTTCCTTTCTCTTCACCCTCTTCCTCACGCCACCATCACCTCACCTGGACTGAAAACCAGTAGCAGTCACCATCACCTCACCATTATGTTGTTAGAAATTAGTTAAACACACCTTTCTTACCTATCAAACCCCACAATCTCGTTTGGTACCTCCCCACACATCAAAACTCGTTGAAACAACAATGAAAACCTGCACAGCAGCTAGAACTGAGAGTTGTAAGTGTGAAATTAGAGCTTAGGAGAGTTGAATAGGTGGAGAGCTCCTCCAATTTTGTGGCCAATAGGTAGTACAGTAGCAAATCATCAAGAAATTCCAAAAAATTTTAAGAACAATTTGGGAAAAATTTCTAGGGAGTTCGGCTAGGGAAATTGGGGTAAGAACACTTTTAATTTCTGGAAATTGTAATGTATTTGCTGTTTGGTTAATGCATAGTTGTAATTGGTTTGTTTAAATTTCCAGGAATTTAACATGCATGAGGATTTGATTTTGTTAGCTAATGAAATTTAATTCTGAAAATTTAATTGTATAAATTATTGCAACCATGAATGAAATGTAACAATTGAAGAAGAAGAAAATTTCAGTAGGCATAATTGGGGTGTTCGGCCACATGTAGATTAATGCAGAAATTGTAAGTGAATAAGCTGTAATAAGGATACATAATTGAAGAATTAAACTATATGAGTGGGTACATTAAGTTGTGATATTCGACCATGTAGAAGTATGCAAGGAAATTGTTGAAATGGCAAGGTAAAATTAGCATATGTAATCTGAAATTTCAATGTACAATGTGAAATTGTATGGATTAAAATTCAGCAAGGAGAAATGGGAAAAATAGAACAATATAATTGGCTAAATAGAAATGTAAGAAAAGAAAATTCTGCATGTGATGAATTTAGTTAAATTGATTTTGCTGAATTGAGATAATGCATTTGTAGATGTTTATAATTAAAAATTTGAAGAGAAAAACTTGAATTGGATAGGGATAGGCTCGGTTGCAATAGAGAATTAAAACTAGAATTTATATAATGCATGTAAGTAAGGAGTAAGTTAAATCTAGAATTTTCATGATGCCATGATCAATTGAAATGCAGAAAATATAAATCCTTGGCTGAAAATTATAAGACATGGTTGGTTAATAAATTAGTTTCGATTAATAGAACGTTGGTAAATTTGATGATTGAAATTGCATAAATTAAATAAAAATATAAGTGAGGAATATTATGTAAAAATAGTTATTGCGTGAATTTAGTATGAAATTAAGACAAGCTTAAGGTATTTGGCCACTTTTATTTAGATGGAAAATAATTAACAAGTAGAATGGTGGAAATTATGGCCATGAGAGCATGATTGGAAATGAATAAGCATAAGGCCTAAAACCGATAAACTGCGTTAATAGTAGTTAGTCTAGAATGGTTTTTTTTGCGAATGTGAGTGTGCTAAAATTTAATTCGTTAATGTGCGAATGGTAAATGACGTATACCTTAAATGATATTTCGCAGTAAGCACGTCAGAAGGCTCCAAGGAAGCTTAGACGAATATATGCATGTCTAAGGCGGTAGGCGAAAAAGGGTAAATCGGGCGCATAGCTTGTGCGGTAAGGGGTTTTATATAGCTGACGTTAGTAAAATGCTTAGGATAGGCTAGATTTCATAATTTTAAAGTAGGATTATAGGGTAGTCGATTTAATAGAGTCGCCTAGATTAAAATCCCCTTATCTATTGTTTTTATTAAAATGTCTTGATTTAAATTCTGTCATAGCCTGGAGTTATTGATTTATGAGCTAATATTTTTACATGATAGTAGCATGTGCGTGTGATCCATTACAATATTTTTTGTAACTCCATGATGACTACTGATTTTGAAGATGTTGCATGGGCACTATTTGTAACTGTATTTTTGAAGTAAGCATGAGTTCGCACGATTTATAGACATGCTGATTTTTATACAATTGATAAATGTTTTATTTTCGATTGGTGGTTTTCCCCAATTTTTGATATAATGATTTGGGATGAATTGTTGGATTTTTAAAGTGTACCCATCGAGGAATTTTTGAGTCTGTTGGCAACCCGGTTTATGCATGTGTGACAGTCATGTCCATGAGAGCCATCTCTAACACCCACTAGGAGGTTCTGTGTGATTTCCCTACGGTGCCAAGTGCTTCACGGGGATGCCTTTGTGGCATCGAGTTGTTATCGTGAGAGCCATCTGTAGCACCCGGTAGGAGGTTCTGTGTGATTACCCTATGGTGCCAAGTGCTTCACAGGGATGCCTTCGTAGCATCGAGTATTTTATTGCTACCTAATACTGTGAGACCCTGAGCCCATCTACAATACCCTAGTCCGGAACCTGCTCAGTTAGGATAGGGCGGTAGTCACTATGGCTATAGGTGTATTTATTTTGCATTGATATTGGTGAGGTTATTGAATATTGGATCCATGACTGGTTTGGGTTATTGCCACTTACTCGTATTATTGTATCGAATGCTTTAAGTATGCCCATGCATGTATTTAAATAAATTGCCCTTTGACTATGGTCTCGATTTTGTGGACTTATAATTACTCTTTGAAAAATCTGATTTTGACTAATGATACATTGATTTTCAAATATGTAACCTTGTTTAAACCGAAGCATGCTCAGTATTGTTTATTCGATATATGCAAGATGTTTTACGTAATTATCTCGGTTTACCATTGCATAGTGTGTTGCATGGTGTTTTGCTAGCTTCGGTTATGTAGGCTTCTTACTGAGCGTGTGGTTGCTCACCCCTCTCTTTTCAACATTTTTCTGATTAGTATTTCGGGGCGAGCGTCACGCTCTAGCTGTCTCCTTTAGCCTAGTGAGCTGATTTTGGTATTTTTGAGGTATTATGCGACAGACGGTATATATTTATATATATGCATTTTATTTCAGATATGTACGCACAGTTGTATTTATGAGATGTACTAGTTGAAAGATGTTTAAGCATGACTATTAAGTATTACTTTAGGTTTCTTCTTTTCGGTATAAAATGGATGAACGACAGGGCATGCTATATGACATTAACTATTATGTCGGATTAGGGGATTATATGATGTATGATTGAAACCCAGGGTTAATATATTTGATGTTGAGAACTTGTGATAAATATGTTGTACTGAGTATGAAGGACTAAATTATATATTGTAGTCATGCTGCCTAAATAGAAAAATAAATCGAAATCTTTAATATTATAAGTTAAGATTAAAAATTTATCACGCATAAAAATATAATAAAGAGTAGAATGATACCTACATCGAGCACAAGTGACAAGTAAAACGATCCGCGTAGAAATATTTAAGTTACATTTAAATATGATTCCGCTTAACATTGTGCGACTAGTTCGAGGTTAGGTCACGGGGCGTGACATGGGTGATATGATATCCTATCCTATGTCTCATGTATATTGATTTGCTAAGTGTAAAGCATTTTCTAAAAGTATGCTGTGTGATTTTGTGTGATTTTGAAATGAGTAAGCTGCTGTGTGATTTGAAAAGAATATGCATATACCCACCTAGCAGATTAATGGTTTTGCATGGATGGAAGATGTTTTAAAAAAAAAATGCATATGTTTTATAAGGAAATAAATATGTATTTTAAGTATTGTAGATAGTGTAGTTATCTACCTGCTTTCCTATTTTTCTTACTGAGCGTGTTAGCTCACCCCCTTATTTCTTCCTCCACAGATTCTGCGCAGTAATGAGTTTACTGCAGTTGTTTCTGCTACCGTGATCTCCAGTTCTCCAGCAATACAGAGGTATACACTTATGAGAAAATTTTGTATCCTGTAAATTAGTACACAGTAAAGCTATCTTTTGTACAAAAGGGATGTATATAATAGAAACTGATGTAAACGTTTCCGCATATATATAAAAGTACAGTTTTTATTTCTTTAAATGAACTTAAATTATAAAATGGATGAGATATGGATATGGATGTTGACTCACAGCCCAACTGTTAGTAGTAAGGTAAGTCACGAGAAGAGGGTCGTGACACACGTTGCATGCAGTATGCTCCGCAAGAGGTCTCTCGCCATGTGTGGGAGACCCTATTGAACGTGAGGTCTCACGCATGCAAGAGACCCTCCTGCACGTGGGCTCTCGCTATGTGCATGAGAGTCTTACTGTGTGACAGGGTACTTTGCCACACCATGCGGAAGTCACTCTTGTTGAAAGAGACAAGCCATAGAGACGAGGGAGGACTCTCTCACAGACTTACCTATCGTACACTGGTGCGAGTAGGGTTCAGATGCATTAGGACCTCTATTTTGGCGATATCTTCTAAAGATTCACAGTAGAAGTTTGACCAAGTAAGACCCACAAATATAGCTTAAAGTATGTAATTGACCCATAATGTAAACAGTAATTATACACTAAAGAACTCTTATGAATCGGTGATAGGTATCCTCTTTACTCAATTAATCACTACTTTGTTTATAGAAACTTTGTCAAGATCCTATCTAACTTAAGTATTGCGCGTGCAAGGAAACACCCCTACATCTCTTTGATCATTTCTTTTCTTGCATAATTCTTGGAAACAAACTAGCACAAAGATCAAGATTCCTATGAAATCAAATTCTTATTGTTTTACCAAGTAACAACAATTAGCGCGGTCTATGAGAACCTAATCTAAAAGTCTACTTTTTAAAAAGATGGTAAGAATGCTATCTGGAGTAGCGGGAAACAACAAGGAGAAGGCTATGTTAGCTCTCCAAATCGTCAGTCTTAAGAGGAAACTCAAGCAAGAGGGGGCAAGTCTATGACTATAGTTCCTTTAGCATAATTTAAAGCTTTAAAATGGTAAAATGAGGAGACAACGTAAGCATTTCGGGTGATAGTGAACCTCTTCAAAGGTGTTTTCTCGTAGTTGAGTATGCCCTCAGCGATTCAAGGTCTAGTTAGAGAAGACAACGTAGGTCGACAGATCTCAGAGACGGTCGGTCAGGGACTGCAGACCTCAGATACGATAGTCTTAGGGGGACAGACCCCAAAAAGGAGGGAGACCTTAAAGGTAGCAAGCTTAGGACAACAAACTAGGGAGCGATAGTAGATCCTAAAGGTGGCAGACCAATACCTCTATGCGGCAAGACAGGAACACTAAAGTGCCCCTAGACGGTAGGCTGACGTATGGCAAACTAGGGTGCAGCAGGTATTGGAATGTCAGACCCAATGGTAAAAGTGAAAGAGATCAACATACTAGGGTTCGTGGGAGGCCAGTACCTACCTCTCGAGATAGAGGAAATGAAGTCATTAATTGTGATTAAGTGGACTCCTCCAATATTGAAAGAATGAGAAATCAATCTGTTTTCACGACCTTAGAAGCAGTTGACATGAAGATAGTAAAAAGGATTTTAGAGGAAAAAAGGTTGGTATCAGCATAAGAGAGCAAAAAAGAGGTGGCTACCATTCGATGCTATAATAATGGGGAAGCCTCTGCCTCCTAAGTTCAAGGTGCCTTAAATGATTGCATATTCAAGAAAGATAGACCGGTATGATCACATTAGAACAATGGAGCTTTGATGCTCTTCTATGGATTGGAGGATGAGATTATGTGTAAAGCTTTCTCTCTTACTTTAATAGGTCATGCGATGAAAGGGTCCATTTCTTCGTTTGACCAGTTGAGGAATGAATTTCTGAAGGCTTTTATTATCAATAGTCAGAGGAAGAAAGAAGCCACATATCTGCTCATCCTCAAGCAAGGAAATAAATAGTCATTAAGAGGTTATGTGGATCGATTCCAAAACGTCACCCTTGAAGTTCATGACCTATAGATTGGTGTCATTGTAGCTATGACATTACAGGGCACTAAGTTTGAGACATTCTTGGAGTCACTAATGCTAGGTAAATTAACAATGATCTTGGATTTATTATCTAGAGCTAATAAGTATATCACTCAAGAGGAGGTGATAAAAATAGTTCAGCTTCGTGAATCCAAAGAAGGAAAGAAACGAGAAAAGGACTTTGACAACAAGACAATAGCCAAATCTGACAAGTTAAGCCAGGCACCTAAGTTGAGATATAATAATTACACTAACCTTACTAAACTTCAAGTCTTAATCTTAGCCATAATAAATAGGATCGGATTGCTCCAATTCCCAAAGAAAGTATAGGGGAATTCAAGAAAAGACTTGGAGTCTTATTGCAGTTTCTACTCCATGTATGGTCACACAATTGAAAAATATAGAAAGCTTTTGAATCAGCTCGAGAAGTTGGCCTAGGAGGGTAAGCTGGACTGATATGTATGGAAGAGTGAGATAGTAGACAAGATAAGCTTGACGACAATAGAGAAGGTATAGGAAGAAACGAAATGAAGGGAAATGATGATAAGAGAGCTGGTCAGAGGGATCAACGAATTGATAATAAGCCAATAGGCACCCTATCAACGTCATTTCTAGAGGAGACTCGATGGTTGGTAGCTCATCATCATCAAGAAAGGCTTATGCTCGACAAGTCTATCAAGTCCACTTGAGGATAGAAGAAAGTAAGGAGTAAAAGTTTATTATTCTTACTTTGATGATAGAGGGGATATCATTACTTCCCATAATGACCGATGATGCTATCAACGATTATGGCCAAACACCCCATCAATCGAATTCTAATAGATAATGGAAGTTTAGTGAATCTTAACTACTGGAATTATTTTGAGAATATGAACATCACTGAGGATAGGCTGAAACTTGTGACGACAACCCTATACAATTTCACAGGATAGAAGATAAAGGTAGCAGAAGTTGTTCAACTGCCAATTACTTTGGAAAGAGTTCTAAGAGTGTGACTCGACAAGTGTTATTTATCGTGTGAAGTCAAATTCAGTGGCTTACAATATGATTTGGGATAGCATTTGCTGAACGATATGAAGGCTATGATCTTTTCATGTTACTTAATAATGAAGTTCTCAATTGTAACGACCCAAATTACACACATTTTGGTTAGACTACAAGTCGATATTAGGTCAGAACAATGTTCACTCTGATTAATTTTTTTCTTAAATTTAAACAAAATATATTCACATTCCCCATACACATCTCGTTTGCATTACTGTACTTATAAAAAATTTTAGATACAAAAGAATTTCTTACTACTGAGTATACCTTCAACGCAAAAAAAATACTCCGCGGAGCCATAGCTGTGCGACGTGCCTTACTAACGGAAGCGTCCAAATTACTGATGGGACTCTGTGGAGTAAAGTAGGAAGCGAGCTTAACATGCTCAGTAAGAAACTTATGTAAGCAGTAGACAACCATACTATCTACATGCTTATAATGTATGTCATGATCAGTTATAAAACACTATAAAACACTTGCATATAAATCAAGTCATTAATACTGAAAACGATTCACAATCGATGCACTTTCTTGGAAAAACACTTTCAATCACACTCCATTTTCGGTAATATGCTTTATCATCTGAAAAACATATGCATTCAATATAATCAGTATGATGAAACCATATAATGTTCAATCAATACAATAAAACACTTGAATTCGTTTCTTTAAAACGATTCATTCAATCAGTAAAATAGTTCAGTTCACTTTTCTTTCTATCCATAAACAATTCAGTTCATTGAGACTAGGCTGGGATTCAATCAATAACAGTAGGATTCAGTCAATAACAGTACAGTCGACATATGGCCATAGTCAGTGACCTCGCGCCTCATGGGCCAGGTGTGCGTGAGTGTCATATGCCTCAAGGGGGATGGGTCAATCCAGCCTGTCGGCCAATCAATACAATACAGTTCAGTTCAGTAGTTCGAAGACTCAATACACGATGCAACGTACTCCAAGTGCGTCCACACGGTACAGCGTGCTCCGTGGACCCCGATACAGTATAATATGACTGAGGGTACCGAGTAGTCTCAAGGATTTACCCCTCAGCATCAATATCAACCAACACCTTAGTCTCAAAATCCAGTACGAGCAGGTCAGTGCAAGATTACAGATTAATACACGATGGTCCCAGCACGATTTTTCTCATAAATCATATAAAAATCTAGTGCGAGCAATTCAGTGTGACACACAGTCTACACAAGGGCTCTAGCACTGTTTCGTATCGAAAACCGGATAGGTGGTTCAATTCTTTCAAAAATGATATAAAAACCAGTATTCAGTATAAAAACAGTGTATAAACGATACGTGAGTGGAGACTTCTCGGGAGGTCACCCATCATTGAATTTATTTCACTCAAGCACCCTTAACTTCGTAAAACGTGTTATTTCATGCAAACTATAAAAACAATAGCCAACCTATCCATATACCGTTGAAAACAGTATTTCAACGATGAAAACATTGAAACATGCAATTTATGCAATTATGAATTTTTTAACACTTTTCAGTCAAATTCAGTCTATACGTAGGGGTAATATCGAGTTTTTTTATCTCTACGGTATCTATTTAGCTACTCGAAATCATAAAATACGTACAGTTATCACTAAAACTTGCATAAATACCTTACCTCAATGTCTGTCTGTAGTCCTCGATTGTCTCGACATAGCGAGTTGGCGATTCCAAGTCCACTCGGGTTATTTCCTTCGAAATTTCGTACTAATATTTTCAACAATATTTTCGAACAGTATATTCCTCATTTTCCCAAATATCCTTATGCATTCTGCTCTAACTTTAATTCCATTATATATATATACTTATATATAAACATTTCCCTTTTTTTTCTGTTTTACTGTTCACCCAATTTTTTTTTTAATTTCCTTCCTTCTTTCCGGCCAATTCGTCTTTCTTCCTCGTTTCTTCTCTGCTTAACTCGAGCTCACTAATCATCACTCTATTTTTCTTTTCTTCATTTCTTTCTTGATTCTACCACTCTTCCTCGTTCACGGTCCGGCCACCACCATCGTCGTCTTGCCTTCGAGCCTCTCGCCACTGTCCAGTCAAGGTGTTCGGACTTTCAGAAGGATCAAGAAAGATCCATGTTTCCAGCTACTACTTCGGTTCAGCCCTTCACCATGGCTTTCCTTCACCTTCTCCCTGTTTTTGCCATTGTCTTCCTCATGTTTCCTTCAGTATCGTTTCTGCATTTTCTTTTTAGTTTTCTTTCTTTCTCTCCTCGACCTGAAAGCTTCCTGGATTGACAATGGTGGCTTGACAAAGTCTTGTTCTTTCTCTCCAACTGGCCACCACCATAGCTCACTCTTCCGTCTACTCGATCTCTCCCTCTCGCTTTCTCTCTCGCTTGTCCAGTTACATAAGAAAGGAGGGTCTCACCCCGGATACTGCACTGTCCAAAATGGCTGAGCTCCTCTGTTTTTTTTTAGCTCACCAAAATCCAAATAACCTTTCCCTTTAGTTTTCAGACTAACCCTCAGCCTTTTTCTCCCTCTTTTTACGGTTCTATATTTGTCACTTACAATTCCTTTTGTTTGTCTATTCCAACTTCATTAACATGTTTCTACAATCAGTGCACGCCATTTATCCAGCCAGCAACCTCATGTTCTTGCTGCTGCAATTTTTAGCAGTAGTCACGTGAATTTGATAGGTCATCCCACGTCTCTTCTATTCTTCATTCCCTTTGTTTCTAAGCCATCACCCCCTGGTCAACTACCAACTTCTCCAATTATTATTTTCACCAAACTGTTTCAAGCCTTCCAGCAGGCAGCACACCTGCTCTCTTCCCCGTTCTTTTCACTGCTGCTGCTTCAGTAGTTCTTACATATATATGTTTATAAAAACTTTTTTCCATTGCCATTTTCCTCGTTTCACATTTCCTGCCTTAAATCAGACGTTGTTACTGTTTCCAATACTATATACTTATATACATTTCATCCTTCCATTCGTTCTAGGTAACAGGGCATCCAATATCCTTACTCCCAAGTCCTGTCTTTCGATTTTTAACTACCTACTCTTCCTCTATTTTCTTTTGGTTAAATCTATCCTCATCACTACCACCTTCACGTTTTCCTTTCTTGCTTTCTTTTTATATTGGTTCGTGCCTTTCTTTCAATCTTTGTCAGCCCCCTCTTTTTTTTGTGCTTCGGTCTTCTACTTTGCCCCACTTCCTCTGTTGTAGTGCAAACCTATATAATCTATACCATCGGTGTTATATATATATATTTTTGTGTGTGTGTGTATGTATTTCAATACTTCATCTTTCTTCCTGCTCTCTTATTCTTTCTTTTCTTCTTTCGGCCGGTTGATCCCTCACTACCGTGCCTAGGCAGAGATAGGCACCACATTGTTGTAGCTGCCGAACAACTATCCTTATACGTTTCTCACAGCTGCTATCCCTCTTTTCTTTTTGGTTTGTTCAGACTCTAACAGCTGTTCTACATTTTTTTTCTCCATTTTTTCGTATTATTTAAATACTACTTCCATGTATATGTTTAGACTGTAGGACAACTCCTGCCATCCCTTATTAACTGTTATGTAAATTTACAGCAGTATTTAATGCAGCCTACGATCACATGCTTGTTTCTTTTCTTTCACTTCCTTTTGTACTCTCAGTTCAGTTTGTTCCCTTGCATTTCCTCTACAGACTGCCACCTTCTCCTGTCTAACCTTTTTCCAATTCATTTTACACTAACCAACAAATGTATTTACGTAATAACATTTTATAGTTTTTCTCCACCATGTGTTCCCTTCAGCAATTTCCTTGCACTTTGACTTTCCCAATATCAATTTCCCTTTTCCTGTACCGAACAACTCATCACTTCTTCCATCGCGCCCCCCTGCTTCCTATTGCTTCAGTTGCACGTTTCATTTCCACTCCATCGTCTACTGCCTGCTCCAATCTTTCTCCCAGCTCAATTCTCCTCTGCCCCATGTTTTAAACTATGGCAGACCAGGTCCCTCACTCATCAGTTTCTTTATTTGTTATCTAGTCATGTACCGACTTCAATTTACCCTTACAACACTTTCACTAATATATATATATAGAGAGACAGAGAGATATCCTCATATATGTATATATATATATATATATATATATATATATGTATGTGTTACTAAATGGAACCCTCGGCCATGCAGCTGTATATGTATATTTATACATATACATATGTATATACATATATATATATAGACACACACACACACACACATATATATATATATATAAATGCATAAACCCATATTTATTTATTCTTTGGGATAATGTATTTTAATGAACTCTTCCAAGTCCCACAATGGAAAAATACAATTTAATTTAAATCTTTGACTATGAAATCGCATCTTTAATTCTGATGACTACATTGTTATTCGTGGATAAATCCAAGTATATGAAATTTATGATGTTTACATTCTCCTCACCTTAGGAAATTTAGTCCTCAAATTTAAAAGTACGTCAATCCTAAAATAATTATAGGTACTTCTCTCGCATTAAACTTTCTAATTCCCAATCGGTGAACAACATTTTTTACCATACTACGCCTCATACGGTATCATTCTGATACTTGGGTGGTAACCGATATTATATATGTATTCTGCTAACGACAACAGGTCCTTCCAGGAGCTTTTAAATCCTTGGGCGCATGCTTTCGAATCCATATAGGCGTGGGTAATAATCTCATAAGCTTTTTGTGCTCTACCTTAACCTGCTGACCTATGAGACATTTAATCTCAATTTCAATTATTTCTCTTATCATACTTGATTGCCAATATACTTTTAGGAGATTTGATAAGTCTTTACCATTCTCCGGATTGCGAAGTATATCTCTATAAAGGAGCCTCTGACAATATCAATTCCTTTACTATCGATCATTGGGTACATAATTCTATTTTAAATCTCAATAAATTATCAGTACCAATACTCAAGTTAGTTGCAGCACTCATCTTGGTCCGATTAGCTACATCAATAAAGTACTTATCAATATACTAAGCCTACTCGATTCGATCAATCAAGTCCAGTTTTCCATTCTCAGGCTCGCTACCATGAAATAAATGTCAGTATCAGAAAGGAACCACATCCAGTTGAGGTTCACTAAATATTTCAATAACTCATATCCTTGACAAATATACATAATGTCATCCTGAAATCACTTCTGCTCAAAGCACTAAACCGAGTCATTCCCTTTTTCTTGTATTAGACGGCCTTTGTGAAATCTAATATTTAAACCTTCTTGGTTCGTAGAATTTCATAATTCTTCACCGCACAAGTAATGGTATCCTGACTTCAAACACGAATATTTTTCAACTCCAGTTTATGGGTTAAGGATCAGGGTACTTCTAGATGCTATCAAGTCTCTCAGGCAGGGAGGTATTTTGAAATATCTTTATTAGCCATTAGACCTAACCACATAACTGGTTGTGAATATAAGGGTTCAAGGTTCAGTCTCAATAGAAAGTAGGATATCAAAACTTATTGCAATTTCACATTTATCCTTTAGTCACAACTCATTCGTTTTCGCTTACAAACACTTGATCTGAATCATTTCACATACCAAAGATATTCTTACCTTGCATACACCTCTTATCTCAATATAACTTGCATTCGAAATTTATCACACTTCAACACTTGTCTCATTTCGTTTATCAATTATAACAAAACTCTTCTTTCCTTATTCAAATTAAGTCTCGCATCCAAAACATCAGCATAAGCAATTTACAACCCTTAGACTTGATATGTAATTCATATTCCAAAGTCTCTTTATACCCCAAACTCTAAGTCATCTTAACAGTTTTAGGTCTTTTCCTCTGATCTATAATCTCTATTTTAGAAGGATTCAATTGACTAGCATTTTTTATACAAAGCGACCCAGAAGACTCTTGAACTCCTTACTCAAATTAACGCCAGTACAGTCCAAAGTGGATCACCTGGTCCGATAATCTCCTTTCATGTTGTCCTTATAATTACTTTTTCAGCATATTTAATTCAATCAAAGCCACTGAGTATAGTGGTTGAAATATCAGTTCGGTACCAAGTACTAAATCAATTTCAAACTTCATCTTTCTATCAAGTGGTAACTTTGGTAGATCATCCGAATATGTGTAGGGAAAACTCCCTGTCTACAGGAATGCTTCTTTATTCCAAACACGCCCTATCTTTATCAATCATATAAGCAGTGTGACCTTTACTTATACTTTTAGTTCTGTAATTCATCTTTTCAATCACAGTGACTTAACTCTATCACTCTCACTGCTTCATTAGTATATCTCTCTTCTATCACTTTCTTTACCTTTTTATTTCTTAGTAACCTCAAAAGTATATATCTCATGTTATCACAGTTGCGCCTTGCGCATTGCTTTCTCAAAATAACATCCAATGGAGCTAATTAAGCTTGATTAAAGATCTTAGTACCTCCTACGAGTTTCCTGGACTTCCTCCATTTCACATCTCTACTTATTTGGATTATACTCCTTCCAATTCTATTTAATTTCGTATTCCTTCGTGGACTTGTCTCCTTATGTCCAATTCACTCATTTCATCTATAATTGCCACTTTATTTCATCCAGAATGTGTCGCCACCTAAGGGCCTTCAGAAACATATCCCGTGTAATTCTTTTATGTCAACTCTTGGATTAAATTGGGGAACTTCCCTCCGAATTTGACTTTCCATTTCGATACTGATGCTACAAAAGTTACTCTCTTTATAGTAGCGCATTCTTAAAATTTGTGTAGCTTCTCCAATTCTTTAACACAAAAGTTGCAAAAGCAACTTTCTCGGTAGAGTTACTTCTAAAATCAGCAAGCTTTTCTATCTTATTTATCTAACCCTCTGAATCACTGAATTCTTAACCTTATTGAAAATCGGAGGCTTAAACTCCTGAAATTGCCTCCAGTCTATTAAGTTCACAGTCATTCTCTAAGAATCCAAGCAAGTTTTCAAATTTAATTTTTTCAGTTTTCCATTACAACGGATTCTTAACTCCAGTATATAATAATGCAATGCAATATTCTCAGAAATTGTCTCAGTCTTGCTCTCAGCCACACCTCAATTGTTATCATTATCACGGGGACACTATCAATTGACCCGACAATATCATCATTATTTCCTTATCCCGCTAAAATCTTACGAAGCAGACTTAAAAAACTTTTAGTTAACTATGAGGTGTACATTTAAATAGGGGCTCACTAAATCTCTCAGGCCTATATTTACGGTCACGAGAAACGGTTAATTTTCATCGCTAATATGGCTGTAATACCAATCAATCATATCTATCAATTTCCCTTCATTTAATGACGTAATTTTCAATAAAACACAGCCAGGTATATCCATTTGTATAATGTACAATAATGCCGAGAGTGTGAACTTTTTAGGTCTTTTTCACTTTTAATATCGACTCGTATCAGGCTAACCTTGCTCTAATACCACTTCTGTAACGACCCGAATTATACACATTTCGGTTGGGCTACAAGTCGATATTAAGTAAGAATAGTGTTCAATCTGATTAATTTTTTTCTTAAATTTAAACAAAATATGTTCGCATTCCCCATACACATCTCGTTTGCATTACTGTACTTATAAAAAATTTTATATACAAAAAAATTTCTTACAACTGGGTATACCTTCGACGCAAAAAAGTACTCTGCAGAGCCATAGCTATGCGACGTGCCTTACTAACGGAAGCACCCAAATTACTGATGGGACTATGTGGAGAAAAATAGGGAGTGAGCTTAACGCGCTCAGTAAGAAACTTATGTAAGCAGTTTACAACCATACTATCTACATGCTTATAATGTATGCCATGATCAGTTATAAAATACTGTAAAACACTTGCATATAAATCAATTCATTAATACTGAAAACGATTCACAATCGATGCACTTTCTTGGAAAAACACTTTCAATCACACTCCATTTCCAGTAATATGCTTTATCATATGAAAAATATATGCATTCAATATAGTCGGTACGATGAAACCATATATTGTTCAATCAATGCAGTAAAACACTTGAATTCGTTTCTTTAAAACGATTCATTCAATCAATAAAATAGTTCAGTTCACTTTTCTTTCTATAAATAATTCAATTCGCCAAGACTAGGTTGGGATTCAATCAATAACAGTAGGATTCAATCAATAACAGTATAGTCGACATATGGCCATAGTCAGTGACCCCGCGCCTCACTGGCCAGGTGTGCGCGAGTGTCATACGCCTTAGGGGGGATCAATACAGTACAGTTCAATAGTCCGAAGACTCAATACACGGAGCAACATACTCCATGTGCGTCTACACGGTACAACATGCTCCTACGACCCCGATACGGTACAATATGACTGAGGGTACCGAGTAGTCTCAAGGATTTAGCCCCCGCATCAATATCAACCAGCACCTTAGTCTCAAAATCCAGTGCGAGTAGGTTAGTGCAAGATCACATAATAATACACGACGGCTCCAGCATAATTTTTCTCATAAATCATATAAAAATTCAATGCAAGCAATTCAGTGTGACACACTGTCTACACGATGGCTCTAGCACTGCTTCATATCGAAAATCGAATAGGTGGTTCAATTCTTTCAAAAATGATATAAAAATCAGTATTCAATACAAAAACAGTGTATAAACAATACGTGAGTGGAGACTTCTCGGGAGGTCACCCTTCATGGAATTTCTTCCACTCAAGCACCCTTAACTTCATAAAATGTGTTATTTCATGCAGACCGTAAAAAAATAGCCAACATATCCATATACCGTTGGAAACAGTATTTCAAAGATGAAAACACTGAAACATGCAATTTATACAATTATGAATTTTTCAACACTTTTCAGTCAAATTCAGTCTATACGTAGGGGTAATATCGGGTTTTCTATCTATAGGTATCTATTTAGCTACTCGAAATCATAAAATACGTACAATTATATCTAAAACTTGCATAAATTTCTTACTTCAATGTCTGTCTGTAGTCCTCGATTGTCTCGATGTAGAGAGTTGGCGAGTCCGAGTCCACTTGGGTTATTTCCTACGAAATTTTATACCAATATTTTTAACAATATTTCTGAACAGTCTATTCCTCAATTTCCCAAATTTCCTTATGCATTTTGCTCTAACTTTAGTTCCATTATATATGTATATATATATATAAAAATATATATATATATATATACTTATATATAAACATTTCCTTTTTTTGTTTACTATTCACCCAATTTTTTTTTGAATTTCCTACCTTCTTTCCCGTCATTTCTTCTTTCTTTCTCGTTTCTTCTCTGCTTAACTCGAGCTCACTGATCATCACTCTATTTTTCTTTTCTTCATTTCTTTCCTGGTTATGCCACTCTTCCTCGTTCACGGTCCGACCACCACCATCGTCATCTTGCCTTTGAGCCTCTCGCCACTGTCTAGTCAAGGTATCTGGACTTCCAGAAGGACCGAGAGGGATCCCTATTTCCAGCTACTACTTCGGTTCAGTCCTTCACCATGGCTTTCCTTCACTTTCTCCCTGTTTTGGCCACTGTCTTCCTCATGTTTCCTTCAGTATCGTTTCTGCATTTCCTTTTTAGTTTTTTTTTCTTTCTCTCATCGACCCGAAAACTTCCTGGATTGACAATGGTGGTTGGACAAAGTCTTGTTCCTTCTCTCCAACTGGCCACCACCATAGCTCACTCTTTCATCTACTCGATCTCTCTCTCTCGCTTGTCCAGTTTCAAAAAAAAGGAGGGTCTCGCCCCGGATATTGCTCTGTCCAAAATGGTTGAGCTTCTTTGTTTTTTTTTAGCTCACCAAAATCCAAACATTCTTTCCCTTCAGTTTTCAGACTAACTCTCAGCTATCTTCTCCCTCTTTTTTCGGTTCTATATTTGTCACTTACAATTCCTTGTGTTTGTCTATTCTAACTTCATCAACTTGTTTCTACAATCAGTGCACCCTATTTATCCAGCCAGCAACCTCATGTTCTTGTTGTTGCAATTTTTAGCAGTAGTCACGTGAATTTTCCAGGTCGTCCCACGTCTCTTCTATTCTTCATTCCCTTTGTTTCTAAGCCATCACCTCCCGGTCAACTACCAACTTCTCCAATTATTATTTTCACTAAACCGTTTCAAGCCTTCCAGCAGGCAGCACACCTGCTCTCTTCCCCGTTCTTTTCACTACTGCTGCTTCAGTAGTTCTTACATACATATATATTTATATATATGTTTATATAAACTTTTTTCCATTGCCATTTTCCTCGTTTCACGTTTCCTGCCTTAAATCAGACGTTGTTGTTGTTGTTGTTTCGAATACTATATACTTATATACATTTCATCCCTTCATTCGTTCTAGGCCGCAGGGCATCCAATATCCTTAGTCCCAAGTCTTGTCTTTCAATTTTTAACTACATACTCTTCCTCTATTTTCTTTTGGTTAAATATGTCCTATTCACTGCCACCTTCACGTTTTCCTTTCTTGCTTTCTTTTTATATTGGTCTGTGCCTTTCTTTCAATCTTTGTCAGCCCCCTCTTTTTTTTGTGCTTCGGTCTTCTACTCTGCCCCACTTCCTCTGTTGTAGTGTAGACCTATATAATCTATACCACCTGTGTTATTTATATATATATATATATATGTATATGTATATTTCAATACTTCATCTTTCTCCATGCTCTCTTACTCTTTCTTTTCTTCTTTCGGTCGGTTTATCCCTCATTACCGTGCCTAGGCAGAGATAGGCACCACGTTGTTGTAGCTATCAAACAACTATCCTTATACGTTTCTCACAGCTGCTATCCCTCTTTTCTTTTTGGTTTGTTCAAACTCTAACAACTGTTCTACATTTTTTTCTCCCATTTTTCCTTATTATTTAAATACTACTTCCATGCATATGTTCAAACTGTAGGACAATGCCTGCCATCCCTCATTAACTGTTATGCAAATTTACAGCAGTATCTAATGCAGCCTACGGTCACATGCTTGTTTCTTTTCCTTCACTTCCTTTTGTACTCTCAGTTCAGTCTGTTCCCTTGTATTTCCTCTGCAAACCGCCACCTTCTCCTATCTAACCTTTTTCCAATTCATTTTACACTATCCAACGCATGTATTTACATAATAACATTTTATAGTTTTTCTCCACCACGTGTTCCCTTCAGCAATTTCTTTGCACTCTAACTTTCCCAGTATCAATTTCCCTTTTCCTGTACCGAACAACTCATCACTTCTTCCATTGCGCCCCCTGCTTCCTACTGCTTCAGTTGCACATTTCATTTCCACTCCATCATCTACTGCATGCTCTAATCTTCTCTCAGCTCAATTCTCCTCTGCCCCATGTTTTAAACTATGGCAGACCAGGTCCCTCACTCATCAGTTTCTCTCTCTGTTATCTGGTCATGTATCGACTTCAATTTCCCCTTAGAACACTTTCACCAATATATATATATATATATATATATATATAGAGAGAGAGAGAGAGAGAGATATCCTCATATATATATATATATATATATATATATATGTATATGTTACTAAATGGAGCCCTCGACCATGCAGCTGTATGTGTATATTTATACATATACATATGTATATACATAGATATATATATATATATGGACACACACATATATATAAATGCATATACCCATATTTATTTATTCTTAGGGATAAGGTATTTTAATTAACTCTTCTGTGAGACCTGAGAATTTTGTACACATCTAATTATGTAATGTGAACATGAAGTGTAATTAATTGAGCTAAATGTGATGTACTAATGAAATTTCTAAGTGATGAATGAGTATTGAATGAGAAATAGTCAATGGAGTAAATTATGGCAATTATATGTGGAGATTTTGTGTCAAGTGTGCAACCATAGTGTGAAGCTATGAGGTCAGAACGATCTTAGAGAAGAGGGGATCGATTTGATAGGCCAAAGCGACAAGGAATGAAAAGTCTAGACGAGCAAATCGATCTCCAATGAAGGAAGATCGATCTTCTTGTTATTTTGCCTTAAAGGGAACGATCTCCTATAGGAGCAGATCGATCTCCAAATGTTTATGTAAAAATCAGATCGATCTCCTCAAGATTATGAGATTGATCTTACCCCTGCGACAGATCGATTTGGTAGACATAAAAGTTACCTAAAGCGTTCCCAATTCAAAGGCAAATCGATCTCCTACCCTCTGCCTATATAAGGACCCCTGCATTTTTTTGCTGGAATTCATCCTTTTTTTCTCCAAAAAATGAAAACCCCCATTTTGGTCGAAATCCCTAGCTATCTCTCTCCTCCAAAACATTCATTTTTGTTCGAATCAGAGGTAGTGACAAGAAGGAAAGTTATTCCTCATCGTAAAGGGAACAACATACTTGAAAATTAAAGGACGATTTGAGCTGAGGCGTGAATTGAGCACTCCACAAGTTTTGGGTAAATTTTTAAGCTTTAATCCTTGATTTTGAAGTAGATTTCTGCGATTGTGGCTGTAGATGTGTGATGAGTTGGCTGAAAATGGTTAGGGTTGTTAGAATCATTGAGGTATTGAGAAATTATGAGAATGTGAGCAATTATGCTCGATGTTGAGCTTTGAGACAATGTAATGACGTGTTGATGATGTTTTTATATCGTTGGGACAGCCCGAGAGTTCCAGAGGGAATGCGAGCTAGTCCGTCGATCGGGGGAAAACGATTGCATTATACGAGGTGCAACGAGGTAAGGGAAAAACTCAAACTCATTTGTGCATGTGATATGTGATGATATTTGTAGCATGAAATGTTTTGAGAAACAAGCATGTTTTTACGAGCTATGATTGGTTTATTACACACGATTTTATAGTCGATTGGGGCCAAATTCTTATGAGTTGTAAACAAAATGTGAAATTATTTTACAAACTATTTGAGTTTAAAAGTGAAAAGGGATTTGGGCACTACGTTAAGGCGTACTGAGATTTGAGAAATGTATGCGTGGTTTTACAGGTTTGAGCTCAGTTTTGACATGTTTTGTGATGAGTACAAAAAGGTTTTCAGATGAGTCTTATGAGAGAAACCATTATGAGCTCTACGTGAAGGCAAAACGATTTTATATGATAATTATTGTTATTAAGACATAGGCGTGTCATGTGATAGCATATCTGGCCTTGCTTTGGTAGCATATAAGTTCGGGCCTTGCTCTGGTATCATGTAAGTCTGATATCCCTCTGCTTTGGTAGCGAGAAATGCCTCCATTCTGGTAACGTGAGATGACCCCCGCTCTGGTAGCGCTGGATGGCCTTGCTTTGGTAGCATGTAAGTTCGGGCCTTACTTTGGTAGCATGTAAGACCGATAGTGTGCATGAGGAGAGGCTTTGCTCTGGTAGCATGTAAGCCCGGGCCTTGTTCTGGTAACATCTAAGACCAATATACCATGTACACGATCATATTGTCTACGTTCCCTCTTTTGAGGATGCCTGATATGTGCACTCAGAGGAGATTATTTTGATGTGCCATGACGGATGTTTTTATCTAAGTTTTTATTGCCTAGTCTCCATTTGATACATGAGATTGTGGCCTTGCCACGTGCATTACTACTGAGGTGATTTTTATCACATTTTTACGAGAAAAGTCATTATCGCATCCAAATTTTCATATGCTTGTAACTATGGTTTTCATACTGAACCATTTACTCTCATGTTTCTGCATGATCTTAGAGAAATGAGATGATAATGATGTTTTAATGATTTCATGCTACATTTTCTATTGAGCTTATTGAGTTTCACCTACAATCAAAATGATTGTGCTGTGTAATTAAGGATTTTATTAATGAGTCACTTACCCCCTTACTAAGCGATTTAGAAGCCCACCCTATTTTTATATCCCCCCAGATTTCTTCAAGTGAAGAGAGTTTCATGCGACGTATAGAGTAATGGCTAGTGGAGGACTTGAGCTTCAGGCCGTATATTATATTTTGAGGTATACTTTAACATTTCATGTACCCAGAGTAAAGTTGTATTTACAGATACTTGATGAATAATGATGTATGGGATGTATTAGGATTAATTAACTCTGAATTAAGGAATGTATTTGCTATGATATATATATATATATATATATATAAATATTAGATGATGAGATCCTGAGGTGAAAGTTTTATAATGTATATATGATGATGCATGACACTGCACAGGAATGCACCTAGAATTGTGTATTGATGTAAATAAGTTTTAAATTTACCCTGATTTCTGCGATTTCGAGGCGTCACAGAGTTTATTTAGTATCAGAACCTAGGGTGTTTAGTACTATCAGTGTCGGTTAAGTGAAATAGGATACATCCCAAGTGTCTGTATAAGTCTCATCATGAACTGAAATTGAGGATTGAGATTTCAATCAAATTTGATGTGTAAGCGCAGGAACGTATTGAGGTTAAAAATCAGTGGACGACGAGGTCGTTCGAGGAAGCAGGCAGAGCCACATCCTCCACTTGCCCCACAACCGGAGAGTCCTAACTGTCGATTTAACCAGATTGAGCAAGATGTGCAACAGGGTTTTAAACAGATGGCAGCGTTATTCGCGCAACATTTTGGAGTTAATACCTCGGGTATTACTCCTACACCACCACAAGGATCTCCCGTGCCCCCAATACCGATGAACTCGGTACCTCTCACCACTCAGCCCGATGACAGAAGTATGATCCGATTGAGGGACTTTTTGAAAATGAATCCACCTGCATTCAAGGGGAGAAAGGATCCCGTAGAGACTAAGGAGTGGCTGACTGAGTTGAGAGTCATATTTGACTATTTGGGATGCACTGATGCTGAGAGGGTCAGTATGGGTGCTTATATGTTGAAGGGGAGAGCTCGAGATTGGTGGTTTACTACCCAGAGTATTCTGATGTCCCGCTAGGATGTGATTAGCTAGGAAGAGTTTCAAAAGGCCTTTAAAGCCCAATATGTACCACGAGCTACCCAGAGAAGGATGCAGGCTGAGTTTTCAAGTCTGGTATAGGGCGATATGTCTGTGGATGATTATGAGAGTCGATTTATCACTCTATTGAAATATGATCCAGAGACCTTTAAAGATGAAGAACTCCGCACCGAGAGATTTGTATATAGACTAAAGCCCATCATCAGAGATCGATTGATAGGGCTGTGTATTACTAAGTTTGGAGATGCTTTGAGACGAGCACAAGAGATTGAGAGGGGAATCGAAATGGTACAATCCCATAATGAGTTTAGAGCAGTGACTAGGGATAAGGGTAAGAGGCCAACTATTTCCCAGACAGATATTCGGAGAGGTTCCTTCAGAAGAGGAAGGATTGAGGTACAGAAGGGCAAATTGGAGAGACCTAGAGCTTATCCCATCATTAGGGAGACCCCTCGAGATGTTAGACCTGAGATAAGGGTTTGTAGAGACTGTGGCCGACCGCATGAGGGAAGTTGTACTGGGTTGATTCATGGATATTTTAGATGTGGAGACATGGGTCACAGAGTAAAAGATTGTCCTCAACCTCAGAGACCACATGCTCCGGAGCCTACCAAACAGCAGCCTCAGAGAGAGAATCCTCCGAGACGGGCCACTGTTGCAGAGAAAGGAAAGAAGCTCGTCACAGTGGAACGTGTGTTCACTCTGGATAAGGAAACAGAAGACGCTTCTGCAGAAACTATAAGAGGTACACTCTCTGTCTGTAATCATAAGGCTCATGTGTTAATTGACCCGAGGTCCACGCATTCGTTTATTTCTGAACATTTTGCATGTAAGTTGAATTTGAAGTTTAAACTTCTAGAGTATATCTTACATGTAAATACCCATATGCGTGAGTCCTAGAGAACGGATATGATCTGTAGAGGATGTGAAATAAAGGTGGGAGATAGGTAATGTTAGCAGATCTAATGATGTTAAATATACATGGGTTTGATGTAATTTTGGAAATGGATTGGCTGGCAACCAATCGAGTGAGTTTAGACTGCTACACTAAGATTTTAACTTTCTCTCTACCTGAACCTCACAGTGTACGTTTGAAATATTGAGGAAATAAATGTGTGAAATTTTTGTAAGCAATTTGAAATTTATGATGTTACCTTTTGAGAGTATTAAATTTGTTTTTAATGTAAAGGTCATGAAGCGCTCATCTCAAATAATAACCGGGAACATCCAAGGATTGAGGATATACCCGTGGTGTGTGAATTTTCGGATGTGTTCCCAGATGAGTTGCCTGGTTTACCACCAGAGAGAGAGCTAGAGTTTACCATTGATTTAGTACCAGATACTCAGTCTATCTCTAGACCTCCGTATAGAATGGCATTAGTGGAACTAGAGGAATTAAAGAAATAACTACAGGAGTTATTGAATCAGTGATTTATTAGACCCAGTATCTCACCGTGGGGAGCGCCAGTGTTATTTGTAAGGAAGAAGGATGGTAGTCTCAGATTATGCATAAACTACCGACTATTGAATAAAGCCATGGTGAAGAATAAATACTCATTGTCAAGGATCGACGATCTGCTTGATCAGCTGAGAGGGGCCTCAGTCTTCTCTAAGATTGATTTAAGATCTGGCTATCACCAATAGAGGATTAAGGAGGAAGATATTCTGAAGACGGCCTTCAGGATAAGGTATGACCATTATGAATTTCTAGTGATGCCCTTTGGATTGACGAACGCCCCTGCAGCCTTTATGAGGTGTTCAGAGACTATCTAGATAAGTTTGTGATAGTCTTTATTGATGATATCTTGGTGTACTCTCAGTCTAATGAGGAGCACGCACAGCAATTATGGTTAGTACTTCAGATACTCCGAGATAAGCAATTATATGGAAAGCTTAGTAAGTGTGAGCTTTGACTGGATCGGATAGTTTTTCTTGGTCATGTAGTTTCAACGGAAGGAGTACCAGTTGATCCAATTAAAGTGGAGGCTGTGCTTAATTAGGAAAGACCACAGACAGTTATAGAGGTACGAAATTTCCTTGGTTTGGCAGGGTATTACAAAAGATTTGTTGAGGGATTTTTCAGGATTGCCACTCCTTTGACTAAGCTTAAGCGCAAAAAGACTCCGTTCATATGGACTGATCAATGTGAGCTTAATTTTCAAGAATTAAAGAGGAGATTAACAGCAGCACCTGTGTTGACTATCCCTGAGGGATCAAGAGGATTTTCAGTGTATAGTGATGCTTCCCATCAAGGATTAGGATGTGTGCTTATGCAGCATGGAAGAGTGGTCTCCTATGGATCATGACAGTTGAAAGATCATGAGCGGAATTACCCCACGCATGATTTGGAGTTAGCCACTGTGGTATTTGCCTTGAAGATCTGGCGGCACTACTTATATGGGGAAAGATTCCAGATCTTCACTAACCACAAGAGTTTGAGGTATCTGTTTGATCAGAAAGAGTTAAATATGAGACAAAGGAGATGGATGAAATTCCTTAAGGATTATGACTGTGAGATTTTATACCATCCAGGGAATGCGAACGTAGTTGCTGATGCCCTGAGAAGGAACGTATGATATCTGCTATGATGGTCAAGGAATGGGATTTATTGAAGCAGTTCATCGAACTCCGGATCAGAGTTAAAGAGGTAGAGACTAGATTTTTTGCTAACCTGCGAATAGAGCCCAGGATCGTGGATTGAATTAGAACTGGGCAGCGTGATGATCAGAGGTTGATTGATATGGTTAGCCAAGCTGAGCAAACTTCGTAGTCGGATCTCGTTGTCAGTGAGGATGGGTTATTGAGATTTAGAAGACGAATTTGTGTACCGGACGATGATACCCTGAAGAAACAGATACTGAGAGAATCTCACTACTCGCGATACACCATGCACCTAAGATTTTGCTAAGATATACCGAGATTTGAGAAAGGTATATTGGTGGAGTGGCATGAAGCGAGACGTGACAGATTATGTGGCCAGATGTTTAGTGTGCCAGCAAGTGAAAGTTGAGCATCAGAAGCCAGGAGGATTATTGTAGCCTTTACCTGTGCCTACATGAAAATGGGAGCATGTCACCATGGATTTTATTATGGGTTTACCGAGGACCCGAAGGGGATGTGACGCTTTATGGGTCATAGTGGATAGACTGAAAAAAAAAGTGCTCACTTTCTTACCATCAAGAGCACAGATACTGTGGATGCCTTAGCGGAGTTATATGTCAACGAGATAGCTAGATTACATGGGGCTCCAGTGAGTATTACTTCTGATAGAACTTCCCAATTTACCTCCAGATTTTGGACTCATTTTAAGGAGTCCATGGGATCTCGATTGAGTTTTAGCACCGCCTATCATCCTCAAACAGATGGTCAATCAGAAAGGACTATTTAGACCCTAGAGGATATGTTGAGGGCGTGTACGATGGATTTTAAAGGATCATGGGATGATCACCTGCCCCTAGCAGAGTTTGCGTACAATAATAGCTATCATGCGAGTATTGGAATGGCACCTTTTGAGGCTCTATATGGTAGGAGGTGTAGATCCCCTGTAGCTTAGGAAGAAGTTGGTGACCGGAAGATAAATGCTCCCGAGCTTGTTGAACAGGCTGTACAGAGGTTGAAACTTATATGTGAGAGATTACGGGCTGCACAGAGTAGACAGAAAAGCTACGCGGATATGCGTAGACGACCACTCGAGTTTAATATTGGTGATGCAGTATTTCTGAAGATATCATCGAGTAAGGGTATCATGAGATTTGGAAAGAAAGGGAAATTGAGTCCTCGATACATTAGACCATTCGAGATTCTTGAGAAAGTGGGAGAGGTAGCCTATAGGTTGGTGTTACCCCCACAGATGTCTGGAATACACAACGTCTTCCATGTATCTATGTTGAGGAAGTACCACCTGGACCCTTCCCATGTCATAGAGTATGAAGAAATGAACATACAAGAGGACATGAGCTACACTGAAGAACCCGTCCGAATCCTCAATAGGAAAAAGAAGGTACTTCGGACTAAAAGCATCCCCTTAGTGAAAATTTTATGGAAGCATCACTCCATGAAAGAGGCAACTTGGGAGATGGAAAGCCTCATGAGGGAGAAGTACCTCCATCTGTTTGACGAGTCAAGTTGAATTTGGAGAACTAAATCCTTTAAAGGTGGGGAGGATGTGAGACCTGAGAATTCTGTACACATCTAATTATATAATGTGAACATGAAGTGTAATTAATTGAGCTAAATGTGATGTACTCATATATTGAGGTGGTAAGGAATGAAATTTTTAAGTTATGAATGAGTATTGAATGAGAAATAGTCAATGGAGTAAATTATGACAATTATATGTGGAGATTTTGTGTCAAGTGTGCAACCATAGTGTGAAGCTATGAGGCCAGATCGATCTTGGAGAAGAGGGGATCGATCTGGTAGGCCAAAGCGACAAGGAATGAAAAGTCTAGACGAGCAAATCAATCTCCAATGAAGGCATATCGATCTCCAAATGTTTCTGTAAAAAGCAGATCGATCTCCTCACAAGGAGAAGATCAATCTCCTCAAGATTATGAGATCGATCTTGCCCCCACGACAGATCGATTTGGTAGACATAAAAGTTGCCTAAAGCGTTCCCAATTTATAGGCAGATCGATCTCTACCCAAGAACAAATCGATCTCCTGCCCTCTGCATATATAAGGACCCTTGTGTTTTTTTGTTGGAATTCATCCTTTCTCTCTCCAAAAATCGAAAACCCCTATTTTGGTCGAAATTCCTAATTTTCTCTCTCCTCCAAAACGCTCATTTCTGTTCGAATCAGAGGTAGTGGCAAGAAGGAAAGTTGTTCCTCATCGTAAGGGGAACAACATACTTGGAAATCGAATGACGATTTGAGCTGAGGCGTGAATTGAGCACTCCACAAGTTTTGGGTAAATTTTTAAGCTTTAATCCTTGATTTTGAAGTAGATTTCTGAGATTGTGGCTATAGATGTGTGATGAGTTGGCTAAAAATGGTTAGGGTTATTAGAATCATTGAGGTATTAAGAAATTATGAGAATGTGAGCAATTATGTTCGATGTTGAGATTTGAGACAATGTGATGACGTGTTGATAATGTTTTTTACATCGTTGGGATAGCCCGAGTTCTAGAGAGGAATACGAGGCTAGTCTGTCGATCGGTGGAAAACAATTGCATTATACGAGGTGCAACGAGGTAAGGAAAAAACTTAAACTCATTTGTGTATGTGATTTGTGATGATATTTGTAGCATGAAATATTTTGAGAAACAAGCATGTTTTTACGAGTTATGATTGGTTTATTGCACGCGGTTTTATAGCCGATTGGGGCCAAATTCTTATGAGTTGTAAACAAAATGTGAAATTGTTTTACAAACTGTTTGAGTTTAAAAGTGAAAAGGGATTTGGGCTCTACGTTAAGGCATACTGAGATTTGAGAAATGTGTACGTGGTTTTGTCGGTTTGAGCTCGGTTTTGACATGTTTTGTGATGAGTACAAAAAGGTTTTCAGATGAGTCTTATGAGAGAAACCATTATGAGCTCTACGTGAAGGCAAAACGGTTTTATATGATAATGGTTGTTATTGAGACTTACGCGTGTCATGTGATAGCACATCAAGCCTTGCTTTGGTAGCATATAAGTCCGGGCCTTGCTCTGGTAGCATGTAAGTCTGATATCCCTCCGCTTTGGTAGCGAGAGATGCCTCCGTTCTGGTAACGTGAGATGACCCCCGCTCTGGTAGCGCTGGGTGGCCTTGCTTTGGTAGCATGTAAGTCCGGACCTTGCTTTGACAGCATGTAAGACCGATAGTGTGCATGAGGAGAAGCCTTGCTCTGGTAGCATGTAAGCCCGGGCCTTGTTCTGGTAACACATAAGACCAATATACCATGTACACGACCATATTGTCAACGTTCCCTCTTTTGAGGATGCCTAGGATGCGCACCCGGAGGAGATTATTTTGATGTGCCATGAGGGATGTTTTTATCTAAGTTTTTATTGTCTAGTCTCCATTTTATACATGGGATTGTGGCCTTGCCACGTGCATTACTACTGAGGTGATTGTTATCACGTTTTTACGAGAAAAGCCATTATCGCATCCAAATTTCCATATGCTTGTAACTATGGTTTTCATACTGAGCCATTTACTCTCATGTTTCTGCATGATCTTAGAGAAATGAGATGATAATGATGTTTTAATGATTTCATGCTACGTTTTCTATTGAACTTATTGAGTTTCACCTACAAATCAAAATGATTGTGCTGTGTAATTGAGGATTTTATTAATGAGTCTCTTACCCCCTTACTGAGCGATTTAAAAGCTCACCCTATTTTTATATCCCCCAGATTTCTTCAAGTAAAGAGAGTTTCCTGCGACGTACGGACTAGTGACTAATGGAGGACTTGAGCTCCAGGCCATATATTGTATTTTGAGGTATACTTTAACATTTCATGTACCCAAAGTAAAGTTGTATTTACAGACACTTGATGAACAATGATGTATGAGATGTATTAGGATTAATTAACTCTGAATTGAGGAATGTATGTGATATGATATATATAAATATTAGATGATGAGATCCTGAGATGAAAGTTTTATAATGAATATATGATGATGCATGACACTGCACATGAATGCACCTAGAATTGTATATTGATGTAAATAAGTTTTAAATTTGCCCTAATTTTCACGCTTTCGGAGCATCACATCTTCCAAGTCCCACAATGAAAAAATTCAATTTAATTTAAATCTTTGACTATGAAATCACATCTTTAATTCTAATGACTACATTATTATTCGTGGATAAATCCAAGTATATGAAATTTATGATGTTTACATCATTGCCTAATGGAGTGCGTCAAGTAAGGAGAGGTAAAAAACAAGTAAGGATCCGTTATATCTCGTCCACCACTTGCAACGGGATTCAGAGGAAGGATCCCTTATTATAACTAAACCGTCCAAGCCATAGCCTGTAGAGGAGTTGAAAACAATTAAATTAAGAGAGGAGGAGGATGATAAGAAGATAGTCTAGGTGAGAAGTCAACTGGCAGCTGAATCGAAGGAAGAGATAATCAGATGCTTGATAGAGAACTCTAATGTCTTTGCATGGACTGCTACTGACATGCTTGGAATTGATCCATATGTCACTTGTCATAAGTTAAATGTCTTAAATTGAGCTCATTACTAGGAAATGCACCAACGCCACAAATACAGTTTTCTTGGAAAATAAGCAATGAATTTGGCAACTGATCAGATAAATCATTGGAAAAAGAATAATTAGACTAGAACTGAGGAATATAAGCCATTGAAAACGAGAACAAAAAGGAATTAAATGTGGGGGTGAGATGTTTGGAATGTTGTTTAAGGCTTCCTAGATTTATACATATACTCATTGTGAAAGTGCACTGTTTTTTTCTTGTAAGTATATATATATATATATATATATATATATATATATATATATATATATATATATATATATATATATATTATTAGCAACTCAAGCATCTTGGAAAGATAATAGTAACTAATTAATTCTTAACTTTCGCTGAACCCTGGTTGTTTCTATTAACTGATTTCTATAGCCCCATATACATAAACAACAGGAGTTGCGCTGGCTCGATTCTTTTCTTATTACTTTATGCTGTTTGAATTTTACTTCTTCTATATAAAAAAAATGTACAAATCCCAAATAATGATGTGAATGAAGCAGATTATTCGTGGGCATTTCAAATTCGCTATTCGCTTCAAATAAAATATCATAAATCATGATTAAGAAAAATAATTATAAAAACCACAGCACACAATTAAAAGAAAACTCGGTGATTATTAAAATACCAAATACGACTTGGGATAAAAAATAAAAAGTAAAAAGGTGAAAACACTAAAAAAATATAATACTATTAAAAAATAAAAACACAATGAAATAGAAAATAAGAATTGGGATAAAAAAAAAAAATGTAACATAGAGACAAAATACATTTACAATTCCCTTCCACCCCTAAAAAAAGTTGAAAACCATTAGTCATAAAATAATTGAAAGTTAAAAACATAAATGATAAAAAAATCCAAGGTCTAAATAAATTCTAACAAATAACGGTTTAAAAGATTATGAATAAAAGAAAATCGTAAATCAAGAATTCATATAAATGTTAGGCAACCAAATTAATGTGTTTTATGTAAAAAAAAAAAAGACTTAGCATTTATTACAAAATATTTGAGTTATATATATATATATATATATATGATTTATTTAATTAGTAAGTGTTAATTTGGCATATATATTTATATTAAGTTGGTACCATTTTTAGGATTTTCGTTGTAGGGCTACTTAAAACATTCTCTACACAATCATATTCTTGAACTCTAACCTTAAAAATAGATTAGCACTTACACTTAATATTAAATAGATGATCAATCACACTTCAATTTAAAAAATAATAATAATAATAATAATGGAGATTTCATAAATTCTGTGTCTATCAATTTGGTGTTAGAATCTAATATATGCTCAATAGCATCTCTCTAAATTTGGTATAGTTAACAATAGAGATAGTATTGCCGAACAAATACAGAGATCATCCACAACTAAATATGCCATCACAAATATTTATAAAGAGAAAATCAAATGATACAAAAATTATTACCAAATAAATAAATGAGAATTTGAAATAATTAAATCCAACTGTAATAAAATAAAAGAAATATGATTTGATTGGACCAAAGTAATAATTTTTTTTTCTAGAAAAGTTTAGGAGTGAAAAATTTATTCCATTTTTTAAATTATGACAAATCATTAATTTATTATTAAGATTTAAGAATTCAATAAATTTTTACTTATGAAATTTTTTAAATTTGCAAATAACCAATCAACGAGAGACCGTAAGAATGCGATCCTAAATATTATGCACTTTGCAGTCATTTTAAGCTTAATTATTTGTGTCTATCCCTGTTGGTGACCAAAGTAATAAGATGACGGATTAATTGGATATCAAATAAAGAAGATAAAAATGTTTAATGAATTGAAAGGAATGTTTTAATTTTTGCTTTTTCAAACTAATATTCTGTAAACTTTCTTATGAATTTGAAAAGGTATCTGGTTCAACATGATTTACTGAGAAAAGGTATAGCATTTATAATCTTATAAATGATTCCTCCCTTATCTTAAAATTGAAGATCAGGAGAAAAGATTTTTTTTTTAAAAAAAAAAAGAAACAATTGTCGTTAACTAGCAAATATCAATCTTGTTTTTGAAATAAAAATTTATTTAAATACGACTCTAATTAAAAAAGTTTAAAACCAAATTATTAGTACTCGATAAAAAAATAATTATCTAATCTATTGTTAATAAAATTTTTAAATTTCACAAATATCAAAATAAAAATAATAATGTATTAACATATCTTTTAAAAATATAAAAATAAATAAATTAAAATATATCATTATCTTAACTCCATTTCATTTATAAAATTTAAAAATTATACTAACAATATATTAAATAATATCTTAAAAATATTAGTGAAAACAATTGAAGAGGTAAGCCAAATATATATAAATATATATATATGTTAAAAAAATTATCTTTATTTTTTAAATTTTGTTTAATTATCTTAATTAATAATATAAGCATAAAAACATAAATTCTTTTTTTATTTTTTAACTCCAGAATTTTAACTCTAGCACTCACCAAACAAGAAAGACGATTACATTTTCTTTCACATTTTCATCTTTCCTATTAAATACATCAATGAAAAAAAAATGTTTTTCCATCTTTTCATTATTTTTTTTATTTTCTATATTTTCATTTTTTTTTTCTTTCTACTCTAAAAGGCAAAGCCCAAAAGTTAAAAAATTTTAAATATAATAAAAATGTAAGTGATTAAATTCAGATATTTTATGTTATTTTAACTTATGCATAAAAGGGAAGGAAATTATAACATTAATATGGCTGGAAAATAAATGAAGACGAAGTCCTGAAAATTTGGTAGTTCCTGTAACAGATGCAAGACTTGCTTATAACAGAGCAAATGTGTAGCAAATATATATCATGACACATTTTTCTGTAAACACAACATCAAATCTGAGGACGAAGGATCGAGTTATATCTGTTGCATTTAAGAAAAATCCTTCATTGATGCAAGTTGATGTCAAAATCTTGCAACTGCAACATTGATACTCAATAAACAGCAAACAAGGGAAAGCAAAAGCATAGCAATTATTTACACAGAATCCAGCATAAATGGGGTACAATTAGGCCCAAAATACCCAACTCTAATTTGCTGAAACAGAAGCCGGTGAATCTATATTACAACATATTGGCAAATCTTCTGCTGTGGGGAACAATATTAATTCAAAGCAAGCAAGCAACCTTGCCAAATAGTGTACTTCATTAATTCCCTAGACCAAAAGTAAATTACCTACTTTGTCCCATGTTAAAAAAATAATAATTAAAAAAAAAACATCTTCGAAAAGTCAGATTTAAATAAACAATAATGCTACTTGTTTTAAGCCAATCATAACCTTATAGGTAAAGGTTTTTATTTTGAACCTTTTCCATCAATACATGTGCATACATGCAAAAACACATGCCTAGATATAACCACTGACATATTCAGATAAGAAAATCTATAGAATATAGTTTTTTCTCTAAACTTACCACCAATGCTCATGCATTTACACACACGAGAGAAAGGATGAATGTGTTTCAAAACTCTGTTGAAAAACAAGTTTTTCACTAGAAACTAGCTTCCCACTAGGGGCTGTAATGAGCTCAATTTAAGCTACGCTGATTTATCCAGAAAATCATTGACCACAGCTCAGCTCAACTCAATTTTTGAATTTCTTCTTCGAGCTTAAATCAATCAATGTTTAAGTGTGAGCTTCTCGAATAAGTTGCAGAATTATTTTCTTTTCCTTTATGTTTCTAGCTAGTTCCAACAATAAGCACTAGAAAAAATAAACTTCAATTTGCCATAAAACTAAACAAATCAATTTATCTATCAGATTCAACAAAACTCACAGATCAAAGCGGCAATATAAATATACAAAATCAAGAGATAAGAAAAAAAAATGAAAACATATATTCACCCTTTAATTATTGAACCCTATTCCATGAATGGAAGAGAAAGAAAATGTAGACTAGGCCAACTAAACCTCATCAGAGGCACAGCAAAAAGAGACAATCTGTCATCACAGTAAAGCACCATAGCATTCTATATTATCTACGGTCCTCAGCACCTTCCAATGCCTTGTCTGCAAGACAGAACAAAAGGAGAATGGCCTTGAGGATTTGGGTTCAAGCTTTACAAGAGAGAAGAAATGGGGGAAGAAGGATTATAGGGTGAAGAGAGCCAAAGATAGAAAAGGAAAGAAAGGAAGCAAAGGCACTTCGCATAGCAGAAGGTAGAAAAAGTAAAAGGGAACAAAAGGCATCATTAAAAATGGAAAAAGACATTTTTACATTTTATATGGACGATTGGATTAATGCCTAAACAAGCTTGCTGATGTTTTAGTTCAGCTTGTTTATTCAATTAGTTTCACAATCCTCCTCAAATTCACTCATTTAGCTCAATAAAAGTGTAAAAGCAAGCTTAAGCCAAACTAATTCATTACTGGTTCACTTCTATCCTGCCTCTCAATTTCTATAACCAATTAAACATATGTAACAAGTCAATTTCTACTAAATGACAAAGTCAGATATAGAATAATAATTTAATATGCAAACTCGCCTTCCTTACAAAACGAGCATCCATTTAATATGACCTTGACATTGGACAAAACTCATGTTGCTAGAAACATTCAAAAGACTTGGCTGTCTGGAATTTCATTCTATAGATTCAGGAAAAAAGCAAGGCCTTCAGATTTTAGAAGAGGCAGTCATTTGTGGACATTTCATAATTCAAATTAATAAGGAGAAGTGACAGCTTCAAGCATCACAAGACAATAAAACTTCAATTCCTTTATCCTTGTCCAGAAAATCTTTAATAGTCTCATTGCAAAAGAGACATTGATGATTACGAAAATAAAAATCCTTAGCCAACCATTCATCAGAGCATGCAATCTTCATTTTAGCAAAGAGGTACAAGGTTATCTATCAAGCAGGTGAACCTATGAAGACAATAGGTTCCAATGATTCATGGACTGATATCAGATCTTATATTTATCAAGTTTATGGCCAGCCTGCAAGGGTGTACCTCAAGAAAAGAGCTGCAATGAACATTATAATGGACAGATCGATAGCATATGGCCACTGTTATGAATAATACACAAACCAGACAAATGGTGTGTAGATCTAGACATACCAGTACTGGTAAACTATCTCAAGAAGAGATAATTTGAGATCTAGTGAATGTTGCGATTTAGCAATCCTTGAAATGATAGAAACAGATCTTTGTTATCTGTCCCAAAAATCTCTTCTGCCTTCCTCAAAGTTTCCTGAAAAAAAAAAAGTTCAGTAAGCACAAAAAGTTTGAACACTAAACTGGTGTAGAGGTCTCTGATGAACTGAACAACTCGATTACCTCTCGGGTTTGCTTCTGAGCATTCAGTTCCTTGATGTTGGCCAAAAATGCACTGAACTGTTCATAGGAAAGGCGACTCCTAGATTACAAATATTTAAGATCAGTTTGTGAAGAGCCATGTACTCTTAAGAGGTCATAATTCAATATATTTATGCACTCTCCCATACATACAAACAAATGACAAAAGAGAACTCAGACAATAAATTTTACCTTGCTTGACGAAAGAATTCCTTTCCATCAATTCGAGGAGTCCGTGCTAAACATATTTTAAAATACAAGAAAAATTGGGTCAGATGAAAAGAGGAAGATGTAACCAAGCATAGAAAAACAAAAGAGTTGCCCCATCAGAATAACAGCAATTCTTGTTAGACCTGGCAGTGACCGCCCACGAGGAGGAGAGTTAGCTGCAGATGACTGCTGGCTTGATGGGTACCACGAGGAGAGTGTAGTCCGCCCATCATACTGAGGCTTTGTAGGAGAAGTTGCACCAGAGGATCTCTGAGGAGACCCAGAAGCAGAATAACCCCTAGGGGACCCACTTGTGGATATAATTTTTGGGGTTCCAGTAGGAGTAAGCCGCGGTGTGATATATGGAGTTATAGAAAATCTTTGTCCAGCATGTCTAGAGGCTGTTCAGAAAAATATCAGTTTTCAGATAACAAATAAAATGCATGTGGCGATAACACCGAATGTACCATTACAACCTTGAGACAAATTATCGTTTGGACAAAAGTTTACACAAAATTGTCAAATGACTTAAACATCCACATATTTTCTGTCCAATTATATCTCTTTTTAGTACACAATAATTATTTACGTTTTCTTTACTCTGAAGGTTTTAATTTCTCAGGCCAATGTTTGGAGAAAAGCTTTCACATCAATGACAACTATCTGATAAATATACCACATATGTTACTAAAACTAGGATAGTTATATGCAACACATTTAAATGCATTTTCCTTTAATATATTTTTTTACTTTTGTTAAAAAATACCCATCCTAACGTTAGTTCATTATTGACTTCTACCAGTCAAACTTTTTCATTTTTGATGTTTTATTTTAGAAATTCTAGAGGTAAGCCTAAAGCTTTAAATCCAAAGGTTTTTTCTTTTTTTGAAAAGAAGTCAATAAAATATTTAAAATGAAAAGACCCAATAATTATTTACAAAACTCTAAATCATTATTCATTAAAAAAAGGTGCCAATACATCTGTTTTGGTTTCTCTACAATTTTATAATTATTTCCAATTCTATAACAAGGTGTTAAGGCATTTCCATCATTGATGCTGAA
This sequence comes from Firmiana major, assembly GCA_033439115.1. Classification (NCBI taxonomy): domain Eukaryota; kingdom Viridiplantae; phylum Streptophyta; class Magnoliopsida; order Malvales; family Malvaceae; genus Firmiana; species Firmiana major. Next base: position 2,995,672 of record CM065913.1, on the reverse strand, counting down.
CATTAAGCTCCTACCATACATAGGCAAAAAAAAAACCCTTGTTCAATTACCTTCATCAATTGTGCTTCCCGTGCCCATTGAACCATTGGAAGAACGAAGTGATGTGTACTCGTTCAAACCATCATCTATGTGGCAGGAACATTGATCAGAATATTGGCAAAAAGAAATAAGTTAGTACTGGAAAGAAATGACAGGATGGAGATAGGATATTGCTGAATGTCTGAACTGAGAAATTATGAATAAGGAGGAAAATATAGAAGAAAAAAGAAGCAATAAGTGAAGCTTAATAATACCCTTGTCAGGATAGGCTTTGGGGACTGACTGGTCACAGGTCTCAATATCAACTGTTTCAGCTTGCTGTTAAAATGGATTGAACACAAGGTTAAAACATTTGTTTCTTCAAATATCTGAACAAACAGAAACTGAACAGTGAAAATAAAGTGCTGATAAACCAGACCAAATTTTCATTAGGATTAACAGAAATATACTTGAACCATAAAAAGCATAAACGACAGGAATGGCAAAATACAGAAATCTTACAGATGCATTGTCATCACTTAGAGATTGCATCAGTTGTCGCTTAAAAGTCTCCAGCTGTCAAATATTAGAATATGTTATTCTTTATGCTTCAAAATTCAAAAGTAGAACACATAAGAATATAATATGTCAATGAGACAGTAAATATAAATTCGAAGAAAAAAAAGAAGAAGAAGCATGATCATCAAAGAAAAGATCAAAAAGTAGGAAAATATTATTTGTTCAACAAAGACAAGATGACCAATAAAACATTCAAATCTTCAAATAGAATAGCTACTAGACAGAAGCAAGGTTAAACATACTAGCATAGACCTGGTTGAATCAAAGTTTTGAATGTGAAAGTAAGCATTCAAAATGCTTTGAACAAGTAACTACAATGCAACAGACCAAATATACAGAATGCTAGTGCAGTCTTAAGCCCTTAACATCACCATGTCACACAGCAGTACAGCACTCGGTTATTAAGATACTCAAGAATCTGTTTAAGTAAGAACACTACTCGCTAACGGCGTCATGCACAAATGGACTGGTGTCATAATTGTGCCTTTGAAAAAGAAAATTACTTAAATCTCTTTAATTAAAAAGTCAACTAAGAACTCCAGTACAAGTGAGAGTAAATTATTCATGTAATTTGCTAATAGAATTGGATAGCTGACTGCATATTGAATTTGCATGAAAACAGCCAGTAAAACTGTTTGGGTTCCAGTCAACACCCTGTTGACCTCCCAGCAATTGGAACATGCTAAAGAGAAAATAATCTTTTCCATTATAGATCTCACAAGTAAAGTGGTTACTTTGCAGATATTTTTGTAAAAACATATTCCTCTTCTCTATTTTCTACAAGTATGGAATTAGAGTTTTTTTTTTTTTCTAGGGAATATATAGATTTTCATAAAAAGTTTTGTTGATTTAATTTGAAATCTATAATTTACTAAACTCTTAAGAATCCAGCAACCCGGGCAGATTTCAAACATAATAATTCATTTTTAAAAGAATTTTGTTTAATTATAAATTTTGTATTTTATGTGGATTAAAACACTGCCTTAAAGCTGCTTTATCAGCAAACTATGATGTTAGACGCAGTCTGGAAAATCAACAAATTTAACAGTATCTGTTTCAAAATCAGAAGCAATTTGGTCCATTTCAAAATCAGAAGCTCAAAATTGTTAATGCTGTTAAATACCCTGAACCATATTGCACTTATCCACTCACCGTATTTCATAATAAGTAGAAAAGAAATAAAACTAAACTTACTTGCAATGGTGAATCGAGTGAAAACAAAATAAAAAATTCAATCTCACCTTAGACAAATCACGGCTAAGTTTCTTAGCAGTCATTGCTAATGAATCACGCTCCTTTGAAAGCTTAATCTTCAATAAAGAACAATATAAAATCATCAAAATCCTGAACAATAAAACCTCAAAATTCATATTAATGCCTTAAAATAAGACCGAATTTGTACCCAAAAAAGTTCCTCATTTCCTAAGAATCCCGAAAGCTTATATAAATAAATAAAAAATAAACGCCCACAAAAATATTCACCAACCACAGAAATTCAGAAACAAAATTATAAAAATCTGAACAGAACTTTTACTAAACACTATGGTTTGTTAGGAAGAAGAGATGACAGTAGAAAGACAAATAATAATTAGAGGAAAAAAGAAAGAGACAGTAAAGAAAAAAAGGCATAAAAAACCAAGCTAATCCAAATTTAAAATACAAAAAAAAAGACCAACATTTCAAATTCTGTCAAAAAACCCAAAAAATGCCTCAACAAATTTTAAGAAATTAAGAAACAAGAAGAAAGACTGACATTTTCGTCAAAAGCAAGCTTTAATCTAGACTCGGCATCTTGATTCGCTTGCTGCAATCTTGACAATTTCTCCTCCAATTCGTAAACAATCCGATCTTTTTCGTACATTTTTGCCCTCATTCTCCCCATCTCCGCTTCCATCTTCGACACTCTCGATGCTATTGCCATCGACGTTATCTTACGCGCCAGATCCAACTGCTCGTAAGGGTCCGTCGGTATCACCGCTAGAATCTCTTCAGCCAGATTGAACTCCATGCCTCCTCCTCCACCGCCGCCCTGCGACATCGCAGATGGTGTCTCTTCTTCCGTGGCGTTGGTCTTTTGGGGAAACGAAAACATTTATAAGGGAAGAGACAAAACAAATGGAGTATGTAAATAATGTCTTGCCGGTTTTATTATTTTGTTTTGTTTTATTTTTGTTGGTAGGTGGATTTTGGACTTAATTTGCGGGCTTTTGTCTGAATTTAAAATTTTTGGGCACTACGCTTTCCCTCCAAGCTCAAAAGGGCAAAAATAAAATTTAGAATTAATTATGAAACAATATGAAATTAATTAAAATTTGATTTAATAATTATTATTTTTTTAAAAAAATTAAGTACAAAATTCGAATTTTATCTCTCCCTTTAATGGATAAAAAAAGAAAATAATAGTAAAATTATTTACTATAATAATAAGATTGGATAGCTAAATATTCATATATGTATGAATGCAATTAAAATTGTGACTATGAGATAAATCTAAGGAAAAGAGCAAACAAGAACATTAGATTAAAATTTATATATAATGAAATTTATAATATATTTTATATTTGTAAAATTAATAAAATATTTTAAAAATAATAAAATTATATTGTATTAAAATCTTTTTAATAAATTAAAATTTGATAAATTTATTTTTATATAAAATAATACTATTGGTAAATTTAAAATTAATTTTAAAATATTTTAATATTTCAAAAAATAAAATATTTTTAAAAGTTGATATAAACAAATAAATAATATTTTGTGACACCTTGGATTTTTATTCATATGTGAAATTCATTATTTTGAGGAAATAATGATATCTAAGTTAAAATAAGTAAATGGTGATCGTTTTTGCAGTTTAAGGACGAGGTGAATAAAGAGCGTGAAGTTTGATCTCAATTCGAGTTCAAGGAAAATTAGGTAATTTCGCAATCCCGATCTTAAATTATTAAATTTATGGCATTGAAAAATTATAAAGTATGTCTAAATTTTAAATCAATGGTAGATAAGTATTTGATTTATTGCTTAATGTAGTAGGATTTTGTCAATTTTATTATGGAGGATTAAGAAATTATTAATATTAATATATGTATATATATATATATATGTAAATAATATATATATATATATATATATTCAAGGGAGCATGAAAACGTGAGAACTAAAAAAACAAAAGAAATATATATAATAATAATATGTAGAATATCAATAAAATAAGGATGGCTTTTTATTTCTTCCATAAACAGTACACGCGTGGGAAGAATGGTTTTCTTTCTTCCACAAACAGTACACGCGTGGGCCACATAAAAAAAAGTTGTCTTCCTCCTTCTTCACTAAATTGCCTCGACTTTTTGACTGTGTTCTGCCATTGTTTCTTCTTCCTTTCGGTTAAGAGAAGGAAAAAAAAAAACCCTCGGCAATGACTTAGGCAAGTTAAAATCCTCATTGCATGTAGTTGTTTTGGTTACTGGGTGCAAATCGAGAGCCAAATTCAAGGAAACTTGATTAGGTCGGATCTGTCAAGAAGAACACAAAAAAAAAAAACAGAGGAGTAAGAATAGTGCACCAGCCATTTGCATGTTGATTTAATTAAAAATTTTTGGTAACATTCAGCTGGATGCATGTGATGTTGTTAGCAGGGGAGTCAAGAAAAATAGACAAGCTTGAGGTCTTGGCAATTCGTGGACAAGAACGATGAGTGAAGAGAGGTAACAAATAAATAAATAAATAAATGAAAATAGCTTAGCAGTGATAGTAAATTTCTGTTTTGAAAAATAACAAATTTATTTGATGATTTATATGATACAAAATTGTAGGTAGATGAGATTGGAAAAATCGTGAAGCCGAAAGGATCAGTTTACAAGTGTAATTTCCAGCAAAATAAAATTTTGGGTAAAAGTTGCAGGAAATTTTAAAGAATTGTCACTATACATTTAGTTTCTCTCATTTACTAAATTGGTGGGTATAAGGTATCGAGAAGAGGAAGCTACAATAAGATTCGGTTCAAACTTTCCCAGAGAAAACGAAAAGGGGCGAGAGACTCAATTTCAAGTTTAAGGTAAAAATATATATATATATATATATAGTTGTAACAAATAAATAAATAAATTTTGAAATTTTAAGTTCAGCAAAATTGATGAACCCATTGTGTTTAATATAGTTTGAGTTTGGAACCGTTTGGAAGAATCAAGAGAAGTAAGCTAGCTTCGTTGTTGGTCTCAAGTACATGTGAGAAATTTAAATTGTGTTTAAGCTTAATTCTAGCTACAATTGAAGCCTTATCTAAGTGTTGTCGACTAAGAGCTCCAAGATGATGAGCTGTGTATGATTTGCCACACGCCGATGACCTCGGTTTTTATTTGAGTTGGTGTGAGCTAATTTATTTAACTCGGATCCTTACGAGTATAAGTAGATATGCAGTGACAAATTTCTTATTTGATTTTTTGAATTGATTTATGTGGCATGAGGCTGACTATATGACATAATTTGATGTTTATCTGCCTCATTCATGTCACGACCCTCTCTCTCTTTCTCTGTCCGTGACTTTTACCTTACCACTTAAAGTTGGGCTGTGAGTCAACATACAATCCATATCTCATCCATTATAGTTTAATAAATTCATATAAATAAATTAGAATAGAAACTGGACTTTTATATATATGTGCGGAAGCGTTTACATCAGTTTTTATTAAATACATTCCCAAAATACAAAATACAAACTTTACTGTCCATTAATTTATGGGATACAAAATTTTTCATCTCAAGTGTATACCTCTATACTGCTAGATGATCGAAGCAACACGATAGCAGGGACGACTGCAGTATACTCACTACTGCGTAGAATCTGTGGAGGAGAAATAAGGGGGTGAGCTAACACGCTCAGTAAGGAAAATATGAAAACAGATAGATAACTACACTATCTACATGATAAAAATATATAATCATTTTCCTTATAAAACATATGCATTCTTTAAAATAGCTTCCATCGATGCGAAATCATTAATTCGCCAGATGGGTATATGCATATTCACATAATACATTCCTTTCACACAGTTCATCTTTAAAATCACACAATGCACATTTAGAAATGGCTTGCACTCAGCAAATCAATGTATATGAGACATATTTATGGGTTAGCATATCCCCAGACACACAGCAGGGGAAACATATGTCACCACACACAATATGTGACGCCACGGAAGCACAAAAAATAGGGAAAATTTAAAACTTATTTTTCATCAATACACAATTCTATGTGCATTCCTGTGCAGTGTCATGCATCATCATATATATATATTATAAAACTTTCACCTCATGATCTCATAATCTAATATTTTCATATATTATAGCGCATACAATCTCCAATACAGATTTAATTTAATCCTAATACATTTAATACATCATTGTACATAAAGTGTCTGTAAATACAACTTTAGTCTGGGTACATGAAATGTTAAGTTATACCTCAAATACAATATATGGCATGGAGCTTAAGTCCTCCACTAGCCACTACTCCGTATGTCGCAGGAAAACTCTTTTCACTTGAAGAAATTTGAGGGATATAAAAATAGGGTGAGCTTCTAAATCGCTCAGTAAGGGGGGTAAGGGACTCGTAACACAAATGATTAATCACACATCAAAATTATTTTGTTTTGTATGTGAAACTCAATAAACTCAGTAGAAAACGTAGCATGAAATCATTAAACATCATTCTCTTCTCATTTCTCTAAAATCATGTAGAAACATGAGAGTAAATGGTTCAGTATGGAAACCATAGTTACAAGCATATGGAAATAAGGATGCGATAATGGTTTTTCTCGTAAAACGTGATAAAAATCACCTCAGTAGTAATGCACGTAGCACAGCCACCAAAACACTATCTCATGTGTAAAAATGAGACTAGGCAAATAAACTCAAATAAAACATTCATCATGACACATCGATATGATCTCCTTTGGGTGCGCATCCTGGACATCCTCAAAGAGGGAACATCAACAATATGGTCATATGCATGGTGTATTGGTCTTACGTGTTACCAGAATAAGACCCAGACTTACATGCTACCAGAGCAAGGCCTCTCCTCATGCACATTATCAGTCTTACATGCTACCAAAGTAAGGCTCAGACTTATATGCTACCAAAGCAAGGCCACCCAGCGCTACTAGAGCGATGGTCATCTCACGTTACCAGAACGGAGGCATCTCTCGTTACCAAAACGGAGGAATATCGGACTTACATGCTACCAAAGCAAGCCCTAGACTTACATGTTACCAGAGCAAGGCCCGATGTGTATTCACATGACACGCCTAAGTCTCAACATCAGCCATTATCATATAAAATCGTTTTGCCTTCACGTAAAGCTCATAATGGTTTTTCTCATAAAACTCATCTAAAAAATCTTTTTGTACTCATCACAAAACATGTCAAAACCGAGCTCAAACAGGCAAAACCACGCACACATTTCTCAAATCTCAGTACGCCTTAACGTAGAGCCCAAATCTCGTTTGACATTTTAAACTTAAACGGTTTGTAAAACAATTTCACACTTTGTTTATAACTCATAAAAATTGGGCTCCAAACGGCTGTAAAACCATGTGCAATAACTCAATCACAACTCATAAAACATGCTTGTTTCTCAAAACGTTTCATGTTACAATTATCATCACAAAATCACATACACAATGAGTTTTAAGTTTTCCCTTATCTCGTTGCACCTCGTATAGTGTAATCGTTTCCCCCTAACGACGGACTAGCCTCGCATTCCTTTTTGGAACTCCTAAATTGTCCCAACAATGTAAAAACATCATCAATACATCATCACATTGTCTCAAATCTCAATATCGAGCATAATTGCTCACATTCTCATTTAACACCTCAAAATCCTCACCAAACCAATTTCTCATAATTTCTCAATATTTCTATCAACCCTAATCATTTTCAACCCATTTATCACAACATCTACAGCCACAATCGCAGAAATCTACTTCCAAATCAAAAATTAAAGCTTAGAAATTTACCCAAAACTTGTGGAGTGCTCAAATCATGACTCAGCTCAAATCGTCCTTCGATTTTCAAGTATGTTGTTCTCATTTTGATGAGGAACAACTTTTCTTCTTACCACAACCTCTGATTCGAACAGAAATGAGTGTTTTGAAGGAGAGAGAAAGCTAGGAATTTTAGTTTTGTAGAGAGAGAGGATGATTTCCAGTAAAAACACAGAGGTCCTTATATAGGCGGAAGGCAGGAGATCGATCTGCTCCTGTAGGAGATCGATCTGTATTTGAATTTGGAAACGTTTTAGGCATTTTTTACGCCTACCAGATCGATCTGTCAGGGGGTAAGATCGATCTCATAATCTTGAGGAGATTGATCTGCTCCTTGTAAGGAGATCGATCTACATTTTACAAAAAACATTTTGAGATCGATTTGCTCCTATAGGAGATCGATCTACTCTTTATAGAAACATTTGAAGATCGATTTGCTTGTTTATGAGAATGATCTGCCTATCAGCTCGTGCGCATTTCCTGCATTCTGGAGCCATGAGATCGATCTCTCATCCTTAAAAATCGATCTGGCCTTCACAGATTACACTGCTGCTGCATCAATTTGCAGAAAACTCAATGTAAAATTTCCATAATCTACCCCATAGTCCATATTTCAATCCATACACATTCAAGACTTAAAGACATCATTCTTCTTATACTTCATTATATTTAAAACTTGCATGTACATCAACATATCATAATTACATGCACCAAATTATAATTCTCATAACTGGGTTACATAAAATTCGCAGTTCTCACACAGTTGTAACAATGTTATATCACTCAGATAAATAAAGGACTTATGGCCATAGTCGGGTTCCAAGCAACACTGATTAGGTGTGCGGGAACCCTATGCTTGGGGAGGCGGATCAACCATCCCTTCAGCTCATACTGAAATCACGACACATCGTACTCCATGGCTAACGCTCACGGTACATTATGCTCCTGTGGATCCTTATCACCCATTTTCATTGTCTCAAAATCTCGTGCGAGCAAGTCTATGCAAGACATAAAGCAGTACACAACAGCTCCAACACGATTTTGTACTCATTACATCACATTCATAAACCATATGCGAGCATGTCAATGCAAGACACACAGTAATACACGACGACTCTAGCACGATTTTGTACTCAACACACAGTATAATCATAAAAACCTCTGCGAGCAACTCAGTATAAGAACACACAGCATACCTGAGGCATCAAGTACGGTATTACTAGGAAATTACATACGAGCATAGTCAAAGCAAGACATACATCAATACTCGAAGGCTCCAGCATGACTTTCTGAAAATCTAGTACGAGCTCTCGAGTGGAACACACAGCATCACCCGAGGCATCGAGCACTCTTTTGTTTTCCTCAAAAATCCCTTTGAACCATTATTGTTTATAGCACATGGATTTCACCAAACTATTATACAAGCATATATATATATGCTTAATAACATCAATGCACACTTAAATTCATCATTGAATCCATGCTTACTAATCCTTCTCTTATTTTGGCACATCAAGCCACTTATAGGTCTTGGAAGATTAGGTATGAACTAAGATGTTTCAACCATCAATCTATATACCAATCAACTCATACAAGTGTATAGATCAACATATGTGAGATTGTTGCATTGAAATCTTACCTATCTCAGCTTTTCTCTTTTTTCACCAAAATTGAGGGAAAGCTCTTTTCCTCTTTCAATCCAACGATTTGACCTCCCCGTTTTCAACTATGTTGTTCTCCTCCTTTCTAGGAATAACTTTGTTGAAATGAACTTCTCTCAAATCTCTAAGGAAAATGTTGAGAGTTTAGAGAGAGAACTAGGTTACTTTGCTTCAAAAATAGAAGGTTTTGAGTTGTTTTCGTGAAATGCAGTTTAGCTGCCCAGTTTTTATAGAAATGGCTTGATTAGATCGATCTCCATAAGTGAGGGATAGATCTTCTCCTATTTTAAGTCTCTCGACATTTAGTTTTCAAGATTGAGGGATCGATTTGTTTTGAAGGGTAAGATCGATCTTGGCCAGGCAGAGAGCTTCAAAGATCGATTTGCCAGAGGGATGAGATCGATTTGCTTCTGGCCGAGACATAATGAGATCGGTCTGCTTGAGGATGAGATCGATCCTTACTTGGCAGAAGCTTACCGAGATCGATCTGACTTGAAGGAGGGATCGATCTCCCTTGCTCTGCAGCCTTCTAGGTGAACCTTTTTCCCAGATTTCAAGGCATAACTTCATATAATTTACTTCACTACTCATTTTGCATTCATTCCACAATTATGACTTAAAAAGGTCCATTTCTTATAATTCATATTTAATGAAACTTGTGTGTACATCTCGAACTCACATAACAAGTGTGTACATCCAATCTATAGACCTTACATCACTTATGATTAATATTACATAAACAAATGTATACTTAGGAAGTTATAAGGATACATATAAAAATATGGGTCTTAAAATACGGGTCCAAAAGATGAACCCACCTACTTTTAAGGGTGAAAAGGATCCTGATGGGGCTGAGGCATGGGTGAAACAGCTAGAGAAGCTATTTAGATACCTAAGTTGCAGCTCTACTGAGAGAGTCGCTCTGGCAGCCTTTATGTTTAGAGATAAGGTTGAGATTTTGTGGGATTCGATAGAGAATCTTCTGAGAGCTAAAAATCCAGAGATTACATTAGAGGCTTTTCTTGAGGTATTCTTTAAGCAGTATACACCAGAGCTAGCCAAGAGGAAGAGGCATGCAAAATTCCTCCATTTGACCTAAGGTTCCATGACAGTAGATGAATATGAGTCTAAATTCTCAGCTCTGTACCGATATAATCCTTTGATTTCTAAGGATGAGATGAGTAAAATAGTGAAATTTATAGATGGTTTCAAACACAATATTCAGGGTTAACTCTCTGTTTTTGACATTGATAATTATCTCGAGGCTCTTCATCGGGCTTAGATGGTTGAGCTAGAGATTGATATGAGTCGAAAAGAATCCAAGAGGAAATTTAGGGGAAGGGACAGAGATACCAGACCCAGTAAGAAGAGGTTTGACAGGGGTAAGAAACAGTGTAGCAAGAAGCCAAGGACATCTAGTCCTCAAATACAGACCTTTGAATCTAAGTTTGGCCCCACTTATTCTTCTTGGGGCAAACATCATGGTTCCAAGCCATGCTATAAGAGACTGGAGCCTGTTATCAGTGTGGTAAGCTAGGCCACTTGATCCGAGACTACCCGAATCGTAAGGAGTCAGTCAGAAGTGTTGAGCAGTCTACAGTGAAAAAGGGAAAGGTAGCTGATAAGGGCAGCGTCCAGTGACTCAAGGATGGGTGTTTGCTTTGGATGAATCTACTGTCCGAGCCACTGATTTTGTCATTCGGGGTAAGCTCTTTATTAATGGTTTTGAAGCTTATGTTTTGATAGATCCAGGTTCTACTCACTCTTTCATTGCTCCCTATTTTGCTAGTAAGATTAGTATAAAACTTGCATCTCTGGATTCTTGCCACATGTTAGTACTCCATTTAAGTCTGTTCAAGTCACTGAATTGTGTATAAGGCATACAAGGTAAGAGTAAAGGATAAAGATCTGCTAGTTGACTTAATCCTTTTGAATATGTTTGATTTCGATGTAATACTGGGGATGGATTGGTTAACACAACATCGTGTATTAGTTGACTGCTATAATAAGACTATGACTTTTGTTCTACTTGAGAAAGTTGTAATTACACTTGTCAATCATAAATAAATTAAAATATTTTGTCAATTAATCTTGGTGTATATATGGATGGTTGGATAGTGATGTGATATGTTTGATGTGGCTGTTTTAATCGAAGGGTATATAGCTTTTGTTGAGAATGTAGATAAAGCTCTGCCCGATATTCAGGACATTCTGGTAGTCAGGGAGTATCAGGATGTGTTTCCGGAGGAGTTGCTAAGCTTATCACCACAACGAGAGGTTGAGTTCACCATAGATCTGATTCTTAGAACTCAGTCCATCTTAAAATCTCCATATAGAATGACAACCGTATAATTGGAAGAATTAAAGACACAGTTGCAAGAGCTATCAGATAAGGGATTTATAAGCCCAAGTGTATCTCCCTGGGGTGCTCTGGTACTCTTTGTAAGGAAAAAAAGATGGAAGTTTGAGGCTCTGCATAGACTACCGGTAGTTGAATAAGGTGACGGTAAAGAACAAGTACCTTTTGCCCCGTATAGATGACTTGTTTGATCAGTTGAAGGGGGTACAAGTCTTCTCCAAGATAGATTTGAGATCCGACTATCATCAATTGAGGGTCCGAGGGGAAGACATTCCTAAGACAGCTTTTAGAACCAGATATGGGCATTTTGAGTTCCTGGTAATGCCATTTGGGTTGACAAATGCACCAGCGGCCTTCATGAGTTTGATGAATGGAGTTTTTAGGCTGTATTTAGATAAGTTCGTGATTGTCTTCATAGATGATATCTTGGTGTATTCCCCATCTTATCAGGAACATGAGTACCATTTACGTATTGTTCTTCAAACTCTTTGGGCGAGACAATTGTATGTAAAATTCAATAAATGTGATTTCTAGTTGGACATAATTTCTTTCCTAGGACATGTGGTGTCTAGGGACGGGGTGTTTGTTGATCCGTCCAAAATAGAGGCAATTCTGAGTAGGGAGAGACTGAAAACTCCTACTGAAATTAGTAGCTTTATGGGTCTGGCTGGTTATTACAAAAGATTTGTGGAAGGGTTTTCTAAGTTGGCTGCATCGTTGACCCGACTCACTCGGAAGGGAGTGAACTTTGTTTGGAGTAAAGCTTGTGAAAATAGTTTTTAGGAATTGAAGAGACGGTTGACCATGACACCTATCCTTACCATTCCCAGTGGTTTCTGAGGTTTTACTGGCTACAGTGATGCTTCACATCAGGGTCTGGAGTGTGTTCTAATGCAGCACGGGAAAGTTGTGGCTATGGTTTGAGGCAGTTGAAGAACCATGTGAAGAATTACCCTACACATGACCTGGAGTTAGCTGCAATTGTTTTTGCCCTAAAGATTTGATGACATTACCTTTATGGAGAGACATTTCAGATTTTCACTGATCATAAGAGTCTGAAATATCTCTTCTCTCAAAAGGAATTGAACATAAGGCAGCGTCATTGGATCAAGTTGTTGAAGGATTACGATTGTGAGTTCTCTACCACCCCAGGAAAGCTAACATGGTAGCGGATGCTATCAGTCGAAAGAATACAGCTATGGTCTCATATTTTATGGTTAGACAGTAGGACCTGTTAGAACAATTTAGAGATCTGAGGATTTTTGTGGATCAGGATCAATTGATAGACGACTGTCTAGTTGCTAGTATAAAAGTTGAACCAGTGTTACTTGATCAAATCAGAAAGGCGCAGAAGGATGATCCCTGAATTGTAGAGATTGTCTGTGAAAATGAAGGGGATGACAATGAACATTTTGATTTCTTAGTGGGCAGTGGTGGTATATTGAGGTTTCAGGGTCGAATGTGTATTCCGGATAATGACGACATAAAGAGACTGATCTTGGAAGAGGCTCACACCTCAAAATACACCATGCACCCTGGCAGCACGAAGATGTATCATGAATTGCGTGGGTTGTATCATTGGGCTGGTATGAAGAACGACATCGTGAAATTTATTACAAAATGTCTTATTTGTCAACAGGTAAAGGTGGAACATCAGAAACCTATAGGGTTGCTCCGACCTTTACCTATTCCAACTTGGAAGTGGGAACATATTGCGATGGATTTTGTTATGAGACTTCTAAAAACCTGTAAAAAGCATGATGTAATATGGGTGATTGTTGATCAGCTCACGAAGTCAGCCCATTTCTTAGCCATCAGGGCTACAAATTCTTTGGATTCGCTAGCAAAATTGTTTGTTAGAGAAATAGTCAGATTACATGGTACCTCGATGAGTATAGTTTTAGATAGAGATTCTCGCTTCACCTCTCATTTCTGAGAGCGATTTCAGGAAGCTATGGGGTCTCGTCTGAGTTATAGTACCGCTTTTCACCCTCAGACTGATGGCAGTCTGAGAGAACCATCCAAACTCTTGAGGATATGTTAAGGGCTTGTGCATTTGAATATAAAGGCTCTTGGGAGGACCATTTGCCGCTAACGAAGTTTGCTTACAATAACAGTTACCATTCGAGCATCGGTATGGCTCCGTACGAAGCTCTGTATGGTAGGAAGTGCAGGTCGCCAATTGCATGGGAGGAAGTTGGTGATAAACTGATCTATGCCCTCAAATTAGTTAAGAAAGCCTCTGAAAGTGTTAAGGTGATTTGTGATAAGTTAAAGACTGCCAGGGATAGACAGAAATCATATGCTGATAACCGTCGGAGATCATTGGAGTATGAGGTTGGTGATTCGGTATTTCTGAAGGTATCTCCATCCAAGGGCATCATGAGGTTTGACAAGAAGGGTAAGCTGAGTCTAAGGTATATTGTACCCTTCGAGATCTTAGAAAGGGTCGGAACAATGGCATATCGGTTAGCGTTACCTCCTAAGCTAGCTAGTGTGCACGACATGTTTCATGTTTCGATGCTTCGAAAATATAATCCTGACAATTCTCATGTGATTAGTTATGACATATTGGAGTTCCAAGAAGATATGTCATATGTGGAGAAACCTGTTAAGATTCTGGACAGATGGGAAAGAGTTCTAAGGTCCAAAACTATTCTGATGGTAAAGGTTCAGTGGCTGCAGCATTCGGAGGATGAAGCCACTTAGGAACTTGAAGACGTGATGCGATAGAAGCACCTGTATCTCTTCACCTAACTATACACAATTTGGAGGACCAAATTTCTTAAGGTGGGGAGGATGTGACCCCTTAGAATTTTATTCATATGTGAAATTCATTATTTTGAGGAAAATAATGGGATCTAAGTTAAAATAAGTAAATGGTGATCATTTTTGCAGTCTAAGGATGAGGTGAATAAAGAGTGCAAAGTTTGATCTCAATTCGAGCCCAAGGGATATTAGGTAATTTCGCAATCCCGATCTTAAGTTATTAAATTTATGGCATTGGAAAATTCTGAAATATGTCTAAATTTTAAATCAACGGTAGATAAATAATGGATTTATTGCTTAATGTAGTAGGATTTTGTCAATTTTATTATAGAGGATTAAGTAATTATTAATATTAATATATGTATGTATAAATATATATATATATATATATATATATATATTTTCAAGGGAGCATGAAAACGTGGGAACTAACAAAACAAAAGAAATATATATAATAATAATATGTAGAATAACCATAAAATAAGGATGGCTTTTTATTTCTTCCATAAACAGTACACGCGTGGGCCACATAAAAAAAAGTTGTCTTCCTCATTCTTTACTAAATTGCCACGACTTCTTGACTGTGTTGCTGCCATTGTTCCTTCTTTCTTTCGATTAAGAGAAGAAAAAAAACCCTCGGCAATGACTTGGGCAAGTCAAAATCCCCATTACATATAGTTGTTTTGGTTGCTGGGTGCAAACCGAGAGCCAAATTCAAGGAAACTTGATTGGGTTAGATCTGTCAAGAAGAACAGAAAAAAATAGAGGAGTAAGAGCAGTGTACCACACCGTTTGCATGTTGATTTAATTAAAAATCTTTGGTAACATTCAGCTAGATGCAAGCGAAGCTGTTAGCAGGGGAGTCAAGAAAATAGACAAGCCTGAGGTCTCAGCAATTCATGGACAAGAACGATGGGTGAAGAGAGGTAACAAATAAATAAATAAATAAATGAAAATAGCTTGGCAATGATGGTAAATTTCTGTTCTGGAAATTAAAATATTTATTTGATGATTTATATGATACAAAATTGCAGGTAGATAAGATTGGGAAAATTATGAAGTCGAGAGGATCGGTTTACAAGTGTAATTTCCAGGAAAATAAAATTTTAGGTAAGAGTTGCAGGAAATTTTAAAGAATTGTCACTGTACATTTAGTTTCTCTCATTTACTAAATTGGCAGGTGTCATGACCTCCCTTCCCATGACCTACCAAAATCACCCCAAATTTTTTTTAAAATTCACTTATCTCTTCTTCTGTCATCACTTCACATCAAATAGTTGGGCTGTGATTCGATATTAGTTTCCCATTCACATTCATTCATAACATGCATACAATTTAATATTCTTTTTTTATAATGTAAGCTCTTATACGTTAATACAAATACTTGTACAAATACATCTCTGACCGTAAAATCGTTTACATAACTTTGCTTTTACATTGTTCAATACAAAATATTTCAACTTATGTATACCTTGTGTAAGATGGATATGCAGCGGATCAAAATCTACCAGTCCTCAGCCGTGTCCACCTACTGTGGATGTTCTGTAAAGAGGGGAAATAAAAAAGGGGTGAGCTCACAGCTTAGTAATGAAATCAGGCAAGCAAGTAGATAACCACTCTATTTACAAAATACTATGCTCATGCTTTGAAATCACTTCCTTACCTATTCGCATCTAAAGCATGCATCTTGCTTAAAGCTTTTATGCAATATATATATATATATACACAAATCATCAGTTATGAAACTGAAAATATGCTGGCTTAACAACCTCAGCAGTTTATGCAAAATATTGCATTTTTCATGTAATTTCACACAAATCACATTTTTGTCATGCCATTCAATTAAATCAAAATAATATGGCATATCATTATGTTTAAAAACATGAAAAACTCAGTCTCACCCATCCCTCGGGTTACCCTTTTCACAATACACAATTCATATGTTCAGGTTATAAAACCATGTGATGATTCATTCAAGAAATATCAATTTACATTGCATGAAAGAAGATAGGCGACTACATGTTCCGAGATTATGATCATAACTCATTTTTCGTGATCCCAGGCTACACAGTACTCGGTGTGCGGGGTCTCACAATTGCTGTAACGTGAGGTGGGTCAAATCCTTACCGTCAGCTCACAACTCACTCACATTGTGTACTCACGGTATAACGTACTCCATGTGACATACACGATACACAGTACTCCATGGACCCTATCTCAAGGTGGGATGCTCGACATGAGTCTTATTCCTCAAACCTTGGATATACTTCATAGTCGGGATGCTTGCCATAAGTCTTAGTTCACATACTATGGGTTCTATTTTCGATAGCCCTCGGCCTTATCTCAAAATATTGTACGTGTGAGCATATAATCGGTGCGACCACAGTCAGCACAGGCTCCCAACACGGTTGTTTCATGCTCTCTTTCAAGACTGGTACGTGCGAGTAAACTCCTAACATGACTATATCACAATGATATAACTCTAGTGCTAGCAATGCTCCCAACACTATGTCATGTAAAAACACGAGTATGAGCAAAACTCCCAATACTCTATAATGCATAAATCAATGAAAATTGAGTACGAGCCAAGCTCCCAATACTCTATCATGTATAACTCAGTATGAACAAAGCTCCTAATACTCTATAATGCATCAAGCAATAAAATCGAGTACCAGCTAAGCTCTCAGTACTCTATCATGCATAAATCACATTTAAAATTTAGTACGAGAATACACTCAAGTACTATGTGATGTATATCTCAAAATCAAGTGCGAGTATTCTCTAGCACTAATGGTTTTCACACAAACCCTGATAGAAGGCTATTCAAATCATAATTCACCCAACTCAAATCAAATAGGCACTCAAATGTGTTGTTTTTGCATATACATGAAAACATTAGTCATTTTATCATGCAACTATGAATTTTAGTCACAACATGCTTCTAAGGCTTTTTCACCCTATTTTTGGATAAAATCACACTTTATCTCATTACTCCCTATCACAACATGTCTATTCATGGGAATTCATATAGGATATAGTATCGAAATTCTATTCGAAATACATGTAGCTATCTCTAGCTACTCACAAAATTCTTACCTTGGATCACGTCACGTGATCTCACTTCCTCGGTGCTACTCTCGCAGTCCGATCAGCTTCCAATATCAATTTTCGAAGTTGTTAATAATTATCCACATCAGTATAATTTAATATACTTGTTTTCACTTGCATAACTCAATTCAATGCTTTTATCTCATCATTTAATCCATTTTTACTCAACTCCCTCATCATGTTCTCAATTTCATACCAATAGCTAGGTCATAGATATTTTTCATGATCCATTTGTTTTCACCAATTTAAACTTATACCAATTAACTCATTAATACACCTAGATTAACATATATCAAAGTGGTATATTAAATCTTACCTAGCTTGAACTTTTTCTCTTTTCACCAAAATTGGAAAAATCCACCTTGCTTCTTCAATCTTTGTTTCCAACTTCTTGTTTCCATGTATGTTGTTCTCCTCTTCACTAAGAAGAACTTTGTTGAACTGAATCTCACTCAAAACTACTTGCAAGATGAAGTTTTCTAGTGTAGAAAGTTAGGTTTAAACTTTGTTTTTGGAAAGGTTTGATGTTTTCTCGGGAAAACAGAGGTTGCAAAGCTTTATATTTATAGAATTGCTCTTAGAGATCGATCTGCTAATGATGGGGATCAATCTGTCCTGTCCTTTTTCCCCTCAAAAACTAACTTTCCAAGCTTATGAGATCGATCTGCCCCTAAGCATGAGATCGATCTGCATTACTCAGAACCTTAAGGAGATCGATTTGGACCTTACATGAGATCGATCTGTTCTACCCAGAACCTCTTCAAGATCGATCTGCATTGAATAAGAGATTGATCTGCTCCTTTTCAGAAGCAGTTCTGCTACAATTTCTCTTAAAATTTCACTTTATATTGATTCTAACTTTGCTTAATTACCCGTTTTACATTTAATGCACATTGGAGACTTAAACATTCATTCCTTATGATTTATATCAAATGTGACTCGTCCATACATCACAAAATTATAAAGAATACATGTTAAATTATGGGTCTTACAATTCTCCCCACCTTAAGAAATTTGGTCCTCCAAATTAGAACCAAGTTACTCTTCAAACAATTGGGGGTATCTCTCTCGCATTAGACTCTCTAGCTCCCAAGTAGCTTCCTCTGAAGTGTGATGCTGCTAGAGAATCTTCACTAACCCGATGGTCTTATTTCTTAAGACTTTCTCATTTCTATCCAGTATCGGTATCGATTTCTCTGCATATGTCAAATCCTTTTTGAGCTCCAACGACTCATATTGAATCACATGATTTGGATCTGGATGATACTTCCTTAGCATCGAAATGTGGAAGACATTATGCACTCCCGATAAATCCGGTGGCAAAGCCAATCTGTATGCCTTATCTCCCACTCAATCAAGTATTTCAAAGGGTCCAATGTAGTGAGGACTCAACTTACCTCTCTTCCCAAATCTCGCTATACCCTTAGAAGGCGAAACCTTCAGAAATACTGATTCACTAACTGTGAACTCAAGTGGTCTTCGTCTCTTATCGGCATAGCTTTTCTATCTACTCTGAGCTGTCCTCAGTCTCTCAACAATCAACCGGACATCCTCAGAGGCTTTTGTAACCAAGTCAGGAGCAAAAATCTTTCTGTCACCCACTTCTTCCCAACCGATAGGGGAACAACATCTACGGCCATACAAAGCCTCATACGGTGCCATCCCGATACTCACATGATAACTGTTGTTGTAAACGAATTCGGTTAGTGGTAAATGATCATCCCAAGAGCCTCTAAAATCTAGTCCACAGCTCTCAACATGTTTTCTAGAGTCTGTATAGTCCTCTCTGACTGATCATCTGTCTGAGGATGAAAAATGATGCTCAAACTCAACTGGGTTCCCATGGCTTCCTGAAAATGTTCCCAAAAGTGAGAAGTGAAGCAAGAATCCCTATCCGAAACAATGCTCACTAGAACACCATGTAACCTCACTACCTTGCATACATAAAGTTCTGCTAATGAGCTCAGAGTATCGATAGCTCTCATAGCTAGAAAGTGGGCTGATTTCGTCAGTCTATCAATTATCACCCATATCGCATCGTGATTCCTCCAGGTCCTCGGTAAACCCATCACGAAATCCATGGTGATATGCTCCCATTTCCATGTTGGTACAGGTAGAGGTTGCAATAACCCTGCAGGTTTCTGATGCTCTGCCTTCACTTGCTGACATACAAGACATCTTGCCACAAAATCCACCGCATCTATCTTCATACTTGACCACCAGTACACCTTTCGGAGATTCTGATACATCTTATTACTCCCCGGATGTAGCTTGTACTTCGACGGATCAGCTTTCGTCTATATCAATCTCCTGAGCTTTAGGTCCTCATGAACACACAATCTGCCTCTAAACCTCAGTAGTCCATCTGAACTAATCTCAAAATCAGTCACTGTGCCCTTCTGTATCTGACCAGTCATTTCAATGCAATACGGATTAGTCTCTTAAGCCTGTTTGATCTTGTCCAACAGATCCGGCTCTAAGCGTAGATTAGTAATCACACAGTCCGTATCCATGTCAGAAGGCACAACACCTAAACTGAGGGTAACAAACTCTTCCAGCAGCTCGTGTTCCCTGACCATCATATACGATACCATCCCTAGGCTCTTCTTGCTCAAGCCATTAGCTACAACGTTAGCCTTACCCGGATGATAAAGTATCTGACAATGATAGTCCTTTAGAAGCTTTAACCATCTTCTCTGTCTCATGTTCAATTCTTTCTGCGAGAACAGATACTTGAGGCTCTTGTGGTCAGTAAAAATTTGAAACTTCTCGCCATACAAGTAATGGCGCTACACCTTCAACGCAAACACTACTGCTGCTAACTCTAAATCGTGGGTCGGATAGTACTTCTCATGATCCTTTAGCTGTCTGGATCCATAAGCAACTACCATCCCATCCTGCATCAATACACAGCCCAGTCCCTGATGCGAAGTATAGGTATATACTGAAAATCCTCCTGAGCTGGTAGGTATAGTGAGAATCGAAGTAGTGGTCAATCGAATCTTCAACTCCTAAAAACTCTTCTCACAAACATCATCCCATATGAATGCTACACTCTTTCGAGTGAGACATGTCAACAGAGCAGCTAACTTTGAAAATCCTTCAACGAATCTCCGATAATGTCCTGCTAAACCCAAGAAACTCATGATCTCGGTGACTGTCTTCGGCTGTTCCCACTGAACTACAACCTCAATTTTGGATGGATCCACTGATACACCATCCTTCGACACAACGTGTACCAAAAATTGAGATTTGTGACAATAAAAAATCACACTTATTGAGTTTAGCATACAACTTCTGCTCTTGTAAAGTCTGCAATACTATCCTGAGGTGCTTCTCATGCTCTTCCTCGGATTTTGAGTATACTAATATATCATCGATGAAGACGATAACGAACTGATCCAAATGTGGCTTGAACACATAGTTTATCAAAGCCATGAAAGCTGCGAAAGCATTTGTCAATCCAAATGGCATAACCAAAAACTTATAATGGCCATATCGGGTCCTAAATGTTGTCTTGGGCACATCTCCACTCCGAACTCTCAATGGTATGACTACACCCATCCTACGTGACCTAGACGTGTTAATCGCAAGTGCACGGATCGTACAAGTAATAATGGGATTTGAGTCTCGGATTATCATCCCACAGAGAATTTAATTAGCCTAACTAAGTACCGGTTAATTTTATCCTAAGTATATCTAGCAAATTATGAAAATTCAGTGGGTGATCTACAAGGCTTAAATTAAAAAGTACTGACTAAAAATTATAAAATAAAGAAAATAATAAAAATAGAGCAAAGATTACTTACAACGCTCCAAGCAAATAAAAGCAATACCCTGCAAAAGATAAATAACAAGGCTAAAATTAATTAGTGCAAATAAACTAGAATGCAAATAAGAAAATAAAGAAATAAAATTAACTCGAATAAAACTAGACAATCCTAAATAAAAATAAAATGTGCATGTAATAAATGTAATTATCAAAAATAAAAATGCAAATTAAACTAACCTAAAATCTAATGAAATAAAATTCTAAAAATTTAATAAAATTTCTATATATAACTATAAGTCTAAATGCCTAAAATTGTGTCCCTAAATTAAATCTAACTTTATATGATTACTAAATTAATAACATGCTTGATTAAAATCTACTCTAAATGATGCATAAAATATTTTTGGATTTTTAAATTTAAAATGAAGACTAAATTAAAAATGCATGAAATAATTCTACTCTAAATGCTATATATGAACACTATTTAAATTAAAGCCTTAAATCCTATTGTAGTCAAAAATTAACTATTAATGCAATTAAAACAAAGCCTTAAACTAAAAAGAATATTTAGCTATCATGCAAATTAATTTAAGCTAACAAATAATAAAAGGAATAATAACAATTAAACACAATAATAGAAATGAATGAAACATTAAATTGGGAAATTCCAAATTGCCAAACACGACCTTAAACCAATTTCCCAACCAGCAATTGTCCCGTGCACTTGTACTGTGCACGCTTCAAGTTAGTATTTGGCTTCTGTGTGGTACCCACAGCAGCACCCACCCTTGCCGACTTTACTGCCAAGCTATTGCTACAGTCTAGTACACTTCAAAGGCGCA
Source organism: Firmiana major (assembly GCA_033439115.1). Classification (NCBI taxonomy): domain Eukaryota; kingdom Viridiplantae; phylum Streptophyta; class Magnoliopsida; order Malvales; family Malvaceae; genus Firmiana; species Firmiana major. Next base: position 2,973,524 of record CM065913.1, on the reverse strand, counting down.
GCACCTGCTCAGCACTGCTCCACTTTATAAACCTTGCTACAAGTTCTGCTACCGATTGTTGCACTGTACTATACTGTCTGTACACCATTACAATGCTGTACATTCCTTCACTTCATTCACAGCAGCAAGGCACCGGTGGTTCACCTGCGTTCATGCAGCAGAGTGGGGTGCGCCAGAGAATGTCCAGCAACCGAGAGCAGCAACCACCCAGCGGATACACCCTACTTCCCTGCTGCATACGATCATCAAGCAACAGCCATGCCTCTGTCTTGTTCACCATCAACCAACCTGAAATAATGCAAAACACAAAAAGAAAACACAAGCAGAAGTTAGACTTTGTAAGTTAGAGTAGTAAATGAACAACAAGAAATGTAAATTGACTAAAACTGAGAATTACAGAATGGAAAGAAATTGAACAGTAGAACGAATCCTGAAACAGAGGAGGACAGAGCATGGTATGTGTCTGTCACTATCACAGCCAAGCTCCCAAACCAGCTGGATACATTCTCTTTGATCTAGCTAATCACGCTGTTACTTACACTGGTCTTGCTCAGCCAAGATTCCCGCAAGGAATGCAGAAGTTAACAGCAAACATAAAATATAACAAAAGTATTTAATAACTGGGATCAACATAAAACTGTAACAAATTTAAAGAAGTTAAAACAAAGGAAATGGAAGCAGGAACGATGAGGAAAATTTAATGCCACTGCTCCCAGCAACTCCTTAACCATCCACCCATGCAACACTCTCAACTCCAGCAAACAACACTCATGAACAGTGCACGAGTAATGAAACAGAGCACAACAGTGATGGCTACTGGATGCTAAAAAAAGAGATAAAAATAAACATCAACAATGATAAGGAGAAAATGCAACGAATGGAGACTAAAGCAGCCATTGTAAACCGAATATTCAATTGGAATGAACCCGAGAGCTAAGGTCATAGTTCCTTGCTCTTGCTCTTCCTCGACTCCTCACATTGCTCAGAAAATCACCACAAGTAATGCAAAAATAGTGGAGTTGAAAGCAAAGGGAATAGAGGACCAACTTGCGAATGGATGCAACGGAGCAAGGAGAGGATGGTTAGCCACTGGCACCAGCTACAGATAGCATCTCACACCACTCGGCGACACCAGGAAACCAAGATGCCAAATGAGCATTAGAACAACAAAGAAAGAAAACCGAATACCAAGATCCCGAATGAACACAAAAGGAAAAAAAAATGAAAACAAATGTGATAAGAGAGAATACTAACTACTAAAATGAAATTTTTTCATTTCAATAGAATAAAAATGAAAGCTTGTAGAATTGTATAACAATGGTGGCTAAAACTAACGTGAAATGCTTGGAAAATACTAGAAAGAAAATACTTCATAAAAAATTTAAGCTAAACTATTCTAAAGACTACCCTAAAAAATTACTTGCCCTAGACTACTTTCTACCCTAAAATTCTACTCCTAAACTAGTCGATTTCCAATTGCCCATCATATTCTATTTATATACAAAATTGAGGGTACAATTGTAATTTTCAATCCTACATGAGTTGGCATTGTTTGACCACTTGTCTTCACACTATTGGCTTCTAGAGAAGATATTTCCATGTCACTTGTCTTTTTGTCCACTTGGATGTGTGAGGTGGCATGACATGTGTCTTCTAGAAGGTAGACACGGTATCCATTGATCTTATCCTTCCGAGGCAAATAAAATACGAATACTCGACAACATACGTGTCCAGATGAATGGTGACTCAGACTGCGAAATGGTAGTGGTCTAGTCTCCTTTAGCCCATTTTCAACCTATTTTCTACTGAAACGACTGAAATTCATCCGGATTTAATTTACCTGCACACAAGATAATTTTAATTAAATTGATGGGATAATTAATAAAATAATATAGGGATTAAAATAATTAATTAAGAAATTAAGCACAAATAATTCTATTTTAATAGAATTATCACTCAACTGATGATACCCATACCTCAGATAAATCTTAGAAAAGACTTGCACTCCCTGGAGCTGATCCAACAAGTCATCAATACGTGGAATGGGATACCTATTCTTGATAGTTGCCTTATTCAACAATCTGTAATCTATACATAATCGGAGGCTTCCATCGTTCTTCTTTACAGATAAAATTGGTGCTCCCCAAGGAGAAACACTCGGTCTGATAAAACCCTATCCAACAACTCCTGTAACTGTTTCTTGAGCTCCTTCAGCTCCACAAAGGCCATGCGATACGGTGGTCTCGATATAGGTTCGGTACCAGACACCAAGTCTATACAGAACTCCATCTCTCTGTCTGGTGGTAACCTTGGCAATTCATCCGAAAAGACATCTGGGAACTCACTAGCCATAAGATATCTGCCAACTCTGGATGTACCTTATCCGTATCAACCATGTACGTAATAAGACCTTCAATATATTTATTTCTCAGTCAGCATATTACATTGTCAATTACAACCATAATTACTACTGTCATTTCTTTTCATCAAACTTTACAACATATTTTTCAGGATTAGGAAACATCACTGTCTTAGCATAACAATCTAACACAACATGGTTTGACGATAACCAATCCATTCCTAAGATTACATCAAAATCACTCATACTAAACAATATCATATTGCCTATCATGTCCTTTTCCCCTACTCTTATCTTACAATCATTTAACACATACTCTACTAGCTGACTATTATCCATAAGCATACTAATCAACATCATCCTACTTAAAGGTGTGCACTCTACATGCTTTATTAGCTACATGCAAATGAAGACGATACAAATGAATGCGTGACACCAGGATCAATTAAAACATGTGCTTCTAAATCATACATCAGGATGTTACCTTTTATCACATCTGATGAAGTATCAACTGTCCCCTGGTCCAAGGCACGTACTCGCCCTCGTCCAATGACCTGCTTCCCTTTCTCTTCTACTGTCGCTCTCCTCCTCGGAGTAGACGTATCAGCTTGAGCTCTCTCTAGCTCCTTACCCTTCTGTAGGGCAATATCTATAACCACTTGGCAAACTCTAGTCATGTGCCTTAGCTTCCCACATCTGAAGCACAATCCGCTAGAAATAAGACAAGGTCTACCTCCATGGAATCTACCACATCTACTACACTGCTCAGTGGTAGGCCTCGATCCTCCAATCACTACTCCTTTAGCTGGAGCTATAGCTGGGTATGCAGGAGATCTAACAGTCTTCTCCTGTACTTCATCGATCCTTGGTCTCTTACATAAGAGTTTCTTCCCTCCTCGATATCCGAAACCTCAGCCACTGTCACTCATCGGCCTCTTCTTATCTCTGTCTCTACCCTTTTCGATTGTCCTGAACTCTGAGACATTCCTCTCATAATCTTGCTCACAGAGTTACGCCCTGCGCACTGCCTCATCATAGGTAGAGATGTCAAATAGAACCAGTTTATACCGTAATACTAGTCTTAGTCCATTTATGAATTTACAAACCTTCTTGGTCTCGCTACTCATGGTATTGGGGTCATACCTTCTCAGGGATAAAAATCTGGTCTCATACTCATCTACTGAATGACTCCCTTGGCTCAACCCCAAAAATTTGGCTTGCAGCCTCCGCTGGGCCGTATCTGAAACAAACTGCCTCTTAAAGGCATCCAGAAATAACGGTATAAATTACGGTATTATAAGAGCTTAGATCAGTATTTTCCTTAGAGAGAATAGTACGATAGGTGCCTAGTCTTTAGTCGGTCCAAGCTTGACTTAGCCTAAGCAATGCTCAATTGAATCAATAGATGCGGGAAGGAAGAAGGATTTATTTGATTCTTTAATTCCATTGGGGCATTACTTGGACTTAGAGTTTGAGCGAGAGCCTAGTATTCATCCTCTCCCAACTGATCTCCATATGTCGGGCTCTCAATATGGGTCGGGTGGACTTCCACCAATGCTCTACCGTCCCCTTCAGTAGGAACGCAGCAAATACGACCATCTCTGAAGTCGTACACTTAAAGAATCCGTACAACTGCTCCATCTCTCCTATCCACTCCTCCGCTAAAAATGGGTCCTTAATCCCATGAAAAGTTGGAGGTCTAAGCTTCTGAAATTGTTGGAGTCTATCAAGATCACAACCATAACCCAAAATATTACCGCCCTGTCATGGAGCAACATGAGATGACATATCCTAAACCGGTGGGGGTGTAGGTGTATCTGTAGGCTATGGCACATGAGCTGGCTGTGCAGGCGTACCAAGTACAGCTACCTCTCTAGGCGTAGTCTTTTTATCCTTCTCCTGTCTTCCTGGCATAGTCTGTGCCAGTATTTCCACTATGGTCTCAAGGTGATGCTCTAGTCTTGTGAAACTTGCCTTAGTACTCTTGGGTATCTCGGTGGGACCTGTAGTCTCATCTCGGGTCTTTGGCCTACCTCTACGGTCTTGAGCCCTACCTCTAGCCCCTTTACCACGGCTGCTATTAGCCATAATAGCTAAATTCCTGCATTTATAACAATTAATTAGTCTGATTTTCATCTCGTATACATAATTGTAACTAAATAAAGCACAATACTATAGGGATGTACACTTTCCTAATTACTAATATCGACTCACATTAGACTAACATCGCTCTGATACCATTTCTATCACGACCTCCCCTCCCGTGACCTACCAAAATCACCCCAATTTTTTTTTAAAATTCACTTACCTCTTCTTCTGTCATCACTCCACACCAAATAGTTGGGTTGTGATTCGATATTAGTCTCCCATTCGTATTTATTCATAATTGTTTACATATATGTGCTTTTACATTGTTCAGTACAAAATGTTTCAACTTGTGTATACCTTGTGTAAGATGGATATGTAGTGGATCAAAATCTACCAGTCCTTAGTCGTGTCCACCTACTGTGGATACTCTATAAAGAGGGGAAATAAAAAGGGGGTGAGCTCACAGCTCAGTAAGAAAATGAGGCAAGCAAGTAGATAATAACACTATCTACAAAATACTATGCTCATGCCTTGAAATCACTTACCTATTCGTATCTAAAGCATGCATCTTGCTTAAAGCTTTTATGCAATATATATATATATATATACAAATCATCAATTATGAAATTGAAAATATGTTGGTTTAACAACCTCAGCAGTTTATGCAAAATATTGCATTTTTCATGTAATTTCACACAAATCATATTTTTGTCATGCCATTCAATTAAATCAAAATAATATGGCATATCATCATGTTTAAAAACATGGAAAACTGGGCCTCAACCATCCCTCGGGTTATCCTTTTCACAATGCACAATTCACATGTTCAGGTTATAAAATCATGTGATGATTCATTCAAGAAATATCAAATTACATTTCATGAAAGGATATAGGTGACTACATGTTCCGAGATTATGATCATAACTCATTTTTCGTGATCCCAGGCTACACAGTACTCAGTGTGCGGGGTCTCACAATTGCTGTAGCGAGAGGTGGGTCAAATCCTTACTGTCAGCTCACAACTCACTTATATCGTGTACTCATGGTACAACGTACTGCATGTGACATACACGGTACACAATACTCCATGGACCCTATCTCAAGGTGGGATGCTCACCATGAGTCTTAATCCTCATACCTTGGATATACCTCATAGTCGGGATGCTTGCCATAAGCCTTAGTCCTCACACTATGGGTTCTATTTTTGATAGCCCTAGACCTTATCTTAAAATATTGCACGTGTGAGCATTTAATCGGTGCGACACACAGTCAGCACAGGCTCTCAACACGACTGTTTCACAATCTCTTTCAAAACTGGTACGTCCCAACACAACCATATCACAATGATATAACTCTAATGTGAGCAATGCTCCCAGCACTATGTCATGTAAAAACACAAGTATGAGCAAAGCTCCCAATACTCTATAATGCATAAATTAATGAAAACTGAGTACGAGCTAAGCTCCCAGTACTCTATCATGTATAACTAAGTATGAACAAAGCTTCCAATACTCTATAATGCATCAATCAATAAAACTGAGTACGAGCTAAGCTCCCAGTACTCTATCATGCATAAATCACATTTAAAATTTAGTACGAGAATACACTCAAGTACTATGTGATACATATCTCAAAATCAAGTGCGAGTATTCTCTAGCACTAACAGTTTTCACACAAACCCCGATAGAAGACTGTTCAAATCATAATTCACCCAACTCAAATCAAATAGGCACTCAAATGTGCTGTTTTCGTATATACATGAAAACATTAGCCATTCTATCATGCAACTATGAATTTTAGTCACAACATGCTTCTAAAGCTTTTTTACCCTATTTTTGGATAAAATCATACTTTATCTCATTACTCCCTATCACAACATGTCTATTCACAAGAATTCATATAGGATATAGTATCGAAATTCTATTCAAAATACGTGTAGCTATCTCTAGCTACTCACAAAATTCTCTTACCTTGGATCACGTCACATGACCTCACTTCCTCGGTGCTACTAATCCTCGCTGTCCGATCAGCTTCCAATATCAATTTCTGAAGCTGTTAATAATTATCCACATCAGTATAATTTAATATACTTGTTTTCACTTGCATAACTCAATTCAATGCTTTTATCTCATCATTGAATCCAATTTACTCAACTCCCTCATCATGTTCTCAATTTCATACCAATAGCTAGGTCATGGATATTTTTCATGATCCATTTGTTTTCAGCAATTTAAACTTATACCAATTAACTCACTAATACACCTAGATTAACATATATCAAAGTGGTGTATTGAATCTTACCTAGCATGAACTTTTTCTCTTTTCACCAAAATTGGCAAAATCCACCTTGCTTCTTCAATCTTTGTTTCCAAGTATGTTGTTCTCCTCTTGACTAAGAGCAACTTTGCTGAACTGAATCTCACTCAAAACTACTTGCAAAATGAATTTTTCTAGTGTAGAAAGTTAGGTTTAAACTTTATTTTTGGAAATGTTTGATGTTTTCTCGGGAAAACAGAGAGTTCAGAGCCTTATATTTATAGAATTACTCTTAGAGATCGATATGCTAACGATGGGGATCGATCTGTTCTACTCTTTTTTCCCTCGAAAATCAACTTTCCAAGCTTATGAGATCGATCTGCCCCTAAGCATGAGATCGATCTGCATTACTCAGAACCTTAAGGAGATCGATCTGGCCCTTACATGAGATCGATCTGTTCTACCCAGAATCTCTTCAAGATTGATCTGCATTGAATGAGAGATCGATTTGCTCATCTTTAGAAGCAGTTTTGATGCAATTTCTCTTAAAATTTCACTGTTACATTCATTCTAACTTTGCTTAATTACCCGTTTTACATTTCATGCACATTGGCAACTTAAAAACATTCATTCCTTATGATTTATATCAAATGTGATTCGTCCATACATCACAAAATCATAAAGAATACATGTTAAATTACGGGTCTTACAGCCGGTCTAAGGTATCGAGAAGAGGAAGCTACAATAATATTCAGTTCAAACTTTTCCCAAAGAAATAAAAAAAAAGGGGCGAGAGACAGAGAACTCTCAATTTCAAGTTTAAGGTAAAAATATATCTATAGCTTTAACAAATAAATAAATAAATTTTGAACTTTTAAGTTCAGCAAAATTGATGAACCCATTGTGTTTAATATAGTTTAAGTTTGGAACCGTTTGGAAGAATCGAGAGAAGTAAGCTAGCTATCGTTGTTGGTGTCAAGTACATGTGAGAAATTTAAATTGTGTTTAAGCTTAATTCTAGCTACAATTGAAGCCTTATCTAAGTGTTGTATACTAGGAGCTCCAAGGTGATGAGCTGTGTATGATTTACCACATGCCGATGACCTCGATTTTTATTTAAGTTGGTGTAAGCTAATTTATTTAACACAGATCCTTACGAGTGTAAGTAGATATGCAGTTTCAAATTTCTTATTTGATTTTCTGAATTGATTTCTGTGGCATGAGGCTGACTATATGACATAATTTGATGTTTATCTGCACTAATCGTGCTTTGCTTAAAAATGTGCACTATGCTTTGATGTGACTAAATACTCTATATGATTATATTTACTTTAGCAAAATTTATTCTATTTTATCTTATTTATTTATTAGGAAAATTTGATACCCTGAAGTTTATTTTTAACGAAATTAAAATATTTTCTCTTATTAAGGAAATTTATTTTGATTTTAAACCCTATGCCTAAACTTATCATATAAGGGAAGTAAATTATGATTTGAATTTTATTAGTAATGCGGGTACGAGTGGACCCTTGCGGTACACCCAAGTATGAAGTTTCCTTGATAATGAAATCGGGAACAGTTTGGCCTATCCCGAGGTGATAGGTGCCAGTTTCACCTGGCCCGTGAGACTGGCTCAGGTCTATGATCATAGATAGAGCCCTAGAAATAGGAAGTCTATTGCACTGATTGCTATAGTGCGTTCTGTTAGGGGTGGTACCTAGCGTTCCGACGCTTCTGTATCCGATATCCAGTCACTCTCCAATTTTAATCTGTTTGACTGCTTTCCTAATTTGATGTTCATGCCTGATTTGAGATATACATAAATATATATTTGAGCATGTGTTTACTAATGCTATCCGATGTATCTGTTTTCAGATTTGTTACCGTTAAGGCATGCAAATTATTAAATCTGTTTTACGTTTTAAGTAGCTGTATATTTGCTTACTAGGTTTCCCAAAAACTCACCCCCTCTCCACTCTTTCAGATTTCAGCTAAGTAGATCTTTTGAGACGTGTGTTGTTCCTTCGAGAGTTTTCTGGGGCTTCCACCGAGGTATATCCGTACAGTGGTTGTAAGTATGCTTATGTATATGCTAACTTAGTATGGACTACATGGTGTACATAATAGTGTATTTCAGGATTGTAAAAATTCAGTAAAATGAATTACTTCAATAATGTTATTGATGGATGATATGATATCACATTTTGTTTTGGGTATGTAGTAGTTTTGGTGGGTAATGACGATTGGTAAGTGGCACAAGGGAATTTACCTCGATAGAACTCTCTACCAAAATAATGTAACTTGAATTAGAATTGTTTAAAGGTATAGATTTCCACTCACAAGTTTCCACCACTATTAGGGACCTAAATTAACTATCTTATGAAATTTATATCGGAAATATTAAACGGTGGAGAATATCAGTTAAGTTTATACAAACACACACAAACGATAAGATAAAGAAAATGCGCGAAATCGACCCGTAATTTTGTAGCTTCCGTGACTTTACATAAGAATTTGGGACGTAACATATTTAATACAAATAATAAAAATAAGATAAAATATATTTTTAGAAAAAAAAATAAAGAAGTGTTGGGTTCTTCACTAAATGCTCCCCTTTTGATCCCTAACTGAAGAGGAAATAATAAATCACATAGTGAAGTGTTATTCGAATGCACCCTGCACTTTATTTATTTTATTGTTATGATTTGGATTTTACTGTATTTTCAATACGATTAAATCCAAACGAACCATTAAAAAGTTTCTTTCATAATAATCACTATTAGATTGAATTTGAACTAAGCATAAAAGACTTTTTTTTTGTTTTTAACGTACTTTATTTATTATAAGTAAAAGGCACATTAAATAAAAAATTTATTTGTAAATACCATATTTTGTGCGGGTTTAACAAGCTATTGGACAAATGAGCTTTAATGACAATTGGATTACACAATATTTTGAAAATTTGGATTGTCATTTGATTTTAGCTTTAATAGATTAATTGGACTTTGAATTTAGTCCAAGCACTAAATTCAATATTTTATTTCTTCTCCTTTTTTGTTTGTTTTTCTTTCTTTCTTATAAATTGTTGTAGATAATAATTCCGATGCTTTTCGGCCAATCATAATGTGTCACGTGACATATCTGTGCATGAATTTATACACGAGATAATTAATAGATAAGAGCCACATTAAATGTATTGAGACATTTTCATCCAAGAACAAAATATTAAAGTAAAAGGATAAAAGCGTAATTAAGGAACAGGGAACTCCATATAAATAGGGGTCATGTATGATTCTTTAAGGGGGAACACAATTACTTCCTAAAACTCTGTCAAAATCATTTTCTGACTTAAGCATCGGAGTGCAAATGCAGGGAACAACCGCTACGTCCCTCTGATTATTTCCTTTCTTGCAGAATATTCTAAAGCACGTGGCATGGAGATCGAGGTGGAGACGTCAGCAATACATCATTTTTGTACTTGGCAACAACATAAATAATTTTTTTATTTATTATTAATAATTTTCTTTTCTTAAAGAAAATTACCAAAAAATGCAAAAAAAAAAACTTCGATAAAATCAAATAATCAATGGGGGATAATTTTTATTATTATTATTATTATCACTTCAATCGAAGTGGGATTATCTTCGTCATTAATTTCTTATAAAGCAACACAAGATAGAATCAAAAAAGGGAGGGAGAACATCAAGGTTCATTGTTCAACAAACTCCCTAGAGTGTTAACTTTTATGTAAGTGTACATGATCAACAAGTGATACAATGAATGAGATCAAGTATCGTCCCACAACAATTGGTATGTAAAAAACTTTAACTAAGTACTAAAATTATCTCAGTCTACCATTTTATTCAAACACAGTGATAGATATGCTTCGCAAACTAATTTAACTTAAAAAATTATAATAGAATAGAGAAAAAAAGGCTTGCTACTCAATTTTGAAAGTTCAAATTAACAAAATTAATATCAAAATTAAATATGTAAAAATTAAATTAAAGTAAGAACGAAAATGAATATTAATTCTAAACTATGTTGATTAATTAAACCTAATATCTAAACCAAAACTAAAGGTAATTAACTTAAAATTATAGTTGAATGGGATTGGAGAAACTCATCATGTATTTCACAAAGGAGGAGGCAGAGGTTGTGACAGCAATACCCGTTAAAAGAAGAGGCACAGTAGACACCTTGGTTTGGCACTATAAGCAAGATGGAGCCTATTCAGTAAAGAGTTGGTACAGACTAATTAATGATGGCAGCTCCGACAGAGAAAGTAATAGATGGGTAAGGTCAGAGGATCTGTGGAAGAAAGTCTAGGCAGTAAAGGCCCCAAACAAAATGAAAGTCCTTACATGGAAGGTACTCTAGGGCTTCTTACCGGTTATGGATAATTTGGTTAAAAGAAAGATAGCAACCACAAGCAGCTGCCCACCCTATAATGAAGAAGGCGAATCAGTGCTAAATGCATTAAGGCTGTGCCCAGATGCACGAGAAGTTTGGAGAACCTTGAAATATGACTGGGATGTTTATTGGGGGGGAGAGAAACAAAGAATCAGTTCATTACTATACTCAAAGAATATCTTGATTAGAAATCAGTCCAAAAATTCATCTTTATAATGTGGGCATTATTGTCACGACCCAAAACTACCCAAAAATCAGAGTAAATTTTTCATTTTTATTTCATACTTATCTATCCTCCGAATCGTGACCACACTCCACTAATAATTGGGCTGTGCGTCAATGCCAGTCTCACCGTTGAATCATCATATAACTTAATTTCTTATTACAAAAAAGGTAAACACATTCGTTTTTCATTTATTCTTTTCCATTTATTTACAAGTGTTTACATTATCTATACATCCCTGATAGTTACTTACAAATATGTTACTGTGCTATACTTTTTTAGATACAATATGTACAAGTGTATATACCTTAACATGATGGGTAGCAGCGGATATCAAGAATGCAGTACTCAGTCACCTCAATGTCTACTGGAGGGAATCTGTGTTGGAAAATGAAAGGGGTGAGCACATCAAGCTCAGTAAGGCAATCCTACGAACAAGTAGGTAACCATACTACCTACATGAACGTGGTGCCATGCATAAACCACCCTTTCTCCACACATTTCTGAAAATAGATGTTATAATTCGTGATGTCATGATGTCATGTAAAACAAGTTCATATATGGATTCAAAAGCATGGAAAACTCGACATGCATATCCATTTAAAACATTTCATCATTGTTAAAATTTTACAACACAGTCAGGACTCAACCCTTCCCTCGGGTGTTCCTGACTTACACAAAACCATGAAATCAAATGCTTTTTAAAGCAACAGTACCATGCGATATACTGAATGTCATGTAAAACCAGTTGACATCATTCGTGGGTTTAAATAGCATGGAAAATATCATCATGCAAGTTTTTGTTTAAAACCCAGTTTAATTTCCATTAAAACCATATCTCAGTCAAGATCCAACCCCTCCATCGGGTGATCCAGACTCACGTAAAAATCCACAAATGAGTTTCTCAAAACATCAACATGCGAGACTAGGCAATATATGTATATCTCAGGCAAATAACCAGGACTATGGCCGTGTGTCCTCGTGAGCCCCTCTGCTACACGAATTCTAGTGTGCGGGGTCTCACCCTGATCGGGAATCGCCCGGGAGGTGGGTTGTCCAACCCGTCAGTCTTATCCGATCCCACGCATCTGAAGATGCCACTCGTATCCGAAGATACCACGTATCCGAAGATACCACACGGTACAACGTACTCCATGCTACTTGCACGGTACAACGTACTCCGTGGACCAATATCATATCTCCATACTCATGCCTTATCTCAAAATGCACGTGTGAGCCTATTTAATCGGTGTGACACACAGTCTACCCGACGCTCCAAGCACGGCACATCGCATGATTTCAGAAAAATAGTGCAAGCGATGCTCCAGCACTCTCATAAAATCAAGTAAAACTAGTGCGAGCTGAGCTCTAGCACTCTGTACACATTTCATGTGAAAATCTGGTGTGAGTTAGACTCCAGCACCGTATTACAAAAATTATATAAAAATCTGGTGTGAGCTAGACTTCAGCACCGTGTCACGAAAATCATATAAAAAATCTAGTGCGAGTTAGACTCCAGCACCAATACATGTAAAACTCTAGTGCAAGCTCTCGCTCCAGTACTAAGGTATGCATCACACAAATCAAAACTCGTGCGAGCTGAGCTCTAGCACGTCACATTTTCATAAAATCACATAGGCGGCTTCATTTCTCAAATCATTTTCAGAGAAAATCAACATCTATTGAAATTATGCAATGCTGTGCATTTTTATTTAAAAGTTAGCCAGCCTACTCATGCATGTGTTTAAACATCTCAAGAAACGAGCAGGAACCTCTTGTCCTTGTTCCTCTCACATTTTTCCTAAAGTTGGAAATTTTACCCTTAACAAGGGTATTTTAGTAATTTGCCATTCAGGGTACTAAAAATTTTATCTGAAATCTAGACCTTTCAGACCATTTAAAAGACTGTAAATGGCATCAAAATTTCATAAAGCTACTTCTAGCAGTTCGTAAAATTCCCTTACTTGGAATCACGTGCGAGCTTATCTCGTTTCGCCCGTACCAAGTCTCTCAGTCCAATTTGCTCCAAGCCAAGTCTACGGAGCTGCATATAACCACATATTTGGGTTAATTCAATTATACTTATCAGTATTTAACTTATACTGATCGAATCTAAAACAGTGGGCCCATTTTACTTTATTGAGTCTGATTGCGTCTTAATGGGCCTCGACCCATTTTCAGCTCGTTTCCATTTATTTAATCCTTTCATCGGGTTTATTGGGCTCTCAATACCCATTGGGCTTCGTTCCAAACTCTTTGGATAACCCGTATATCATTTACGACAGTTTACTTAAAATTCCCAGTATTATCCACTAAATGCTGAATTAAATCCGTAATGCGTAAAATACATTTCTATTACGCGAATAATCATATAAATTGTCATAAATGAGCTTTACTTACCCGAGATTATGCGATGTTGCACAAATCGAAGTTCAATCGACTCACGTTCGAAATTTATCGTCGAACTGCACAATTTATATTTAATTTCGGGTTATTTTTCCAATCGAATATAATTTAAATAAATTTTTCGTAAATCAAATCGATCAATTTTGACCGCTTATCGACTTACCCGAAGTCCGGTGTATCTCCGAAAATTCTTTTCTTTTTTCTTTTTCTCTTTTTTCCTCCTTTTTCCTCTCTTTCTTAGCTGAATCGGTTTGGTCCTGTTCAACCCAGTTCAGAACGTCGGTTCAGTCCGGTTCGATTGGTTCGGTGCCTTTCCGATCAGTTCTCCACAGGTTTTCGTTGCCAGTAACTCCGCGGGGTAGTCCGATTCTCGAATCTGGCCTCAGTTTCATTCAAGGCCGCCTGAAAGTGGCCGGTCTAGCTGTTCTCCTTTCGCCGTCGGTACCCATTTTCTTCCCTTCGCCTTTGCGGGTTTTTCGATGGCTAAGGGCGCGGGTTTCAGTGGCTGGTGGGTCTCCCGAGGTCAGGCTTCCTTCGACTGGCTGTTGTCGGGCCTAGATCGACGCCGATCACCGAATTTTCTCGTTTTCTTCTCTCGGTTTGGTTTTCTCTCTCCCTCGTTGATCCCTTCCTGTTCGTCAGTTCTCTCTCCGCCTACCAGCGCCGGCGAGGCTCGGCTCTCATCTGGCTTCCTTCGCCTACCTCGTCTGGCCGTCGGTGGCTGTCTGTCGGTGGAGGCAGAGGCTCGGCCTCATTTTCCTCTTCAGTTTACAGAATCACATCTCGCGATTCTGTTTCAATTTTTTAATTAATTAATTAATTTATTTTATTATATTTTAATCATTAAAATTCATTAAAATGATTAAAATATCTCCAAAAATTATTATTTAATTCATTTAATCTATAATTGAATTTATCGGTCTTATTTCGTCTCTCTCGGTATATTTTTCGATTATTTTCGGGATAATTGTTCGAATTAAAAATCCCGATTAATTTCGATTAATTTTCATAAATTCCAATAAATTTAAATCTTGATCAATTGGACTCGAAATTCAATATTTTCCTTGTTATTGATCAAGATTTCTTAATTTCATATTTTTAATTAAATTTTCTTGTAGAATTTATATCGACTTTCGATCTTTTGATCGTTTTGCCATTACACGTGTTCGGGATCACTTTAACCCGACTTCCCTTGACGAACACTCACTCATTTCGCATTTTAAATCCTTATTTTCAGTCCGAATCCCATTCATTTAAATTTGTGACCATTTTCATCCCTCATAAAAATTTACGATTTAATTTTGGGTCTTACATAATCTTCCCCACTTAAGAAATTTGGTCCTCCAAATTAGAACCAAGTTAGTCTATAAATCACTCTGAATATTTTTCACATATCATACTCTTTAATTCTTATGTGACTTTTCTGGAGTGTACTACTACCAAAGGATTTTACTAGGGAGATTGTCTTAAACCTC
Organism: Firmiana major; assembly: GCA_033439115.1. Taxonomy (NCBI): domain Eukaryota; kingdom Viridiplantae; phylum Streptophyta; class Magnoliopsida; order Malvales; family Malvaceae; genus Firmiana; species Firmiana major. Next base: position 2,958,304 of record CM065913.1, on the reverse strand, counting down.
ACTACTTTCTCCTTCCTGTTTTTATACCCGAATCAAGTTTTCAATCATACTTTATACATTTATTGAGCTAAGCTGTTGAAGCTCATATCTGATCACATACGCTGGGCCCGGATAATATTTTCGAAACACCAAAAGATGGGACACATTGTGGATGCCTGCTTATTTAGGTAGTAACGCTAACCTACAGGTCTTATCTCCCACTTTGTCCAATCTCTCAAAGGATTCAATATAACAAAACTAAATGTACCTTCCTTTCGAATCTCTTTATGTCCTTAGGACCAGTAGCTTCCAACAATACTAATTCACCGTCGACGAATTTCCAATGATTTTCTTTCTCTTGTCAACATAGCTTTTCTGTCTGCTCTGAGGTGTTTCTTAATCTCTCACAAATCAACTGAACATCCTTAGAGGTTTGTCTTACCAATTCGAGAGCAACTCTATATCTGTTACCCACTTCTTATCCAAACTGGGGAACAACCCCTATGGCTATACAATGCCTCATATAATGTTATCCCGATACTCAAGTGACAACTGTTATTATTGAAGAATTCAATTAGTAGCAACCGATCATCCCAGGAGCTTATAAAATCAAAGCACACACTCTCATCATATCCTCCAAAACTTGTACAGTCCTCTCTGACTGACAATCTGTCTAAGGATAAAAAGCTGTGATAATACTCAATCGGGTTCTCATAGCTTCCTGAAAAATATTCCTCGAGGTGGGAAGTGAAGCGGGAATCCCTATATGATAAAATGCTCACTGAAAAATACATATTGTTCCATAATCTTTCATACACATAAATCCGCCTACACACTCAGAGTATCTGAGGATTTCATAACCAGAAGGTGGGTAGACTTAGTCCATCTCTTAACTATCACCTAGATAGTCTCCTGATTCATCCGAGTGCTCTGTAATCCATCACGAAATTCATGGTAACTTGCTCCCATTTTTGTGTCGATATAGGTAGAGATTGTAATAATCTTGCAAACTTCTATTACTCTACCTTACTCTACTGACATACGAGACACTTTTTCATAATCTCCACAGTGTCTCTTTTCAAATCTGACCACCAATACCCCTTTTTGAGAATTCGATATATTTGTTACCTCTCGGATGCACTGTATATCCCGAAGAGTGAGCTTCTGACAATATCACTATCTCATCAACTATGGTCTTGGGGAGCACTTATATTATTATACTGTCTTTGAACCTCAGTACAATCATCACTCTCTGTGAATTCTATCACTGTACCCCTCTAAATCTGACCCATGCTATCGACACCATGCCGATCATCATGCTAAGCCTGTCAAATTCGGTCACTCAAATTCGGTTCTAATCTCAGGTTAGCTGTCACACAATCATTGTCATCATCAGAAGGGATCACATCACGACTGAGGCTCAGAACTGCTCTAGCAGCTCATACTCCTTGACCATCATATGTAATACCATCCCAAGGCTCTTTCTGCTCAAGGCATTAGCCATTACATTAGCCTTTCTTAGGTGGTACAATTTTCACAATCATAATTCCTCAAAAGCTCTAACCCTCTTTATTCTCATATCCGACTCTTTCTGTGAAAACAAATACTTGGGATTTTATGATCAATGCATATGCAAAATTTCAAATCGTGTAAATAGTGGTGCGACATACTCAGTACGATCACAGTCGCTGCCAACATTAAATTATGGGTCAAATAGTTTCTTTCATGATCCTTGAGTTATCTAGATCCATAATCGACTATCTTCCCATTTTGTATCATTGCACAGCTCATTCATTATTTTGAGGTAGCCATATACACTGAGTAACCTCTTGAGCTGTTGGGTATGGTGAAAATAATCACTGTGGTCAGTTCGGACTTCAATACACCGAAACTCATTGAAGCTACTTTCATATTTATCATCTCACTCGTATGCAATCTTTTGCGAATACGATGTGTCAACTGAGCAGCTCATTTCTATAAACTCTCTACAAACCATCTGTACAAACAATCTCCAATTGTTGCTTATAATTTTCCCTGGACTTTAAATATACCTAAAATATCATCAATAAGGATGATAACAAATCGGTCCAGGTAAGTTTAATTACCTCATCGTAGTTGAGTTCCACTAAATATTTCAATTACCCATATCCTTGACATTGGTACGCATAAACGGATAATCTCATGTCGAAATCGCTTTCGTTCAAGCTACTAACTTGCGTCAACGGCTTTTATAAAATTTTAAATTTTTAAGCCTTCTTGATTAATCGAATTCTATATATATATATATTTTTTATCGTACCAGTAAAGGTACCCTAATTTTAAATGTATATATTACGACTATCACATTTCAATTTATAGGTTGTGTATACTTTTAGACGCTGTCAAGTCTTCAGGCGGTGAGGTATTTTGAAATACCTTTATTAACCCTCAGAATTGACCACAATTACTTTACATATCAGTCCATGTGGTCACAATTCATATTCGCCACTAATTTCTTTATTCCAAATTACTTCACGTATCATAGATATTCTTACCTTGCATACGTCTCTTATTCCAATACATCTTGTATTCAGGATTTATCACATCTTAAAACTTATCTCTTTTCGTATATTACTTATAACAAACTCTGTCATTACTCATTCCATGAGTACAATCATTTACTCCTTTAATTTCAATCGCTACTCCCCTTTTATTACTTGTCAAAATTTACAGTATATTTTTCCGGGGTAAAACAACACTGTCTTAGAATAGAACTCTGAACATCATAATTTGCAGCCAACTAATTTATTCTCAAATATTACTTCAAATTATTCATAGTCCATTGAATAAAATCGGCTGACTTATACTCCTTTCCCCATTTCAACATATAATTTCTTCATAATTTTCCGTTAGTTAACCCTCATTCATTGGGCTACTAACTATCAGCATTGTGTCCATGGGTGTAGGCATTCATGTCTTTTACTAACTTATATACAAATGAAGGCGGTATGACTAAATATGTGGCACCAGGATCAATTTAAAATAATCACTATTCATAACCAGTGTGGTATCTTTCACCACATCATATGAAACATCAATAGTGTCCTAGTCCAAGGCATACACTCGCCCTCGGCCAATGCCAATAGCCTATTTTCCCCTTTCTCTTTGGCTATGGCCTCCCTTTTTTTTTTTTGGTGCAGAGCTATCAACAGGGTTTTCACTATCTCTTTGCTCTTCTGTAGGGTAGTCTTACCCAACTCTGAGCAATCATTAATTAAGTGGCCCGTCTTACCACACTTAACTCCTATTTTAGTCAATAAGGTGTAGGTGTAGGCCTTACTTCTGTGGTATCTACCACACATCCTACACTGTTTACATACTACACTGCTACATTGCTCCACTGCTCTGTAGCAGGTCGGGATCCTCCAATCACAATACCCCTCAAAAGTATTCAAATTGAATACACTGGGGCCTTACCAATCATCTTACCCCATAACTTATCAATTCTAATCTTTTACCAATTACCTTTTTCCTATTTTGACATATCTGTCATTCTCTATTCTCTTTTATCTCTATTTCGGTCCTTACTACCTTTTCCAATCTTAGAGGTGTGCAACTTATGATCTTATTCACACAACTGTAGTCTGCGCACTACCTTGGCATAGGTATTGATATCCAATAGGGCCAATCGGACTCTAGTCAACAATTTGAGCCCTTCATTGAACTTTTGAGCTTTTCGACTCTCATTACCTATAGTGTCGAGGTCATACCTGCTCAGGGATATTAACTGAGTTTCATACTCGTTAATCAATTTAGTTCCTCCGAGTCAGATAAGGAATTTTATCTGCATTTTCCTTTAAATAATGTCCGGGATATTTTGTCACTGGAATACATCCAAATATTTCTCATGTCAACTCTTAAGATGGGTCGAGCGGACTTCCACCAATGCTCCGACTCGCCCTCAAATCTCATGCAAACTCTGAGCAATTAGCTCCCAAATATTCTCCACACTCCGCTCCAACCTCGCGAAGCGTGTCTTAATACTGTCCAATCTCTCTGTTGGACTCTGTGGGGCATGCTCAACATTAGCCTCCATTTCAATCTCATCTTGTTCATAGGTTAACACAGTACGACTAGCAGGCTCAAGTCTACCTCTACGACCTCTGCCTCGTGCTCTACCTCCTCTATCGCGACTAATATTAGGCATAATGCCTATATTCATGCATTCTCAATCATTTATTGGTTAAAACCTATCTCGATATACACTATTGTATCTAACCAAGCACAGTAACACAGGGATGTAATTTCCTAATTACTGACATTGAAACACATCAGACCAATTTCGCTCTGATACCACCTTTTGTCACGACCCAAAACTACCCAAAAATCAGAGTAAATTTTTCATTTTTATTTCATACTTATCTATCATCCGAATCGTGATCACACTCCACTAATAATTAGGTTGTGCGTCAATGCCAGTCTCACCGTTGAATCATCATATAACTTATTTCTTATTACAAAAAAGGTAAACACATTCATTTTTCATTTATTTACAAGTATTCACATTATCTATACATCCCTGATAGTTACTTACAAATATGTTACTGTGCTATACTTTTTTAGATACAATATGTACAAGTGTATATACCTTAACATGATGGGTAGCAGCGGATATCAGGAATGTAGTACTTAGTCGCCTCAATGTCTACTGGAGGGAATCTGTGTTGGAAAATGAAAGGGGTGAGCACATCAAGCTCAATAAGGCAATCCTACGAACAAGTAGGTAACCATACTACCTACATGAACGTGGTGCCATGCATAAACCACCCTTTCTCCACACATTTCTGAAAGTAGATGTTATAATTCGTGATGTCATAATATCATGTAAAACAAGTTCATATATGGATTCAAAAGCATGGAAAACTCGACATGCATATCCATTTAAAACATTTCATCATCGTTAAAATTTTACAACACAGTCAGGACTCAACCCTTCCCTCGGGTGTTCCTGACTCACACAAAACCATGAAATCAAATGCTTTTTAAAGCAACAGTACCATGCGATATACTGAATGTCATGTAAAACCAGTTGAGATCATTCATGGGTTTAAATAGCATGGAAAATATCATCATGCAAGTTTCTATTTAAAACCTAGTTTAATTTCCATCAAAACCATATCTCAGTTAAGATCCAACCCCTCCATCGGGTGATCCAGACTCACGTAAAAATCCACAAATGAGTTTCTCAAAACATCAACATGCGAGACTAGGTAATATATGTATATCTCAGGAAAATAACCAGAACTATGGTCGTGTGTCCTCGTGAGCCCCTCTACTACACGGATCCTAGTGTGCGGGGTTTCACCCTGATCGAGAATCGCCCGGGGGGTGGGTTAGTCCAACCCGTCAGTCTTATCCGATCCCACGCGTCCGAAGATGCCACTCGTATTCGAAGATACCACGTATCTGAAGATGCCACGTATCCGAAGATACCACACGGTATAACGTACTCCATGCTACTTGCACGGTACAACGTACTCCGTGGACCCATATTATATCTCCATACTCATGCCCTGTCTCAAAATGCACGTGCGAGCCTATTTAATTGGTGTGACACAGTCTACCCGATGCTCCAAGCACGGCTCATCGCATGATTTCAGAAAAATAGTGCGAGCGATGCTCCAGCACTCTCATAAAATCAAGTAAAACTAGTGCGAGCTGAGCTCTAGCACTCTGTACACATTTCGTGTGAAAATCTGGTGCGAGTTAGACTCCAGCACCGTATTACGAAAATTATATAAAAATCTGATGCGAGTTAGACTTCAGCATCGTGTCACAAAAATCATATAAAAAATCTAGTGCGAGTTAAACTCTAGCACCAATACATGTAAAACTCTAGTGCGAGCTCTCGCTCCAGCACTAAGGTATGCATCACACAAATCAAAACTCATGCGAGCTGAGCTCTAGCACGTCACATTTTCATGAAATCACGTAGGCGGTTACATTTCTCAAATCATTTTCAGAGAAAATCAACATCTGTTGAAATTATGCAATGCTATGCATTTTTATTTAAAAGTTAGCTAGCCTACTCATGCATGTGTTTAAACATCTCAAGAAACGAGCAGGAACCTCTTGTCCTTGTTCCTCTCACATTTTTCCTAAAGTTGAAAATTTTACCCTTAACAATGGTATTTTAGTAATTTGCTCATTCAGGGCACTAAAAATTTTATCTAAAATTTAGACCCTTCAGACCATTTAAAAGACTGTAAATGGCGTCGAAATTTCGTAAAGCTACCTCTAGCAGTTCATAAAATTCCCTTACCTGGAATCACGTGCGAGCTTATTCCGTTTTGCCTGTACCAGGTCTCTCAGTCCAATTTACTCCAAGCCAAGTCTACAGAGCTGATATAACCATATATTTGGGTTAATTCAATTATACTTATCAGTATTTAACTTATACTGATCGAATCTAAAACATTGGGCCCATTTACTTTATTGAGCCCATTTGCGTCTTAATGGGCCTCGACCCATTTTCAGCTCGTTTCCATTTATTTAATCCCTTCATCGGGTCTATTGGGCTCTCAATACCCATTAGGCTTCATTTCAAACTCTTTGGATAGCCCGTATATCATTTACGACAGTTTACTCAAAATTCCCAATATTATCCACTAAATGCAGAATTAAATCCGTAATGCGTAAAATACATTTCTAATATGCGAATAATCATATAAATTGTCATAAATGAGCTTTACTTACTTGAGATTATGCGATGTTGCTTAAATCGAAGTTCAATTGACTCACGTTCGAAATTTATCGTTGAACTGCATAATTTATATTTAATTTCGGGTTATTTTTTTGATCGAATATAATTTAAATAAATTTTTTGAAAATCAAATCGATCAATTTTAACCGCTTACCGACTTACACGAAGTCCGGTGTATCTCCAAAAATTCTTCCCTTTTTTCTTTTTCTCTTTTTTCTCTTTTTTCCTCTCTTTCTTATCTGAACCGATTTGGTCCGGTTCAACCCGGTTCAGACTGTCGGTTCAGTCCGGTTCGGTGCCTTGCCAGTCGGTTCTCCACCAGTTTTCGTAGCCAGCAACTCCGCGGAGTAGTCCGATTCTCAAATCTGGCCTTGGTTTCGTTCAAGGCCGTCGAAAAGTGGCCGTTCCGACTGTTCTCCTTTCGCCGTCGGTACCCATTATTTTCCCTTTGCCGTTTGCGGCTTTTCCAGTGGCTGGGGGCGAGGGTTTCAGTGGCTGGTTGGTCTCCCGAGGTCAGGTTTCCTTCGGCTGGCGGTGGTCGGGCCTAGATCGACGTCGATCATCTAATTTTCTCGTTTTCTTCTCTCGATTTGGTTTTTTCTCTCCCTCGCTGATCCCTCGCCGTTCGTTGGTTCTCTCTCCGCCTATCAGTGCCGGCGAGGCTCGACTCTCATCTAACTTCCTTCGTCGACCTCGTCTGGCCGTCGGTGGCTGTCCGTCGGTGGAGGCAGAGGCTCGGCCTCGTTTTCCTCTTCAGTTTATAGAATCGCATCTCGCGATTCTGTTTTAATTTTTTAATTAATTAATTAATTAATTTTATTATATTTTAATCATTAAAATTCATTAAAATAATGAAAATATCTCAAAATTTTTTTATTTAATTCATTTAATGTATAATTGAATTTATCAGTCTTATTTCGTCTCTCCCGGTATATTTTTCGATTATTTTCGGGATAATTATTCAAATTAAAAATCTCGATTAATTTCGTTTAATTTTTATAAATTCCAATAAATTTAAATCTTGATCAGTTGGACTCGAAATTTAATATTTTCCTTTTTATTGATGAAGATTTCTTAATTTCATATTTTTAATTAAATTTTCTTGTAGAATTTATATCGACTTTCGATCTTTTGACCGTTTTGCCCTTGCACGTGTTCGGGATCACTTTAACCCGACTTCCCTTGACGAACACTCACTCATTTCGTATTTTAAATCCTTATTTTTAGTCCAAATCCCATTCATTTAAATTTGTGACCATTTTCATCTCTCATAAAAATTTACGATTTAATTTCAGGTCTTACAATTATGGACGAACAGGAACAATGCAACACATGGTGAAGTTTTGAAACCGCTTCTAACCACAGCCAACTTTGTTTTACAATATGTGCAGGAGTTTAATCAGGCAACATCGATGAAGCCTATAGGTGTCCATTGGATTAGGGTGCATTGGAAACCACCAATAACTGGGAAATTCAAAGTTAATTTTGATAGAGCTGTATGCAGGAACGAAAGGATGAGAGGAGTTGGTGTGGTTGTAAGAGATACGGAAGGCATTTTCATGGCGCAGAATTAAGTATGTAATCAATTATTTAACATATTCCTATAATTTTCCCTTAATTACTTCAATTTTATTAAAATTACAATAAATTTTGGTCAGTTTATTCGGTTGAGCATAAGGCAATGGATGGTTGGATTTCAAGTCCATTTGTGACTTTCTTCTAATGTAGCAACAGAATTTTAGGCTCTCAAATTTGGGTTATTGTTTGCATGGTCAAAGGGATACAAAAGTGTAATTTGCGAACATGATGCCAAAGTTGTTATTGACTTGATTCATTCCGCTGATGTTGCTGTTCACCCTTTGGGAAGTCTTATTGAAGATATCAGAGAGTTGATGAATAGAGCTTGGAACACTATAATTCAGCATATCTTTAGGGAAGGAAATTTTTATGCTGATGCATTAACCAAGGAAGCTTGTCAGTTAGATGTTGATTTGGAGACGCTTTAAAGCCCTCCTCCAAGCCTTGTTGGAGTGCTTGCTGCTGATGCTTAGGGTGTAACATTCCCCCCGTCATTTTAAGTTGACTTAGCTAGTTGTTCTTGTAAATTTATCTTTCTTTGGTAACAAAAAAATATATACAAAAGTTTCCTGTCTACATATTGTAAAAACCATAATTTAATCCAATAATCTATTTACTTTTTAATTAATTCTCTGTATGAGTAATTAAAGAGTAATTTTTTAGTATTAGTTTGTAAGACCACTAACTCGTGTATCTCGATACTTAATTGAATACTAGGTTATTTGAATGTTAACGCATGAATATGTCTATGAAATAAGTTAACTCTATACGATTGTCTTGGAAAGCTAAACCATCTTCGACATAAACAGGATGCTAGTTCAGTGCACTAGTATAAAGAGATTAAGAGTAAGCTTTCTGATTTACTGATAGCTAGGAAGACTACTGCAAACAACAAGCAAAGGCTTACTGGCTTCGAGATGGGGATTCCATCACTAAATACTTTCATGCTTTTGCGTCGGCCATGAGGAGAGCGAATAAGATAGTTAGGCTTAGAGATGACAGTGGCACCTGGCATAAAGATATTAATGGATTGTAATCAGTGGTGAAAGATTAATTTAGTCAGCTGTTTACTGAATGTGGTGGCTATTATGAACCAGTGGTTGGTGCAGTCAAACCTTGCATTTCCAGGGAAGATAATATTAAATTTCAAGCACCCTTTACAAAAGATGAATTTAAAATTGCTTTATTCCTGATGCATCCGAATAAATCTCCTGGTCCTGATGGCTTTAATCCTGCTTTCTTTCAGAGGTGCTAGGAATTGGTAGGTGACAAAATTTTTGCAGCAGGATGCCAATGGTTAGATCAACTAGCCTTTCCTCTATCGCTGAATAACACTACCGTGGTGTTGATTCCTAAGTGTGAGAAGCCTGAAACAATGAAAGACTTGAGGCCTATATCATTATGCAATGTGCTTTATAAGATAATATCCAAGGTGTTAGCGAATCGGTTAAAAGGAGTTCTGCCAAAGGTGATTTCGAAGGAGCAGTCGGCTTTTATTTCAGGAAGATCTATAGTTGACAACGTGTTGGTTGGTTTTGAATTAATTCATCATATGAAAAGGAAGACACAGGGTAAAATTAGGGATATTGTAGTCAAGATAGATATTAGTAAAGCTTATGATAGAGTCGACTGGGAGTACTTGCAGCGTATTTTGGTTCGTATGGGCTTTGCTGAGAGATGGATTCAGTGGATTATGCTTTGTGTTTCGATAGTGTCTTACTCATTCCTGGTTAATAATCACCTAGTGGGATCGATTCAGCATAAATGAGGATTACGATAAGGTGATCCACTCTCGCCATACCTCTTCCTCCTGTGTGCTAAAGGCTTGTCTGCGTTAGTTAAGGAAGCTGAGGATAATAGACTTCTTCATGGGGTCAAGGTGTGTAGAGGTGCCCTGAATATTTCTCACTTACTGTTTGCGGATGATAGCATGTTTTTCTTCAAAGCAACCAATTCAGAGTGTACGATTATGAAAGACATTTTTGTTACCTATGAACGGGCTTCTGGGCAGGCCATAAATCTAAAAAAGTCAGGGATTTTCTTTAGTAGCAATGTCCAATAAGATGCTCGAGATCTTTTCTCGCAAGTGTTGGGCATCGTGGAACCGCTAAATACAGGAAATACTTGGGGCTACCTTCTTTGTTTGCAAGGGTAAAAAAATTTTATTTCTTACTGAGCGTGTGGTTACTCACCCTTTTCTTCTCAAAACATTTCAGATTTGATTCGTGAATAATTTGCTTGAAATTGCGGACTCTTCCGATTAAGTGAGAAATTCTATTTTTTTGAGGTATGCACTGTAAGTTGTTGTATTTATTTCAGATCTTTTTGTATGCACAGATTTAATTATATCTAAATTGGGATGTATTAGCTAAATTTGTGGTCATTATAGTAAGAACGCTCAGAGAGCACATAGGTTCTACTTTTCTAAATGTTGCAGATGTGAAACAAACCATATGGTTGTGATTGAGGACATAGTGTTGCCAAATTGATCTTATTTACATGATGAGTTAGGTCTAATTGCAGTCGTTATGCTGTCGAAAATTCTAGAAAATTTTAGGACATTAATAAATTCTTTCACCTAGTAGTTTTAAAGTTTTAACCTATATCGGGCACGAAAACAACAAGTGAAAGATCCTAAAGTAACAATTAAAAAAACATTAACCAATGTTAGTTCATTTTAAAACATTTTTCGCTTAATTTCGCGCTTCAGAATAATTATAGAGGTCATGGTCATGACAAGTCTTTTTGGTATCATAGCGGCTTGTAGTTGACCATGTCGAGGTAGGTTAGCTAGTATGGCAATACATCACATGTACCGTGCATGTCTGAAATACATATATATGTTTACGTATTCTTTTTTTTGTTAATAAGTGTGTTTGGATCTTTTGTAAAGGAACCGTAAGTCAATTATGTGTAGGAGACATGGAAGAGGTCGAAGTAGAGGGAGACAGGCTCATCCACCTCCAGTACCTCCTCCTCCCATCCGGGAAGTTCCAACACTCAGATGGGTAAACTTGAGCAGACTGTGGAGCAAATGTCTGCTGCACTTACCCAGTTCATGGCTACTTTTGCAAAAATCGTGAACATGCCACAAGCTCCACCACCACCACCCGAGCCACAACCAGTGCCACAGAATCCCCCACAACCAAAAGCCCAAGATCCTCCACCACCAACTCCATAAGTACTTGAACCACCACTTTCTTCACTTGCTCCACCACAACCTCAAGTGTTGCAGTCACTAACCTAAGACTCGGTGGATAGGAACATGACCCGATTGAAACAGTTTCAAAAAATGAATCCACCAGTCTTCAAGGGAGTTAAGGACGCTAATATAGTTTAAGAGTGGATTTTAAAGTTGGAGAAATGTTTAAGTATATACAATGCAGTAGTGTTGAGAAGGTGGCGTTGGCTACCTACATTTTGGAGAGTGATACAGATTGTTGGTGGACGTCTGTCGAGACTATTTTGTTGGCTAAGCACACAGAGATTACTTGGGAGATATTCCTTGAGGCATTCAATAAGCAATATATCCCAGAGCATGCTCAAAAGAAGAAAGAAGTAGGGTTTCTAAGTTTGGTTTAAGGCAATATGACAGTGGACCAATATGAGTCGAAATTAACCACACTCCTTCGATATGATCCCAACATAGCCCAAAATGAGTTGAAGAAGACTATTAAGTTCATCCATATGCTGAAACCGGTGATCTGAAGTAGGTTAGCGCCTTTAAACCTACGAACTTATGTCGATTCCATCTAGAGGGCATAATTCATAGAGCAAGATATGTAAGTCCCAAGCAGAGTTTCAGTCGAGATTGAGGAGTCAGGGCAGGAGATATGATGACAGAAAGCTTTTTCAGAATAAGAGGCAAAGGGTCGATGCATCTCGTGCTTTGGCAACTAGACTGAGGCCTTTCCTTACTCAAGACACCCCCACACCTTATCATTTCCCTATGTGTAGACGATATGGGAAAAGACATCCAGCTAACCAGCCTTCCCGAAGGAATTATGGAGCTTGCTACCATTGTGATGAGATGAGACACAGGATGTTGGAGTGTCCCAAGATGAAGACCACACCAGTTCAGTCAGTTAGAACTATTTCTCAGTTAGAACTATTTCTCCAGCCCTAGTAGCTCCAACAGAGAAGGGCAAGAAAGTTTATGTCCAAGGAGGAGTGTTCACGCTAGATAAGGAGTCTGCAGATGCTTTGCTTCAGTCGTCAAGGGTAATCTTCTTATCTTCGATGTTAAAGCTTTTGTATTAATAGATTCTGGATCCACGCACTCCTTTGTGTCACCTACTTTTGCTAGGAAGTTGAAGAGAAAACCCGAGACTTTAGGTTATATATTTAAGGTTAAGACACCAATGAAAGAGTCACAAATAACCGAGGTAGTATATAGGAACTGTGAAATTAAGATAAGTGATAAGGTGGTGTTAGTTAACCTAATTTTGCTAAACATGTTAGATTTTGATGTAATACTTGAAATGGATTGGTTAGCTACACATAGAGTTAGTTTAGATTGTTTTAGGAAAATTATGACCTTGTACATACCCGAGAATGCGTTGTAACCTTTAAGGATGAATAATAATAAATGAACCTTTTTGGTTGTATAACGTGGCTCATGAGAATATATTATTGCATTAAGGTTTCATAGCTTTTGTGGAATGTGTTGAGAAGCCGAAGCTCGACCTCAATAACATCCCGGTAGTGAAAGACTTTCTCGATGTGTTTCCAAAAGAGTTGTCAGGATTACCCCTGATAGAGAGTTAGAGTTTGCCATTAACTTGGTGCCCAGAGCTCAACCTCTGTCTAAACCTCTGTATAGGTTGACACTCATAGAGTTGGAAGAGTTGAAGAAGCAACTCCAAGAGCTGTTAGATAAGGGATTCATCTATCCCAGTGTGTCACCATGGGGTGCACCGTTGCTTTTTGTGAAGAAGAAAGATGGCAGTTTGAGCTTGTATATTGATTGTTGAATGCTCAATAAGGCCACAATCAAGAATCGGTACCCATTGCCGAGGATTGATGACTTGTTCGATAAATTGAAAGGTGCCAAGGTGTTCTAAAAAATAGACTTAAGATCAGGATATCACCAGTTGAAAGTGAGAGGTGAGGACATCCCTAAGACCGCCTTTCGAACTCAGTATGGGCACTATGAATTCCTGGTTATGCCGTTTTGCTTGACGAATGCCCCTGCTGCATTCATGAACTTGATGAATGAAGTCTTTAAGGAGTACCTAGACAAGTTTGTGATCGTCTTCATAGATGACATCTTTGTGTATTCTCGCTCCTCGGAGGAATATGAACGACCCCTGTACCTAGTCCTTCAAACCCTTTGAGAAATGAAGCTGTATGCTAAGCTTGACAAATGCGAATTCCGGATGAAACATATTGGTTTTGTGGGCCATATAGTGAACAAGGATTAGGTATCTGTTATCCATCCAAGATTGAAGCAATAGTAAACTGGGAGACACCAAAGACGGTGACAGAGATACAAAGTTTTTTTGGATTAGCCGGGTATTATAGAAGGTTCGTAAAAGGATTTTCAAAGATTGTCGCTCCTTTGACACATCTCACTTGTAAGGATGTCAAGTTTGAGTGGAGCGATATGTGTGAGCGTAGGTTTTAGGAGCTCAAGCATCGATTAACAGTGTATAGTGATGCTTCCTATAATGGTTTGGGATGTGTGTTGATGCAAGATGGGAAAGTGGTTGCGTATGGTTCTCAACAGTTGAATGAGCATGAAAAGAACTATCTCACGCATGATCTAGAGTTTGTGATAATTCTATTTTTAATAGAATTATTTGTGCTTAATTTCCTAATTAATTATTTAAATCCTCATATTATTTTATTAATTATCCCCTTTATTTAATTAAAATTCTTTAATGTACAGGTAAATTAAATTCGGATGAAACTCAGTCGTTTCAATCAAAATTGGGCTGAAAACGGGCTAAAGGAGACTGGACCACTTCCAAATTGCAGACCGAGTCACCAGTCGTCTGGACACACGTGATGCCAGGTGTCCGTATTTTATGTGCTCCGAAACGATAAGATCAACGGACATCGTGCCAATCTTCTGGAAGACACATGCCGGGCCACATCGCATAACCAACTGGACAAACCGACAAGTGACATGGAAATATCTACTCTGCAACAAATAAAATGAAGACAAGTGGTCAAACAATGCCAACTCATCTAGGATGAAAAATTACCATTGTACCCCTAAGTGTGTATATAAATAGAATATGATGGTAATTGAAAAAAGGGAGGTAATCTAGGGTAGAATAGTTTTAGGGTAAATTTAGGATTTATTCTTGTTTTTTTTAGCCTTTTTTTTTCCGTTAGCCACCATCTTTAAGTTACTATTCATAGCAATTTCTTTATTTTTCATGAAAAGCTTTCGTTCATTTCTAGTTCTTTGTTATTTTTAAATTAATGAATAGTTACCATATCTATTTCTCTTCTTCTTGGTTTTGTTAAAATTCCAATTCTTTATTTTCAGGTTTCCATGAAAAACTTTAATTTTCCTATTGTTGATAGCTCTCGATTGGCTTATTACTAAGGTTCCATGTTTGTTTGTTCTTCATTTTTGCTCATTCGGGTGACAGTTTTTCCTTCATCTCTGCCTTTCGGTTCTGGTGTTTTGATGTGGACTAATGTCGGGCATTGTTCTACATCAATAACAATGTGGAACCATGGCAGTAGGAGCTGGAATTAGAGGAACCCGAGGATGATGGTTATTCACGTTGATGAAGCTCACGGGTGTTGATCGTGTTACTTTCATTTGTTACTTTTGCATATTCTCCTTCGGTTTTAAGCTTATGTTCTGCAATGCATTGTTATTATTTTCTTTTCTTATTTCATTGTTTGCACTACATGATTCGGTTCTCTACTGCATTTAATCATTAGCTTCATTTTTTTTTTTGCATTTTCTTATGTTTGTAGTCCATTTCATTTACTGCAAGTTATCTCAGCATTTTCTTATTACTCTCACTTGACTCACTAGCCGGTTTAGGTTTGGTAGAATCATTGCCGTGTGGTAAGGAGAAGAAGCTGGTGTCCGTGGGTCCTCTGTTATGCTCTGTTTTGTAAGCCTTGTATTGTTCACTCCTTTTGCATGATTTCATTCTGCACTAATCTTATTTGGTAGCTGTAGATTTTCAGGGATGTGTGCTGTCACCATTACCAAGTTGCTGTGAATGTCGTTGGACATAGATGAGCAGATGATGGTCGAGCCGATCACTGAGGTATAATTATGCTTGGATGTGTGCTGCATCGTCGGACATGTAGAGGCAGTACAGGACAGCTTAGTGGAGGAAGACATTACCCACTAGCTGGGCAATACGAATGTAAGGACAGTATTTTTGGATGTAATATGAGTTTGTAATGTACATACAAGTTTCCTTGTGTATAAATATGAAGAAATGAGCTTTTATAAGTGATGAATGTGATTGGAACTCAAAATGAGTAGTGTGGTAAATGGAAGGAAGTTGCATGAATCTAAATACTTCCATTTAGCTTGGTATGGTATATTTTTGGCTATGTAATGAATACACACAAGTTTTAATGTGTATAAGGTATGGATAATGCCATTTTCAAGTCTTAAAGGTGGTTGGATGAGAAAATGACTATGACCGCAAATTAAGGATGTTTGGGTGTGTGTTACTGCATAAAAACTGTAGAAAATCTGGAAAATATGAAGGTCAGATCGATCTCATAGGATGAGAGATCGATCTGGAAGAGCCAGAATGCTCTTATTTGAGCAATGGAATAGAGCAGATCGATCTCCAATGGGGCCAGATCGATCTCTTAAACATTCTGTAATGAAAAGATCGATCCTTAAGCATACAAATCGATCTCCTTAGCTCTTTGTTTAGAGCAGATCGATCTTAAGCGATCTCATGCTTAAAATGCCGTGAAAAAAAGGAATTTAAGGGGTCCATGATCGATCTCCTCAAGTGATTTCTATAAAAAGGGCGCTGAAAATCTGTAATTTTCGGGAAACAACATCACCCTTCCATTTTTCACCCAAAACCTAAGTTTATCTCTCTAAAATTAGTCCATTTCCAGTAAGAATTGAGGGGAGGCTATTAGATACAAAGTTGTTCATCTTGAGGAAGAGAACAACATAGTTGAAAGCCAAAACCTCATTGTTGGTATTGAAGGAGCAAGAAACATTTCCCTTTGGAGTAAGAAGAGAAATTTGATTTGGTAAGTTTCTAATACTCCAATCCAAGTACATTGTTTATTTAAGTGATTTTGGAATTGAATTGCATGTGTATGGATGATAAGAAACACCTAGGATGAGATGGAATTAGTATGTGACCTAGAAATGGAATGAGTCTAGTGTGAGAAAGTGTAGATTGGGTGAGTTGGTGGTTTGTGGATGTTGATAAGTTGTTATTGGAGTAATGTGGATGATTTGAAATGGATAAATGAAGCCACGTTGTGAGTTTAGAGAATTTATGGAAATGAGTAGGTAAAATGCTTGATAAATGCCATAGTGAAGAAATCAAGGAAAATTAATGAAATAGGAACGCTGTGAGCTTAATATCGATTAGATATCGATAGGGTATGAATCAATAGGCCTAAAAGAATCATTGAGTTCAAGATATGAATAGAACAATGAACTTAGGCCTTATGAGAGCTAACGGGGACTATAGGTCGAATCAACTATAGTAAATGCAAGAGTTAAATTACAATGGACTATAATGATGTGAAATACAACTTTGTGCAGTTTCAGAGAGCTCGAAGGAGACGAATCGAACCACACGAGTAAGCAGCTTAAAAGAAGTGGAAATATCGCGACGCGATTTCCAGGTAAGGAAATTTTGTGAGTATATAGAGATAACTGCTCGTATTTTGTGGGTATATAGGGTGTTGTAGATTTGCATGATGGTTTGGAAAAGTGGTTGATGATGTATGTGAATAATTGTAAGTACGTATACGATTTGGTTCTGAAATGATTCTTGAAAAAGGGATAGTAAGACTAATAATTGCATAAATCACTTGTTTGAATTTTTTCATAGAACCCAATACTTTGTTTTAAGCAAATGGTTGGATAGGCTGGCTATTGTTTGATTTATGTTGTGTAATAGAACATGAGAGGTGCTAAATATGATTTTGAGATTGGTTTTAAATTTTCATGAGCCGCCTATCATGTTTGTGTGAACTAAACCGTGCTGGAGCCTAGCTCGCACTGGGTATTGATGTTTTCATATGTTTGAAACGTGATGGAGCTTAGCTCGCACTTTGATTTGAAACTATGACGATGGTTTATAAACCGTATTGGAGCTTTTGCTCGTACGTGAATTTTGAGTGGTTTTCTTATGCATATAACCGTACTGGAGCGATGCTCGTACGTGGTTTCTTCATATTTTTATGCATAAATGTCGTACTAGAGCGTTGCTCGTACGAGGTGATTTATTATGATATATAAATTCGCGCTAGAGCGTAGCTCGCGCTGATTTTCACACTGTTGTATGTATGAGGCCGTGGTGAGAGTGATACAGATTGGTGTTCAGGGAACCCAATAGACCTAACAGACCTCTTGAGTGGGGTGAGGGTGAAGAGCTAGGACTTGACATAATCCATTCAGGGAACCCAACAGGCCTAACAGACCTTTTGAGTGGGGTGAGGGTGAGGGGCTAGGACCTGAATCAGGGAACCCAACAGGGGCGAGCAAGGCCATGAGGGGCTAAGACCTGGTATTAAGATTACTCCCACGTGCACTCGAGACTAGAGGTTTCACTTGGTATGGGGTAGATAAGACCTATTGCACGCACCCCCAACCACGATATGGGTCCGTGGAGTACGATGTACCGTGTATATCACATGGAGTATGATGTACCACGTGGTGGTTACTTGATTTGAGAAAGTCTGGTGGAGAACTAACCTACCTTCGTTCCAACATGATACCTCGCACATCGGGATCCGTGTGGTCTTGGATGATTTACGACATAGTTAGCTAACATAGTCTTGTGACATAGTGACCTGTCTCAATTGATTTATTTACTACCACATGTTTTGACATGTAAGTGTGATTGTGAACTATCCAGGGTAGACCCGAGGGAGGGGTCGAGCCTTGTGAGATTTTAAATTGAGAAATGATAATGACGTTGTGATTGAGAAACCATTTTATGGGATTGTGATGTGTTTGATAAAGAGTTTTGTAATGTGATTTAAAAAGAAGGTTTCTTAAATGAATTGCCCTTTTTATGAGATTAAATGAGAATGAGCATGAGACAGTTTTACATGTTGATGTTTCCATGTTTTATATGCCAATTTTACATGATTTTGATACATGATATATGTATATTCATATGACATAGTTTTAATTCCTCATGCTCCTATTATAAATGATTTATGCATAACATTATCAACATGTAGATAGAGTAGTTATCTTCTATGCTATTTCCTTACTAAGCGTGAGGTTGCTTATCCCTCTCTACTTTCCCCCTTTACAGAGCATACATAGCGGCCCAGTGAGGACTGAGGCGTTGTATTTTGGATATCTGCTGCCATCCATCGCTAAGAGGTATACACATGAAGATTCTTTTTGTATCTAAACAATTGTAAAAGCACAGTAGTTTTTTGAGTTGTAATTATGAGGGATGTAGATGTCACACCCCAATTCTAGGTGTTCTTCATCCATACAATTACTACTTACGATTGGGCTGTGAGGCGATGCGATTACTAAAGTTCCTTAAATTTACAGCGAAAATATTTAAAATTTAATTCACACTCCCAAGTGTGTAAATATACAAAATTAATTGTATAATAATATCTTTACATATCATCCCCATAAAACTGTTACATTTCTTAGGTATAACTGTGCGATACATCAAGATAGAAACAAAATACACGTGTGTATACAATTCTTATACATTTACAACTAGCGGGAGCTGTCCAACTCAAAAGAAATCTAGAGACCACCACTCTCCTACTTCTCAGTACCTGGAGGGGGAAAATAGTGGGATGAGCAAACCATAGCTCAGTAAGGAAATGTATGCTAGCAAGTAGATATCGTACTTCCTACATAGCTCATGCATGTATAAAACAAAACCATGTTTTCATTATAAATGGAAATATCATCGAAAAATGCAGTAAACATATATTTTTCATTTGGCATTTTCATGAATACAAATATTTAACATTTCCACTTGAAATATGTTTCATAAAACAGTGCTCTCATGGCACAAGTGATTAAATCAAAGATTTATTAAATACACAAGAATCTCTTTCTTTTCTCAATCATTTTTTTCTTCAAACCTCTCGAATCTCTGAGACAGACATGGAATTTTTGGCAATCAAATATCCACGACATATGACCATAGTCAGTGATCCCAGGCCTCACTGATCAAGTGCGTACATGACATCACTTCGCCTGAAGGGGGATGGGTCAGTCCTACCCTTCGGCTCATCTCAATTAACCTCATCTCCTCATATACTCACGATATAAGGTATGCCATGTGTCATCTACGCGATACTCGTACTCACGTGCACTCAGCACGGTACATAGTATACCAACAGACAACTACACAGTACTACATACGACCGTGGACCCAAGTCCATACTCCAACTCCGATGGACTTTTTATCCTGAACCATGTCCCATATACCAGGCGAGCATGCATCGTGACACACAGTCATCGCAGGGCTCCAATGCGGTACGATTTATCATTAAGGCTCAGCCCGTTCAAAGGCCGTCGGCTGGCATCCCCTGGGTCCCAGACCCCCAAGTTTACCTCAACTCATTAAAAATAGGTGCGAGCAATGCTCCAGCACTTTTCTCAAACCATCGAGCGAGTTAAACTCCAGCACGGCACATCAAAAGCATAGAAACATGTGCGAGCTAACACCCCAGCACATAGTCAAGTCATTAAAACAGGTGTGAGCTAGAGCTCCAACACCAATCTCATCTAAAATCCGATAGGTGACTATTTTCTCTTTTAAACTCAAAACATGTTTATTTATACAACATGTCTTTCCATGCTAAAACATATAAAACTAGCCAACCTATCATTATCATTTCTCAATCACCACATCAATACAAAATTGAGAAAATATTGAAATCATGCATATCATGCTATTTCCTTACCCCATCCCATTTCTCAATACATATATATCATAGTATATTTCATGCTTTCATATCATTTCATAGAATTGTAATGCCGTACTAATTCTAGCGATATATCTACGAAATTACCCTAAAATATGTACGAACATCTCTATAGCTAACACACAGTCCCTTACCTCGAATCGCGCTCGTATCTCCTCTGTCACGTTTCCTCCGTTCGAGATCCGGGTTAGTCGTGTCTCACGTATTTCGAGCTACACGTATAAATCATCAAGTTATTTTTTGTTTTCATCTACTAAACATACACGTTGTCTTCTATTTAACTATTCATACCTTTCAAATCCTTCAAATCACATTTCACCTTTCCACTAACATCATTTTATCATCTATAAAGCTTTCCATCATTTTTCCATAGATTTCTTCTTTATAAATCTCCCTTAATACTACTCACCTATCACTACATTCATCTTTCATATCAACATTTCACATATCATTCAACCCAAAAATACCTAGAAACCATATTTAGAAGCTTGAAGGTTGAAGAGCTTACCATTTTACTTAGTCAAACTTGTGGTAGCCACAACTCCTTCTCTTGATCACACCAATGTGAGATTTTTCGGTATGTTGTTCTCTTCGCTTCAGGGAACAACTTTCTCTTCTTGAGCTTCTTTCAAAACTGGCTGAAATTTAGTGATTTTTAGAGTGAGAAAGCTTGGGTCTTGAGAGAAAATGGCAGGTGAGGTTTGGTGGGAGAAGAGTTATGAGTTTTCATCTCAATCTCGTGCTCTTTTTATAGATACAGAGACATGAGATCGATCTGGCCCTTGTGAAGATCGATCTCTGTAAGGTTTGGTAGTCTTTTTTACCAAACATAACCACTACAAGATCGATCTTCTTCCATGATGAGATTGATCTGTCGAAGGCAATTTTCTTCTTGGAGATCGATCTTCCCCTTGTAGGAGATCGATCTGTTCTCAAATAGAGAGTTAAGGAGATTGATCTTCCTGCCTTAAAATCGATCTTCTCATTATAGAATGTCTAGCAGATCGATCTGGTTCCATTGGAGATCAATTTGTCTCGCCCCATAGCTCAAAATAAGGTCATTTTGGCTCATCTAGATCAATCTCTCATCCCATGAGATCGATCTATCATTGATATTTCTAGATTTTACTGCAGTTTTTTGCAGCAACTTCATTCAAAACCTCCATAATTTGCTGCCATAGTCATTTCCTCATTCATCCCTCCTTGAGACTTGAAAATGACATCCAATCACACTTAGTACATATTAAAACTTGTGGGAAATCTTTGTATAACCAAATATATACAATGTATAACTAAATGGAAGTGCATAACTTATGCAATTTCTTTCCATTTTACTCCAATACTCATATTCCATTCCACTCACATTCATTATATATCAAAGTCCATTTCTTCATATTCATATTTAGTGCAACTTGTACGTACATCACAACTCTTATTACAAGTGTGTACATTAATCTTATGGACTTTATATCACATATGCTTCACATTACTAGTTTATCATCATACTTATGAATTACATATGTTCAAGGTTAAACCTATACGGGGTCTCACATTCTCCCCCACTTAGAAAATTTGGTCCTCCAAATTGGAACCAATCATTCTGTGAATAACTCGGGATACTTCTCCTGCATCGAACTCTCCAATTCTCATGTGGCTTCTTTCGATGTATGATATTGCCACAAAACCTTAACCAAAGAAATCATCTTGTTCCGCAACACCTTCTCTTTTCTGTCCAATATCCAGATCAGTTCCTCCACATACGACATGTCCTCTTTGAGCTCTAATGGATCATAGTTAATTACATGTGTTGGGTCCGGATAGTACTTCCGAAGCATAGAAACATGGAAGACATTATGGACTTCTGCTAGCTTAGGTGGCAAGGCTAGCCTATATGCTCCATCTCCCATTCTATCCAAGATCACAAAGGGACCAATATAACGAGGACTTAGTTTTCCTTTCTTCCTGAACCTCGTTATTCCCTTAGAAGGAGATACTTTCAAAAATACGAACTCACCCACATCAAACTCAAGCAGTCTCCGTTTCCTGTCAGCATAGTTCTTTTATCGACTTTGAGTTGTTCACAGCCTTCACATATTATTCGAACATCCTCGGAGCCTTGTTTAACCAGATCGAGAGCGAGCAATTGTCTATCACCAACCTCTTCCCATCCAATGGGCGATCAGCATCTACGACAGTATAGTGCCTCATAAGGGGCCATACCAATACTTGAGTGATAACTGTTATTGTAGGCGAACTCAATCAATGACAAGTGATCGTATCATGAGTCTCTAAAATCTAGCACACATGCTCTCAACATATCCTCCAAGGTCTGTATAGTCCTCTCTGACTGACCATCTGTCTAAGGATGAAAAGCGGTGTTAAAGCTCAACTGGGTCCCCATCGCTTCCTGAAAATGTCTCCAAAAGTGGGAAGTGAAGCGGGTATCCCGATCAGAAACAACACTCACTGAGACTCCATGAAATCTCACTATTTTCAGCACATACAGGTTCGCCAGTGCACTCAATGTATCTGTAGATCTCATGGCTAAAAAGTGTTTCGATTTTGTTAACCGATCTACTATCACCCATATAGCATCATGGTTCTTACGGGTTCTCGGTAACCCCATCACAAAGTCCATGGTGACGTGCTCCCACTTCCATGTCGGTATCGGTAGAGGTTGTAACAATCCACCTGGTTTCTGATGTTCAATTTTTACTTGTTGACAAATGAGACATCTAGCGACATACTCAGCTATGTCCCTCTTCATTCCAGACCACCAATACACCTTCTGGAGATTCTGATACATTTTACTACTCCCCGGGTGTACTGTATATCTTGATGAGTGAGCCTCTGATAAGACCATCTTCCTTAGCTCTGAATCTTTAGGAACACACATTCTATTTTCGAACCTTAGTATTCCATCTGAACTCATTTCAAATTTTGTACCCTTACCCTTTTGGATTTGGCTAATCACATCAATACACCGTTGATCAATTTACTGAGCTTGTCGAATTTTCTCAATCAACTCCGGTTCTAATCTCAAGCTAGCAATAATCCCATAGTTGCCAATCTCAGGTAGGGTAATATCCAGACTAAGGTTCGTGAATTGCTCCAACAACTCGTGTTCTCTAACCATCATATGTGATACCAACCCGAGACTCTTTCTACTCAATGCAACGACAACCACATTTACCTTCCCCGGGTGGTACATGATCCCACAATCATAGTCCTTGAGGAGTTCTAACCACCTTCTTTGTCTCATATTTAACTCTTTCTGTGAGAATAGATACTTTAGACTCTTATGATCCGTAAAGATTTGAAATCTCTCACCATACAAGTAGTGGTGCCATATCTTCAATGCGAATACTACGACTGCTAACTCTAAATCGTGAGTAGGGTAGTTCTTCTCATGATCTTTTAGCTGTCTAGATCCATAAGCTACTACCCTTCCATCTTGCATCAAAACACAACCTAGTCCTTGATGCGAAGCATCTGTATACACCGAGTAGTTCCCTGAGCTGTTAGGGATGATAAGAACTGGCGCGGTTGTTAATCTGCGCTTAAGTTCCTAAAAACTCCCCTCACAAGCTCATCCCATATAAACTTCACACTCTTCCTTGTAAGACGTGTCAATAGAGCAGCCAATCTAGAGAAATCCTCTACATATATCCTGTAGTAACTTGTCAAACCCAGAAAGCTTCTGATCTCTGTGACTGTCCTGGGCTGTTCCCACTGAACAACGGCCTCAATCTTGGATGGATCTACTGACCCCCATCCTTTGATACAACATGGCCTAAAAAAGAAATCTGCTCTAGCCAAAAGTCACATTTATTAAGCTTGGCATATAACCTTCTCTTTTGAAGGGTCTACAAAATAATCCTCAAGTGATGCTCATGCTCTTCTCTGGACCTTGAATACACCAATATATCATCAATGAAAATAATCACGAACTAGTCTAGGTGTGGCTTGAATATCTTATTCATTAGAGCTATAAAAGCTGCTGGCGCATTTTTCAACCTGAAGGGCATCACTAGGAATTCGTAATGATCATAGCGGGTGCGAAAAGCTGTCTTGGGCACATCCTCCTTTCGAATCTTCAGTTGATGATACCCAGACCTCAGATCTATCTTGGAAAAGATCTGCGCTCCCTGGAGCTGATCCAATAGGTCATCGATGCGCGGCAAGGGATATTTATTCTTGATGGTAGCCTTGTTCAACATCCTATAGTCAATACACAACCTAAGGTTCCCATCTCTCTTCTTCACAAACAATACCGAAGCTCCCCATAGTGAGACACTCGGTCTTATAAACCCCTTGTCCAGCATATCTTGCAACTGCTTCCTTAATTCCTCTAGCTCAACTAGAGCCACCCTATATGGTGACTTGGATATTGGCTCGGTTCCAGGCGTCAAGTCTATACCAAACTCCATTTCTCTATCCGGTGGTAATCTTGGTAGGTTGTCTGAAAAGATATCAGAGAATTCTCTAACCACTGGAATGTTCTCCATATCCGGATGTACTTTGTCTAAATCCACCACATAAGCAATAAAACCTTTAAAACCACATTCAAGTCATTTATACCGATGCACTTTACTTATCACAAAATTCAAGATTTCATTTCTTCTCTTAAAATCTTACAACACATTCCGGGTAGAGAAAATGTAATAGACTTAGTGTGGCAATCTAAGACAGCATGATTGGTAGCTAACCAATCCATTCCCAAGATTACATCAATATCATACATATTCAACAAAATCAGGTTGGCTCTTATGCACTTATCTCCTACCCTCACTTTACAATCTTTATACACTTGCTCGGCTAATTGGCTAACTCTTAGTGGAGTACTTATTAATAAAGTCCTACTTAAGTATGTGGGTTCTACAAGACCTTTTAACTTTGATGCACATGCAGGTGATATAAAGGAATGTGTAGCACCAGAATCAAACAAAGCCATAGCTTCCAAATTAAAAATTAAGATTGTACCTTTTATCACCTCAGAGGAGGTATCAGCTGATACCTGGTCTATCGCATATACCCTGCCTTGACCACAACTTGTTTCCCCTTTTTCTTCAACCATGGCTCTCTTCCTTGCAGGAGGTGTAACTGTAGGAACTCTCTCTGGCTCCTTACCCCTCTGTGGAATTACCTCAACTGTCTCTGGACATTCCTTTGCATAATGTCCAAACTTACCACATCTGAAGCATTGTGTACTCTGAAGGAAACAGGGCCTACCATCATGATATCGGCCACATGCTCCACACTGATCTGTAGTCGGTCGGGGTCTATCGATCACTATGCCCCTAACTGGTGTCTAAGTCGGAGGCATAAAAGGTCTAGTAGCCTTTTTTGGAACTCATCTGCCTCTCTCCGACTCTTACCCATGAATTTTTGACCAAATTTGGCACTCTTACCATCTCCTATTTTCCTCGGACCCTTGTCTTTACCCCAACTAAACTAAAAAATTTGCAAGTCATAATCTTGCTCACATAACTGGGCCTATCGCACAGCCTTTCTATATGTAGCGACATCAAATAGGGCAAACTTTGCTTGAATTGAAGGCCTCAGTCCATCTATAAATCTACGAACCCTTATAGCCTCACTCTTGATCGAGTCCGGATCATATCTGCCTAGTGAAGTGAATCGTGACTCGTACTCATCAACTGTTTGATTCACTTGAGTCAGATTCAAAAATTCCATCTGCAGCCTACGTCGGGTGGTATCTAGGATATATTACTCTCTGAAAGCGCCCAAAAACATATCCCATGTGATAGTCATACCCTGATCTCTCAACATAGGCCTGGTGGACTTCCACCAGTGCTCTGCTTTGCCTCTTAGTACAAAGGCCGCAAGCGCTACTCTCTCTGTAGCCGAACATCTACAGAAGTCAAACAACTTCTCCATCTGACTAATCCAGTCCTCTGCCACTGTCGGATCCTTTACCTCGCTAAAAGAAGGAGGCTTAAAATCTATGAAATGCCTTAACCTCTCCATATCACAGTCGTATCCGTACCCCAAATCATCCTTATCATACTGTTGTAGGGCTACTAGAGGAGGTACTGGTCGAATATAAGGTTCTCGTGGCCTAACCGGTTCAGGTTGTGCAAGTGCAACATTCTCAGGTTCAAGTGCAGCTGCTGGGGGATTCGGTGCAGCCTGTCTCGCTGTACCAGGTGTACCTTCAAATCTAGCCATGATTTGACCCATCATGGTCATCATCATGCATATATCTTCCTCTAATCGGGCTATCCGAGAATCGAAAGCCTCTATCTGTTCGTGGGGCTCATGACTAGAGGACGATCTACTGTGCCTCTCAGTCCTGTCATTCCGACCTTGAGCTCTCGAGTTCTCTCCCTCTTGTGGTGTCTCTCAGGCATATCTCACAAGCCTGATAACTTTCTTGCATTTATAACAAACGTTTAATTCACTACCAGCTTCATATACACATTTGCATCAAAATATCGCACAGTAACTTAGGGATGTATGTTTCTTAGTCCTAAACATCGACTCACATTAGACCAACCATGCTCTGACCAAATTCTGTCACACCTCAATTCTAGGTGTTCTTTATCCGTATAATTACTACTTACGGTTGGGCTGTGAGGCGATGCGATTACTAAAGTTCCTTGAATTTACAGCGAAAATATTTAAAATTTAATTCACACTCCCAGGTGTGTAAATATACAAAATTAATTGTATAATAATATTTTTACATATCATCCCTATAAAACTGTTACATTTCTTAGGTATAACTGTGAGATACATCAAGATAGATACAAAACACTCGTGTGTATACAATTCTTATAACTTTACAACTGGCGGGAGCTGTCTAACTCAAAAGAAATCTAGAGACCACCACTCTCCTACTTCTCAGTACTTGGAGGGGAAAAATAGTGGGATGAGCAAACCACAGCTCAGTAAAGAAATGTATGCTAGCAAGTAGATATCGTACTACCTATATAGCCCATGCATGTATAAAACAAAACCATGTTTTCATTATAAATGGAAATATCATCGAAAAATGCAGTAAACATATATTTTTCATTTGGCATTTTCATGAATACAAATATTTAACAATTCCACTTGAAACATGTTTCATAAAATAGTGCTCTCACGACACAAGTGATTAAATCAGAGATTTATCAAATACACAAGAATCTCTTTCTTTTCTCAATCATTTCTTTTTCCTCAAACCCTCGAATCTCTGAGACAAGCATTGAATTTTTGGCAATCAAATATCTAGACATATGGCCATAGTCAGTGATCCCAGGCCTCACTGATCAGGTGTGCACAGGGCATCACTTCGCCTGAAGGGGGATGAGTCAGTCCTACCCTTCGGCTCATCTCAATCAACCTTATCTCCTCATATATTCATGGTATAAGGTATGCCATGTGTCATCTACGCGATACTCATACTCACGTGCACCCAGCACGGTACATAGTATACCAACGGACAACTACACAGTACTACGTACGACCGTGGACCCAAGTCCATACTCCAACTTTGATGGACTTTTCATTTTGAACCATGTCTCATATACCAGGCGAGCATGTAGTGTGACACACAGTCATCGCAAGGCTCCAGCACGGTACGATTTATCGTTAAGGCCCAACCCGTTCAAAGACCGTCAGTTGGCATCCCCTTGGGTCCCAAACCCCAGGTTTACCTCAACTCATTAAAAACATGTGCGAGCAATGCTCCAGCACTTTTCTCAAAACCATCGTGCGAGTTAAACTCCAGCACGACACATCAAAAGCATAGAAACATGTGCGAGCTAACACCCCAGCACATAGTCAAGTCATTAAAACGGGTGTGAGCTAGAGCTTCAACACCAATCTCATCTCAAATCCGATTGATGGCTATTTTCTCTTTTAAACTCAAAACATATTTATTTATGCAGCATGTCTTTCCATGCTAAAACATGTAAAACTAGCCAACCTATTATTATCATTTCTCAATCACCACATCAATACAAAATTGAGAAAACATTGAAATCATGCATATCATGCTATTTCCTTACCCCATCCCATTTCTCAATACATATATATCATATTATATTTCATGCTTTCATATCATTTCATAGAATTGTAATGTCGTACTAATTCGAGCGATATATCTACGAAATTATCGTAAAATATGTACGAACATCTCTATAGCT
This sequence comes from Firmiana major, assembly GCA_033439115.1. Lineage (NCBI taxonomy): Eukaryota > Viridiplantae > Streptophyta > Magnoliopsida > Malvales > Malvaceae > Firmiana > Firmiana major. The sequence goes on along the minus strand of CM065913.1, from coordinate 2,929,732 downwards.
AACACACAGTACCTTACCTCGAATCACGCTCGTATCCCCTCTGTTACGTTTGCTTCGTTCATAATCTGGGTTAATCGTGTCTCACGTATTCCGAGCTATACGTATAAATCATCAAGTTATTTTCTGTTTTCATCTACTAAACATACACGTTGTCTTCTATTTAACTATTCATACCCCTCAAATCCTTCAAATCACATTTCACCTTTCCACTAACATCATTTTATCATCTATAAAGCTTTCCATCATTTTTCCATGGATTTCCTCTTTATAAATCTCCCTTAATACTACTCACCTATCATTACATTCATCTTTCATATCAACATTTCACATATCATTCAACCCACAAATACCTAGAAACCATACTTAGAAGCTTGAAGGTTGAAGAGCTTACCCTTTTACTTAGTCAAACTTGTGGTAGCCACAACTCCTTCTCTTGATCACACCAATGTGAGATTTTTGGGTATATTGTTATCCTCACTTCAGGGAACAACTTTCCCTTCTTGAGCTTCTTCCAAAACTGGTTGGAATATAGTGATTTTTAGAGTGAGAAAGCTTGGGTCTTGAGAGAAAATGGCAAGTGAGGTTTGGTGGGAGAAGAGTTTTGAGTTTTCATTTCAATCCCGTGCTCTTTTTATAGATGCAAAGACATGAGATCGATCTGGCCCTTGTAAAGATCGATCTCTGTAAGGATTGGTAGTCCTTTTACCAAACACAACCACTACAAGATCGTTCTTCTTCCATGATGAGATCGATCTGTCGAAGGCAATTTTCCTCTTGGAGATCGATCTGCTCTTTACAAAACCCTTAAGGTGATCGATCTGTCGAGTCTTGAGATCGATATGTTCTTAAATAGAGAGTTAAGGAGATCGATCTTCCTGCCTTAAAATCGATCTTCTCATTACAGAATGTCTAGCAGATCGATTTGGCTCCATTGGAGATCGATCTGTCTCGCCCCATAGCTCAAAATAAGGTCATTTTGGCTCCTCCAGATCGATCTCTCATCCCATGAGATCGATCTGTCATTCATATTTCTAGATTTTACTGCAGTTTTCTACAGCAACTTCATTTAAAACCTCTTTAATTTGCTGCCATAGTCATTTCCTTATTCATCCCTCCTTGAGACTTGAAAATGGCATCCAATCACATTTAGTACATATTAAAACTTGTGGGAAATCTTTGTATAACCAAATATATACAATATATAACTAAATGGAAATGCACAACTTATGCAATATCATTCCATTTTACTCCAATACTCATATTCCATTCCACTCACATTCATTATATATCAAAGTCCCTTTCTTCATATTCATGTTTAGTGCAACTTGTACATACATTACAACTCTTATTACAAGTGTGTACATTAATCTTATGGACTTTATATCACATATGCTTCATATTACTAGTTCATCATCATACTTATGAATTTATTTACCTATGGTCAAGGTTAAACCTATACGGTGTCTCACAGTAGATGTCAGTAATCATATTTTGTATAAATAATTGATTGACGTTCAAATGTATGACATCACTTTAATTAACTGAGAATGGTTATTGCGAGTGGATTATTTTTGACTCAAAACCCAACAGTGTAGTGGTAAATTTGTTCACGACCGAGTAGGGAAAGGAATAAATGCAAAAAATTTATTGAGATTTTCGGTTAAAAAGAATGAAAAGGGTCGTGACAGAGATTGGTATTAGAGTTGAGTTGGCATGATGTGAGTTAGTAATAAAACGTAGGAAAAGTTACATCCCTATAGTACTGTGCTTTTGTTTAGATATAATTGTGTATACCATGATGGATTAACTTTGATAAATGATTTTAATACAAGAAGTTAGGCATTATGCCAATTATGCGCTAAGGTAGAGGGGCGAGAGCACGTGTTAGAGGCCGCAGAGATAGGCCTGAGAGTCGTGCGGAGTCACAGACTGATCAGGCTCCACAGAATGCTGCTGAGAGATCAGGGGATACTAAGGCTCACTTTGCTAGGATAGAGTGGAGTATTGAGAACCTAGTGGAGATTGTCACGCAGGCATTAGGTGCCGGTGATAGACGAGGTCCTGCAGCACAGCCTACGACTGGATGGCAGTTGCAAAGGCATAGAGACCTCAGACTGCAGAGACAGCTACAGTTATACCACCTTCAGCCCAGGATATAGCTTCTCCTATCGCTCCATAGCAGAGTGGTAGTGATTTGGGTTATGACTGTGAGAGTTCCAAGGGTTGAAACCTCCAGTGTTCAGAGGGGTAAAGGACCCAGTAATTACGGAGGATTGGGTGTATGAGATGGAGAAGCTGTACAGATTCTTCAGGTGCACTTCAGCTAAAAAGGTAGCCTTTGCCGTGTTTATGCTGAAAGGCGAGGCAGAGCACTGGTGGAGATCCACCGAGTCTATTTTGAAGGCTCGACATTCCGAGATTACATAGGAGATATTTTTGGAGGCCTTCAGGAGACAGTACATTCTAGCCACTACACAAAGGAAATTGCGGATAAAATTTATGAATTTGGTTTAGGGGAACCGTATTGTGGATAAACATGAGTCCAAGTTTATGTCGTTGGGGAGATATGACCCAGACACGATGGGTAGTGAGACCCAAAAAATTCAGAAGTTCATCGATGGATTGAGGTTGGCCATCCGAACTAAGCTAGCCCCATTTGACCTTCAAACTTATGAGGAGGCAGTACCCAAGGCTCAGTTATGCGAGCAAGACTTTGAGCGGAATGCCTCCAAGCTTGGAAGGATTAGTGTCAGGAAGGACAAAGACCTGAAGAGATCCGGGTTTGATAGAGTGGCTAAGAGAGGAGGCCAAAGGTTTTTTGAGAAGAGACCTAAGATCGAGGAGGTTCAGGAGAGAGCTGTTAGACCTCCCGTGTACCCTGCTTTGACTGCACCGAGGGGTATGGTTATTGGAGGACCACGGTACTGAGAGGTACAGGAGATGTGATAGATTTCATGGGACTAGGCCCTATCCGATGACCCCTATGGTGTGTTACAGATGTGAGAAATCAGGACATATAGCTAAGTATTATCCCGAGAAGATGGAGACTACCCCATAGAAGGGCAAAGAGCCGGAGAGAGCTCCAGTTGAGACGGTTGCCCCGAGGAGGAGGGCCACAGCTGAGGAAAAAGGGAAGCAAGTAGCGGGTGTGAGCAAAGGAAGAGTACATACACTGGATCAGGACACCATAGATGCTTCGATGGATGTGATTAAAGGTACCATCCTAATATTTGGTTTAGAAGCATTGATATTATTTGATCTTGGTGCCACACACTCCTTTATATCACATTCCTTTGCATATAAATTGTTAAAGTATGTGAAACCTACATTGTTGGATAAAATGATGATGATTTCCACACCCATGAATGATAGTCAAATGACTGAGCATGTATGTAGAGATTCTAAGTTAAAGATAGAGGGAAAGGAAATGACAGCCAATTTAATTTTATTGAACATGAATGATTTTGATGTAATATTGGGAATGGATTGGTTGGCTGCCAATCGTGTTGTTATGGATTGTCATGTTAAGACCCTAGTGTTTTCAGGATTAGACAACCTCATTGTAAACTTTGATAAAAAGAAATTAAATCACATGATTATTATAAATGAAAGAGTATAATTTTGAAATCCATATCGAGAGATAGATTTATTGTTTACTTTGAATGTGGATGTGATGGTTTATGTTACTAATGGTGAAAAGAATGATGTGAAGGGTTCATTACCTACGTGGTTGATATAGATGAGGCACACCCGGAATTTAGGGACATACCCGTAATTGTGGATTACCCTGATGTCTTTCCAGATGAATTACCAGGACTACCACCTGAAAGGGAAATGGAATTTTGCATAGAGTTAGTGCCTGGTACCAGGTTGATATCGAAACCACCATATAGGATGGCTCCGATTGAGTTGGAAGAGCTAAAGAAGCAGTTGCAAGAGTTGCTGGAGAAGGGGTTTATAAGACTGAGTGTCTCACCTTGGGGAGCACCGGTATTGTTTGTAAGGAAGAAGGACGGAAGCTTTCGACTGTGTATAGACTACCGGTTGTTGAATAAGGCCACTATTAAGAATAAGTACCCCCTGCCATGCATAGATGATTTGTTGGATCAACTCCGAGGAGCCCAAGTATTTTCAAAGATAGATCTGCGGTTAAGGTACCATCAGTTAAGGATCAGGAGTGAAGATGTACCCAAGACGGCATTTCGTACCTGTTATGGCCACTACGAGTTTTTGGTAATGCCATTCGGTTTGACGAATGCCCCCACAGCATTTATGGTACTGATGAATGATATGTTTAAGTCATACCTAGACAAGTTTGTGATTGTGTTTATCGATGATATATTGGTCTATTCCAAGTCCAGGGAAGATCATAAGGAGCATTTGAGAGTAGTTCTGTAAACCTTTCCGAGAGAAAGAGTTGTATGCCGAACACAGCAAGTGTAACTTTTGGTTAGAGCAGATCTCATTTCTGGGCCATGTTGTGTGCAAGGATGGGGTATCAATGGATCCATCCAAGATAGAGGCAGTGGTACAGTGGGACCAGCCCAAGACAGTTACTAAGATCAAAAGTTTTCTGGGATTTGCAGGGTATTATCGAAGATTTGCATAGGGTTTCTCCAGACTAGCTGCTCCGTTGACACGCCTTACACGGAAGGATGTTAAGTTTGTATGGGATGAGGCATATGAGAGGAGTTTTGAGGACCTTAAGCGTCGATTGACCACTGCTCCAGTTCTCACCATTCCTACCAGATCAGGAGGATTCTCGGTGTACACGGATGCGTCACACCAGTGTGACGCCCCGAAAACGCGAAAAATATGGCAAATTTAAAACTTTTTACTCATCAAATCACAATTAAGGGTGTATTCCTATGCAGTGTCATACATCATCATACTTATCATACCTTATGATCTCATCATAAAATAATATATATCATATCATATACATTTCTCAATTTCGAATTAATTAATCCTAATACATCTCATACATCATTGTACAACAAGTGTCTGTAATTACAACTTTAGTCTGGGTACATTAAAAGATAAATTATACCTTAATACAATATATGGCCTAGAGCTCAAGTCCTCCACTAGCCACTACTCCGTACGTCGCAGGGAAAACTCTCTTCACTTGAAAAAATCTGGGGGGAAAAGAAAACAGGGTGAGCTTCTAAATCGCTCAGTAAGGGGGTAAGGGACTCATCAATAAAACAATGATTTGCACAGCACAATCATTTTAACTCATAGTTGAAAACTCATTAGAAAATGTAGCATGACTTAATAAAACATCATTCTCATCTCATTCTCTAAAATCATGTGAAAACATGAGAGTGCATAACTCAGTATAAACCATAGTTACAAGCATGTGAAAATCATGATGCGATAATGGCTTTTCTCATTAAAACGTGATAAAAATCACCGTAATAAAATGTACGTGGCACAGCCACAAAACACAACTCATGTATATAAAAAGGAGACTAGGCAATAAAACTCATATAAAACTTGTCATGGCACATTAATAATATATCTCTTCGGGTGCGCATCCCATCATCCTCGTAAGAGGGAACATCGACATATGGTCGTGTACATGGTATATTGGACTTACGCGTTACCAGAACAAGGCCCTACCTTACATGCTACCAGAGCAATGCCTCTCCTCATGTACACTATCATGTGGTCCCTAGGTCGGTTCCTAGATGGCCCACTCTATTGGTCTTACATGCTACCAAAGCAAGGCCCGGACTTACATGCTACCAAAGCAAAGCCACCCAGCGTTACCAGAATGGGGGTCATCTCACGTTACCAAAACGGAGGCATCTCTCGTTACCAAAACAGAGGAATATCGAACTTACATGCTACCAGAGCAAGGCACGGACTTACATGCTACCAAAGCAAGGCCTCCCAACGCTACCAAAGTGGAGGAATAATCAGACTTACATGTTACCAGAACAAGGCTCGGACTTACAAGCTACCAAAGTAAGGCCCAATATGTATTCAACATGACACGCCTAAGTCTCAATCATTAGCCATTATCATATAAAACGTTTTACCTTCACGTATAACTCATAATGGTTTTCTTTCATTAATCTCATTTAAAACATTTATGTACTCAACACAAAACATGTTAAAACCAAGTTCCAACCGGTAAAACCATGCACACATTTCTCAATCTCAATATGCCTTAACGTAGAACCCAAATCTCTTTTTCACATTTTAAACACAAAACGGTTGCAAAAATATTTTCACACATAGTTTACAACTCATAAAAATTGGGCCCCAACCGGCTATAAAATCGTGTGTAATCTCTCATTCACAATACATAAAATATGCTTATTTTCTCAATCACAATTCATGCTACAACATTTCACAATTCACATACACAAACGAGTTTAAGTTTCCCTTACCTCTTTGCACCTCATATAGTGCAATTGTTCCCCCGTATCACGGACTAGTCTCGTATTCCTCTCTGGAACTCTCGAGCTATCCAAATGATGTAAAAACATCAAAACTCATTATCACATAACCTCCAAATATCTACATCGAGCATATTGCCCATATTCTCATTAAATACCTCAATTATCCCATTTCTCATGACTCTATCAAATTCATAATCTCATCCACTACATTTCAACCTTCTATATTTCCCATGCATAATACCCATGCCAAAATCACTTCATTGCCTAAATTTCCAATTTATAGACAAAAATCTCAATATACCACAATTTACTCAATATCATCATCACTCTAATAAAATCACAATTTTTGTCAACTTTAATCCTTTCCTAACTATTTCACCACAATGCCCATATTCACAATCACCAAAAATCACTTCAAAATCCAAGATTGAAGTTTAGAGATTACCCAAACTTGTGGAGTGCTCAACTCACTCCTCGATTCGATTCGTCTTTCGATTTTCAAGTATGTTGTTCTTCTTTGGATGAGGAACAACTTTCCTTCTTGTCACAACCCTTGATTTGGAGGAAAATGGGGACTTTAGAAGAGAGAGAAAGCTAGGCTTCGGCTGAAATAGAGGTTTACGAGAGAGAGAGATCCATTTCCAGGAAAAACAAAGGGGTCTTTATATAGACTGAGGGTAGGAGATCAATCTGGCTCTTGATGAGATCGATCTGGATTTGAATTTGGGGACGATTTGGGGTAATTTCATACCTAGGAGATCGATTTATCGTGGGGTAAGATCGATCTCTTAATGGCTTTATGAGATCGATCTGCTCCAATTATGAGATCGATATTTAGTTTACAGAACGCTTCATGAGATCGATCTGCTCCTTGGGGAGATCGATCTTTTCCTTAACAAAAATATTTTGAGATCGATCTCTTCATTACAGAATCATAAGGAGATCGATCCTCTTCCATTGGAGATCGATCTGCTTGCTTAAATTCCTTCTTCCTTGTCATTTTGACCTACCAGATCGATCCTCTCTTCTCCAAGATCGATCTGGCCCCATAGTTTCACACTTTAACATAAAATCTCATTATAACTCATTCATCACTTAAAATTTCATTCCATACCACCTCAATATATGAGTACATTATATTTAGTTCAATTAATTACACTTCATGTTCTCATTACATAATTTGATATGTGTAAAATTCTCAGATCTCACATCCTTCCCACCTTAAAAAGAATTTGGTCCTCCAAATTCAACTCAACTCGTCAAATAGATGGGGGTATTTCTCCTTCATGAGATTCTCTAGTTCCCACGTTACCTTTTCCATTGAGTGATGTTTCCATAAAACTTTCACTAATGGGATGCTTTTGGTTCGAAATACCTTCTCTTTCCTATCAAGAATTCAGATGGGTTCTTCAGTGTAGCTCATGTCCTCTTGTATGTCCATCTCTTCATACTCTATGACATGAGAAGGGTCTGGGTGGTACTTCCTCAACATAGATAAATGAAAGACGTTGTGTATTTCAGACATCTATGGGGGTAATGCCAATCTGTAGACTACCTCTCCTACTCTCTCAAGAATCTCGAATTGTCCTATGTATCGAGGATTCAATTTCCATTTCTTCCCAAATCGCATGATACCCTTACTCGATGATATTTTCAGAAATACTGCATCACCAACATCAAACTCGAGTGGCCGTCTACACACATCAGCGTAGCTTTTCTGTCTACTCTGTGCAGTCCGTAACCTCTCACATATGAGTTTCACACTCTATACAGCTTGCTCAACAAGCTCGAGAGCATTTATCTTTCTGTCACCGACTTCTTTCCAAGCTACAGGGGATCTACACCTCCTACCATATAGAGCCTCAAAAGGTATCATTCCAATACTCGCATGATAGCTGTTATAGTATGCAAACTCTGCTAGGGGCAAGTGATCATCCCATGATCCCTTAAAATCCATCGTACACGCCCTCAACATATCCTTCGGGGTCTGAATAGTCCTCTCTGATTGACCATCTGTCTGAGGATGATAGGCGGTACTAAAACTCAATCGAGATCCTATAGACTCCTGAATTGGGTCTAAAATTTGGAAATAAATCGAGAATCTCTGTCAGAAGTAATACTCACTGGAGCCCCATGTAATCTAGCTATCTCGCTGACATATAACTCAGCTAAGGCATCCACAATATCTGTGCTCTTGATGGCAAGGAAGTGGGCACTCTTGGTCAGTCTATCCACTATGACCCATATTGCATCACGACCCCTTCGGGTCCTCGGTAAACCCATAATAAAGTCTATGGTGACATGCTATCATTTCTACGTAGGTACAGGTAAAGGCTGTAGTAGTCCTTCGGGCTTTCGACGCTCAGCTTTCACTTGCTGGCATACTAAACATCTGGCCTCATACTTTGCCACGTCTCGCTTCATACCACTCCACTAGTACACCTTTCTCAAATCTCGGTACATCTTAGTACTCCCTAGGTGCATTGTGTATTGCGAGCAGTGGGATTCTCTCAGTATTTGTCTCTTCAGGGTATCATCATTCAGTACATAGATTCATCCTCTGAACCTCAATAGTCCATCCTCACTGATTGTGAGATCCGACTGCGAAGTCTGCTCAGCTTGGCTAACCATATCTATCAACCTCCAGTTCTAACCTGATCCATGATCTTGGGCTCTATTCGTAGGCTAGCCAAAAATCCAGTCTCTACTTCTTTAACTCTGATCCGGAGTTCAGCAAACTACTCCAACAAATCCCATTCCCTGATCATCATAGCAGATATCATATTCTTCTTGCTTAGGGCATTAGTAACTACATTCGCCTTACTCGGATGGTATAGAATCTCACAGTCATAATCTTTAAGGAGTTCCATCCATCTCTTTTGTCTCATGTTTAACTCCTTATGATCAAAGAGATACCTCAAACTCTTGTGATCAGTGAAGATCTAGAATCTTTCCTCATATAAGTAGCGTCGCCAGATCTTCAAGGTAAATACCACAACGGCTAACTTCAGATCATGCGTGGGGTAATTCCGTTCATGATCTTTCAATTATCGCGAACCATAAGCGACCACTCTTCCATGCTGCATGAGCACACACCCCAATCCTTGATGAGAAGCATCACTATACACAGAAAATCCTCCTGATCCCTCAGGGATGGTTAACATAGGTGCCGTTGTTAATCTCCTCTTTAACTCCTGAAAATTGAGCTCACATTGATCAATCCATATAAATGGAGTCTCCTTGCGCATGAGCTTAGTCAAAGGAGAGACAATCCTAAAAAATCCTTCCACAAATCTTCTATAATACCCTGCCAAACCAAGGAAACTTTGTACTTCTGTAACTGTCCTCGGTCTTTCCCAATTAAGCACAGCCTCTACTTTACTTGGCTCCACTGATACTCCTTCCTCTGAGACTATATGACCAAGGAAAGCTATCCGATCCAGCTAAAACTCACACTTACTAAGCTTTTCATATAATTGTTTATCTCGGAGTATCTGAAGTACTAACCACAAATGCTGTGCATGCTCCTCATATGACCAAGAGTATCATCAATAAAGACTATCACAAATTTATCTAGATAGTCTTTGAACACCTCGTTCATTAGTCTCATAAAGGCTACTGGGGCGTTCGTCAATCCAAAGGACATCACTAGAAATTCATAATGGTTATACCTTGTCCTAAAGGCCGTCTTCGAAATATCTTCTTCTTTAATCCTCAATTGATGATAGCTCAATCTCAAATCAATCTTAGAAAAGACTGAGGTCCCTCTCAACTGATCAAGTAGATCATCAATCTTGGGCAATGGGTATTTATTCTTCACCGTGGCTTTATTCAACAGTCAGTAGTCTACGCATAATCTGAGACTCATGAATAACACTGGTGCTCCCCACGGTGAGACACTGGGACTAATAAACCCTTGATCTAATAACTCCTATAGTTGTTTCTTCAATTCCTCAAGTTCCACTAATGACATCCTGTATGGGGGTCTAGAGATCGGCTGAGTATCTAGTACCAAATCAATGGTAAACTCCAGCTATCTCTCTGGTGGTAAACCTGGTAACTCATATGGGAAAACATCCGAAAATTCACACACCACAGGTATATCCTCAATTCTCGGATGTTCCCGATCATCATCTGAGATGAGTGTTTCATAACCTTCACATAAACAATGTGTTTCATAACCTTCACATAAACAATCATATTTAGTACTCTCAAAAGCAACATCATAATTTCCAATTACTTACAAAGTTCCATATGTTTATTTACTCAAGATTTCAAACGTATACTGTATGGTTCAGGTAGGGAGAAAGTTATAATCTTAGTGTAGCAGTCTAAACTCACACGATTGGTTGCCTGCCAATCCATTCCCAAAATTACATCAAACCTATGTATATTTAACATGATTAGATCTGCTAACATCACTCTATCTCCCACCTTTATTTCACACCTACTACAAATTAACTCAGTTCTCTGGGATTCACTCATAGAGGTATTTACATGTAGTATATACTCTAGGGGTTCAAACTTCAAGTTTAATCTACATGTAAAATGCTCAGAAATAAAAGAATGCGTGGATCCTAGATCAATCAACACATGAGCCTTATGATTACAGAAAGAGAGTGTACCTTTTATAGTTTCTGCTGAAGTGTCTGTTGTTTCCTTGTCCAAAGCAAACACATGTCCCTGTGTGACGGGTCTCTTTCCTTTCTCTACAGCAGTGGTCCGTCTTTGGGGATTCACTCTCTGAGGCTGCTGTCTAGTAGGCTCTGGAGCATATGGTATCTGAGGTTGAGAACAGTCCTTCACTCTGAGACCCATGTCACCACATCTAAAACATCCACGGATCAACCCAGTACAACTCTCCTCATGCAGTCAGCCACAATCTCTGCAAACCCTCGTCTCAGGCCTAACATATCAAAGGGTCTCCTTGATAATAGGATAAGCTCTGGGTCTCTCCAATCTACCCTTTTGTACCTTAATCCTTCCTCTTCTAAAGGAACCTCTCCAAACATTTGCCTGGGATATCGCTGGCTTCTTGCCCTTGTCCCTAGTCACTACTCTGAACTCATTCTGGGATTGTACAATTTCAATTCCCCTCTCAATCTCTTGTGCTCGTCTCAGAGCATCTCTAAACTCGGTAATACATAGCCCTATCAATCGATCTCTGATGATGGGCTTCAATCCATATACAAATCTTTCAGTATAGAGCTCTTCATTCTTAAAGGTCTTTGGGTAATATCTCAGCAGAGCGATAAATCGACTCTCGTAATCATCCAGAGACATGTCGCCTTGTACCAAATTGAAAAACTCTACTTGCCTCCTCCTCTGGGCAGCTCGTGGTACGTATTGGGCTCTGAAAGCTATCTGAAACTCTTCCCAACCAATCACATTCTGGTGGGACATCAGAATACCCTTAGTAGTACCCCACCAATCTCGAGCTCTCCCTTTCAACATATAGGCACTCATACTGACCCTCTCAGCATCTGTGTACCCCAAATAGTCAAATATAACTCTCAACTCCGTCAGCCACTCCTGAGCCCCTGTAGGATCATTCTTTCCCCTAAATACGGGTGGATTCATTTTCAAAAGGTCCTTCAGTCAGACTATACTTCTGTCATCTGGTTGAGTGACAGGAGGCACTGGGTCCATCTGTACTGGGGGTACAGGAGGTCCCTTTGGTGGTGTAGGAGTAGTACTCAAGGCATTAACTCCAAAGTGTTGTGCGAATAGCGCTGCCATTTGCTCAAATCCTTACCTCACATCGGTCTCGATCCGGTTAAATCGAGAGTTAGGACTCTCAAGTTGTGGGGCAGGTGACGGAAGGGACTCTGCATGCCTCCTTGAACGACCTCATCATCCACTCAGTCTCAATCTCAACTCGTTTCCTGCGCGTACATATCAAAATCAATTAAAATCTCAATCCTCAATTTCAGTTCATGACCAGACTTATACAGACACTTGGGATGTATTCTAATTCACTTAATCGACACTGACAGTACTAAACACCCTAAGCTCTGATAAAAAGAAAAATATGTGACGTCCCGAAAACGCAAAAAATATGGCAAATTTAAAACTTTTTACTCATCAAATCACAATTAAGGGTGCATTTCTGTGCAGTGTCATACATCATCATACTTATCATGCCTCAGGATCTCATCATAAAATAGTATATATCATGTCATATACATTTCTCAATTCCGAGTTAATTAATCCTAATACATCCCATACATCATTGTACAACAACTGTCTGTAATTACAACTTTAGTCTGGGTACATTAAAAGATAAATTATACCTCAATACAATATATGGCATGGAGCTCAAGTCCTCCACTAGCCACTACTCCGTACGTCATAGGGAAAACTCTCTTCACTTGAAGAAATCTGGGGGGAAGAGAAAATAGGGTGAGCTTCTAAATCGCTCAGTAAGGGGGTAAGGGACTTATCAATAAAACAATGATTTGCACAGCACAATCATTTTAACTCATAGTTGAAAACTCATTAGAAAATGTAGCATGACTTAATAAAACATCATTCTCATCTCATTCTCTAAAATCATGTGAAAACATGAGAGTGCATAACTCAATATAAACCACAGTTACAAGCATGTGAAAATCATGATGCGATAATGGCTTTTCTCATTAAAATGTGACAAAAATCACCGTAATAAAATGCACGTGGCACAACCACAAAACCTAACTCATTTGTATAAAAAGGAGACTAGGCAATAAAACTCATATAAAACTTGTCATGGCACATCAATAATATATCTCCTCTGGGTACGCATCCTAGGCATCCTCATAAGAGGGAACGTCGACATATGGTCGTGTACATGGTATATTGGACTTACGCGTTACCAGAATAAGGCCCGGCCTTACATGATACCAGAGCAATGCCTCTTCTCATGCACACTATCATGTGGTCCCTGGGTCGGTTCCTAGATGGCCCACTCTATCGATCTTACATGCTACCAAAGCAAGGTCTGGACTTACATGCTACCAAAGCAAAGCCACCCAGCGTTACCAGAACGGGGGTCATCTCACGTTACCAAAACGGAGGCATCTCTCATTAGCAAAACAGAGGAATATCGGACTTACATGCTACTAGAGCAAGGCCTCCCAACGCTACTAAAGTGGAGGAATAATCGGACATACATGTTACCAAAACAAGGCTCAGACTTACATGCTACCAAAGCAAGGCCCGATGTGTATTCAACATGACACGCCTAAGTCTCAATCATTAGTCATTATCATATAAAATGTTTTGCCTTCACGTAGAACTCATAATGGTTTTCTTTCATAAATCCCATTTAAAACATTTGTGTACTCAACACAAAACATGTTAAAATCGAGTTTCAACCAGTAAAACCACATACACATTTCTCAATCTCAGTATGCCATAACGTAGAGCCCAAATCTCTTTTTCATGTTTTAAACACAAAACAGTTGTAAAAATATTTTCACACATAGTTTACAACTCATAAAAATTGGGCCCCAACCGGCTATAAAATCGTGTGCAATCTCTCATTCACAATACATAAAACATGCTTGTTTTCTCAATCACAATTCATATACACAAACGAGTTTAAGTTTCCTTTACCTCTTTACACCTCGTATAGTGCAACTGTTCCCCCGTATCAGGGACTAGTCTCGTATTCCTCTGTGAAACTCCCGAGCTATCCAAACGATGTAAAAACATCAAAACTCATTATCACATAACCTCCAAATCTCTACATCGAGCATATTGCCCATATTCTCATTAAATACCTCAATTATCCCATTTCTCATGACTCTATCAAATTTATAATCTCATCCACTACATTTCAACCTTCTACATTTCTCATGCATAATACCCATGCCAAAATCACTTCATTGCCTAAATTTCCAATTTATAGACAAAAATCCCAATTTATCACAATTTACTTAATATCATCATCACTCTAATAAAATCTCAATTTTTGTCAACTCTAATCCTTTCCTAACTATTTCACCACAATGCCTATATTCACAATCACCAAAAATCACTTTAAAATCCAAGATTGAAGTTTAGAGATTACCCAAACTTGTGGAGTGCTCAACTCACTCCTTGATTCGATTCGTTGTTCTCCTTTGGATGAGGACCAACTTTTCTTCTTGCCACAACCCTTAATTTGGATAAAAATATGGGCTTTAGAAGAGAGAGAAAGCTAGGGTTCGATTGAAATAGAGGTTTGGGAGAGAGAAAGATCCATTTTCAGGAAAAAATAAAGGGGTCTTTATATAGACTGAGGGTAGAAGATCGATCTGGCTCTTGATGAGATCGATCTACATTTGAATTTGGGGATAATTTGGGGTAATTTTATGCCTAGGAGATCGATCTGTCGTGGGGTAAGATCGATCTCTTAATGACTTTATGAGATCAATCTGCTCCAATTATGAGATCGATCTCTAGTTTACAGAATGCTTCATGAGATCGATCTGCTCCTTGGGGAGATCAATCTTTTCCTTAACAGAAACATTTTGAGATCGATTCCTTCCTCATGAGATCAATCTCTTCATTACAGAATCATAAGGAGATCGATCTTCTTCCATTGGAGATCGATTTGCTCGCTTAAATTCCTTATTCCTTATCATTTTTGACCTACCAGATCGATCTTCTCTTCTCTAAGATCGATCTAGCCCCATAGTTTCACACTTTAACATAAAATCTCATTTATAACTCATTCATCACTTAAAATTTCATTCCATACCACCTCAATATATGAGTACATCATATTTAGTTCAATCAATTACACTTCATGTTCTCATTACATAATTTGATATGTGTAAAATTCTCAGATCTCACAATCAGGGACTGGGCTGTGTGCTTATGCAGGATAGGAAGGTAGTTGCCTATGGATCTAGACAGTTGAAAGATCATGAGAGGAACTACCTGACACATGATTTAGAGTTGGCAATCGTGGTGTTTGCCTTGAAAATATGGCGCCACTATCTCTATGGTGAGAAATTTCAGGTTTTCACAGATCATAAGAGCCTTAAGTACCTGTTCTCGCAGAAAGAGCTGAATATGAAATAGAAGAGATGGCTCAAACTCCTGAAAGATTACGATTGTGAAATCATGTACTACCCGGATAAGGTAAATGTAGTTGTCGATGCTTTGAGCAGAAAGAACCTTGGGTTGGTGTCTTATATGATGATACATGAGCATAAATTGTTGGAACACTTTGCGAACCTTAGTTTGGATGTAACCCCACCTGGATCAGAGAAATTGGATATCATGACTAGTATGAGATTAGAGCCAGAGTTGATTGGCCGTATTCGACAGGCCCAGCAGAGCGATCAACGGTGCATCGATTGCTGAGGCAGATATAGACAGGTGTGGGTATCAATTTTGAGCTGAGTGCTGATGGGTTATAGAGGTTCAGAGATCAGGAGAATGATTTTATCAGAGGCTTACTCATCAAAGTATACGATACATCCGGGGAGTACCAAGATGTATCAAAACCTTCAAAAGGTTTATTGGTGGTCCGAAATGAAAAGAGACATTACTGAATATGTCACTAAGTGTCTCGTTTGTCAGCAGGTGAAGGTGGAGCATCAGAAACCTGTAGGACTATTGTAGCCTCTACCGATACTGATATGGAAGTGGGAACATGTCACCATGGATTTTGTAATGGGGTTGTCGAAGACCCGCAGAGGTCATGATGCCATATGGGTTATTGTGGACCGGTTGACTAAGTTCGTCCATTTCTTAGCTATGAGAGCTACCGATACACTGAGTCAGTTGGCAAACATGTATATTCGAGAGATAGTACAACTACATGGTGTTCCAGTGAGCGTTGTTTCTGATAAGGATGCCCACTTCACTTCTCATTTTTGGGAACATTTTCAGGAAGCGCTGGGGACCTGGCTGAGTTTTAGCACCGCTTTTCATCCTCATACAGATGGGTAATCGGAGAGGACTATACAGACTCTGGAGGATATGTTGAGAGCGTGTGTGCTGGATTTTGGGGGCTCTTGGGATGATCACCTGCAGTTAGCCGAGTTCGCCTATAATAACAGTTTTCATGCGAGTATCAGAATGACACCCTATGAGGCACTGTATGGACACAGATGTCGATCCCCCGTTGGATGGGAAGAGGTTGGTGACAGACAGATTTTTGCTCCTGACTTAGTACAACATACATCTGAGGACGTCCGATTGATATGTGAGAGATTACAGATAGCTCAGAGCCGATAAAAGAGTTATGCTGACAAGAGAAGGAGACCACTGGAGTTTGATGTGGGTGAGTCGGTATTTCTGAGGGTTTCACCTTCGAAGGGCATTATGAGGTTTAGTAAGAAGGGTAAGCTGAGCCCTAGATATACCGATCTCTTCGAGATTTTGAAGAGAGTGGGAGATAAGGCGTATAGGTCGGCGTTGCCACCAGACCTGGCAAATGTTCATAACGTCTTCCACGTCTCTATGCTTCGAAAGTATCACCTAGACCCGACACATGTGATAAGATATGAGTCGTTGGAGCTCAATGAGAGTATGATATATGTTAAGAAGTCGGTTCAGATATTGGACAGAAAAGAGAAAGTGCTAGGGAATAAGACAATTCCCTTGGTGAAAGTTCTTTGGCAACATCACATAGTGGAAGAAGCCACATGGGAATTGGAGAATTTGATACGGGAGAAGTACCCCCAACTTTTTGAAGAGTAACTTGGTTCTAATTTGGATGACCAAATTCCTTGAAGGAAGCGAGGAATGTAAGACCCGTATTTTTGGATGTATACCTTATGGATTCATAAGTGTGGTAATGTACTTGTAATGTGAAGTACAATTGGTGTAAAGTCTATAAATGTAATGTACATACGTGTAATATGAGTTTGTAATGTACATACAAGTTTCCTTGTGTATAAATATGAAGAAATGAGCTTTTATAAGTGATGAATGTGATTGAAACTCAAAATGAGTAGTGTGGTAAATGGAAGGAAGTTGCAAGTATCTAAATACTACCATTTAGCTTGGTATGGTATATTTTTATCTATGCAAAGAATACGCATAAGTTTTAATGTGCATAAGGTATGGATGGATACCATTTTTAAGTCTTAAAGGTGGTTGGATGAGAAAATGACTATAACAGCAAATTAAGAATGTTTTGGTATGTGTTGCTGTAGAAAAACTGCAGAAAGTCTGAAAAATATGAAGGTCAGATCGATTTCATAGGATGAGAGATCGATCTGGAAGAGCTAGAATGCTCTTATTTGAGCAATGGAATAGAGCAGATCGATCTCCAATGGGGTCAGATCGATCTCCTAAACATTCTGTAATGAAAAGATCGATCCTTAAGCATACAGATCGATCTCAAGCTTCGACAGATCGATCTCATGCTTAAAATGCCGTGAAAAAGAGAATTTAAGGGGACCAGATCGATCTCCTCCTAGTGCAGATCGATCTCCTCAAGTGATTTCTATAAAAAGGGCACTGAAAATCTGTAATTTTCGAGAAACAACATCATTCATCCATTTTTCACTCAAAACCTAAGTTTATCTCTCTAAAATCAGTCCATTTTCAGTAAGAATTGAGGGGAGGCTATTAGATACAAAGTTGTTCATCTTGAGAAAGAGAACAACATAGTTGAAACCCAAAATCTCATTGTTGGTATTGAAGGAGTAATGAACATTTCCCTTTGGAGCCAGAAGAGAAATTTGATTTGGTAAGTTTCTAATACTCCAATCCAAGTACATTGTTTATTTAAGTGATTTTGGAGTTAAATTGCATGTGTATGGATGATAGGAAACACCTAGGATGAGATGGAATTAGTATATGACCTAGAAATGGAATGAGGCTAGTGTGAGAAAGAGTAGATTGGGTGAGTTGGTAGTTTATGGATGTTGATAAGTTGTTATTGGAGTAATGTGGATGATTTGAGATGGGTAAATGAAGCCACATTGTGAGTTTAGAGAATTTATGGAAATGAGTAGGTAAAATGCTTGATAAATGTCATAGTGAAGAAATCAAGGAAAATTGATGAAATAGGAACGTTGTGAGCTTAATATCGATTTGATATCGATATGGTATGAATCAATAGGCCTAAAAGAATCATTGAGTTCAAGATATGAATAGAACAATGAACCTAGGCCTTATGAGAGCTAATGGGGACTATAGGTCGAATCAACTATAGTAAATGCAAGAGTTGGATTATAATGGACTATAATGATGTGAAATACAACTTTGTGCAGTTTTGGAGAGCTCGAAGGAGACGAATCGAACCACATGAGTAAGCATCTTAAAGGAAGTGAAAATATCGCGACGTGATTTTCAGGTAAGGGAATTTTGTGTGTATATAGAGATAGCTGCTCGTATTTTATGGGTATATAGGGTGTTGTAGATTTGCATGATGGTTTGAAAAAGTGGTTGATGATGTATGTGAATATTTATAAGTACGTATACGATTTGGTTCCGAAAGGATTCTTGAAAAGGGGATAGTAAGGCTAATAATTGCATAAATCACTTGTTTGAATGTTTTCATATAACCCAATACTTTGTTTTAAGCAAATGGTTGGATAGGCTGGCTATTGTTTGATTTATGTTGTGTAATAGCACATGAGAGGTGCTAAATATGTTTTTGATATTGGTTTTGAATGTTCATGAGCCGCATATCATGTTTGTGTGAACTAAACCGTGGTAGAGCCTAG
The DNA here is from genome assembly GCA_033439115.1 of Firmiana major. Taxonomy (NCBI): domain Eukaryota; kingdom Viridiplantae; phylum Streptophyta; class Magnoliopsida; order Malvales; family Malvaceae; genus Firmiana; species Firmiana major. Next base: position 2,910,660 of record CM065913.1, on the reverse strand, counting down.
CTCGCACTGGGTATTGATGTTTTCATATTTTTGAAACGTGCTGGAGTTTAGCTCGCACTTTGGTTTGAAACTATGACGATGCTTTATAAATCGTACTGGAGCTTTTGCTCTTACGTGGATTTTGAGTGGTTTTCTTATGCATATAATCGTACTGGAGCGATGCTCGTACATGGTTTCTTCATATTTTTATGCATAAATGTCGTACTAGAGCGTTGCTCGTACGAAGTGATTTATTATGATACATGCATTTGCACTAGAGCGTAGCTTACGCTGATTTTTACACTGTGGTATGTATGAGGCCGTGGTGAGAGTGGTACAGATTGGTGTTCAGGGAACCCAACAGGCCTAACAAACCTCTTGAGTAGGGTGAGGGTGAGGGGCTAGGACCTAACATAATCCATTTAGGGAACCCAAAAGGCCTAACAGACCTCTTGAATGGGGTGAGGGTGAGGGGCTAGGACTGAATCAGGGAACCCAACAGGGGCAAGCAAGGCCATGAGGGGCTAGGACCTGGTATTAAGAGTACTCCCACGTGCACTCGAGACTAGAGGTTTCACTCGGTATAGGGTAGATAAGACCTACTGCAGGCACCTCCAACCACGATATGAGTCCGCAGAGTACGATGTACCGTGTATATCACATGGAGTATGATGTACCGCGTGGTGGTTACTTGATTTGAGAAAGTCTGGCGGAGAACTAACCCACCTTCGTTCCAACATGATACCCCGCACATAGGGATCCGTGTGGTCTGGGATGATTTACAACATAGTTGGCCAACATAGTCTTGTGACATAGTGACCTGTCTCAATTGATTTATTTACTACCACATGTTTTGACATGTAAGTGTGATTGTGAATTGTCCAGGGTAGACCCGAGGAAGGGGTCGAGTCTTGTGAGATTTTAAATTGAGAAATGATAATGACGTTGTGATTGAGAAACCATTTTATGGGATTGTGATTTGTTTGAGAAAGAGTTTTGTGATGTGATTTAAAAAGGTGGTTTCTTAAATGAATTGCCCTTTTTATGAGATTAAATGAGAAAGAGCATGAGACAGTTTTACATGTTGATGTTTCCATGTTTTATATGCCAATTTTACATGATTTTGATACATGATATATGTATATTCATATGGCATAGTTTTAATTCCTCATGCTCCTATTATAAATGATTTATGCATAACATTATCAGCATGTAGATAGAGTAGTTATCTACCATGCTTGCATTATTGCCTTACTGAGCATGTGGTTGCTCATCTCTCTCTACTTTCCCCCTCTACAGAGCATACATAGCGGCCTAGTGAGGACTGAGGCTTTGTATTTTGGATATCCACTGCCATCCATCGCTAAGAGGTATACACATGAAGACTCTTTTTGTATCTAAACAATTGTAAAAGCACAGTAGTCTTTTGAGCTGTAATTATGGGGGATGTAGATGTCAGTAATCATATTTTGTATAAATGAATTATTGACGTTCAAATGTATGACATCACCTTAATTAACTGAGAATGGATATTGCAAGTGGATTATTATTGACTCACAGCCCAACAGTGTAGTGGTAAGTTTGTTCACGACCGAGTAGGGAAAGGAATAAATGCGAAAAATTTATTGAGATTTTCGGTTAAAAAGAATGAAAAGGGTTGTGACAACGAAGACGCGTAGCAGCATAAGCAGGGAATTATGCACACTAAAAACCCGAGAGCTGGAGTTGTACCTGGAACCAGCGTGAACTAGTATGGGAGTACCTGGAAATGAAGCATGAAGAGAAACGTGTACAGTGCTCGGTTCGGGACCGCGACAGCCAGCTGAAAATTGTAGATAAGGCCATGTTTGGCCATAATGTCTATTATTGCAATTGTTTTAAGCATGTTGGGATTTAAATTTTTTTATATCATTTACATTTTTTTTGTTAAGTTAGGAAAAATAGATTTTTATTGTTTGTTAAATTAGTAACTAGTGTTAATTAGGCTAATAGTTGATATATTAGGTTGGTAATTTTTATTTTTTTTAAGAAACTCATGAGTTGCATTTAGAATTAATTTATAGATAGAAGTAGTTCATAATTTAGTTTTTAAATTGAAAAATCCAAAAATATTATTTTCATGCAATATTTACTTATTTAGACAAGTTAGTGATTAGTTAGAGCTATAATTAATTTAGGGTCTTTTTTATAGTTAGCTAATTTCTTAGTTATATTTAGGAATTTCTTTAGGATTAATAGAAGTTTTATTTTATTAGACTTTAGGTTAGCTTAATTTGCCTTTTTATTAAGTAGTTTAATTACATGCTTATTTTATTTTAGGTTTGTTTAATTTTAGTTTAATTAATTTTGTTTCTTTATTTTTATATTTATATTTTAGTTTAATTGCGTTAGTTAATTTTAACTGTTTTAATTAATTTTGTAGGTATTTGTTTTTAATTGCTTGGAGCACTGTAAGTAATTTTTGCTCTATTTTATTTCCTTTAGTTTATAATTGTTATTGTTTTCAGTACTTTTAAATCCTTATAGATCACCCATCAGTACTTCATAATTTGCTAAGATATACTTAGGGTAAAATTAACCTGTAGTTAATTGAGTTAATCAACTTCTCTGTGGGACGATAACTCGGGACTCAAATCTCATTATCACTTGTACGACCCGTGCACTTGCGGATAGAACATCTAAGTCACTTAGAGTGAGCACTAGTCTTGTACCAAGTTTTTGGCGCTGTTGCCGAGGAAGGCGCAATTAGCCAGTAATTAATATCGGTGAAAATATGCTTAGGTGTAATTCTAGCTTGTAAATATTTAGGTTGTAAATATTTAGAGCCTTAGTTTAGGTTAGTTAAAGTTTCTCTATCTAATTGAAAAAAATTGAAAAATTAAAAATAAAAAAAAATTCTAAGGACTTTTTGATGTTTGCATGCGAAGAACCAAGAGTTTTGATTGTTTTCCTTTAGATCCTGAAATTGAACGAACACTTAGGAAAATCATAAGGGATTATAGGAAATTTATAGCTCTGCTGCAAAACATCATGACAGAAAATAGGGAAATTAGGACCGTTGGAGATTATACAGTGCCGACGATTGGAGGGTATTATACTGGCATTAGGCCACCAGCTGTCCAAGCGAACAATTTCAAAATTAAGCCTTCCATCCTCCAGATGATCCAGACCTCTTTACAGTTCAGTGGGCTTCCGCACGACGACCCACAGGCTCACCTCGGGTAATTCTTGGACCTGTGCAACACATTCAAGCACAATGGATTATCTAATGATGTGCTTAGACTTAGGTTATTCCCCTTCTCGCTTAGGGATAGGGTGCGAAACTGGTTAACCTCCTTGCCTCCAGGATCTATTTCTACATGGGACGAGTTAGCCCATCAATTTTTAGTTAAGTTTTTCCCTCCCTCTAAAATGGCCAAACTCTGTAGTAACATATCTTCCTTTGCCCAATTTGATTCTGAATCTCTTTACGAAGTATGGGAACGATATAAGGAGCTTCTTAGGAAGTGCCCTCATCATGGCCTACCTTTATGGCTGTAAGTCCAGACCTTCTACAACGGACTTACAAGCCAAAATAGGACCATTGTTGACGTTACTACGGGTGGTGCCCTAATGTGCAAAACAGAGGAGGAAGCTTACGAGTTGTTAGACAAGATGGCTGCTAACAACTATCTATGGTCCTCGAAGAGGCAATTGCCTAAGAAGTCGACGGGTATCTATGAGCTCGACATGCTGTCTACCTTGACCTCTCAAATCGCTAACCTTACGAAGAAGGTAGAGTCGCTCAGTACGCAGCATAATCCTTCCACCAGGCCTAATCCTGTGTATTCTGTCTAAAGTCCTTTTCTTTCTTGTGATATGTGTGGTGGTACACACTCTGTAGATAGGTGTCCACTTAATTTAGAATCGGTTAAGTATGTTGCCCATTCTTAGACACAACAGAACAACCTTTTTTCAAACGCCTACAATTCAGGGTGGAGGAACCATCCTAATTTTTCCTGGAGCCAAAACCAATGGCAATCTTCTAATTCTAGACCTATAGGACCCCCTAGTTTTCAAGTTCCACTAGTTCATTTACCACCACATTAGCAGTTTCCATATCATCCGCCTCATCACCCATCCCCACAACAATTTCAACATCATCCATCCCCACTACCACCACCACTTATGCAGCCCCAACATTTACATGCACCAGCAGCTGAGAAGAAGCCTACATTAGAGGAGATGTTCTCAACGATCCTACAAAATCAAGCTACTTCAATTAAGAACTTAGAGGTTAAGGTGAGACAAATAGCAAATGCTCTTAGCCAATGTCCTCAAGGGACCCTTCCTAGTAACACTGAAGCTAATCCTGTTAGGCAAAGGGAGGGTAAGGAACATGTTAAATCCATCACCCTTAGGAGTGGTAGAGAGCTGGATGATCCACAAGTTAAGTCCAGACCTGAACAGCCCATAGTTGAAGAATCCTTAAGTTTTAAAGAGGCAGCTCAGAAAGAGCAGGAACCTAAAGATCAGGCTGCAAAGGAATCAAAGATATGTGCTTCTTCATATATACCTTCTTCTACTTCACAGCCTTCCTCGCCCTTTGATGCTACACATGTTACCACTACATCCCTTCCAGTTAAACCACCAGTACCTTTTCCTCAAAGGTCCCAAAATCAAAAATCGGATAAACAATTTGCCAAATTTCTTGAGCTTTTTAAGAAACTTCACATCAACATTCCTTTCGCAGATGCTTTAGAGCAAATACCGAGTTATGTGAAGTTCCTGAAGGATATTCTCTCAAAGAAGAGAAGATTGGAAGATTATGAGATGGTGGCCTTAACTGAGGAATGTAGTGCAATTATCCTGAGGAAATTACCCTCCAAGCTCAAGGATTTCGGGAGTTTTACCATACCCTGCATAATTGAAAATCTATTCTTTGGTAGAGCCCTGTGTGATTTAAGAGCCAATATCAATCTAATGCCTTTCTCTATTTATTAGAAGTTAGGAATAGGGGATACCAAGCCCACCACAATGACCCTTTAGCTAGCTGATCGATCCATTAAATATCCGGATGGGGTCATTGAGGATGTGTTAGTAAAGGTGGACAAGTTTATTTTCCCTGCGAATTTTATTGTATTAGACATGGAGGAAGACAGGGAAGTCCCCATTATACTAGTCAGACCTTTCCTAGCGACTGGTAGAACCTTAATTGATGTGCAAAAGGGGGAGTTAACTATGAGAGTCCTATATCAAGAGGTGATATTTCATGTTTTTAAACCTTTGGAGCTCCCTGATGACTCTCAAGAGTGTTTTAAGATGGATATTGAGGAGGATATAAGGCTTGAGCACAAGAAATATGAAAGAATGAGGGAAGTAGATAAAGTTAAGGATAATTTAACTGTCAATATTTTGTCACCACTCTGGCTGATCCTCTTACTCTTCGCCCTACTGCTGAGTGTCGTGTTCTTTAGCTGCATTTAAAGTGGATTTATTTTTCTTTTTCACTTTTTGTACAGTTCTTTTCTTTTCTGTTTTTTCTTCCTTTGTTTATTTTGTAGATTTCTTTTCACGCATTACCTTTTCAATCAAGTTTCGATTGTTCATCATCATCATTATCATCAGATAGGGGAGTACTCTGTTCTTGAACTTAAATGTTTATATTATCTGCACACTGAGGATACTTTGCACTTTAAGTTTGAGGGAGGGGATATCACTTGAGCATGTTTGAAAATTTTGGGCAAAATTGAAAAAAAATTCAAAATGTTTTCTAAAATTTGAGCTTACATTGTTGGATTTTGGGATGATTTAGTGCTTAGCATGTAGTTTTCCCATATTCTGATGATATAACCCTATGAGTAAGTTTGACTTTGATTGAATGAGAAACATGATTATAGGAAAAGCATAAAGTTGAATTCTTGAATTTGTCTTGATTCTGATTGTGATTTCCTCATCTTATGCACATGTCATTCATATCATGAATCTGTATATTTATTTAGAGAAAGCTTATGTGGACATAGGATTGCATTTGTTCAGTTGATTTTGTGCATCATATTCTAGAATTTGTTTGATCTGATCTCGAGGTGAAATATTAGATCACACTTAATTAGGGAAATGATTTAGGCCATCTTTGGATCGTTTGAGCCTTTCTAGCCATCACTGTACATATTTTATCTCTAGTTACCCATCTGAGCCAAATAAGCTTTTCTCTGTAAATACACTTGCAAAAATTTTCCTTAGCTTAAACACTCTTTTCCTATCCCTTACCCCGAAAGCATGAAAAGTCATTGGGATATATTGTGAGTTATGTACATATGGGTATTAGGAGATAGTGAAAGTTAAAAAAAAAAAAAAAGAAGAAGAAGAAGAAATGAAAGAAAAAGAAAAAGAAAAGAATAAAGATGAAAAATACAAAATATAATAAAATGTTTAGCAAAAGAAATAAGTTTTGTGGAAATAATTATAAGCTCTTACATTAAAGATCCTAGAAGTAATGCATGTTAAGGGGTAATTAAACCTAAATCGAATTTATCATACCTTAGCTCCAGCCTTACATTACAAGCTTAATGAAGTCCTATTGATCTTTGGTTAAGTGTGACTACATTAGTGGAGAGATAAGTGAAAAGCAAACTTATGAGAATGATCACTTGTCATTGACTTTGAATTCATTGTGTTTGCATAATCTGATCCTGATAATGTACTGTGAAGTGACTTTGACATTTTTCACACACACACGAGGGGTCCAATTTGGGTTAGGACTTATGATTGAATGATTCTGAATGTTGGACGTGTAATTGTGAGTCTTTGAGATCAGTCTGTACTTTTTCTTTGAGGATAATATTAAGAAAATTATTATGTTGGTACTTATCATTCTTACATTTGTTTTGTTTTGCTTGAGGACAAGCAAAAACTCAAGTTTGGGGGTGTGATAATTCTATTTTTAATAAAATTATTTGTGCTTAATTTCCTAATTAATTATTTAAATCCCCATATTATTTTATTAATTATCCCCTTTATTTAATTAAAATTCTTTAATGTGCAAGTAAATTAAATCCGGATGAAACTCAGTCGTTTCAGTCAAAATTGGGTTGAAAACGGGCTAAAGGAGACTGGACCACTTCCAAATTGCAGACCGAGTCGCCAGTCATCTGGACACGCGTGATGCCAGGTGTCCGTATTTTATTTGCTCCGAAACGATAAGATCGACGGACGCTGTGCCAACCTTCTGGAAGAAACACACCGAGCCACATCGCACAACCAACTGGACAAACCGACAAGTGACGTGAAAATATCTACTCTGCAACAAATAAAATGAAGACAAGTGGCCAAACAATGCCAACTCATCTAGGATGCAAAATTACCATTGTACCCCTAAGTGTGTATATAAATAGAATATGATGACAATTGAAAAAAGGGAGGTAATCTAGGGTAGAATAGTTTTAGGGTAAATTTAGGATTTATTCTTGTTTTTTTTAGCCTTCTTTTCCATTAGCCACCATCTTTAAGTTACTATTCATAGCAATTTCTTTATTTTTCATGAAAAGCTTTCGTTCATTTCTAGTTCTTTGTTATTTTAAATTAATGAATAGTTACCATTTCTATTTCTCTTCTTCTTGGTTTTGTTAAAATTCCAGTTCTTTATTTTCAGGTTTCCATGAAAAACTTTAATTTTCCTATTGTTGATAGCTCTCGGTTGGCTTATTACTAAGGTTCCATGTTTGTTTGTTCTTCAGTTTTGCTCATTCGGGTGACAAAGTTTTTCCTTCATCTCTGCCTTTCAGTTCTGGTTTTTTGATGTGGACTAATGTCGGGCATTGTTTCACATCAATAAGAATGTGGAACCATGGCGGTAGGAGCTGGAATTAGAGCAACATGAGGATGATGGTTATTCACATTGATGAAGCTCACGAGTGTTGATTATGTTACTTTCATTTGTTGTTTTTGTATATTCTCCTTCGGTTTTAAGTTTATGTTCTGCAATGCATTATTATTATTTTCTTTTCTTATTTCATTGTTTGCACTACATGATTCGGTTCTCTACTGCATTTAATTATTAGCTTCATATTATTTTTTTTGCATTTTCTTATGTCTGTAGTCCATTTCATTTACTGCAAGTTATCTCGGCATTTTCTTGTTACTCTCACTTGACTCACTAGCCGGTTTAGGTTTGGTAGAATCATTTCCGTGTGGTGAGGAGCAGAAGCTGGTGTCTGTGGGTCCTCTGTTATGCTCTGTTTTGAAAGCTTTGTACTGTTCACTCTTTTTGCATGATTTCATTCTGTACTAATCTTATTTGGTAGCTGCAGATTTTCAGGGATGTGTGCTGTCACCATTACTGAGCTGCTGTGAATGTCGTTGGACATAGATGAGCAGATACTGGCCGAGCCGATCACTGAGGTATAATTATGCTTGGACATGTACTGCATCATCGGGACATGCAGAGGCAGTACATGACAGCTTAGTGGAGGAAGACATTACCCGCTAGCTGGGCAAGACGAAGACGCGTAGCAGCACAAGCAGGGAATTATGCAAACTAAGAACCCGAGAGCTGGAGCTGTACCTGGAACCAGCGTGAACTAGCATGGGAGTACCTGGAAATGAAGCATGAAGAGAAACGTGTACAATGCTCGATTCAGGACTGCAACAGCTAGCTGAAAATTGTATATAAGGCCATGTTTAGCCATAATGTCTATTATTGCAATTGTTTTAAGCATGTTGGGATTTAAATTTTTTTATATCATTTACATTTTTTTGTTAAGTTAGGAAAAAATAGATTTTTATTGTTTGTTAAATTAGTAACTAGTGTTAATTAGGCAATAGTTGATACATTAGGTTGGTAATTTTATTTTTTTAAGAAACTCATGAGTTGCATTTAGAATTAATTTAGAGATAGAAGTAGTTCATAATTTAGTTTTTAAATTGAAAAATCCAAAAATATTATTTTCATGCAATATTTACTTATTTAGACAAGTTAGTGATTAGTTAGAGCTATAATTAATTTAGGGTCATTTTTATAGTTAGTTAATTTCTTAGTTATATATAGGAATTTTCTTTAGGATTAATAGAAGTTTTAGTTTATTAGACTTTAGGTTAGCTTAATTTGTCTTTTTTTTAAGTAGTTTAATTACATGCATATTTTATTTTAGGTTTGTTTAATTTTAGTTTAATTAATTTTGTTTCTTTATTTTTATATTTGTATTTTAGTTTAATTGCGCTGGTTAATTTTAACTGTTTTAATTAATTTTGTAGGTATTTGCTTTTAATTGCTTGGAGCACTATAAGTAATTTTTGCTCTCTTTTATTTCCTTTAGTTTATAATTGTTATTGTTTTCAGTACTTTTAAAGCCTTGTAGATCACCCATCAGTACTTCATAATTTCCTAGGATATACTTAGAGTAAGATTAATCGGTAGTTAATTAAGTTAATCAACTTCTCTATGGGACGATAACTTGGGACTCAAATCTCATTATTACTTGTACGACCCGTGCACTTGCGAATAGAACGTCTAGGTCACTTAGAGTGAGCACTAGTCTCGTACAAGTTAGCAGCGATGATATTTGCATTGAAAATGTGGAGACATTATCTTTATGGAGAAAAGTTTCAAATTTATACAAATCACAAGAGCCTTAAGTACATATTCTCCCAAAAGGAGTTAAACATGAGACAATGTAGATGAATGGAGTTATTGAAAGATTATGATTGTGAAATCCTGTATCACCCAAAAAAATAAATGTTGTAGCCGATGTTTTGAGTAGAAAGAGCATGGGTATGATATCCAATATGATGATGAAGGAATGAAATTTGTTGGGGTAGTTTGTGAGTTTGAGTATCGACATAGCATCTTCTGAGCGGAGTCCTATAATTGCTAGTCTTAGGGTTGAACCAGAGTTGATAGAACAGATTAGACAAGCCCAGAAGTTTGATAAGAGGTTGCTTGAGGCCTTTGGACAGATTCATAAGGTCCAAAATACGAGGTTTGAGATTGGCAGGGATGAAATGTTGAGATTCGAAGGTCGAATCTATGTGCCCAGTGATGAGGATCTAAAGAGGTTGATTTTGACTAAAGCCCACAGTAGTAGATACACTCTACATCCTGGTAGTACCAATGTACCATAACCTACGTAAGGTGTATTGGTGGCCCGTAATGAAACTGGATGTTGCAGAGTTTGTAGCGAGTTGCCTTGTATGTCAACAAGTGAAGGTGGAACACTAAAACCCGACAGGCTTGCTTCAACCCCTACTTGTACCAACTTGAAAGTAGGAATACATCACCATGGATCTTGTCACGGGTCTACCTAAAACTCGGAGGAAACATGATACAATCTAGGTAATTGTGGATAGACTTACCAAATCAGCCCACTTCTTGGCCATTAGCTCCACTACTCTTTTGAATGTGTTGGCAAAATTATTTATCAAAGAGATAGTCAGGCTCCATGGTACACCGGTGAGTATCACATCGGACAGGGACTCTAGGTTCACGTCTCAATTTTGGAAGCAAATTCAAGAGTCCTTAGGATCCAAGATGCAATTTAGCACGACATACCATCCTCAGACTGATGGACAGTCCGAATGGACTATACAAACTTTGAAGGATATGCTACGTGCTTGTGCCATTGACTTTGGAGGTTCATGGGATGAACACTTGCCGTTGGCAGAGTTTGCGTATAAAAATAGCTACCATGCCAGCATAGGAATGACCCCGTATGAAGCTCTTTATGGATGAAGATGTAGGTCATTAATCGGTTGGGAAGAGGTTGGTGACATGAAGATCTATGCTCTGGATCTTGTTGAACAAGCATCCGAGAAGGTTCACATGATTTGTAAAGGGCTCAAGACAACCCAAAATAGAAAGAAAAGTTAAGCAGATCATCGGAGAAGAGATTTGAAGTTTGTTGTTGGTGATCATGTCTTCTTGAAAGCTTCTCCTACGAAAAGCGTTATGAGATTTGGGAAAAAGGGCAAGTTGAGCTCTCGGTACATAAGAATGTTTGAGATATTGGAGCGCGTTGGTGAGGTAGCGTATCGACTAGCTTTACCTCTCCAGCTAGCCGAGGTACATAATGTGTTTCATGTGTTCATGCTTCCCACACATATCATTGCCTACGAACCTTTGGAGATAGGAAAAGACTTGAGTTACGAGGAGAAACTAATCCGAATTCTGGATAGAAAGGATAAAGTCCTAAGATCTAAAACTATTTCTCTGGTCAAAATTCTTTGGCAACACCACACTACTGAGGAAGCGATGTGAGAGTTGGAGAGCTTGATGTGAGAGAGATATCCACATCTATTCTGACTTGGCTCGAGAATTCAGAGGACCGAATTTCATAAGGTGTAGAGAAATGTAAGACCACTAACTCGTGTATCTCGATACTTAGTTGAATACTAGGCTATTTGAATGATAATGCATGAATATGTCCATGAAATAAGTTAATTAGTTAATAAATAGATTCATGTAATTAGACTAAGTTTATGAAGGTTATAAAAGATAGTATAAGAATTTAAGTAAATAAGTAAACTAAAGCTAAAATAATTTAATCATGGTGATTATAAGACAAAATATAATTTGCAAGATGAAACATAATTAAACTAGGAATTTTATAACTAGTAATAAAAATTTGAAATTATATAAATATATATTTGTAAATTAGAAAATATATATAGATATAATTATATAAAAAAAAGGAAACGCGACGATTTTTCCCCCCTCTTCTTCCTCCTCTTTCTTTCTTTTACCTCATTTTTTCTTCTTCAATTTCTTAAAACCGACTACCCGATACCAGTCGAAGGGAGAACCCGAAAACCCATTCCGCCTCTTTCCTCCCCCTTCTTCCACTGCCGTTCGCAACCCAAGACTGCCGACGACCAGAAACCCACACCCGAAACCGTCGCTCTTCTTCCTCCTCTGTTTCGCGTACCAGCCAACGGGGAAGACCCCATTTCCTTCAACCCCAAACTTGTAAGCCCCAGCAACGCCTTCATCCCATCTCCTCCCTCACGCCGCCCTCATTTCCAGAACAGAAGATTTCTCATCCCTTCACTTGTGTTCCTCATTCACGCCACCCAGCATACAAATAAATAAAAAACAAACAAAACCCCTTTTTATCATCTTACAGTTTCACGTTTCCATCTCAACAAAAAAAAAAAAAAAAGAGGAAACCCTCACAAACTGATTTTGAGACTAGGCGTGGGTGAGTGGAAATTTTGGAAAATTGCTAGGCAAAATTTTGTGAGTCTGATTGATAAGTTCGACCACAACAAGGATTAAGGTAAATTGATTATTCCTTTATGAAATTCATATGCAATTATGATTATGGAAGTATATATAGTGTGAAATTTTAATTTAATTTCAGTTTTGAAGAATTTAGGAAATTAAGGGGATAACCTGGTGTTTTTAGCTAAATTAGGCAAATTTTAGAGTTGAATTTAGTGTTTGATGCGAGTAATATGGTTAATGGCTGAAAATTTTAAGTGAACATGATAATGGGGATTCGGCTATTCTATAACCAAGATAAAGCTGATTATTTCCTAATAAAGTTCCTATCTAGTTAGTTGTTACAGAAGTGAACTAAGTGTAAATTTACCTTAAATTACAGAATTGAAGTATTGAGGAAAGTCTAGGATTTGAAAATTGGGGCTTTTGAATAAAGGTAAGAATCTGAATTCTTAGGTAAATTTATGAATGTTTTGGTGATGAGTTTATTGTTCGATGTAATAATTTTGAACTATTTATTGAAATTTTGATGTGGGCATGGAAGATTAGGTTCGACCATTTTGAAGTTTAGTTGAGAATATTCTATTATTTGGGATTCAAAGATTAAGACCTGTAAATTTATAATTTAAACAGCATTTGAAATTAATGTTCTAACTATATACTAGATTTAATTGTCGAAAAGCTGGTTGGGTTTTGCAAATGAGGTTTTGGCTACTTTGAAGTAACTAGGGATATTTGTTTCAATAGAAATCTGATGGTTAAGATCAATAAATTATAATGTCTATAGTCGTGATCCATGGTTGCATGATTTAATATAAGCTATACAAGTAGGAATATGGAATTGTGAACTTTCGGCCAACTAGTAAGAAATGTAGGGTTGAAGTTCTATATAGCCATATCAATGAGGGAAACACATAATTGAGTTTTGTTTAAATAATTTTGGTTGTTGGCCGAATCTATATGTGATGTCTAGGGGTTGAACTTAATGCGAAACCTTAAGAAAAGATGTATATTTGGAAAGATTAAAGAGTTAGAACACTAGGAATTTATAACATCTTCAAGATGGTTTCATTTTAATGAAATTGGTAAAGTATATAATAGGTCTAAAATCTTAAGTTTATGGCATTGATGCACTAGTTGATAAGTCGACATTAGTGCCTATATATGGAAGTGAGTTCATAACACACTTATAAAATCTTTGGTTTAAACTATAGAAACATAAATAAGTATGAAGGCTTATGTTCTTCCATGTGAAATTTGCAACGACTACCCAATCGGGTGCCAAGGAAGCTTAGACACATATACGCGTGCCTAAGGCAATAAGGGTAATTGGTGTGTGCTGCTTCTATGGTAAGGGATTTATACAACATGTTACCAGTAGGATACTTTAGGTTAAGTTAAGAATATACTAGAAACCATAGGCCGTAAGCATAGCTAATTAGTTAGGATTAATTTATATTAGTTGTATTCCATACTTGATTTTCATAGATTTTGCAACTAATGTGCTTTGATAAACTTTTTGCAAGTTAGCGATTAAAGCATAAGGGTGAGTGGTTGGCATAACACTGATGTTTTTCCTTCTCTTTTTTTTTTTTTTTTTTTTTTTTTTTATGCTCTCATTTGTTTATGCATAAGCTAAGCCAATTGTTTTAAGAAAGTATCGAGTCTCTTGAGTATTTATCTCATTGACGAGTCGGGAAACAATCTTTGATTGATTTATAAACTGTTTGATTTTGAGGCATGATATGCATTTTAACATGAAAATGCTTTCTCATGAAAATAAAGATAAATTGCTTTGAGATGGTTGGCGATTCCTGGTAGTGCTTTTATGGCAGTCATGTCCTGTGAGAATCATCTCTAGCACCGGTAGGAGGTTCTAAAAGATCACTAGCTTGTAATTCCGATAATTAGTTAAATAGTAGTTACTTGGATGTTTATGCATGAATAAGTCCATGAAGCAAATTAACTAGTTAATAAATAGATTCATGCAATTAGATTAAGTTTATGAAGATTATTAAATGTAATATAGGAATTTAAATGAAATAGGTAAACTAAAAACTAAAATAATTTAATCATGGTGATTATATGATAAAATATAATTAAAAGATTAAATATAAATTAATGAGGGAAAGTATATTATAAAATTTAGTAATAAAATTTATACAAGAAATAAAGTATATGAAAACTTTTTAATTTAATAGTAAAATATGAATTATCTGCATGTGGTAGGGTATAATTATTTAGGTAAATTGGAAATATATATCTATTTAGGTAAATAAATAAAGTAAAAAAAAAAAAAACTAAAACTAAATTGTAAAAAAAAAAAAAAAGAATTGGGGTCGTGCTACAGACCCCTTTGTCTCGCGACACCCGAGTCCTTCCTCCCCTTTCTTTTATTTTCTCCTCGATTTCACTGTTGATTTCCCTCTTCACGCCGACGATCGAGAACCAGTCCAAACCGACGACCTTCCTTCCCTCTCCGACCATCGGTAGCCTTTCCCTTTTCTCCCTCTCCCGAACAACTCGAGAACCCCGTAAAACCCGAACCCCTTTCTTTTTCCTCTGCCTCGCGAACCGGCCACTAGAGAAGACCCGACGCCGGCTCTCCCCTCCAAATCGAACCCCGACGACCCCATTTCCCTCCCACATGCCTTCCTCTCTCTCTTTCGACGCCAACAGTAGCCAAACCAACAAAATACCCATTTTCCTGCTACACCAATTTTGAACCTGTAAACTCCTAGGTAAAAATCAAAATTTTATCTAGCTAAATTCTTATGTAAATTGTGTTATAGATGTATAATTGTTGAAGAAATTAATTTAAATTGTGTTTTGAATAATTTAGGAAAAATTAGGCATTTGTAATTTGACAAAATTTAAGGATTTTGATAATTAAATTAGAAATTGATATTTTGGATGAAATATATGTTTAGGTTGAATTTACTAGTTAGCATGCTAAATTTCATCTATGATTGAAATTTCAATGTAAACTTAAGTAATGGGTATTCGACGACTTAGAGATAATTGGAGATAATTTGTTTAGCTGGAATTTAAGGTTTAAATCAGTAAATTACAATGTGATTACTATAGTTTTATGATTACATGATTAAAGACTTAAGCTATATAAGTGGGGATGTTAAGTTGTAGGTCTTAGCCATGATGAAAATAATTGAGGATTTCATGCTATATTGGGTTTTGAAGATTTAAAACTATAAAGTTATAATATAATCAATATATAAATTTGGTGCATGTAGTTTTATGAAGGAATATTTAGATTTGGATGTTGAAGATTTAGTTTTGGTCAAACTAGAGAGAGATTTGGAAATTTAGTTGAAATTGACTATTTATTGAGGATTCTTTTCTGGAAATAATTAATGTATAAATGAGGTTATAATTTCATGTTAAGTTTGATGTAAATAAGGGAAAAAAGAAAGACGGGAACCTAGCCAAAGGATTCGGCCAACTATAGGAGAATGAAAGGTTGAAATCTGTTTGTGTGTTTATAGTGGAATGGCCGAATATGGATGTATGTTTAAGGGTTTGTTTAAACGTAAAACCTTATGTAAAGGTTAAGATTTGAAATTTATTATCTTAAGAATGAAGCACTTGGTGGTTTGTAATTGTTTTAAGTAAATTATAAACTGAATTAAGTATGGAGATTGATCGCCGAATATTTTACATGTGAAAATGTAGCAACTGTCTCGTCGAGTGCCAAGGAAGCTTACGCACATATATGTGTGCTTAAGATGATAAGGGTAATTGTTGCGCATCGGTTGCGGTAAGAGATTTATATAATTTGTCGCTAATAGGATACCTTAGGTTAAGTTAAAATTTTACTAGGAATACTTTGGCTGTTAGTTTAGTTAGTATTTATTTTAAGCTGGTTATCTAGCTTACCTGATTTTCATTAATACTATAACGTTTGTTCGTAGTTACAAGCTGTCAGACCCGTATTTTATGTAGCTTGTTCCTTATGATTCTTATGTGTATGAACATTCTATTATTATAGTTGAATCATAAGAAGAGTATTTACTAGATTTAAAGTGTATGTGCAATGATTTAGCACTCATAAGCTATATGAAAGCCTAATGTGAGCTATAAGAGTCACAGGCTAAACCGAGTGGATCTGAATCATTCTGATTGAAGAGAAGAACTTAAAATGAGAAAATATAGAGAGCTTATGAAGGAAAGTCAGTTTGATTTAGTTCCGAACACAGAGAACGAGAATAAAAGCTAAAAATGGTAAAATTGACCTTTTTAGCGAGTTAAGGTATTTAAGGTATTTTGGGTGTATTTACCTACCGAAAACGGATAAAACGTAAAGACGAGAGTGTAAGACATAAGATATGACACTTTCGAAATTTTAAGAAAAAGTCAACTTGGTCAATGATCAAGGAAAAAGTCAACTATAGTTAAGAAAAGTGGACTTTTACCATAGTTGACTAACCATGGTTAAAAATTAATCTAAATATGGAGAAAAATTTGAGGAAAAATATTTTTGGTCAGAATACAAGATAATCATCCCCGGAAGTAAGGAAAATTTATTCGGAAGTAAGGAAAATTTAGTCGGAAGGATTCTGGATTAAAATTAATGGATAAAAACGTAATGGGCCGAAATAAAGATTCTAAGGCCCATTAAGGTATACTAAACGTAGATCGAAATTCTTAGGTCCCTTAGACCGAATTGTTGGACCAATTGATAGGCCAAATATTGAGACAATAAAAGGTCCGAGGTATAGTAAAATTTTCAGCCCGAAAGCCCATTAAGAAAGCCCAAACCGAGAGGCCCAATTGTAAAGCCCATTAGGATTAAATATCTAACCATAGTTAAAGCTAACTATGACTCATTGGATGATTCATTAGGTGACTCATAACTAAACCTTAGGAAATCAATTTAAATGGCTGAAAAGTAAGGTTTAATGGCTCAGTAAATGACTTATAAAATTAGCCACACCATTGTCATCTTCACCATACCATTCTCGGCTACACAAGGAAACCATTGAAATATATTTATCCAAGCTTTCTCTCACTAGAAATCACTAGGATTTAGACATATTTGAAACTTGCATTCTTCATGAAATTTGTTCCAAATTGAGAGGAGAGTAACATATGTTGGTGTAAACACCGTAATTTTTCTGTATTAAAATTAAACAAATATATATATATAATAAATGGAAATATGTTATACGAAAATGTCTATATATATATATATTTATTTGTTAAGTTAAAAAAAATGAAATGAAGGATAAAAATAATTACAATAAAAATATATACATGTAATTGTCCAAGAATGAAAATATAATTAAAAAAAATATATATATACATATAAATACAAATATAACATATATAATAAAAATATATATATAAAAAAAATATATAAATATAATTATAAATAGATATATATATAAATAATATATAATAATAATAATAATAATAATAATTAAAAAGACTAAATGAAAAAGCGAAAAAAAAAAGGATCGCGCGATCCTAAAGAAAACCGAACCCCCTGTTCCTTTTCTCTGCTACCGTCGGCCAAGCTTTCTCCCCGATTGTTCGCCTACCGTCCACGCCTTCACCGGTCGACGGAATCGAGCCCCAAGCCAGCGACGATCGGCGATCTCCCCTTTCCTCCTTTCTTTCCTCACTCGCCGAAAGCCCGAAAATCGTTCCTCTCTCCATTTCGCTCGCTGACCGACTGAACCAGAGATAGTCGGCAGCCTCACGTTGCCCGGACTCCGAGTAGCCTTCTCCCTCTGACCACCGGCGACCATTCCCTCCTTTTTCGCTCTCCCCTCGCCTGGAAACAAAAACGGAAACAGAGGGATTTCTCCTCTGTTTGTGGATTGCAGCGACCAGGGAGACCCGACGCCGGCCACCACTGAACCCGAGCCCGGCAAACTCCCCTCGCCTGTCCTTCCCCGTTCGGCCACCCCTATTTTCGACGTTACAGTGTCAAAAAAAAAACACAGATAAATTTTTCAATTTCTGTTTTCCCGTCCTTGTACCAGTTGATAGGTTAGAATCCAAGCTTTATTTAGTTTAATGTATGTATAAATTATATTATGGAAGCATGATGTTGTATGAATTAATTGAAATTTGATTTGTTGAAGAAATTAGGGACTAGGAATTAAATTGACAGATTTGGAGATTCTGAAAATTAAGCAAGAAATTAGACATTAGAATTTAAATTATCATGAATTGAAATGAAGATTGAAGATGATAAAATTGTATTTGGTTATTTTGTGGATGATAGATTTGGGTCATTTTGATGATGAAGAGGAAAGTAGAGAAAATAGATTCTTACGGGTAGCTTAAAACAAATCTTGAATCGACAAACCCGAGAATAAATGAGTAGACAAAAAAATGGGAATGATGAGGAGTAGGCAAATATGTATGCATATGTGATTAAAAAAAATGAAAAACAATAATATATATATGTATATATTTATTTAGGTGCATATACATGTGGGGGTATATAAGATGAATGTGTGCTAGTATATGTATATTCAAAGAATGCATATATATGAGATAGGGAAACATGAAAACAAATAAAAGTATATATATATATATATATATATATACATATAGGAGTGTATATATATATATTTATGCGTATATACATGTGGATGTATATAATAAAGGTGTATGTTAATACTTATAGGTACAAATATATAAATAGTAAAAAAATATATAAACGTGCGTGTTGGTCTAAGTATATACAATAATACGTACACACGCATTAGTGACGATAGGTTACGATTTTAACTCAATTCGGACAATTCGCATGAATAAGATGCTAAGTAAACGATTTCGGTGTAGGTGAATAGTAGAAAGAATTAAAGGAGGTACTAGGAGACGTCACCGTTCGAATTCGGGATATCCGATAAATCGAGGTAAGGGGTATTATTTAACTTAGTTCTGATATTACATTCTTGTTTCTCTGATAAATGATTTTATGAAAGAGCATATGATTTGAAATGATTTACCAATGCTTCCATACTTACAAAACTGTTTACAAAACATGATTTCGTTTTACAAAATGTTTACTAGAACATCTATGCTTTGAAATGGAACTTTTGACGTTTTCAAAAGTATTTACGAAAAGAGAAAAGATGTTTTAAGACTATAGGCTTCATGCATGATTACTTGTGGTGTTCCGGCTCCACCACTTGGGTGCCGGTACGTAAGCCCCTTTAGCACTTGACTCGACCTGTGTGGAAGATGTCGTGCTACTGGTGGTTTATAATGATATTTCGATAGTATTTCGTGCCCGCGCAACACGCAATTATGTTTCCTACACGGAGAGTGTCATTGGTGCCCGTGCCCTAGCTAAGTGCTAGTGAATGTAAGTAAGATAGATACTACCCATACTTTATGAAAGGGCTGTACGACCTTGATCCAGTCTACAGTCCACTTACCATGGCCATAGGTATGATGACTCTCTACGGAGAATGACACGTATCGCATGACTTAGTTGTAATCTGGTCTCCTCGATTTTAATTATAAAATCGACTATGATGAGAGTTTATGAAATGATTATAAAACATGCATGAGATGTTTACGAAATGATTATAAAATATGCATGAGATGTTTATGAAATGATTATGAAATATTCATGATGTTTACAAAATGATTTATGAAATGTTTATGAAAATAATTAAGCATGTTAATGGTTTTATTGACACGCATGCTTTATGACGTTTATACATGAAATGAAAATTTTTTGTATTTCATTGAGTTTCGTTCCATGAACAATTTCAAATACTTTTATACGTCAGAACTGTTTTAATAGTATTATCTTACTAGACTTTTCCCCAAAAGCTTGCCCCATCTACCTTCAGATCATTTGCTGTCAGACCCGAATTTTTCGATTTACGTATGTAGCTTGTACCTTATGATTTCTATGTGTACGAACAATTATATTTTCATAGTTGAATCATAAGATGAGTATTTACTACATGCAATCGATTAATTGAGAAATTTAAAATACATGTGAGCTATATAACAGCGAGATAAGGGTTAAAATGATTCCCGAGCAAGTACAAGAGTAAAACGGTCAATTGATCGAAATTCAGTATAAATTCGATGATACAATTTCATTTAAAATATGAAATCGAGAAATCTTGATCAATAACGGGGTAAATATTGAATTTCGAGTCCAACTGATCGAGATATGAATTTATTTAATATTTTAAAATTTATCTCGAAAAACGAGCTCAAAAATAGTAGAAAAATATACCGAAGAGGCAAAATCGGATTGATAAATTCATTTACGGACTAAACAAATTTAATAAGAATTTTTGGGATATTTTGGTATTTTATTATTATTTTAAGTAATAAAATAATAATAAAATTATATTATAAAGTAAAAAAAAAAAGGAATCAGAAGCAAAAATCGGGGAGAGAGAAAGTTGAGAGAGAATAGAGAAACGGAAGCAAACTGAGGAAGAAGAAGACTCGCCGGACCAGCCACCACCGGCGATCCCACGGCCGAGCCAGAGGCCGGAAAAGGAAGAGGAAGGCACTGCGACCTCCCAGCCACCGGGACACACCCCACCGGCGTCGAAATCCGACGAATCGAAGGGAGATAGCCGCGGGGGAAGAGAGAAATCCGACGGCCACCGGCGGTGCTTAGGCCCGATCGAGGCCCGATAATCGATCCCCAAGTCGAGGCGCACCGAACTGAGTTGGTGAGAAGCCGGGAACCGGCCGGACGATGCCGGCACGACTAAAAAGGTACTGAACCGGTTGGCGGTTCAGTGGAATGTGACTGTGCTGAACCGGACCGGACCGGTTCAGCCAAGGAGAAAAGGGGAAAAAGAAAAAAAAAGAAGGAAAAAGGAAAAAGAAAATTTTTAGGAATTCACCGGACTTCGGGTAAGTCGATACGAGGTCAAAAATGACCGATTTGATTTCTGATAAATTTATTTAAATTGTATTTAATCGAAAATTGACCCGGAGTTAAATATACAAAATTGTGCAGTTCGACGATTAATTTCGAACGGAAGCCCGATCGAATTTCGATTCGCGTACCATCGCAAATCTCGGGTAAGTAAAGCTCATTTACGACAATTTAAGTGATTAACGCGTATTCAAGATTTATTTCACGCAATTCGGATTAAATTTCGGATTTAGTGAATTATATTCTAAATTTTGAATAAACTGTCGTAAATGATATGCGGGCTATCCAAAGAGTTTGGCATAAAGCCCAATGAATATTGATAGGCCCAATGAGTCGATAGACCCTGATAAAGGAAATTAATACGAGAAAATGGGCTTAATACGGATTAAGGCCCAATTAAAGTGTTAAGGCCCATTAAAAGTAAACGGGCCCATTTAAGTGAAATAAACTGTATTAAATGTGTAATACAGTAAGAAACTTGTAATTAATCCAGTAAGTGGTTAATTGCAGCTCCAGAGTCATATTGAGAGTTGACTGGACTGCGAGATTTGGACAGCACGGAGGAGAAGAGGTCACACTACGTGATCCTAGGTAAGAATCTTTGTGAGCTCTTAGAGATAGCTGTATGTATTTTTATCGTCGTTTACATACACTTAAATTTCGTATAGCGTATGAATGTGAAATTTTTGGATAGTACCCAAATATGGAAAAATTACGAAAATACCCCTAGACCCGGAGAAAAATTTGGAAATGCATAAAGTGCATGAGCATGATGTTTTACATGTGAAAAAGAGGTTTTGTGAAACCAAAATAATAGACTGGCTCACGATTTCATAGTATGCATTAAATTGCATGTTTTTATGAAATGTGTGTTTTGCACCGTTTTGCGTATCACACTCGATTTTGAGTACCACTGTTGTGGGAAATAGAGCCAGCTGTCTATTTGTGTGTGTGAAATCATGTTGGAGCTACGAGGTCTGTTGATTTATCCAGATCCGCTCGCACTTAATTTTGTTGTGATATGTGATTGAGATAGTGCTGGAGCCCTCGTGTTGACTGTGTGTCACACTGACTTGCTCGCATTAGATTTGAGACGACAGGTTATGGTTGATAATTTATTTGGTTGGGGTGGTGAGCTGTTGACTCATGCACCTACAACTATGTGGTAATATTACTCTGGTTCACGGAGTACGTCGTACCGTGTAGACAACATGGAGTACACTGTATCGTGCAACTATGGGTTGTGAGGATTGCGTCTTTGGACTCGGGCATGCTTTGTCATTGCTCTGTTTTGTGATAGTCCTTAGATAGGAGCCGATGGATAGACTAATCCCCTCCTCGGACTCTGAGATACCCTTGCACACCTAGCTAGTGATAGCTCGGGGTCTCGGACTTTGGTCAAATGTCTTATGGATTTCTGTGAATCCCTGCCTAGTCTCACTTGATTTTATTGGTTTCTATAACGAAACTATTTGTGATTTGATTTCTGTGATGAAAACCATTTGAAATGAGAACATGATTTAAATGTGAGTTTCAATACTGAACACAGAAATATTTTACTTTGAACGAGTTTTGACATTTGATTTTTGGACATTAAATTGCTATGTGTTTTAACGATAATGGTTTTGTGAATGTTATGGATTTTCAGCATAAACCATGCATTATAAGCATCGTAGATAGTATGGTTATCTACCTGCTTTCATTTATTCCTTACTGAGCGCGTTAGCTCACCCCTTTTTTTCATCTCTCCACAGATTAGCCATAGTGCTTCTGAGAGCTCTGTGGTAGATTTCTGTATTTTCCTTTCGCTAGCAGCTGTTATCAAATTGCGAATGGTATACACACTTTTAAAATCTTTTGTATCTAAATATGACAGAGCACAGTGATGTATTTATATTAATACTGGGATGTAAACCAATGTAAACGAACGTAAAAGTCCTGTAAATTATTATAAGTACATCTTCTTATTATGGATGCATGAGAAGTGAATGAATTAAAATATGTGGGAGTGATCGACTGACATCGATTCATAGTCCAACTGTCCGTATGTGTAGTCGTGATATGTGGAAATTATTGATATAAATGTAAGGAATTCGGGTCACGACATTTGCAGTGACGTAAGCTAGTGGGAAGAGCTACCCTAAGCTACTTTTGTACACGCGAAATGTATCCATTTACATTCTTGTACCAGACATAATTGTATGTACAGATACATATTGAAATTATTAGTTGGGATGTAATTTTGTAAAGAACGATGTAAACATTACTACTTTGGGATAATGTTTTGAGATAATATTTTAAAATGATTAGTATTAAATTGAAATGGATGTACTGAGTGGTAAAGATGAATTTGGAAAGTATGCTTGATAATGGTGGATATCTAGGATTGTTGAAAAGCATGCTTGGTAGTTGTGGATATCTAGGATTGTAAAAAAAACTGATTTACAGGTGGGTAGGCTCATATATAAGTAGTGTTGTCGAAATTTTTATCGGTCATATAAGTTAAAATATAAAAATTAATTATAATTACGAGTAAAGTATTAGGAAAAGTGTTTTGACATTGCACAGGAATACAACCTAAGTGAATAAGGGAATAAGTGGGTAAATTAAATTTTAAAAAAAAAATTTCTCCGATTTTCAAGTGTCAATGGTCGTTATAGTTTAAGGTGGTATCAGAGCGAATGTTGTATAGTACTGTCAGTGTCGGAGATAAGGATAAAATTACATCCCAATGTCTGTGCTTATTTGGTTATAGGTAATGTATACCTAATAATTTTAAGGTTTGATCTTTGAAATTACGTGTAGGTATTAGATAATTGCACGATGAGGGGAAGACGCGGGCGTCCTTGGAGGCAGGATCAGCCACCTCCACTGGAGCTAGAGAGTCATAATACTCGTATGGCTCAGCTCGAGTAGCGTTTAGAGCAGCGCCTCGAGCGAGGTTTGGAGCCGATTGCTGCCATGGTTGCCCAACACCTAGGGTAAACGTTTCAGATTCAGTTGGCATGGCACCAACTCCTAATTCGGTGCCAACTCCTCCACAAGCACCACCAGCTCCTCTTCTACAAGTTCCTCGAGTACCTATGGCACCTCAGCCTCGTGTACAGGCCCGGAGGGAGGAGAGGGATTTCGGTAGGATGAGAGATTTCCTGAAGATGAAACCTCAAGCATTCAAGGGAATTAAGAACCCAGTAGAGGGTGAAGAGTGGCTGGTGAGCCTCGAGAAGATTTTTGATTTTCTGGGGTGTTTTGATGTTGAGAAGGTTTTCATGGCCACCTACATGCTACAGGGCCAAGAAGAGTATTGGTGGGGATCCACCAAGGTCCTTTTGACTGCTCAGCATCCGGTGATTAGTTGGGATGCATTTTTCATAGTTTTTAGAAAGTAGTATGTTCCACTAGCTGCCCAGCAGAAGTTGAGGATGGACTTTCTGAGTTTGGTACAGAGCAGTATGACTGTGGATGAGTACGAAAGTAAGTTCACCATGCTGATGAGGTATGATCTGGAGACGTTCTAGAATGAAGAACGTCGGACTGAGAGGTTCTTAGCTGGATTAAGGCCATCTATCAGAGACCGTCTTTTGAGGTTATGGATTACGAAATTTCAGGATGCCCTGAGTAGAGCACAGATGGTCGAGAGAAGCTTAAATGTCACATAGGCGGAGTATGACCTTAAAGGAAAGAGTAGGGATAAGGGTAAGCAAACAGAGTTCGTGAGACAGGATTTCAGGAGGGGTCAGCCCAAGAGGCAGAGGACGGATGAGTTTCGACCTAGACTTGATAGACCCATCATTCCAGTACCTGCTCTTCAGATTGCTGGAGGTTCGCAACAGTATAGGTCAGTGTGTAAACAGTGTGGAAAGCTTCATGGAGGTGTGTGCCTTTTGACCACCGGGAACTGCTTTGTGTGTGGGCAAAAGGGACATATAATGAGAGATTGTCCATAGAACCAGGTTCCATAATGTCCAGAACCACCACGGCAACCTGAGAGGCAAGCTCCCCAGAGACAGAACCCACAGAGACGGGTTACCGCAGTAGAGAAGGGTAAGAAGCTTGTCACGCATGAGAGGGTCTTTGTCTTGGATAAAGAGTTTGCTGATACCTCCACTGAGACCATTCAGGGTAAGCTTTTAATTTGCAATCATGAGGCACAAGTATTGTTTGATTCAGGTTCCACCCACTCTTTCATATCACCACATTTTGCACGTCAATTGCATGTTAAGCCTGAATCTCTAGACTTTATATTACAAGTTAGCACACTCATGTATAAATCACAAAAGACTGATATGGTGTGTAGGAATTGTGAAATCAAGGTAGGAGATAGGATCATATTAGCAGATTTAATTTTGTTGAGCATGTATGACTTTGATGTAATTTTGGGTATGGATTGGCTAGCCACCAACCGTGTAAGTTTAGACTGCTACTCTAAAACTGTAACCTTCTCCTTACCTAGTACGTTTAGTGTATGCTTTGCAATGAAGGAATAAACTTTATGATTTTGACAATTGATGAAAAATTTTGATGAATGTGTTAATGTGAAGGTTATGTTGCATTCATCCTCGATACTAGTCGGGAATGTCCAAGTATTCAGGACATATCAGTGGTATGCGAGTTCTCGGATGTATTTTCTGATGAACTATCGGGATTACCTTCGGAGGGAGAGTTAGAATTCACGATAGATTTGGCACCAGAGACTCAACCAATCTCGAAGTCTCCTTACCGGATGGTCATTGTTGAACTTGAGGAATTGAAGAAGCAGTTGCAAGACTTGCTAGACAAAGGGTTCATTAGGCCAAGTGTATCCCCGTGGGGAGCTCTGGTATTATTTGTGCGGAAGAAGGATGGTAGTCTCAGGTTATGTATAGACTACAGGCTGCTGAACAAAGCCACAATTAAGAACAAGTATCCCTTGCCCAGAATAGATGATCTATTTGATCAGCTAAGAGGGGCTACGGTGTTCTTGAAGATTGACTTGAGATCGGGCTATCACCAATTGAGGATTAGGAAGGAGGATGTTCCGAAGACGGCATTCAGAACGAGATATGGCCACTATGAGTTTCGTGTGATGCCCTTTGGTCTAACTAATGCCTCAGTTGCATTCATGAGCCTGATGAATGAGGTGTTCCGAGAGTATCTAGATCGGTTTGTCATTGTTTTGATCAACGATATTCTGATCTACTCAAAGTTCCGAGAGGAGCATGAGCAGTATTTGAGAGTAGTGCTCTGAACTCTCAGAGAGAAGCAATTGTATGGGAAGTTGGATAAGTGTGAGTTTTGGTTGGAGCAGATAGCATTTCTGGACAATGTTATTTCTAAAGACGGGGTGTCGGTGGATTCGTCTAAAGTTGAGGCAGTACTCAATTGGGAGAGACCGAAAACTGTTACGAAAATCCGAAGTTTTCTGGGACTAGCTGGATACTACAAGAGGTTTGTAGAAGGTTTCTCCAAGATTGCCGCTCCACTGACTAAGCTGATACGCAAGGATGTTCCATTCGAGTGGACTGATCAGTGTGAGCAGAGTTTTGAAGAACTCAAGAAGAGGTTGATTATCGCCCCAGTCTTAATCATTCCTAGTGGGTCGGAGGTTATGTAGTATACAGTGATACATCATACCAGGGCTTGGGGTGTGTACTTATGCAGTATGGAAGAGTGGTTGCATATGGTTCTCGACAGCTTAAATGAAAGGAATTACCCCACCCATGACTTGAAGTTAGCCGCGATTGTTTTTGCTTTGAAGATATGGCGGTATTATCTGTATGGAGAGAGATTTTAGATTTTTACTGACCATAAGAGCTTGAAGTATATATTTGATCAGAAGGAGCTAAATATGAGACAGAGACGGTGGATAGAGCTCCTCAAGAATTATAATTGCGAGATTCTGTATCACCCGGGCAAGGCAAACGTAGTGGCAGATGCTTTAAGTAGGAAGGAAATGATTTCTTTTATGATGGTTAAAGAATGGGAGTTACTAGAGCAGTTTGCCGAGCTCAGTGTTAGTGTGAAAACAACAGATGTTGGGTTCATAGCTAGTTTGCAGATTGAACCTAGTATACTTGATCAGATTAGAACTGGACAGAGGGGTGATCAGAAGTTATTGGATATGGTCAGTCAGGCAGGACAGGACGTACAATCAGACTTTGTGGTCGGTGAGGATGGACTGATGAGATTTAGGGGCCGTATATGTGTCCCAGACGATGATGCCCTACGGTAAAGGATCTTAAATGAGTCCCATTGTTCTCGGTATACTATGCATTCGGGAAGCACTAAGATGTACCAGGATTTACGGAGGGTGTATTGGTGGGTTGGTATGAAAAGAGATGTAGCTGAGTTTGTGGCTAAGTGTCTGATTTGCCAACAGATTAAGATCGAACACCAAAGACCAGCAAGACTACTTAAGTCTCTTCCAGTGCCTACTTGGAAATGGGAGCACATTATTATGGATTTTATTACGGGGTTACCAAGGATCCGAAAGGGGCATGATGCAATCTGGGTAATCGTAGATAGGTTGACAAAGAGTGTCCACTTCTTAGCCATAAAAAATACAGACTCCTTGAGTGCTTTAGCAGAGTTGTATGTGAGAGAGATAGTTCGACTGCATGGGGCACCTGTGAGCATTACGTCAGATAGAGATTTTCGATTCACTTCTAGATTTTGGGCTCATTTTCAAGAAGCCATGGGATCTCAGCTTAACTTGAGCACAGCTTATCATCCTTAGATCGATGGTCAGTCCGAGAGGACCATTCAGAACTTAGAGTACATGTTGAGGGCGTGCGTTTTGGAGTTTAAGGGCTCATGGGATGATCATCTATCTCTCGCAGAGTTTGCTTAGAACAACAGCTATCATGCTAGCATCGGGATGACACCTTATGAGGCCTTGTATGGTAGGAGATGTAGGTCTCCAGTGTCTTGAGAAGAAGTGGGTGACAGAAGGATCTTGGCTCCCGAGTTGGTAGAACAGGCAGCAGAGGGTGTTCGGATAATCTGTGATAGACTTAAGACCGCACATAGTAGACAAAAGAGTTATGCGGATAAGCATAGACGGTCACTTGAGTTTCAGATTGGGGACTCCGTGTTTCTTAAGGTATCTCCGAGCAAGGGTATCATGCGGTACGGGAAGAAGGGGAAACTGAGTCCTCGCTTCATTGGTCCTTTTGAGATTCTAGAGAGAGTGAGAGATGTAGCCTACAGACTTGCCCTACCCCCGCAGCTCTCCGGGGTACATAATGTCTTCCACATCTCGATGTTAAGGAAGTATAATCCGGATCCCTCACATATCATTGAGTATGAGCCTTTGAGCATTCAAGAGGACATGAGCTACATTGAGCGACCTATCCGGATTTTGGACAGAAAAGAAAAGGTACTTCGATCGAAGACGATCCCTCTGGTAAAGGTTCTCAGGCAACACCATTCAATTGAAGAAGCTACATGGGAGCTAGAGAGCCTCATGAGGGAGAAGTACCCTCATCTAGTCTGAAGGACCAAGATGAATTTGGAGGACCAAATTCTTTAAAGGTGGGGAGAATGTAGACACCGCAAATTTTTTGTATTTAAATTAAACAATATATATATATATAATAAATGAAAATATGTTATACGAAAATATGTGTATATATATATATATATATTTATTTGTTAAGTTAAAAAAAAATGAAATGAAGGATAAAAATAATTACAATAAAAATATATACATGTAATTGTCCAAGAATGAAAATATAATTAAATATATATATACATATAAATACAAATATAACATATATAATAAAAAAAATATATAAAAAATATATATATATAAATATAAATATAAATAGATATATATAATATATATAATAAAAAAAGACTAAACGGAAAAGAAAAAAAAAAAGATCGCGCGATCCTAAAGAAAATCGAACCCCCCTGTTCCTCTTCTCTGCTACCGTCGGCCAAGCTTTCTCCCCGATCGTTCGCCTACCGTCCACGCCTTCACCGGTCAACGGAATCGAGCCCCAAGCCAGCGACGATCGGTGATCTCCCCTTTCCTCCTTTCTTTCCTCACTCGTCGAAAATCGTTCCTCTCTCTATTTCGCTCGCCGACCGACTGAACCAGAGATAGTAGGCAGCCTCGCGTTGCCCGGACTTCGAGCAGCCTTCTCCCTCTGACCACCGGTGACTATTCCCTCATTTTTCCCTCTCCCCTCGCTTGGAAACAAAAACGAAAACAGAGGGATTTCTCCTCTGTTCATGGATTGCAGCGACCAGGGAGACCCGACGCCGGCCATCACTGAATCCGAGCCCGGCAAACTCCCCTCGCCTGTCCTTCCCCGTTCGACCACCCCTATTTTCGACGCTATAGTGTCAAAAAAAACACAAATAAATTTCTCAATTTCTGTTTCCCCGTCCTTGTACCAGTTGATCCCTAGGTAAAAACCTAAGCTTTATTTAGTTTAATGTATGTATAAATTGTATTGTGGAAGCATGATGTTGTATGAATTAATTGAAATTTGATTTGTTGAAGAAATTAGGGATTAGGAATTAAATTGACAGATTTGGGGATTTTGAAAATTAAGCAAGAAATTAAACATTAGAAGTTAAATTGTCATGAATTGAAATGAAGATTGAAGATGATAAAATTGTATTCGGTTATTTTGTGGATGATAGATTTGGGTCATTTTGATGATGAAGAGGAAAGTAGAGAAAATAGATTCTTACGGGTAGCTTAAAACAAATCTTGAATCGACAAACTCGAGAATAAATGAGAAGTAGACAAAAAAATGGGAATGATGAGGAGTAAGCAAATATGTATGTATATGTGATTAAAAAAAAAATGGAAAACAATAATAATAATATCTATATATATATATATATGTATATATTTATTTAGGTGCAGATACATGTGGGGTATATAAGATGAATGTGTGCTAGTATATGTTTATTCAAAGAATGCATATTTATGAGATAGGGAAACATGAAAACAAATAAAAGTATATATATATATATACATATAGGAGTGTATATATATATATATATATATATATATATTTATGTGTATATACATGTGGATGTATATAATAAAGGTGTATGTTAATACTTGTTGTAGTAAAATATAAAGGGAGAGAAAATAAAAAATACTTTTTATTCATATAAAAAACAAGCACTAAGCTTACAACTTAAATAAGAAAACATAGAAAAGGTTAATCCTAAAATTTCTCACAATCAGTCCATGATTCTAGTTATTTCCCTTGATTCTAGGATATAACACAATCAGTCCATGATTCTATTTATTTCTCTTGATTCTAGGATATAACCTTTCTAAATTTATTCCAATCTCTAAAAGTCAAGACTTCCCTAATTTACGACACTCCCCCTCAAGTTGGTGCAAAGATATCTATCATGCCCAACTTGCTAACTTGAAGCTCAAATGATTGCCTCAACAAGCCTTTAGTTAGAACATCTGCAACTTGCTGCTTGCTTGGTACGAACGGAGTGCAGATTATCCCCTCTTCAAGTTTCTCCTTTATAAAGTGTCTGTCAATCTCAACATGTTTTGTCCTGTCATGTTGAACTGGATTATGAGCAATGCTGATAGCTGCCTTGTTATCACAATACAACTTCATAGGAAGGCTCACCGGTCTCTCAAGATCTGCTAGAACCCTTTTTAGCCAAAGAATCTCACACACTCCTTGAGCCATTGATCTGAATTCAGCCTCAGCATTGCTTCTAGCAACTACATTTTGCTTCTTGCTTCTCCAAGTAACTAAATTGCCCCAAAGAAATGTGCAATACCCTGAAGTTGATCTTCTATCAGTAATTGAACCTGCCCAATCTGCATCTACATATACCTCAACCCCTTTCTTCTCATTTTCTTGAAGAAAAGTCCTTTCCCTGGTGTGCCTTTTAGGTATCGAAGAATTCGATACACAGCTTCAAGATGCTCTTCGCATGGAGAGTGCATAAATTGGCTTACCATACTCACCGCGAAGGCAATATCAGGACGTGTGTGTGATAGGTAAATCAGCCTTCCAACAAGTCTTTGGTACCTTCCTGTATCAACTGGAACCCCATCTTTAATTTCTCCAAGCTTAGCATTCACTTCTATTGGAGTGTCTGAAGGTTTGCAACCACTCATTCCGGTTTCTTTCAAGAGATCAAGAATATACTTTCGTTGTGAAACCACAATGCCCTTCTTTGATCTTGCCACTTCCATTCCAAGAAAGTACCTTAGCTAGCCTAAGTCTTTAATCTCAAATTCTTTGGCTAAGCTCTTCTTTAGTCTACTCATCTCTTCTATATCATCTCCAGTTAAGATTATGTCATCCACGTAGATAATTAAAACCGAGACCTTATTTTTTGTAGATCTCTTTATGAAAAGTGTATGATCAGATTGTCTTTGACTGTATCCTTGACTTTTAATAAACCTTGTGAACCTTTCAAACCAGGCTCTAGGAGATTGTTTAAGTCCATATAAAGACTTTTTCAGCCTGCATACCTTAGTTCCAAACTCCTCAGTGAAGCCAGGTGGAGGCTCCATATAGACTTCTTCCTCTAAGTCTCCATTTAGAAATGCATTCTTCACATCCAACTGATTCAGTGTCCAATTAAGGTTAGCTACAATAGACAAGAGCACTCGAACAGTATTTAATTTCACCACTGGAGAAAAAGTCTCAGAGTAATCCACACCGTAAGTCTGAGTAAAGCCTTTAGCTACTAGGCGAGCCTTGTATCTCTCTAAGGATCCATCTGAGTTTTATTTTAGAGTAAACACCCATTTACAACCAACAACTGTCTTTCCATCCGGCAAATCCACCTTCTCCCAAGTAACATTCTTTTCCAAAGCTCTCATCTCCTCAAAAACAGCTTCTTTCCACTTAGGAACATTTAGAGCTTCCTGGATATTATTAGGAATGGAAACACTGGACACTTGTGAAATAAAGGCATAAAATGAAGGTGAAATATTTTTATAAGATACAAAATTTGAGAGAGGATGTTTTGTACAAGATCTAACACCTTTCCTAAGAGCAATGGGAAGATCAAGCTGACTAGAAGAATTAGACTTAGAATTACCTGGAGGAACTTTTGAAGAATTATCATGAATTTCATGATCTATCCTCTGGTCAGATTCTTGGTGACGCTGTGGAATAGTGCCTCTCCTTTTCAGTGCAAGATGTTCCTTTGAGTATACAAGACCTTTATATCGTTTCGCATCCATCTCTGTTGTTTCAGCATTTTCATTTTGAGATGGCATTACCACTGGTTGTTCAACGTTTTCAATATTTAATTCATTTGTTTCCACTAATTCTGTAATTTCTGCCTCAGTTTCATTTATTGACCAGTTGTGAGGAATAATTTTTGTCTCATTTTCATTTATTGACCAGTTGTGAGGAACATCATTATGGATTAATTCAAATGTTAAATCAGAACCATTTAAAAAACCATCTTCACTAGTGTTTTTCTCCCCCTGAAGATGAGAGTGACTATAGTATGAGGTTCCTTCAAAAAAGTAACATCCATCGACACAAATATCTTTTTCAAAATCGGATCAAAGCATTTGTAACCCCT
Source organism: Firmiana major (assembly GCA_033439115.1). Taxonomy (NCBI): domain Eukaryota; kingdom Viridiplantae; phylum Streptophyta; class Magnoliopsida; order Malvales; family Malvaceae; genus Firmiana; species Firmiana major. Next base: position 2,878,057 of record CM065913.1, on the reverse strand, counting down.
TTGATTAGTAGGATAGCCTACAAAAATGCATTTATGTACCTTTGGATCAAGTTTAGAACGTTTAGGATCATGATTATGCACAAAGGCCACACTTCCAAAACTTTTTAAGGGAATGTCTGCCACGAGCCGAGAGTTAGGGAAACACTCAGTGAAAAGCTGTAAGGGTGTTTTAAAATTCAAAATTCGTGTAGGCAGTCTGTTAATCAAATAAGTGGCTGTTAAAACGGCATCCCCCCATAGATACTTAGGAACTTTAGTTTGAAAATTGATTGCCCTAGCAACCTCAAGGAGATGTTTCTTTTTCCTTTCAGCCACACCGTTTTGTTGGGGTGTATTATTACACGAACTTTGTTGAACAATACCTTTCTCAGCGAAAAAATTCCCTAACACATTGTTAAAAAATTCCTTTCCATTATCACTTCGAAAAATTTTAATTTGAGTCTGAAATTGTGTTTGAACCATGTTATAGAAATTTTTGAACACAGCTGCAGCATCAGATTTTTCTTTTAAAAGGAAAACCCATGTGACCCTAGTATGATCATCAATAAAAGTAATAAACCAACGCTTTCCAGAAAAAGTTGTTACTCTAGAAGGACCCAAAACATCACTATGTATTATGGAAAATGGTTTTGATTTCTTATATGGTTGAGATGGAAAAATAGCACGATGATGTTTTGCTAATTCACAAGATTCACACTGAAAAACTGAAGGGCTTTTATTCATGAATAATTTTGGAAACAAACGTTGTAAATATGGAAAGCTAGGATGTCCTAATCGATAATGCCATAACACAATGTCATTGTCACTAGAAACAGAAACAGAATTAAAACAGGTCTGTTGGTCTTGCCTTTCAAAGGTTGATCTTGTATTAAAGAGATAGAGGCCACCATCCTGTTTAGCACCCCCAATTATCGCTCCCGAGGTTAAATCCTGAAATTCACAACGAGAAGACCAAAAATTAACCCGACAATTATGATCAAGGGTTAGTTTACAAACTGACAAGAGATTGTATGATAGGTTAGGAACGTGCAGAACATCTCGAAGGTTTAGAGAAGGAGAAATAGACACTGTTCCTTTCCCAGCAATAGTAGCAAAGGAACCATCTACAATTTTAACCTTTTGATTACCTGCACAAGGTGTATATGAAGAAAAAAATTGCGAACTACCAGTCATATGATCAGTGGCACCTGAATCTAATATCCAAATGCCATTGGACTTTGAACAAGCAATAGTGGCAGTGGAAAAAATACCTGACTGAGCTAGAGAACAGGATGGGTAAGAATTTTCTACAGATTGGGATTGAAACATTTTATATAAATGCTCTAATTGTTCCTTTGTAAAAGGAAGAGGCTCAGAGGATGATTGCTGCCCCGGATTTGAATTGCTCACTTGAAACGCACGGACATCTCCCCCTGACTTGTTGTTACTGCTTTATTTTTTCTTTCAACCTGCTGGTTTTTCGTGCAACTTCCAGCAGGTTTCCCGAGTATGCCACGGCTTGCTACAATGATCACACCAAGGCCTCTGCTTGCCTCCTCGTTTATCTCCGTCTAAGTCAGCACCTCGGGCCACAAGAGCAGACCCATCACTGTCTATTTTTGTGTCAGTAACATGTTGCAACATCACTTTCCGCCGTGCTTCTTCTCTACGTACTTCTGAGAAAACTTCTCTCATAGTTGGCAATGGCTTTCGCCCTAAGATACGTCCCCGAACCTCATCTAGTTCTTTATTTAAACCAGTCAAGAAAACAAATACCCGACCTCTTTCTATTTTCTTTTTGTACTGAACACTGTCACTCGAACTTTCCCATTCTTCTTCTTCAAATAGATCTAACTCCTGCCAAACAGCCATCATCGCATTATAATAATCTGTTACTTCACGTTCACCTTGCTGCATTTTTCACATTCGAGTATTCAATTCGAATAATTGTGAATGATTGTCTAAATTCGAATACGTTTCTCTAACTGCTTCCCACACATCGCGGGCTGTTGGCAAGAACATGAATGGTTTTCCAATTACCGGATCCATAGAGTTGATCAACCATGCGGTAACCATTGAATTTTCAGATCACCACTGCCTGTATTTGGGATCATCAGCAGCTGGCGGTTTCACTTCACCGTTTAAATAGCCGAGTTTCCATTTGCCATCGATCACCAACCGCACAGACTGAGACCACTTGAGATAATTTTTTCCATTCAATTTGTGAATGGTAATTTGAAGAGAATGCTCAGAAAGAGAAACAGTTGCTGGCTGGTCAGCTCCCTCTGAAGACGTCACACGGCTGCTGGCATCCGAAGAGGCTGAACCGGAGCCAACCATGGCAGCCTTATAACTCATAATTGAGTCCTAGACTGCTGATACCATGTAGTAAAATATAAAGGGAGAGAAAATAAAAAATACTTTTTATTCATATAAAAAACAAGCACTAAGCTTACAACTTAAATAAGAAAACATAGAAAAGGTTAATCCTAAAATTTCTCACAATCAGTCCATGATTCTAGTTATTTCCCTTGATTCTAGGATATAACACAATCAGTCCATGATTCTATTTATTTCCCTTGATTCTAGGATATAACCTTTCTAAATTTATTCCAATCTCTAAAAGTCAAGACTTCCCTAATTTAAGACACTTGTAGGTACAAATATATAAATAGTAAAGAAATATATAAACGTGCGTGTTGGCCTAAGTATATACAATAATACGTACACTCGCAGTAGTGACGATGGGTTACGATTTTAACGCAAATCGGACAATTTGCATGAATAAGATGCTAAGTAAACGATTTCGGTGTAGGTGAATCATAGAAAGAATTAAAGGAGGTACTAGAAAACGTCACCGTTCGAATTCGGGATATCCGATAAATCGAGTTAAGGGGTATTACTTAACTTAGTTCTGATATTAAATTCTTGTTTATCTGATAAATGATTTTATGAAAGAGCATATGATTTGAAATGATTTACCAATGCTTCCATACTTATGAAACTGTTTACAAAACATGATTTCGTTTTACAAAATGTTCGCTAGAACATCTATGTTTATGAAATAAACTTTCAAATTATGAAAATACAGGGAAGTTTTATGATGAGTTGAAAACACATATTTATGCTTTGAAATGGAACTTTTGACGTTTTCAAAAGTATTTACGAAAAGAAAAAAGATGTTTTGAGACTATAGGTTTCATGCATGGTTACTTCTTGTGGTGTTCCGACTCCACCACTTGGGTGCCGGTACGTAGGTCCCTTTAGCACTTGACTTGACCTGTGTGGAAGATGTTGTGCTACTGGTGGTTTATGATGATATTTCGGTAGTATCTCGTGCCCGCGCAGCACGCAATTATGTTTCCTACACGGAGAGTACCACTGGTGCCCGTGTCCTAGCTAAGTGCTAGTGAATGTAAGTAAGATAGATACTACTCATACTTTACGAAAGGGCTGTACTACCCTGATCCAATCTACAGCCCACTTATCATGGCCATAGGTATGATGACTCTCTACGGAGAATGACACGTATCGCATGACTTAGTTATAGCCTGGTCTCCTCGATTTTAATTATAAAATCGACTATGATGAGAGTTTATGAAATGATTATGAAACATGCATGAGATGTTTATGAAATGATTATGATGAGATGTTTACGAAATGATTATGAAATATGCATGAGATGTTTATGAAATGATGATTATGAAATATTTATGATATGTTTACGAAATGATTTATGAAATGTTCATGAAAATAGTTAAGCATGTTAATGGTTTTATTCACACGCATGCTTTATGACGTTTATGCATGAAATGAAAATTTCTGTATTTCATTAAGTTTCGTTCCATGAACAATTTCAAATACTTTTATATGTCAGAACTGTTTTAATAGTACTATCTTACTGGGCTTTTCCCTAAAAGCTCACCCCCTCTACCTTCAGATCATTTGCAGTGAATCTATAGACGCTACCTGTCGCGTACACGACGTAAGCTGGTGGGGAGAGCTACCCTAAGTTACTTTTGTACACGTGAAATGTATACATTTACATTCCTGCACCAGACATAATTGTATGCACAGACACACATATTGGAATTATCAATTGGGATGTAATTTTGTAAGGAACGATATAAACATTACTACTTTGGGATAATGTTTTGAGATAATATTTTGAGATGACTAGTATTAAATTGAAATGGATGTACTGAGTGGTAAAGATGAATTTGGAAAGTATGCTTGGTAATGGTGGATATCTAGGATTGTTGGAAAGCATGCTTGGTAGTTATGGATATCTAGGATTGTAAAAAACAACTGATTTGCAGGTGGGTAGACTCATATATAAGTCGTTATACTGCTGAAATTTCTATCGACTATATAAGTTAAAATATAGAAATTAATTATAATTACGAGTAAAGTATTAGGAAAAGTGTTTTGACACTGCACATGAATACAACCTAAGTGAATAAGGGAATAAGTGGTTAAATAAAATTCAAAAAAAAAAAATTTCCTGATTTTCAAGGGTCAAGGGTCGTTACAGTTGGAGTTGGCTATCAAGAAGCCATAGTGTGAAAACCGTGAGGCTTCAAAGTTTCGATCAAGTGTGAACACAAATACTAGGTATATTTTCAAGTTTTCAAATTCATAAATGTTAATATATGAATGATTTTAAATATATTGGTATATGTTTTAAGCATTGAAACATATGAAATTACTATGATCATGGTTAGGTCGAGAGTGAGTAGTGAAATATTGATGAATGTCCATATGATTTTAAGGTATAATGGGTTAATGTACATGTGTTAATGATTATGGTATAGTTAGAATTAATCAATTTGATTAATTAATATATGTATTAAGTTGACAATCAAGGTGTTTGATAAAATGTCTAAATGAACTATGTGATGCTTAAGAACATTGCCAACCAAGTGTTTTTGAAAATGCCTAAGTGAATTGGCTAAGGAAATGGACATGGACGGTATGCCATGGTGTGACCGACGGCATGGGGTGCTCTCAGCCATGGCATGTGGTCGAGAGGTCCAATGGGCCAAGCCCAATTATTTTAGTCCCAATGAGATGTAATGGGTTTAAGATAAGCCCAATAAGAGTTGGTGGGCCCCACAAGCCCAATAGGCCCAACGAAAATAAATAGTAAAATGGAAATGGGCTTAAGGTATAGTTAGGCCCATTAAGGTTTTTTAAAGCCTATTAAGGGGAATAGACTGTATTTAATGTGAAATACAGTATGAAAAATATAATTAACCTGATAAATTGTTATATGCAGCTCCAGAGATTATTGAAGGAGTGAATTGGATTGCTGGATCGAGCAGCGTTGAGAAAGTAAAATTTCTCGAGTGATTGCAGGTAAGGGACTTTTGTGAGTAGTTAGAGATACTTGCACGTATTTTCGTCTGCTTTTACATTCACTTAAAAACTCTAAGGGTAAGAGAAAGTGAATAATAATTATTGTGACCCGATAGTGGTAAAATACGATTTTTCTCTTAGTTAGGAAAAAAGTTAACTTTTGTGAAAAGTTGTAAAAATCTTGGAAACCACCATTTTGAGTGTTTTACTGCTGTTTAGTAGAAGAATAAATAGATGAGCTAATGATTTTAAGGTTGATCTAAATTAAGCACACTTTATAGTGCTGATTTTGATGATTTGAAAATCATCCATTTTTAAAGAGCCATCTATTGAATTATGTGAGAATAAATCGTGCTAGAGTATAGCTCGCACTTGATTTCATATACTTTCCACATATATTAGTGCTGATGTATGATTCGCACTGGATTTTCATGACATACATGATAGAGTGTTGGAGTTATTACTCGTACTCAGTTTTATATGATATATGCATGAGAGAGTGCTGGAGCGATTAGCTCGTACTCAAAATTTCACATGAGATACATGACAGAGTGCTAGAGCGTTGCTCGTACTCGATTCGTCATGATTTATACATGACATAATACTTGAGTTATTTCTCGTACTTGATTTGTTGAGTTTTGTGCAGAGCATGGTACTGGAGTTATTGCTCGTACTTGATTTGAAACATGAACTATGCATTGACCTAGTTGTTGGAGGTTTACTCGCACTAGAGTTGAGTTTGTAATTTGAAACAGTGTTTGAGCGGGGTGTCGACTGTGAGTTGAGCTCAAAGGCGCGCACTGTAATTTATGTGATATATAATATATGTTGAAAACCATGCTTGATTTCCTCGTGTAGACTGTGTCACACTATCAGAGGTTCGCATGTGGATTTAGAGACGTGGTATGATATTCCATGGTTTGAGGGCTAAGACCTATGGTAGGCACCCGACTGTGATGTAGGGTTCACCGAGTACGTTGTACCGTGCGAGTGGCATGGAGTACACTGTACCGTGTGGTGTTGTGGAGTTGAGGAGTTGATAGCTGGCGGTTGTGATGGACTGACCCTCCTACCATTGCAGCAGTGATGCCCCGCACACTAGGATTTTGTGTAGCCTGGAATCACCATTATAGGATATGGTCATAGTCCAAGATATTATTGCATTTCACCACAGAGTCTCACATGATATATCACTTGATTGACTGGTTTATTTATGATACGGATAGACCTGAGGGATGGGTCGGAATCCGATTGTTGTGCTGTGAATGATTTAAATGTCATATTTACTGTGATTTAAAATATACATGGCATGATTTATCTAAAGGCATTGTGATATTATAAAGATGCATTATTTTGCACTACATGCCTACATTTGTGAAAGCAAGCATGATTTCTGTACATGGGATTTAATCTGTACAAGTATAAATATATATATATATATATATATTCAAGATATGCTTTTAAAGTGAGTTAAGGAAAGAATGTTTTCGAGGCATAGCATTATTTTGAGTAGATAGTGTAGATGTTTACTTGCTTGCCTGATTTCCTTACTGAGCGCGTTGTATGCTCATCCCCTTTATTTTCCCTCTCTACAGAGCATCAACAGTAGAGCGAGTGTGTTTGAGGGATAGTATTCCTGTTGTCCACTGCTATTTCCTATCGATCGACATGTATACATATTTTGTACGATTATGTATCTAAACATAGAAACAACACAGTGATGTATACGATATATATTATGGGGAATGCATTTGTATTAGTTTTATTCACATGTATTATAAAAGAAGTTATAGTCAGTAACAGTATATTGACATATATGTATGATAATGGATGATATGGTATGCGAGGAAGCTAACACCGAATCATAGCCCAACCATTGATGAAAGAAAAGGTAAGTTAAAATGCGAAAAATTTGTAGTGGTTTTGGTTAAGTCAGGAAGGGTCTTGAAACAAGCCTTAGTTAAAATGATTTTATAGTTATATAAATAAACTGAATTTTAGTGTAAAATAAAAATGGTTAAACCAAATGAGTACAAACGTCTCACAACCTGATTTTATTGTTTTGCACATTTATGCATGATGTTTACAAAGTGGCTGCATGGGCTGTTTTGAATGTGATTTGGGAAAGTGCAATATATATATTTTTTTAACAAATTGATGGTTGCCTGTTTTAAAATGGTATTGCACGTTTTAAAGTCAATGGTTTACTTTCTCGAACTTTGGTTTTGAATTGAAGTGATTGCGTACTTATACTGTACACCCATCATGGTGGTTTATTTTTGAGAATGTTGGCAATCCTCGAAAATGCTTTTATGGTAGTCATGTCCTGTGAGAGCCATCTCTAGCGCCGGTAGGAGGTTCTACGTGATTGTTCTACAGCGTCAAGTGCTTCACATGGATGCCTGTGTGGCATCGAGGTTATGGGTCATTAGAGCCACCTCTAGCACCGGTAAGAGGTTCTATGTGATTACCCTACGGTGCCAAGTGCTTCACGGAGATAGTTTGTAGGTTGTGAGAGCCACCTCTAGCACCGGTAGGAGGTTCTATGTGATTGCCCTACGGTGCCAAGTGCTTCACGGAGATACCTTCGTGGAATCGAGATTTTTATGCTACCTACTACTGTAAACCTTGATCCCGTCTTCAGTACCCTAGTCCAAACTTGATCAGTTTAAGATAAGGCGGTAGTCACTATTGCCATAGGTGTTTACATTGTGTAACTGGTTCCATGACAAGTGAAGGATTGTGCCACATCTCTCATATTTGTATTAAATATTTAATTTGAGCCCATGTATTCGTTTACTAGACTGTACTTGTTTTCAATATGAATGTTATGCTTTTAGACTTCAAGGTTTTTGTGTTTTGAATTCTACACTATTTATTTATAAACTATGGATTGTTAGCAAGCTTTGTGAAATTGATAAGGTGCATATTAAACATATTAATTGTCATATTTTTCTATGATTTAAATTCTTCTATATGCTTAATTTTTGGATTTGATTTATATTTTCTATTTTGTATTGTGAGGGAAGGAATAGGAGCGAAATGGATTAAAGTTGCAAATTTTGATCAAGTCACAAAATCAGAAGATATCTTGGTGTAAGACGTGAGTACGTCTAAGGCAGTGACAAGAATTGTAAGTCAAATATGTGAATTCAAGTCAAGATCCATCACTTGTAGTTGAAGTTGACTTAACCAGTCTAAAGATGACAAGTGAAAGATTTTAATTATTAAGGAAGAGATATGCAATTATTGTCTTTGAGAAGTGGTTGAAAAAAGGAAAGAAGATTAATTGTAATCAAACTCAATCAGAGAAGTTTCCTTTGGAAACAGATTCTGGGAATTAGGAGATTCAATATTTATAGACTAAGAGAAGGCTGGAGTAGGATCATCCATCATCAAGAACACATAATTTTTACATTGTAGTATTTTTATTTTCTTTAGGCTATTGAAAATTTCTTTGGTGTTTTTCTCTGAACTTATGACTTGCTAAATTATTTAGTCCAGCCAAAAGATAATTAAAGATTTGGGTTCTTCAAGAATTGTGAGATCTAATTAGTTTTATTTTGTTCTTTTATATATTTGCTATTTATATATCTTCTGTGCTTGTTTAAATTATTATTTTGATTGATTGCGCAAAAAAGCCTTTTTGTTCAATTGCCAGGATAATATATCACTAATTAGAAATCTGAATCCGTAATTGTTTAGGCATTCTAATATAAGTGGTAAATAACATAATTGATTACAGAAAAGTTTTTGATTCTATACTAAGAAGATGTATGATCTAGCTTAAATGAACCTACATGTGTGTTTGTTGGTTAGAATTGGTAGTCTCTCTAGTTTTTAATCCTGTTGGTAAATTAAATCTTAAGATCGTATCTAAGGTTGTTTAACTGGCAAGAGAAATAATTAGAGATCGTATCCTGATTTTCGAAGAAGTAAGGAGGGATAAGTTGTTAGATCGTACCAATAACCATAACCAATTTGGTAAAGATTAAAAGAACTCATTTTTTGTATCAATGATCAATTTCATGAACTCATTTTAAGATTATTCCTTTGGTTGGATGCTTTCATCATATTGATTTTCTCTCAATATTTTACATAACAATTTCTTTGCCGACATTTTAATTTTTCTTTTCATTTTCATTTTCATTTTCATTTTCACAAATCCCTAATTATATATTTTTTTTAAATCTTTTGCAGAAAAAAATAAATCTAACCAATCTCTTGAGAAACGACTTTACTCAACTATACTACAGTTTTAATTTATTTTTGAGTATGAATTATTATTGTTGATCTCGACAGCCACCAATTTTTAGCGTCGTTGTCGGGGATTGGTTTTTAATTAGATTTATTTTGATGCCTTATTCTTTTCGTGCAGGTGAATTAATCACATACGATCCTGAGATTGAAAAGACAGCTAAGAGAAATAGGAAGGAGGCTAAATTTCAGAAAGCACAAGAAGCTACCTCTTCATCCCCTGGACTGAATTTAACACTTGATTTGGCCAATTCATCTAGTGATTCTGAGACTGAAGAAATAATGGCTGAAGAAGAGCAAACTTTAAGGCAGTTGGCTGCACCACCTGTCAATTAACAACCCCTCTGTATTCATTACCCAACTCTGCAAGTAGATTTTGAATTAAGATCAGATTTGATCCATTTGCTTCTCAAGTTCCATGGTCTTGAGAATGAAGATCCTCACAAGCATTTAAAAGAATTTCATGTGGTATGTTCAAGCCTGAAACCACAAGGAGTTACTTCAGAACAAATCAAAATACTAGCTTTTCCGTTCTCACTAGCTGATAAAGCAAAAGATTTACTGCTTTATTTACCTCCTGGTTCTATAACCACATGGACTGAGATGATGAGATTATTTTTGGACAAAATTTTCCCTGGTTCAAGAGCTGCCAGCATTAGAAGAGAGATATGTGGAATCAAGCAAAAAGACATTGAGACTCTTTATGAATACTGGGAAAGCTTTAAGCAACTCTGTGCAAGTTGTCCTCAACATGGAATTTCTGAACAACTCTTAATTCAATATTTTTATGAAGGATTGTTACCTATGAAAAGAAGGATGATGGATGCAACTAGTGGAGGTGCTATAGTGAACAAGACTCTTAAAGAGGCTAGAGATTTGATTTTCACCATGGCTGCTAACTCACAGCAGTTTGGATTCCGACAAGATATATTCATAGGAGAGTAAATGAGGTAAGTACATGGTGGCTGTCGAGACCAACAATAATAATTCCTACTCAAACTAAATTAAAACTGTAGTATAAATTAGTAAGGTCATTTCCCAAGAGATTGGTTAGATTTATTTTTCTGCAAAAGATTTAAAAAGTAAATATGTATGAGGATTTTGTTGTAGTGAGAATAAAAATAAAAATTAATATATTAAAATGAAGCAGAGAAAAATCAATACGTAAAGTGCTGGGATAAAATCAATATGATGAAAACATCCAACCAAAGGAATAATTTTAGAGTGGGTTCATGGAATTGATCATTGATGCAAAAATGAGTTCTTTTAATCTTTACCAATTGATTATGGTTATTGGTACGATCTAACAACCTATCCCTCCTTACTTCTTCAATAAACAAGATACGATCTTAAGATTTAATTTACCAACAACATTAAAAACTAGAGAGATAAGCAATTCTAACCAATAAACACACATGTAGGTTCATTTAAGCTAGATTATATATCTTCTTAACATATAATTGAAAACTTTTCTGTAATCAATTATGTTAGTTACTACTTATATTAGAATGCCTAAACAATTACGGATTCAGGTTTCTAATTGGTGATATATTATCCTCACAATTAAACAAAGGGCTCTTTTTGCACAATCAATCAAAACAATAATTTAAACAAGCATAGAACATATATAAATAACAAAGATATAAAAGAACAAGATAAAACTAATTAGATCTCACAATTCTTGAAGAACCCAAACTTTAATTATCCTTTGACTGGACTAAATAATTTAGTAAGCCATAAGTTCAGAGAAAAACACTAAATAAAAATATAGAATTGTGTCTATGATGATGATTGAAGATGTCTCTCTCTACCCTTCACTTAGTTTATAAATACTAAATCTCCTAACCCCCAGAATCTGTTTCCAAAGGAAATTTTCCTGATTGAGTTTAATTACAATTAAATTTCTTTCCGTTTTTCACCACTTGCCAAAGACAGTAATTGCATATCTCTTCCTTAATAATTAAAATCTTCTACTTGTCATCTTTAGACTGATTAAGTCAACTTCAGCTACAAGTGATAGATTTTGACTTGAATTCACATATTTGACTTGCAATCCTTATCACTGCCTTAGGCGTGCCCACGTCTTACACCAAGATATCTTCTGATTTTGTGACTTGATCAAAATTTACCAATTTAGCCCACTTTATTCCTATCCCTTCATCTACAATACAAAATAGAAAATATAAGTCAAATCCAAAAATTAAGCATATAGAATAATCTAAATCATGGGAAAATATGACAATTAATATGCTTAATATGCAACTGATCAGTACACAATCTCTTGAAAATAATATAGCTAATCTAACATCTGTTGTTCAACAATTAGCTATAGGAATGAGAAATGTGCAACAAGCTAAAGCATGTGGAATTTGTGCTGCTACTGGCTACCCAACTGACATGTGTCCCACACTTCAAGATAAACCTTATGAGCATGCCAATGCAGTTGGAGGATTTCCAAGTCCACTACAAAGGAATCATGATCCGTATTTGAATACTTATAACCCAGGGAGGAGGGATCATCCCAACTTAAGCTATGGAGCAAGACATCAATTTCAGAGTTTTCGATATAGACAGCTTGGTCCACAGCAACATCAACCATCTTCAAGTTCAGGTATGTCTCTTGAAGAAATTGTTAAATCACTTGTAACTAACACACAACAATTTCAACAGGAAACAATGACAAGTATCAAGAAGCTGAAAGATCAAATGAGTTAGCTAGCCACTTCTGTGAGTAGACTGGAATCTCAAGGAAAATTGCCCTCACAAACAGTTATCAACTCCAAGCAGAATGTCAGTGCAATGACCTTAAGGAGTGGAATTGAGTTGAAGGAGCCTAGCAAGACATCTTGAAAGCGCATTCTAGAGGAAGAAGCTGAAAAGGAAGTTGTTGCACCCCTGCCATAGTTGGATCAACCGAAGGAAGCTAATGGTGAGAAACAAAAAGTTTTGGCACCAGTTCCTCCTTTTCCTTATAGATCATCTAAATCCAAAAAGGAAGATGAGGGGAAAGAGATTTTTGATACTTTTCGTAAAATTGAGGTAAATACCCCTTTACTTGATGCAATTAAACAAGTATCTCGATATGCTAAGTTTCTTATGGAGTTGTACACCAACAAAAGGAAATTGAAAACATGGTGAGAATGTTTCAGCTGTCCTCTAGAAAAAATTACCTTATAAATGTAAGGATCCAAGTATGTTTACTATCCCTTGTAATGTAGGTAATGTTAAAATTGAAAGAGCAATGTTAGATCTAGGACCCTCAATTAATGTTATGCCTTTGTCTATTTATAAATCTTTGAATGTTGGACCTCTAAAAGAAACTGGTGTGATTATTCAGCTTGTTGATAAATCTAATGTTTATCCTGAAGGTGTTTTAGAGGATGTTTTGGTGTAAGTAAATGGATTGATCTTTCTTGCTGATTTTTTGTGCTTAATATGGAGGATGATGACTTATCTAGATCTTTAATTTTATTGGGAAGACCTTTCCTAAAAACATCTAGAACCAAAATTGATGTGCATGATGGTACACTTATAATGGAATTGGATGATAAAATCATTAAGTTTTATATCAATGATGACTATGAGAGTTCTAGGATTTACAAGGAAAAAATAAAGCTCTCTCATGATTGTATGGTTTCTAAGAAAAGTTGTTATGTTGGTCAGAAAGCTATACTATCTCATTCTAATTTAAAAATATTTCCTAGTAAATTTTGTTCTAGATGGTTAGGTCCTTTTATTGTTACTAACGTGTTTCCTCGTGGTGCAATTGAAATTCAAAGTTTGGATACAGGTCAAATCTCTAAAGTCAAGGGTCATCGCTTAAAGCCTTTTTATGAAGGTTTACAAGTGCATGAAGTTGAATGAATTGGGTTGAAATTTTCAAACTACAATTGAGTATGGCCATGTCTAGCCAAAGACTTTAAACAAAGGCGCTTTTTGGGAGGCAACCCAAAATTTCTTTTTATTTTCTGATTCGCAACTATTTTTCTTAATTTTTGTTGTTTTATTAGTAGCAGAAAAGATTTATGTCTGTTTTTGGGTTCTTAAAAAAAATAATCCAGAAGAGGTGATTCAATAAGACGTGCCCACCCTATTGAACATCCTCTTCTGCTAAAAAAAAACAAACAGAAGAAGTGTTTGCATAAGGCATGTCCATGCCTTATGACGAAAGCACTTCTGTTTTTCAAAAAAATTCAGAACAGATCTTTTAATAAGGCGTGCCCACGCCCTATTAAAAGAGTTCTTTGCCCAAAACCAAAAAAAAATAATTTTAAATCAATTATATATTATTATTAGTATTATTATTATTCTTTTATTCTTTTCTCATCTTCCACCTTCGATTGTCTTCTTCACAAATCCACCGAAGACCACCAATGATCCCATCTTCACCGCATCCTCCTCACCAGCAATAGTTCCAGCAGCACAACATCACCGGAGCCAAGATCCCTTCCGACATCACCCTTTGGATACAGTGATCACCAAAGACTCAGTCTGCCCTGGCCTCACTCTTTTGCTTGGTTACAGGACACTTTTCGGAACAGTAGATCGCCAACAGTGCACCCATCGGAGCTGAACCACGCGACCACTCCTCACCAAGTATTTGACTGCTAGCTTCAACAGTTCAACCATTACCTTCGGAACCGAGAGCCATGCCAACCCGAACCTGCATCACAAACCCGAAGGTCACCCCTATCACCAATTTCACAGCTCCCAGGTTCCCAAGCTGCCCCAAGCTAACCCAAAACCTTGGTCTCGTGGAGCTTTGAGTCCCATCGGGCCTCCACAGCAGACCCGCACGCAACCCATTGGTCTCTTCAGAAAGCAGGCATCGGCAGCACCAGTTTAACCATCGACCAAACCCATACTCCAGCTAATCAACTAGCACCGAGACCCCTCTAGCCATTGGTAAGAAATCTTTTATGCAATGACTTGAGAGTTCATTGATATGTATACCTTAAACACTTAGAGTGTGATGAGTGAAATCCAATTGCGAAGGTGTTGGATCCTATTTACTTTATAAAATTAATTGAATCATTAAGGCGCTATTCATGTGTCAGGACTTGTTCTCAATCCATGACTTTAACCAAAATCACTACAAATTTTTCGCATTTTTAACTTACCTTTCCTCTCTTCAATGATTGGGCTGTGATTCGATGTCAGAATCCTCGCTTACCACATTTTCCATTATCATACATACATGTCAATATACTGTTACTGACTGTAACTGCTTTTATAACACATGTGAGATTATATAAAATCTAACACAAATACATTCCCCATAATATATATCGTATACATCACTGTACTGTTTCTATGTTTAGATATATAGCCGTACAAAATCTGTATACCTGGTGATCAATAGGAACTAGCAGTGGACTCAGGAATACTATCCCTCAATAGCTCTCAATCTACTGCTGATGCTCTGTAGAGAGATGTAAAGAAAGGGGGTGAGCATACAACGCGCTCAGTAAGGAAATCAGGCAAGCAAGTAGATATCTACACTATCTACTTAAAATAATGCTATACCTTGAAAACATTATTTCCTTTACTCACTTGAAAAGCATGTCTTTAAATATATATATGTATATGTATACTTGTACAGATTAAATCCCATGTACAGAAATCATGCTTTCTTTCTCAAATGTAGGCATGTAGTGCAAAACAATGCATCTTTATATAAATCATGCCTTTATGTAAATCATGCCATGTATATTTAAATCACAATAATTATGGCATTTAAATCATTCACATCACAAAATTGGAGTCCGACCCATCCATCAGGTCTGTCCGCAATTTAAATCAGTCAATTAATGTGATATATCATGTGAGACTCTGTAGTGAAATGCAAATAGTATCATGGACTATGATCATATTCGAAATGTGATCCCAAGCAACACAGATCTCGGTGTACGAGGCATCACTGCTGCAACGGGAGGGGGGTCAGTCCATCACAACCTTCAGCTATATCCTCCTCAACTCCGCAACAACACACGGTACAGTGTATTCCCATGCCACATGCAAGGTACAAAGTATACCCGTGGACCCTACATCACAGTCGGGGTGCCTGCCATAGGTCTTACCCATCAAACCATGGAATATCATACCACATCTCTAAAACCCTCATGCGGATATCCTCTCATATAATGTGACACTCAGTCACACAAGGATTCAGGCATGGGTTTGTAACATGTATTATATATCACACACAGTGCGCGCCTTTGAGCGTGACTCACAGTCGACACTCTGCTCAAACACTGTTTCACATCTCAAAACTCAACTCTAGTACGAGTAAACCTTTAGCAACTAGGTCAATGCATAGTTCATGTATTAAATCAAGTACGAGCAATAGCTCCAGTACCATGCTATGCACAATATCATCAAATCAAGTACGAGCAATAGCTCCAGTACTATGTCATGTATAAATCATGAAGAATCGAGTACGAGCAACGCTCCAACACTTTGTCATGCATCTCATGAAAAACTCGAGTATGAGCTAATCGCTCCAGCACTCTCTCATGCATATATCATATAAACTGAGTACGAGTAAGAACTCCAGTACTCTATCATGCATGTCATGAAAATCTAGTGCGAATCAAAATCCAGCACTAATGTATGTGGAAAACATATGAAATCCAGTGCGAGCTGTGCTCCAGTATGATTCATTCTCACATAATATGATAGATGGCTCTTTAAAAAGGGATGATTTACAAAATATCAAAATCAACACTATAAAGTGTGCTTATTTCACATCAACCTTAAAATCATTAGCTCATCTATTTATTCTCCCGCTAAACAGCAGTTAAACACTCAAAATTATGGTTTCCATGCTTTTTACAACTTTTCACAAAAGTTGACTTTTTGACTAACTAGAGGTAAAATCGTAATTTGCCACTATCGGGTCACAATAATTATTATTCACTTTCTCTGACCCTCAGAGTTTTTAAGTGAATGTAATAGCAGACGAAAATACGTGCAGGTATCTCTAACTACTCACAAAAGTCCATTACCTGCAATCACTCGAGAAATTTCACTTTCTCTGCACTGCTCGTTTCAGCAGTCCGGTTTGCTTCTCCAATACTCTCTGGAGCTGCATATAACCATTTATCAGGTTAATTACACTTTTCCTTCGCTTAATTGTGCTCGTTTACTCTAAATGAGCATAACTACTTTAATTGGGCCTTAATCCATATTAAGCCCGTTTTCCAATTATTATTTCCCTTCATCAGGATCTATCGACTCATTGGACCTATCAATACCCATTAGACTTTATTCCAAGCTCTTTGGATAGCCCGTATATCATTTACGACAGTAAATTCAAAATTTCGAATATAATTCACTAAATACAGAATTTAATCCAGAATGCGTAAAATAAATCTTAAATACGCAATAATCACATAAATTGTCGTAAATGAACTTTACTTACTCGAGATCATGCGATGGTACGTAAATCGAAGTTCGATCGGGCTTCCGTTTGGAATTTATTGTCGAACTGCACAATTTTATATATTTAACTCCGGGTCAATTTTTGATTAAATATAATTTAAATAAATTTATCGAAAGTCAAATCGGTCACTTTTGACCTTGTATCGACTTACCCGAAGTCCGGTGAAATCCCAAAAATTTTCCTTTTCCTTTTTCTTTCTTTTTCCTTTTTTTTCCCATTTTCTCCTTGGCTGAACCGGTCCGATCCGGTTTAGCGAAGAACCTTCTTCATTGAACCGCCGATCGGTTCAGGCTTACTTTGGTCGTGCCGGCGTCTTTCGACCGGTTCCTGACACATCACCACCGTTGTTCGACGCGCCTCAACCTGGGTAACACTCGGCTAGGCTCAATCGGGACCAAGCACCGCTGGTGGCCGTCGGATCTCATCTTTTCCTTCGCGGCTTCTCCTCTTCGATTCTCCAACGTTCGGCGTCGGTGGAGGGCGTGACCGGTGGCAGAAGGATCGCGTCGACTTCCTCTCTCTTTTTCGGTCGCTGGCCTGGCCGTGGGGTCGCCGGTGCTCGCCGTCCGGTGGGTCTTCCTCTTCCTCGGGTTACGTCGGTTTGCCTCTCTTTTCTCTCTCCTCGATTCCCCAATTTTCGTTTCTGATTTCATTTTTTTAAATATATTTTTATTATTATTTTATTCTTAAAATAATAATAAAAATAAAAAAAAATCCCAAAAATATCCTAAAAATATCTAAAAAATCATATTAAATTCATTTAGTCTGTAAATAAATTTATCAGTCCGATTTTACCTTTTCGGTATATTTTTTCACTATTTTTGGGTTCATTTTTCGAGGTAAAAATTTCGATAAATTCTAATAAATTTATATCTTGATCAATTGGGCTCGAAATTAAATATTTTCCTTAATTTTGATCAAGATTCTTCAATTTCATATTTTTAATGAAATTGTGTTATCGAAATTATATCGAATTTCAGTCATTTGACCGTTTTACCCCTGCACTCGTTCCGGAATCAACTTAACCCTTATCTCGCTGTTATGTAGCTTACATGCATTTTTAATTTCTCAAATTGTCGATTGCATGTTAGTAAATAATCTTCTTATGATTCAACTATGTAATAAAGTGTTTATACACATAGGAATCATAAGGAACAAGCTACATAAAATTCGGGTCTGACAATCCTCCCCCACTCAGAAAATTTGGTCCTCCAAATTAGAACCAAGTCAGTCATCAAATAGGTGAGGGTACTTCTCTCGCATCAGACTCTCTAGCTCCCAAGTAGCTTCCTCTGAAGTATGATGCTGCCAGAGAATCTTCACTAACCCGATGGTCTTCGATCTCAATACCTTCTCCTTCCTATCCAATATCCGAATCGGTCTCTCAACATATGACAAGTCCTCTCGAACCTCCAAAGGCTCGTAACTAATCACATGTGTCAGATCCGGGTGATACTTTCGAAGCATCGATATGTGGAAGTCGTTATGGACACCTGATAAGTCCGGTGGCAATGCCAACCTATGCGCCTTATCTCCCATTCGATCAAATATCTCAAAGGGTCCAATATAGCGAGGATTTAGTTTCCCTCTCTTTCCAAATCTCGCTATGCCCTTGGAAGGAGAAACTCTAGAAAAACACGGATTCACCAACTGCAAACTCTAGTGACCTACGTCTCCTGTCAGCATAACTCTTCTGTCTACTCTGAGCCGTCCTCAGTCTCTCTACTATCAAGTGGACGTCCTCAGATGCTTGCATAACCATGTCAGGAGTGAAAATCTTACGGTCACCCACTTCTTCCCATCCAATAGGGGAACGACATCTACAGCCATACAAAACCTCATACGGTGCCATCCCGATACTCGAATGCTAACTGTTGTTGTAGGTAAACTCGGCTAGTGGCAAGTGGTCCTCCTATGAGCCTCTAAAATCTAGCACACATGCTCTCAACATATCCTCCGGAGTCTGTATAGTCCTCTCTAACTGACCATCTGTCTGAGGATGAAAAGCGGTGCTCAAACTCAACTGGGTTCCCATGGCTTCCTGAAAATGTCCCAAAAAGTGAAAAGTAAAGCGAAAATCCCTATCAGAGACTATGCTCACTGGTATACCGTGTAACCTCACTACCTCGCATGCTTACAGTTTTGCTAATGAACTCAGAGTATCGGTCTCTCTCATAGCTAGGAAGTGGGCTGACTTTGTCAGTCTGTCGACGATCACCCATATAGCATCGTGATTCTTGCGGGTTCTCGGTAAACCCATCACGAAATCCATGGTGATATGCTCCCATTTCCATGTCAGTATAGGTAGAGGCTGCAACAACCCTGCAGTTTTTGATGCTCTACCTTCACCTGCTGACATACGAGACACTTTGCCACAAAGTCTGCTACATCTCTCTTCATACCTGACCACCAGTATACCTTCCGGAGGTTCTGATACATTTTGTTACTCCTCGGATGTAATGTATACCTCGATGAATGAGCTTCCGTCAATATCAATCTCCTAAGTCCTGGATCCTCGGGAACACACAATCTGCCTCTAAACCTCAGTAGTCCATCAGAACTCAACTCAAAGTCAGTCACGGTGCCCTTCTGCATCTGACTACTCACATCCATACAAAATGGATCAGTCTGCTGAGCCACTTTGATCCTGTCCAACAGGTCCTACTCCAAGCGTAGACTAGCTATCACATAGCCTGTATCCATGTCTGAAGGCACGACTCCCAAACTGAGGCTAGCAAACTGCTCTAGCAAATCATGTTCCCTAACCATCATGTACGATACCACCCCTAGCCTCTTCCTACTCAAGGCATCAACTACAACATTAGCCTTACCAATATGATAAAGTATCTCACAATCGTAGTCCTTCAGAAGCTGTAGCCATCTTCTCTGTCTCATGTTCAACTCTTTCTGTGAGAACAGATACTTGAGGTTCTTATGGTCGGTAAATATCTGGAACTTCTCGCTATACAAGTAGTGGCGTCATACCTTTAACGCAAACACTACTGCTGCTAGCTCCAAATCGTGGGTCAGATAGTTCTTCTCATGATCCTTCAGCTGTTTGGATCCATAAGCAACTACTTTCTCATCCTACATCAATACACAGCCCAGTCCCTGATGCGTAGCATCGGTATACACTGTAAATCCTCCTGAGCTGGTAGGGATAGTGAGAATCGAAGCGGTGGTCAATCGACGCTTCAACTCCTCAAAACTCTTCTCACAATCCTCGTTCCATACGAACGGTACACTCTTTCGAGTAAGACGTGTCAGCGGAGTAGCCAACTTCGAAAATCCCTCAACAAATCTTCGATAGTATCCAGTTAAACCCAGAAAACTCCTGATCTCGGTGACTATCCTCGATTGTTCCCACTGAACTACAGCCTCTATCTTAGATGGATCAACTGATACACCATCTCTCGATACAACATGTCCCAAAAATGAGATATGTGATAGCCAAAAGTCACACTTACTGAGCTTAGCATATAATTCTTGCTCTCGTAGAGTCTGCAACACGATCCTGAGGTGCTCTTCATGCTCCTCCTTGGATCTCGAATACACCAATATGTCATCGATAAAGACGATAACAAACTGGTCTAAATATGGATTGAACACATCGTTCATCAAAGCCATGAAAGCAGCTGGAGCATTCGTCAATCCGAATGGCATGACCAAGAACTCATAATAGCCATATCGGGTATGAAATGCTGTCTTGGGTACATCTCCACTCCGAACTTTCAGCTGATGATACCCAGACCTCAGGTCAATCTTGGAAAAGACCTATGCTCCCTGAAGCTGATCTAACAAATCGTCAATGCGTGGAAGGGGATATCTATTCTTGATGGTGGCCTTATTCAACAATCAATAATCTATACACAATCGGAGGCTCCCATCTTTCTTCCTCACAAACAAAATCGGTGCTCCCCAAGGTGAAACACTCGGTCGAACAAAACCCCTATCCAACAGCTCCTGTAACTGTCTCTTGAGCTCCTCTAGCTCAACCAAGGCCATGCGATATGGTGGTCTCGAAATAGGCTCCGTACCAGGCACCAAATGTATGTAGAACTCCATCTCTCTGTCTAATGGTAACCTTGGCAATTCATCCAGAAAAACATCTGGGTACTCATTGACCATAGTAATATCTGACAACTCCGGATGTGCCTTATCCATATCTACCACGTATGCAATGAAACCTCGTATCACATTCGATGAAGCATCAGTTGTCCCCTGGTCCAAAGCATGTACTCGCCCTCGACCCATCACCTGTTTCCCCTTCTCCTCTGCCATCGCTCTACCTCTCTGACCAGACGTATCAGCTGGAGTTCTATCAGGCTCCCTACCCCTCAGTGGTGTAATCACAAATGTCTCTGGGCAATCTCTAGCCATATGCCCTTGTTTCCCACATCGAAACATACAATAGGAGTCAGCGGACACGGTCTACTTCCATGTTGTTTACCGCATCTTCTGCACTGATTAACAGCAGGTCTCTGTCCTCTTATGACAATGCCCTTTGCTGGGGCTATAGTCGGATAAGCAGGAGGTCTAGTCTCTCGTGCCTCCTCCACCCGTGATCTCTTACCGAAGAATTTCTTCCATCCTCGGTAACCAAAATCTCTAGCCGGCCTCTTCTTCTGTATATCTCGGCTACGGCTAAACTTCCTAAACTCGGAAGCATTCCTCTCGTAATCTTGCTCACACAGTTGCGTCCTGCGCACTACTTCCTCATAGGTTGCTATGTCTAATGGAACCAATCTGAACCGCAGAACTGGTCTCAACCCGTCGATAAACCTGTGGACCTTCCTGGCCTCACTATACATGGTAGCGGGGTCATATCTCCATAGGGATAGAAATCGAGTCTCATACTCATCCACAGATAAACTCCCCTGGTTCAGTCCCAAAAACTCTGCTTGTAGTTTCCGCTGTGCGGTGTCGGGTACAAACTGCCTCCTAAAGGCCTTCCGAAATATCTCCCAACTAATGTTTGTGTGTCGGGCTCTCAATATAGGTCACGTGGACTTCCACCAATGCTCTGTAGCTCCCTTCAGTAGGAACGTAGCAAATGCGACCATCTTCGAGGTCGTACACTCGAAGAATCCATAAAGCTTCTCCATATCCGCTAACCACTCCTTAGCAGCTACAGGGTCCTTGACCCCACTAAAAGATAGAGGTCTAAACTTCTGGAATTCTCGTAACCGATGTAGATTACATCTGTACCCTAATCCAATACCACTCAAAACCGGTGGGGGTGTTGGAGTATCTACTATCCTCGGTGCATGAGTCGTCTGTGTAGGAGTGTCAGGGGCAACTGCCTCTCCTGTCGCAGCTCCTGCCTCCTGTCCTTGCCTACCTGGCATCGTCTGTGCCAACATCTCGACAATCGTATCAAGACTACGCTCTAATCTCGTAAAGCACGTTTCAGCACACTCGGGTGCCTCAGTAGCACCTGGAGTCTCAGGCGTAGGTAATGGTTCGGCAGCAGCTCGTCCCTCAGGTCTATCTCCCCGGCCTCGAGCCCTACCTCTCATACTTCTACCACTACGTGTATATGCCATATAGGCAAAGTTCCTGCATTCATAATCATAAATTAGTCCATCTCCTATCTGGTATACACAGTTATATCTAAACACAGCACAGTACTATGAGGATGTACACTTTCCTATTTTTCTAACATCGACTCACATCAGACCAACCTCTGCTCTGATACCATTCTGTCAGGACCCGTTCTCAATCCATGACTTTAACCAAAATCACTACAAATTTTTCGCATTTTTAACTTACCTTTCCTCTCTTCAATGGTTGGGCTATGATTCGATGTCAGAATCCTCGCTTACCACATTTTCCATTATCATACATACATGTCAATATACTGTTACTGACTGTAACTGCTTTTATAACACATGTGAGATTATATAAAATCTAACACAAATACATTCCCCATAATATATATCGTATACATCACTGTGCTGTTTCTATGTTTAGATATATGGCCGTACAAAATCTGTATACCTAGCGATCGATAGGAACTAGCAGTGGACTCAGGAATACTATCCCTCAATAGCTCTCAATCTACTGCTAATGCTCTGTAGAGAGATATAAAGAAAGGGGGGGTGAGCATACAACTCGCTCAGTAAGGAAATCAAGCAAGCAAGTAGATATTTACACTATCTACTTAAAATAATGCTATGCCTTGAAAACATTATTTCCTTTACTCACTTTAAAAGCATGTCTTTAATTATATAAATGTATACTTGTACAGATTAAATCCCATGTACAGAAATCATGCTTTCTTTCTCAAATGTAGGCATGAAGTGCAAAACAATGCATCTTTATATAAATTATGCCTTTATGTAAATCATGCCATGTACATTTAAATCACAATAATTATGGCATTTAAATCATTCACATCACAAAATCGAAGTCCGACCCATCCCTCAGGTCTGTCCGCAATTTAAATCAGTTAATCAATGTGATATATCATGTGAGACTCTGTGGTGAAATGCAAATAGTATCCTGGACTATGATCATATCCGACATGTGATCCCAAGCAACACAGATCTCGGTGTGCAGGGCATCACTGCTGCAACAGGAGGGGGGTCAGTCCATCACAACCACCAGCTATATCCTCCTCAACTCCATAACAACACACGGTACAGTGTACTCCCATGCCACATGCACGGTATAAAGTACACCCGTGGACCCTACATCACAGTCGGGGTACCTGCCATAGGTCTTATCCCTCAAACCATGAAATATCATACCACATCTCTAATACCCTCATACGGATATCCTCTCATATAATGTGACACTCAGTCACACAAGGATTCGGGCATGGGTTTGTAACATGTATTATATATCACACAGAGTGCGCGCCTTTGAGCGCGACTCACAGTCGATACTCCGCTCAAACATTGTTTCACATCACAAAACTCAACTCTAGTGCGAGTAAACCTCCAGCAACTAGGTCAATGCATAGTTCATGTATTAAATCAAGTATGAGCAATAGCTCCAGTACCATGCTATGCACAATATCATCAAATCAAGTACGAGCAATAGCTCCAGTACTATGTCATGTATAAATCATGAAGAATCGAGTACGAGCCTCCTCCACCCGTGATCTCTTACCGAAGAATTTCTTCCATCCTCGGTAACCAAAATCTCTAGCCGGCCTCTTCTTCTGTATATCTCGGCTACGGCTAAACTTCCTAAACTCGGAAGCATTCCTCTCGTAATCTTGCTCACACAGTTGCGTCCTGCGCACTACTTCCTCATAGGTTGCTATGTCTAATGGAACCAACCTGAACCGCAGAACTGGTCTCAACCCGTCGATAAACCTGTGGACCTTCCTGGCCTCACTATACATGGTAGCGGGGTCATATCTCCATAGGGATAGAAATCGAGTCTCATACTCATCCACAGATAAACTCCCCTGGTTCAGTCCCAAAAACTCTGCTTGTAGTTTCCGCTGTGCGGTGTCGGGTACAAACTGCCTCCTAAAGGCCTTCCGAAATATCTCCCAACTAATGTTTGTGTGTCGGGCTCTCAATATAGGTCACGTGGACTTCCACCAATGCTCTGTAGCTCCCTTCAGTAGGAACGTAGCAAATGCGACCATCTTCGAGGTCGTACACTCGAAGAATCCATAAAGCTTCTCCATATCCGCTAACCACTCCTTAGCAGCTACAGGGTCCTTGACCCCACTAAAAGATAGAGGTCTAAACTTCTGGAATTCTCGTAACCGATGTAGATTACATCTGTACCCTAATCCAATACCACTCAAAACCGGTGGGGGTGTTGGAGTATCTACTATCCTCGGTGCATGAGTCGTCTGTGTAGGAGTGTCAGGGGCAACTGCCTCTCCTGTCGCAGCTCCTGCCTCCTGTCCTTGCCTACCTGGCATCGTCTGTGCCAACATCTCGACAATCGTATCAAGACTACGCTCTAATCTCGTAAAGCACGTTTCAGCACACTCGGGTGCCTCAGTAGCACCTGGAGTCTCAGGCGTAGGTAATGGTTCGGCAGCAGCTCGTCCCTCAGGTCTATCTCCCCGGCCTCGAGCCCTACCTCTCATACTTCTACCACTACGTGTATATGCCATATAGGCAAAGTTCCTGCATTCATAATCATAAATTAGTCCATCTCCTATCTGGTATACACAGTTATATCTAAACACAGCACAGTACTATGAGGATGTACACTTTCCTATTTTTCTAACATCGACTCACATCAGACCAACCTCTGCTCTGATACCATTCTGTCAGGACCCGTTCTCAATCCATGACTTTAACCAAAATCACTACAAATTTTTCGCATTTTTAACTTACCTTTCCTCTCTTCAATGGTTGGGCTATGATTCGATGTCAGAATCCTCGCTTACCACATTTTCCATTATCATACATACATGTCAATATACTGTTACTGACTGTAACTGCTTTTATAACACATGTGAGATTATATAAAATCTAACACAAATACATTCCCCATAATATATATCGTATACATCACTGTGCTGTTTCTATGTTTAGATATATAGCCGTACAAAATCTGTATACCTAGCGATCGATAGGAACTAGCAATGGACTCAGGAATACTATCCCTCAATAGCTCTCAATCTACTGCTGATGCTCTGTAGAGAGATATAAAGAAAGGGGGTGAGCATACAACGCGCTCAGTAAGAAAATCAAGCAAGCAAGTAGATATTTACACTATCTACTTAAAATAATGCTATGCCTTGAAAACATTATTTCCTTTACTCACTTTAAAAGCATGTCTTTAAATATATAAATGTATACTTGTACAGATTAAATCCCATGTACAGAAATCATGCTTTCTTTCTCAAATGTAGGCATGAAGTGCAAAACAATGCATCTTTATATAAATTATGCCTTTATGTAAATCATGCCATGTACATTTAAATCACAATAATTATGGCATTTAAATCATTCACATCACAAAATCGAAGTCCGACCCATCCCTCAGGTCTGTCCGCAATTTAAATCAGTTAATCAATGTGATATATCATGTGAGACTCTGTGGTGAAATGCAAATAGTATCCTGGACTATGATCATATCCGACATGTGATCCCAAGCAACACAGATCTCGGTGTGCAGGGCATCACTGCTGCAACAGGAGGGGGGTCAGTCCATCACAACCACCAGCTATATCCTCCTCAACTCCATAACAACACACGGTACAGTGTACTCCCATGCCACATGCACGGTATAAAGTACACCCGTGGACCCTACATCACAGTCGGGGTACCTGCCATAGGTCTTATCCCTCAAACCATGAAATATCATACCACATCTCTAATACCCTCATACGGATATCCTCTCATATAATGTGACACTCAGTCACACAAGGATTCGGGCATGGGTTTGTAACATGTATTATATATCACACACAGTGCGCGCCTTTGAGCGCGACTCACAGTCGATACTCCGCTTAAACACTGTTTCACATCACAAAACTCAACTCTAGTGCGAGTAAACCTCCAGCAACTAGGTCAATGCATAGTTCATGTATTAAATCAAGTATGAGCAATAGCTCCAGTACCATGCTATGCACAATATCATCAAATCAAGTACGAGCAATAGCTCCAGTACTATGTCATGTATAAATCATGAAGAATCGAGTACGAGCAACGCTCCAGCACTCTGTCATGCATCTCATGAAAAACTCGAGTATGAGCTAATCGCTCCAGCACTCTCTCATGCATATATCATATAAACTGAGTACGAGTAAGAACTCCAGTACTCTATCATGCATGTCATGAAAATCTAGTGCGAATCAAAATCCAGCACTAATGTATGTGGAAAAACATATGAAATCTAGTGCAAGCTGTGCTCCAGCACGATTCATTCTCACATAATATGATAGATGGCTCTTTAAAAAAGGGATGATTTACAAAATATCAAAATCAGCACTATAAAGTGTGCTTATTTCACATCAACCTTAAAATCATTAGCTCATCTATTTATTCTCCAACTAAACAGTAGTTAAACACTCAAAATTATGGTTTCCATGCTTTTTACAACTTTTCACAAAAGTTGACTTTTTGACTAACTAGGGAAAAATCATAATTTGCCACTATCGGGTCACAATAATTATTATTCACTTTCTCTGACCCTCAGAGTTTTTAAGTGAATGTAAAAGCAGACGAAAATACGTGCAGGTATCTCTAACTACTCACAAAAGTCCCTTACCTGCAATCACTCGAGAAATTTCACTTTTTCTGCGCTGCTCGTTTCAGCAGTCCGGTTTGCTTCTCCAATACTCTCTGGAGCTGCATATAACCATTTTTCAGGTTAATTACACTTTTTCTACTGTATTTCACATTAAATACAGTCTATTTCCCTTAATTGTGCCTGTTTACTCTAAATGGGCATAAATACTTTAATTGGGCCTTAATCCATATTAAGCCTGTTTTTCACATATTATTTCCCTTCATCAGGGTCTATCGACTCATTGGGCCTATCAATACCCATTGAGCTTTATTCCAAGCTCTTTGGATAGCCCGTATATCATTTACGACAGTAAATTCAAAATTTTGAATATAATTCACTAAATATGGAATTTAATTCGAAATGCGTAAAATAAATCTTAAATACTCAATAATCACATAAATTGTCATAAATGAGCTTTACTTACCCGAGATCATGCGATGGTATGTAAATCGAAGTTCGATCGGGCTTCCGTTCGAAATTTATCGTCGAACTGCACAATTTTGTATATTTAACTCTGGGTTAATTTTTGATTAAATATAATTTAAATAAATTTATCGAAAGTCAAATCGGTCACTTTTGACCTCGTATCGACTTACCCGAAATCCAGTGAAATCCCAAAATTTTCCCTTTTCCTTTTTCTTTCTTTTTCCTCTTTTTCCCATTTTCTCCTTGGCTGAACCGATCCGGTCTGGTTCAGCGCAGAACCTTCTTCACTAAACCGCCGATCGGTTCAGGCTTCCTTTGGTCATGCCGGCATCTTTTGACTGGTTCCCGACGCATCACCACCGCCGTTCGGCGCGCCTCAACCTGGGTAACACTCGGCTGGGCTCAATCGGGACCAAGCACCGTCGGTGGCCGTCAGATCTCATCTTTTCCTCTACGGCTTCCCCTCTTCGATTCGTCGGCGTCCGACGTCGGTGGAGGGCGTGACCGGTGGCAGAATGATCGCGCCGACTTCCTCTCTCTTTTTCGGTCGCTGGCCTGGCCGTGGGGTCGTCGGTGCTCGTCGTCCAATGGTTCTTCTTCTTCCTCGGGTTGCGTCGGTTTGCCTCTCTTTTCTCTCTCCCCGATTCCCCAATTTTCGTTTCTGATTTCGTTTTTTTAAATATATTTTTATTATTATTTTATTCTTAAAATAATAATAAAAATCCTAAAATATCCCAAAAATATCCTAAAAATATCTAAAAAATCATATTAAATTCATTTAGTCCGTAAATAAATTTATCAGTCTGATTTTACCTTTTCGGTATATTTTTTCACTATTTTTGGGCTCATTTTTCGAGGTAAAAATTTTGATAAATTTTAACAAATTTATATGTTGATCAATTGGGCTCGAAATTAAATATTTTCCTCGATTTTGATCAAGATTCTTCAATTTCATATTTTTAATGAAATTATCTTATCAAAATTATATCGAATTTCAGTCATTTGACCGTTTTACCCCTGCACTCATTCGGGAATCAACTTAACCCTTATCTTGCTGTTATGTAGGTTACATGCATTTTTAATTTCTCAAATTGTTGATTGCATGTTAGTAAATACTCTTCTTATGATTCAACTATGTAATAAAGTGTTCATACACATAGGAATCATAAGGAACAAGCTACATAAAATCTGGGTCTGACATCATGTGTGTTATGAGAATTTGCTTTAAAAAACTTGTGTTTTAACTCTTGAAAGGAATGTGTTTTGGATGAGCATAGGAAAAGGATGAAGGAATGATGAGAAGATATTATGAATTTAGACTATTGTATGCTTGAGGACAAGCAATGTTTAGGTGTGAGGGAATTTGATAAGTTGCATATTAAACATATTAATTTTCATATTTTCCTATGATTTAAATTCTTCTATATGCTTAATTTTTGGATTTGACATATAGTTTCTATTTTGTATTGTGAATGAAGGAATAGAAACAAAATGGATTAAAGTTGCAAATTTTGATCAAGTCACAAAAGCAGAAGATATCTTAGTGTAAGACGTGGGCACATCCAAGGCAGTGACAAGAATTGCAAGTCAAATATGTGAATTTAATTCAAGATCCATCACTTGTAGTTGAAGTTGACTTAACCAGTCTAAAGATGGCAAGTGAAAGATTTTAATTATTAAGGAAGAGATATGCAATTACTGTCTTTGAGAAGTGGTTGAAAAAGGAAAGAAGATTAATTGTAATCAAACTCAATCAGAGAAGTTTCCTTTGGAAACAAATTCTGAGAATTAGGAGATTCAACATTTATAGACTAAGAGAAGGCTAGAGTAGGATCATCCATCATCAAGAACACACAATTTTTACATTCTAGTATTTTTATTTTCTTTAGGCTATTGAAAATTTCTTTGGTGTTTTTCTCTGAACTTATGACTTACTAAATTATTTAGTCCAGCCAAAGGATAATTAAAGATTTGGGTTCTTCAAGAATTGTGAGATCTAATTAGTTTTATCTTGTTCTATTATATCTTTACTATTTATATATCTTCTGTGCTTATTTAAATTATTGTTTTGATTAATTGCGCAAAAAAGGGCCTTTTGTTCAATTGTGAGGATAATATATCACCAATTAGGAATCTGAATCCGTAATTGCTTAGAAATTCTAATATAAGTGGTAAATAGCATAATTGATTACAGAAAATTTTTCAATTCTATGTTAAGAAGATATATATCTAGCTTAAATGAACCTACATGTGTGTTTGTTGGTTAGAATTAGTAGTCTCTCTACTTTTTAATGTTGTTGGTAGATTAAATCTTAAGATCGTATCTAAGGTTGTTTAACTGACAAGAGAAATAATTAGAGATCGTATCCTGATTATCGAAGAAGTAAGGATGGATAAGTTGTTAGGTCGTACCAATAACCATAACCAATTTAGTAAAGATTAAAAGAACTCATTTTTGCATCAATGATCAATTTTATGAACCCATTCTAAGATTATTCATTTGGTTGGATGCTCTCATCATATTGATTTTCTCCTAATATTTTACATACCGATTTCTTTACCTACATTTTAATTTTTCATTTTCATTTTCACAAATCCCAAATTATATTTTCTTTTTAAATCTTTTGCAGAAAAAAATAAATCTAACCAATCTCTTGAGAAACGACTTTACTCAAATATACTACAGTTTTAATTTATTTTTGAGTAGGAATTATTATTGTTGGTCTTGACAGCCACCAGAAATTTACAGTTTCGAAATGCGTGTTGATTTAACTTATCTTACTCATCTGTATTTAACGTATTTAATGTAATTTTTTTTCATGTTTAATGACCAAAATAAAAGCTTGTGCATTGTTCTACAAAGTGCATGTTTTACCAAACAGAGAAAATACTTTTATAACCGCTTACTTGGTATGTTATTAGCCTCAGTTATATGTTTTTCTTACTGAGCGTGTGGTTGCTCACCCATTTCCTTAAGAAATTTCAGATTAAGTTGTAGATGAAGCGCTTGAAAAATTACTAATTCCTCGTACTAAGTGCACGGCTTTTGTGCTAAGGTATACACAATTAGTGTAAAGGTTTTGTTTCAGACTTATATGTACGTACAAATTTAAGTAATAATCATTTGAGATGTATTAGCAGAGTTTTAGAGTGTTGCTCCTATACTAGGATCTATTTACTTAGTTAGGTAATACTTTGTAAATCGGTTTAAACTTTAGCGATTGAGTTATTGCCAATTATTAGTTACTTGGGATCATGTGATGTTAGTTGTGGATAGCTAGGGTTGCTCATATATCTGTATGCGGGATTGATAAATTGTGGAAGTGTGATTGATGATTGAGGATTTGGGCTGCATATTGCTTT
Organism: Firmiana major; assembly: GCA_033439115.1. Taxonomy (NCBI): domain Eukaryota; kingdom Viridiplantae; phylum Streptophyta; class Magnoliopsida; order Malvales; family Malvaceae; genus Firmiana; species Firmiana major. The sequence goes on along the minus strand of CM065913.1, from coordinate 2,847,012 downwards.
TATTTGCAAGTTGGGTTAGGTCCAATTGCAGTCGTTATGCTGCCCAAATCTCTAGAAAATTTTAGGATTTAAATAAAATCCTCCACATAATAGTTTAAAGGTTTTAAGCCTATATCGGATACGGAACTACAAGAAAAATATCCTAAAGAAATAATAATAAACACTAGCCAAGGTTAATTCACTTTAAAACGTTTCGGCCTATATATGCGCTTAGGGATAATTGTAGATGTCACGGGTCGTGACAGGTTCTACGTGATTGCCCTACGGTGCCAAGTGCTTCACGGGAGTGCCTTTGTGGCATCGAGTTTATGGGTCGTGAGAGCCATCTCTAGCACCAGTAGGAGGTTCTACGTGATTGCCCTACGGTGCCCAGTGCTTCACAATTATGCCTTCGTGGCATATATGCACGCTTCTGAGTGATGTGTCGGCGTACCATGGTTATTTTTCTTGTATTACTGTAGACCTTGATCCCGTCTTCAGTAACCTGGTCCGGTAGCCTGATTAGCTAAGATAGGGCGGATAGATACTATGACCATAGGTTCCCCGAATATTTATACTTGTTCAATGATTAGATTGAGGATTTATGCCACATCTCTCGTACTTATATCGGTTATTTGTAAACTGAGCCAATGCATGATTTCTTGTTGAACGTGCATGATTTTGCAAAACATGACTTTTCATTGCTGGTTGTATTATCTTATTTGGATGCTAAACTGATTTCATTCGAGCTTTTATATGAAGTGATTAAGGCATATACAAGCTGATTTATAGTTTTAAATGCTCACTGGTCATCACTTGGTAAAACCGAGTGTTTACAGTTTAACAACTTAGTTGTTTATTCTCATCTTGGAAATGTGATGCATAAAGAACCAATTTATATAAAGTCATCATATAGTGGGTATTGCTAGTTTCATTTTGTATTGATTTCTTATTGAGCGTGTGGTTGCTTACCTCTTTCTTCTCAAAACATTTCAGATTTGACTCATGAGTAACTTGCTCGAAAGTGCGGACTCTTCCGATTAAGTGAGAAATTCTGTTTTGTAGAGGTATGCGTTGTAAGTTGATGTATTTATTTCAGATCTTTTTGTATGCACAGATTTAATTATATTTAAATTGGGATGTATTAGCTAAATTTGTGGTCATTGTAGTAGGAACGCTCAGATAGCGCGGAGGTTCTACTTTTCTAAATGTTATAGATGTGAAATAAACTATATTGTTGTGATTGAGGACATAGTGTTGCCAGATTGATCTTATTTGCAGGATGAGTTATGTTCAATTGTAGTCGTTATGCTGTCGAAAATTCTAAAAAATTTTAGGATTTTAATAAATTCTTTCACCTAATAGTTTTAAAGTTTTAACATATATCGAGCACGAAAACGACAAATAAAAAATTTTAAAGTAACAAATAACAAACTTTAATTAAAGTTAGTTCATTTTAAAATGCTTTTTGCTTATTTCCGCGCTTCAGAATAATTGTAGAGGTCACGAGTCATGACATAGTTGAATTACGAATAATATAATTTTTTATTCAAAGGAATATAAATATAAATAATTATTAGAAAAATTATCATCGATGAATAAGGTTATCAATTTAACAACAAAGAGGGTTCAAATCAAGCGGTCAAATTGCCATTTAGTCCAAATATCATTCAAATTAATCTTAATTTATTTACTGATTATTATATTATAGTAATTGTGCATTTTTCTAGATTATTATAGTAAATAAATGATGTCAACAATCTCTTGATTATGTAGTTAAGAAAGAATTGTGGTATATTAAGACTTAGATTCGAATTCTAGCAATCTCATCCACATTGTTAATTATCAAATATTTCCCTTATAACAAAAAAATAAAAAATTTGAAACAAATTATTTTTAATTTACACTAATTTGTATATTATATAAAAAAGAACATAAAAATTAGTTTGATTAAAAATTAAAAATAATAAATAATCTTGATTGCATGTGTCATAACGATTTTAGACCTAGATCCTAACCACCAGACTAAAAAATAAGAGTTGCCACTAATTTTTTTTTTACTTAAGTGTGATTATCTATTTAATTTGATTCTAAGCAATGAGGACAAGTTTATGTTTTCAAGAAACTGAATTCGGTAGTTCAATTACATCTGGGGAAGGATTAACACCCTTTACCAATTAATCATAATTTAAACTATTTTAGCTTTAATTATAAGAGTCTTAGGAGAGAACCTCTTTATCTCAAGAGATTCACAAGAATATACTCATTCTAGTAAAAGGGATCCACTGACAAAACCATTTAAATTTTTAATCCTAAATTTACAATTTTATCTCAATTTATAAAATTTATTTTTTATTTTTGGGAATAAATTGAAACTTTTTATTGAAATTATTTTCTAAATCCTTCAACACTTGATCAAATTCTAAAATTTTCTTTCTCACCTAAAAATTTCTCAAAAGTTACTGCGCACAAGATTTGAGAATTTCATCATTGTTAGAAATTTCATTCATTTCTTATTTATCTTTATATTTTTTATTGATTTATTAGTATATTACTATTTTTTAGATTTTCTATTTAATGAAAATTTCTTCATATTGAAATTATTTTCCTAAATCTCCTAACACTTTTGATTGGACTTAGAAAATTATTTCTTACTTAGAAATCTCTCAAATATTGCATACTTTCAGAATTCCATCATCGATAGGAATCTTCAAGTGTTTTCAGAACTTAGTTATTCAATATTTTCTTTTACCGATTATCAAATATTTTCACAATTTAGTATTTTAAAGCCTTTTTGTCATTGTTATTTAATTACTTTTTATAAATTAGTTAATCTTTACAAAAATAATCTTTTTAATTAAACCTCAATATTTATTATTTCAATGAAAATATAAATAAACTTAAACTTGTTTGTAAATAAATAAGAATATGAAACATATTTATAATTTACAAAATATTATTAAAAAAAAAAAGAATAAAGATCATACCTTGCAAAAAAACATGTGCTAGACAACTTATTAGAAAAAACATATATTCAATAAATATTTCGAGAGAGATGGCTTGATATTTGACTTGAATTGTTCTTGGATGATAGATTTTCTGTTTTGAAATTCTACCTGCTAGGCTAAACTTGAACATCTTTATCTCCAGATCAAATGATTTTCTTAGATTCAACCTTATCTTTAATTTTTAAAATTCAATTGATCAACATTCCTTCTTTTTTACTTTTATTTTTGATGGTGGTCGTGTCACAAGAATCTACGTGTACAACTATCCGCCAACCAGAGAGTGCCACGTGTCAGAACAAGAATAAGCCACGTGACTGATGTGGCGACAGTGTGGTCACGCGACATAGTTGCTTTGTTGAGCGACAGATGTTCGAGGCGACAGGGATTCCGTCGCCTGGTATGTGTGCTGCACAGTTGGCGCGACAGACCTCCGTCGCCCCTATTGCGACATATGTCTCCCGCATTGCCCCTACGGTAGAGGTCTCCCGCATTGCCCCCGCGGTAGAGGTCTCCCACACAGCCTGTGGCAGAGGTCTCCCGCATAGTCTGCGGCAGAGGTCCATGGGTACTCTGCCGCCTACCGATTCCCCAGCAAGCTACTTAACCCGAAGCGCGACAGAGTGCTCCATGACTCTGTCGCGGCCCAGACACGAGCCTGGGCCTCAGCTCGAACCGAGTTAGAAGAAACCTATAAATATACCGAGGAGCTCTCAGAAAGAGGGGCGAAAAAAATGAACAAAAAAGCAGGGAGAAATACTTCAACTCTTTGAATTAAGAAACATATTCTCTTCTTCTTACATACACAACTCCCGATTACTTACTTAATCATCGGAGTGCGCGTGCAGGGACAGATCCCTGCGCCCTCTGATTCCTGTTGTTTTTGCAGAACATACGAAGAACACGTGGAACAAATCGCACCGACGTCACTTCTTTGTCGTTAGTGCAATCAGACTACGTGGAAGGTAAATTCCTGTTGCTGTTCGTTCCGGCAGCATCAATTTTCTTAATTTTTTAACTTTATGAAATAAAAATGTTAAAATAAAACATAAATAAATAAAATAAAATAAAAATAATATTTGGACTTGAAAGATGAAATTATATTTTGATTTTAAGACATATTTTCAAATTATTTAATTAGTTCAATTCAAACTCAATGATACTACAAGGGGAACTCAATAAGCAGATTAAGTGAGTTTATGGTGTCTACAACATGGGTTAAAAGATCTAGTAAAATCTAAAACAATAACAGAAGTCAGTTGATTCGGGCAAAGGTCCTAGAAGGGAAGAGGGAAGGATGATGACAACCAAGACAATGTAGTTAATGATCAGAACGATAGAAAGGAGGTGATGTCAGAAGATTGCATGGAGCTTGAAAATAGAGTTGGTGTCCTCGAGGGCATGCTTCTGGAGAAGGACAATTTGTCTTGCATTAAAGACAGACAGGTTAGAATGTACTTTAGCCTTTCTAACACTTTATTGGTAGTAGGGCAATGTGAATTACCTGTGATCTCAGAGAATATTTGGGGGGAAAGCCAACAGATTATTTGGCCCTCTCAGGGACCAAATGTGTTATAATGATGAGACTTTACCCACACAAGGCTGCACCGTTGAACCATCGGAAAATGCCCAAGTTTTTGCTGATGACAGAGACAAAAAGCAGAGGAAGATCAGAAAGTCAAAGAGCCTTTTCGAGCTAGAGGAAGCTGTTTTCTCGAAAGTAGATTGCAAAGGGAAGGAAAAAAAAGAAGAAGAAATTGAGGAAGAGCCAAAAAGCAGACAAGTCTCAATCAAAGAACAGCCTCACAGCCAACGATTCATTATCGGACGGGGATTTTTTAAGCAGGTAGAGGCTCCTTTGTGAAGAAGAAGCCAAACTAACATGGAAACTTCGAAAGAAGTTGAGAATAACAGCCACCTGCAATGTTGAAGTTGTCATGAACAGACTGAAGGAGATTGTTTAGAAGGGTGAGATTGGAGTGGGGGTGAAAAGCCTTATTATATTGACTCAAAGGTGGTTCGATGAAAATATTGTATTGGAACATAAGGGGAATCGGAGGTTCGATGAAAAGAAGGGCTCTACAAATTTTTTTGAATGTAATTTCTTAAGGTGGAAATGGCATTGATACAAGAAACAACAATGGTAGTAATGAGTGATGGTGATATACATACTCTAGCCCGATGGCAACTTCGCTGGTGTTTCTGAGGCTCTAATGGAAATTCTGGAGGTCTCCTTGTTGTCTGGGTTAAAAATCATATTAGGATGGATTCTTGCTACTGAGCAATATCTAATGTCTATCAAAGGAATTTGGATCAGCGATGATTTTGAATGTATGATAGGCATTTTATATGCTCCATGTGAGCTAATAGGAATATCATTCTTTGGATTTAAATCATTGATCGAAAGATGGAAGTTGGCAGTGTCTATGGTGCGGGACTTTCATCACTGTCAAGTTTTGTGGATGTTAAAGATTAGCCTTGCTTTCTATGGTTTTTGGTGTAGGAAAACAATAATTACATAATATTTATAATCAGAATCTCATGTTCAATTATCAAGAAAATTAGAATACAGAAACGTACCTGAATTCATTGAAATTGATTGATTGGGGTTAGCAGTCTTTCAGTTTAAACTTTTACTTTTGAGAGAAACCCTAGCTCATGGGATATGAGAATGAGAAAAATTATGTTTAGACTGAGGACCATAACCTATTTATAACTTAAGTATATTTTACTCTATTTTGGCCCATTATTAAAATAGAATAAAATATCAGGTCTCTACACATTCTAAAGTTCATACAAATTGAGATGCACTGAAATCCAATAGCTTTATTTGATCATTTTTAAGTGGACTAAAACAAATTAGATAGCATGTAAATGTAAAACAAATTGATATATGTAGGCCCTCACAAATAATTTTTCAACAATCTCCCACTTGGGCCACATATGTCGCTTGACTATTGTACATTTGAAAATAACTTTATGAGCTCAATACTTGCTATCTTTACAAAGAACATCTCTAAACAATCTGGTCCATCAATTATATCAACATAGGATCAAAGCGATATTCGTTACATATATTCCATAACTAGACCCATCAATGGTCACATATATTAATATAATCAACGACATAGATCAAATATGGATGTGTAGCATGAAAATTACATGAAACGTGATCCCTTAACATGCCTATTTCCAACCAGTCCTACTTTATCATTTTTTCAAGACTTTATGCATACCGCTACTGAAAAAAATATTACTTTTGTTATGGGCAAAATAAGATTTAAAAATAAAAAATAATAATATGATGTGTCGTTCAGGTAAAACGCCACGTGTTACGCTAAAATTAAATACAGATGAAAATAGACTCTGTATTTAACGCTCAGCTTCGGACAATTTTATCCCTAGATACCTACAGTCAATATTACTGGGTAAATACGTCATTGAAGACTAGATTGTTCTCTATAAATAGAGTACAGGTATGACTTTTTAACCTAATTGAGATTTTACTTTTTGAATACACTGAAACTCTGCAGAGATCTTTTTCTGACTTAAGCATCGGAGTGTTTATGCAGGGAAGGCCCTGCGCTCCTTTGACTATTTCGATTTTTACAGAGTGACCTGGCCAGAAGATCGAATCACTGACGTCAGCAATACATCACTGTTGTGCTGTTCGACAACAATTGGCACCGTCTGTGGGAAGTAGAAAGAAAAGCTGGTGATTCTACAACGATGGTGAAGACACGATCCACAGCAATCAGAGATGAGGAGAATGAAGATACGGCCAGTTCTCCACTGGACCATGGAGAAGAAGCCCGAGAGGAGAGTCATATGGTGACTATCCCTATTGCAGAATTCGAGGCGATGAGGAAACAGGGCGAGGAGACTGCCCAAGCCTTACGCGCGATGGTCGACCTGTTCAAAGGTGCCTTTTCGCAGACGAATCTTCCACCCACTGTCCAGAACATGGCAGAGCTAAGGACACAGAGAAGGAATGCTTTGGAGGCTGGTGGGATTGGGCGCGAGACAACGAAAAGCTTAAGGCGTCAGGGTGCTGGAACCCCGGTGTGTATGGCTGCGGAAGACCTGTTGTGCGAGGTCGCGGAAGACCTTATGCGCGAAGCCACGGAGCCCCAAGAAGCGCGAGAGTCTCCTCGCCATGGCCAGCGAGACTGCCACCAGTGTGCGCGAGAGTCAGACGGGAGATTGGCTCACCAGGGTGCGCGAGAGTCCGATGGGAGGTTGGTGCACCAAGGTGTGCAAGAGTCTGATGGCAGGGTGGCACACCAGTGCACGCGAGAGTCAATATTGGCATTGATGCGCCAGAGTGCGCGAGAGTCTGTGCAGGTTTTAGTGCGCCAGTGTGCGCCAGTGGTCGGGCGCCAGGGTGCGAGAGACGCAGTTCGTGAGACTGCTTGAGACTCCTTCCGCCAGTATGCGCGAGAATCTATAGAGAATTTGCTGCACTAATCCGCGCCAAAAGCTGGCCGCCAGGTTGCGAGAGACTCAGTTCGTGAGACTGCGCGAGACTCCTTCCGCCAGTATGCGCGAGAATCTATGGAGGATTTGCTGCGCCAATCCGCGCCAGAAGCTGGCCTCCAGGTTGCGAGAGACTCAGTTCATGAGAATGCGCGAGACTCATTCCGCCAGGGTACGCGAGAGTCAGGTGAGGGATTAGCTCATCAGGGTGCGCCGGAGATTGGCCGCCAGGATTCGCGAGAGTCGGCTAGTGATCTGATGCGCCAGGGTGCCCGAGGGCGCGATTGCAATGGACTGCAAGGCATCGATGAAGGTATCGGAGAAATGGGTCGCCCGGGTGCATTGGACCCTACACGCACGAAGAACCCTTCATGCGAAACTGGAGAAGGTTCAAGGCGTCCAGGTGCTAGAGACGCTGCACGGGAGATTGTTAGGGGCCTCCGACGCCCGAATGCTGAAAATCTCGCTGGACCTATGGATGGTTTAGGAGGTGCTGGGATGATGGGATCTCATATGGAGAGGAGAGGCTTAGAGGTACATCCGACGTGGAACCCCCTACTAAAATGGCGAACTTTTTATCTCAGACTGAGAGGAATCAAGCCCCTAATATATACAGCTAGGGGAAAGAGACTGTTGATTGTGATCAAGCTGATTCGTGTAATATCGAAAAGATCTAAGATGCTAGGGCATGAAGAGAATAGTTGAACAAATTTTAGAAAAAAGAGATTGGTTCCGACTGAAGAGAACCAGAGACGGAGAGTCCCATTCAGCGCAGCGATCATGGGGAAACCTCTACCCTCAAAGTTTAAAATGCCGCAAATAGCAACATATTCGGGAAAACCAGACCCTTCCAATCATGTAGAAAGCTACGAGTCATTAATGCTGCTACATGGCTGGGAGGACGAGATAATGTGCAGGGCGTTCTCTCTAACCTTGGCGGGTCATGCACTGAAGTGGTTCAACAACTTGTCAGAAGGGTCTATTTCTTCCTTCAACCAGCTGAGAAGGGAATTTTTGAAAGCCTTTGGGATAAATAGTCAGAAGAGAAAGGAGGCCACCTATCTGCTCACCCTAAGGCAAGGGAACAAAGAATTATTGAAGAGCTATGTAGATCAGTTTTGGGATGCTACTCTGGAAGTACGTGATCTGCAAGTGGGGATAGCAGTGACAGCCATGCTTCAGGGAACAAGGTCTGAAAAGCTCCAGGAATCATTCTCCTTGGATCAACCAACGACGGTCTCAGACTTATTCTCTCGAGCTAACAAGTACATTACCCAAGAGGAGGTGATGAAATCAATTCTGATGGGAGACTCCAAGGATGGAAAGAAGCGAGAGAGAGACCTCGATGAGAGGAATATAGGGAGATCAGACAGATCCGACAAAGCCCCAAAGTTGAAATATACAAACTACACTCGACTTTCTGAACCACGTGCTTCAATCCTAACAGCGATTGAGAGAACCGGGATGCTCCAATTCCCTAAAAGAGGTGAGGGAAACCTAGGGGGAGATCTCAGATCCTATTGTAGTTTTCACTCCGCTTTTGGTCATTCAACGGAGAGATGCCACGATCTGATGAATCAACTTGAGAAATTAGCCAGAGAAGGGCTGTTGGACCGCTACACTCAGAGGAACGAAAGGAATCAATATCCTATTCATGGTCGGAGAGACAATAGACTACGGGATAGACCTAATGAAAACAGAGTCAATAGAAGAAGGATTGAGGAGAGAAGAAATGGGGTAAGGCAGGGGGAACGTAGGAATCAGCAAATTGATAACGAGCCTACAAGACCCGCAATTAACATCATCTCTGGTGGAGAATACACAGCAGGCACCTCATCTACCTCACGGAAGGCTTATGCTAGGCAGGCATACCAGGTTCATTTTGTGATGAAAGTAGCTGAGAATGGAGAGACGATTACTTTCACGCCTGCCGATCAATGAGATATTATCATTTCACATGACGATCCTATGGTTATATCGGCGGTAGTGGCTAAACATCCGATAGGACAAATTCTAGTAGACAATGGGAGTTCGGTGAACCTCATCTATTGGAATTGCTTCGAGAAAATGAATCTGAGTGAAGACAGATTGAAGCCGGTAACTACTCCCCTCTTTGGCTTCACAGGAGAAAAGGTAAAAGTGGCAGGGTCAGTCGAACTGCCTGTTACTCTGGGTGAAGAACCTAAAAGTGTTACAAGACAGGTCTATTTATGGTGGTCAGGTCAACCTCTCTAGCTTATAATATTATTCTCGGGCGTCCGCTATTGAGCGATATGAAAGTCATACTTTCCCTGTGTTATTTGCTGATGAAATTTCCAATCCCCAGAGGTGTGGGATAAGTTAGAGGGGACCAAAGGAGAGCAAGAACATGTAACATTGCATCGACTACATGTAAGGGGATTCAAAGGAAGGAAACCCTTACTATCACAGAACCGTCGAAACCAAAGCCTGTTGAAGAAATGGAAGAAGTAAAGCTGGGGATTAATGGCGAAGAGAAGAAGGTGTATGTCAGAAGCCGATTGAAACCAAAAATGCAGGAGGAAATAATAAAATGCCTGAGAGACAATGCCGATGTTTTTGCATGGACCCCTGCCAATATGCCCGGAATAGATCCAAAGGTCATTTTTCATGAACTTAACGTACTACCCGGGGCTAAACCTATCAAACAGAAGAAAAGAAATTTCGCTCCCGGGAGGCATCAAATCATTGCAGAAGAGATAGACAAGTTGCTTGAGGCTGGATTCATTCGAAAAGTCCTGTATCCGGAATGGCTAGCCAATGTAGTAATGGTGAAGAAAGCCACCGAAAAGTGGAGAATGTGTGTGGACTTTACAGATCTGAATAAGGCATGTCCAAAAGACTCGTATCCACTACCCCGAATAGACAAACTAGTAGATGAAACTTCGGGATAAGAGTTTCTTAGCTTCTTGGATGCTTTCTTCGGTTATCATCAGATCCTAATGCACCCAGAAGACGGAGAGAAGACGTCTTTTATCACTGATAAAGGCACTTACTGTTACAGAGTGATGCCGTTTGGCCTGAAAAACGCAGGTGCCACAAGCGTATGGTAAATAGAGTTTTTAAGGATCTGCTCAGAGTTACAATGGAAGCTTATGTGGACGACATGATTGTGAAAAGTAGGAAAGGAGAATCTCATGCTTTGCAGCTATCCAAAGTCTTCACGGTTCTAAGAAAGTATCATATGAAACTGAATCCCAACAAGTGTTCGTTTGGAGTTCAATCTGGGAAGTTTTTGGGGTTTATAATAACCAACCGTGGGATCGAAGCCAACCCCTAGAAGGTCCAAGCCATCTTGGATATGAGGCCTCCAGTTACAGTCAAAGAGGTACAGAGGTTGACAGGGAGGATAGCCGCACTAAACCGCTTCCTGTCAAAATTAGTTGAAAGGAGCTTACCATTCTTCAAGACACTCCGAGGCGGAAAAAACTTTCAGTGGACCGAAGAATGTCAAAGAAGAATTAAAGGAGTATCTGAAAGAACTCCCATTACTGTCAAGGCCTCTAACCGGAGAGCAGCTGTTTGTGTACCTTGGAATAGGCGATAAAGAGGTAAGTGCAGTTTTGGTAAGGAGAACCGCAGAAGGAGATATGCCTATTTATTATGTAAGCAAAGTGCTCTTGGAAGCAGAGACAAGATATCCTCAGGTTGAAAGAGTAGCCTTAGCACTTGTCATAGCAGCCCGAAAACTACGCCCCTATTTTCAGGCACACTCTATAACTGTATTAACAGATCAGCCGCTGAGACAGATACACCAAAAGCCTGAACATTCTGGAAGGTTAGTGAAGTGGGCAGTTGAGTTCAGGGAATACGATATTTCTTTTCAGCCTCGACAAGCTATTAAAGTACAAGCTCTAGCAGATTTCATCGTTGAATGCACGTGTCGAGATGATACTAAGAAGCAAGAATTGAACTGGTGGAAGCTATTTGTTGACGGAGTGTCAAGTGTCAGGGGGAGCGGAGCTGGCATCGTGCTTATATCACCTGAAGGAGAAATGATAGAATATTCTCTATGCTTCGATTTCCCTAGTTCCAATAATGTGGCTGAATACGAAGCATTAGTTTGTGGCATGAAACTTGTAAGGGAGCTCCAAGTTCGAAATTTACTAGCCCATAGCGATTCACAACTTGTCGTCAACCAATTCAAAGGACAGTATGAAGTGCGAGAATCTACTCTTGTTCCGTACTTAGAGAAGGTTCGGTGGTTAGCACAATTATTTGACAATTTCCAGATAACCCAAATTGACCGATCTGAGAATGGCCATGTCGACGCCCTATCTAAGTTAGCATCCTCCAAAGAAGCTACTAGGAGGGCCGTGAAAGTAGAAAGATTAGTTAAGCCAAGCATAGAAGAAGAAGAAGGGGTGTTGGAGATTGACATCGGTTCTGATTAGAGGACGACCATAAAACAGTATTTAATGGAGGGGACACTCCCTAGTGAAAAAGAAGCGGCCCGAAAAATGAGGACTCAAAGTGTAAAATTTACTTTGATCAACGGGGAACTTTATAAAAGGGGATATACCATGCCATTGTTGAAGTGTTTAGATCCAGAACAAGCCAACTACACATTGGCTGAGGTCCACGAGGGGATATGTGGAGAACACTTAGGAGCCCGAGCTTTGGCAGCAAAAATACTCAGGGTAGGATTCTATTGGCCTACGCTCAAGCAAGATGCACTTGATAAGGTGCGAAAATGTGACAAATGTCAAAGGTGCGCCCCCTTGACGTCTACCCCAGTATTGGCCCTTCAGAGTATATTTCAGCCCACGCCGTTTGCCCAATGGGGTTTGGATATACTTGGACCATTCCCAGTGGCTACGGGTCAACGAAAGTACTTGTTGGTGGCCATAGATTATTTTACTAAGTGGGTAGAAGCAGAGTCTCTGGCCACAATTACGGAAAAAAAGTTCGAAGCGATGGTTTGGAAGGAGATAATTTGTCGATTTGGAGTCCCAAGGATCTTGAACGTAGATCATAGGAAGCAGTTTGATTGCGATGCATTCTGAAATTTCTACGAGGGATTAAAGATTCAACTCAGGATATCCTCTATAGCATATCCGCAAGCTAATGGCCAAGCAGAAATTAGTAATAGGACCATACTTCATGGCCTCAGGGCTCGTCTGGACAAAGCAAAAGGGGCCTGGGTAGACGAGCTGCCAAGTATTCTATGGGCATACAGAACGACGAGTCGGGTACCGATCGGGGAAACACCGTTCAGTTTAGAATATGGAACTGAAGCTTTGATTCCTGTAGAAATCGGAGCTATCTCGCCAAGGTTAATTCCCCATGTACAAGAAGTGAATTCTCAGGGGTTACGAGAGAATCTGGATCTGCTTGACGAGCAGCGAGATCTTGCCGCTATACGGTTAGCTGCTTACCAGCAGAGGGTTGCTCGTTATTATAACTCTCGTGTAAAAGACAGACCCCTACGTGAGGGAGATCTGATGCTGCGAAAGTCGACCATCACCAACGCCTTAAGAGAAGACGAAAAGTTCAGGGTAAATTGGGAAGGGCCTTACAGAGTCAGGAGAATGATCGGACCTAGTACCTGCATCCTGGAGAGTTTGCTAGGCAAGAAAATAGCAAAGACATGTAATGCTAATCACCTGAAGCCATATTGGCAATGAAATGTTTATTTTTATTTTTATTCTTATTTTTATTCCCTTGTCAAAACTATGAATTGAAATTTCACTTATTGAATGATGAATTATTAAATATTTTCAAGATTTTCAGCTATATTCAGTGCAATGGCTTGAAGCGAAAAATGCGCGAGGTAAGCCACGAAGAAAATGTGCAAGGGCTTGAAGCGAAAAATGCGCGAGGTAAGCCACGCACTCAAGATAAAGGGCTTGAAGCGAAAAATGTGCGAGGTAAGCCACGAAGAAAACGTGTAAAGGCTTGAAGCGAAAAATGCGCGAAGTAAGCCACGCACTCAAAGTAAAGGGCTTGAAGCGAAAAATGCGCGAGGTAAGCCACGCACTTAAGATAAAGGGCTTGAAGCGAAAAATGCGCGAGGTAAGTCACGAAGAAAACGTGCAAAGGCTTGAAGCGAAAAATGCGCGAGGTAAGCCACGCACTCAAAGTAAAAGGCTTGAAGCGAAAAATGCGCGAGGTAAGCCACGCACTCAAGATAAAGGGCTTAAAGCGAAAAATGCGCGATGTAAGCCACCGATATAAAAAGAAAATATGCAAAAATAAGCAATATGGGAAATTTAAAACACAATTTTGCAAAGCAAATTGATTTATTAATTCGGTAAAACTTCATATACAAAAAGCATCAAAGTCTCTAATACAAATAAAAGAACGGTGACAACAAAAGAAAAAATAAAAATAACTAGAACTATTCATTAGCCGGTGGAGGAGTGCCTTCGCCCGAAGCATCTGATTCATTGCCTTCTAAATCACCCAGAGCATCAATCACTCCTGATTGCGGGCGAGATTCCCAAGGGCCTGATAGATTGGAGAGATCGTCATGGGCCCCCTTCTCAAGATAGGTCTCGAAGTCCTCTTTATCGGGCTCGTAATCTGTCCAACCACGAAACTCATCGGTATAGTCCTCCAACCGTGTCGACCACTGCAGCTCAGAAAAGGTCTCTCTTGATCTCTCCTTCTCTAGCCAGGAACGCGCCATATAGAAATCGTATTTCACAAAGCCAGTAGTAAATAACATCTTTCTGTCATAACAGTCTTGTGATAAACGGTACTCCCAAACAGCTTTGGAACGAACCTCGTTCCTCTCGTCTTGGCTAACTGAGGAAGACGAAGGCCCTCTACGTAAGCTCGAAACCTCCTCTTTCAACTGCATGTTGTCAGACCTCAGCTCATCGTAACTAGTTTGGAGATCTTGGAGCTTTAGCAGAACTGAGTCCAACTCCTCTTGAGTTACAGTTAAGGACTCCTTATATTCCTTGGACCTCTCTTGCTCTTTGGTAAAATCCTCTTCAAGGTGAACTTGGCTGAGATTTAGATCTTCTCTCTCCTTCTTCCGTCGATCGAGTTGTTCGGGAAGCCTCCTGTATTGGTTTCTCTCACTAAGCCACTCAGCTTTCTCACTCCTCAATTGTTGAAGATCAGTGTCAGCCCGAGTCCTATACGCTCGATATCGCGCATTGCAAGCGATCACTTGCTGAGCTGTCTGAGAAGGCAAGGAAAATCAAAAGATCAGTCAAGAAAATACAGCAAAAAATAAAAAGAGAGAAACTGAAAGGGAAAATGGGCTAAATAGATACCATCATTGCCAAGTAATCGACCCGAGTCCTCGGATTGAGGAAAACTCTTGAACAACTCCGTATCGTCTCTAGGAAGTATGGTCGACCAGCCCATCCGGGCTGCTATGCCAAGGTCGTGAATGGAGTCGTTGTCGTTGACGCTTGGATACACTATGAAGTTTTACCCGTGAACCGCCACACCGCCGTCAACCACATATCTGGAAGTGTTAAGGTCTGCAACGGGGGGAAACGTTGGTGTATCCCTCATGGACGACTCAATATACAAACACCGTCTCCCAATTCGAGATGGACGAGTTGTGTTGCACTCGGCCCAATTCACCCTATGGTGCTCTTCCATCTTAAGGTCTGGAAGCTGGGGATTCGCAGCTGGCTGTTTCCCCTATCTCGATCACGAGAGCCAGATCCCTCAGGAGGAGCGAGAAGGGGAGCTTGAGGAGGCCTCGACCTCTTGCCTCGAGAGTCTGGATCAGAAACATGAGCATGGCTTCGGGACTCTTGAGTTTGATCTCGTTGACGTCTACGCTTGGAAGGACGGGTAACTCTAGCAGCATCCTCATCACCTCCTCGTCGTCTAAAAGCGCTTCTAAATGGGTCCATCCCTGAAAAAAGAACAGAAAAACAAAAGTCAAAACAAACAAGAGGAAAATAGACATACATTTATGCAACGAAATGTGATATGAAATCACTCGGATTTAAATAATCATCAAGAGAATGGATGTTAGCTAAGCTCTCATCCGTGGGCAATTCTAGAAAAGGGCTGCCAAATGCCTCGTCCTGGCCCCAATCTAAATCCTCCTCCGACTCTACCTCTGAAGGATCAGTGGGACTACCCACACCGTGACCTCCCTCGGGAAAACTAGATGGAGAAGAGGGCTCTGGCGTAAAAGCTGAGTCAACGGAAACGCATCCCCAACTCGCAGCAGTTATATTCTCCGGAGTTAATACCGACAACAAAGCACCCTCATCCTCTACTTGAAGCTGAGAAATGAGGGGACCATATGCGTCTCTTAAATTAATAATCGGGCTAAGATTATTAGGTCCGCAACAACTCCACCGGGTAGAAATATTCAAAGATGGAGGAACCTCAACGACAAACCAATCTGAAGCGTAGTTATGAAGCTTAGAGGGAGGTTTCCTAAAAAGTTTAGTACTCTGACCCCTTCCAGAGACTTTTTGAATACAAAAACGGGTCGAGTTGCGTACACTACAGACTCTAAAAAAAGAATTAAATAGTGGGATAGTAGGCCTGACGCTAAGTTTATGACATACGACTGTAAACCCTACTACTTGGGCCCACCCGTTGGGGTGAAGTTGAGCGGGAACTATGCCATAGTGACGAAGAAAAACAACTCCAAATTCGGGAAGAGGAAAACGAAATTCAAATTTCAGTGAAGCCCGGTGAACAGGAACACCACTACTAACGGATTGGGGAGCGCGCTCAATTGCAGTTGGAAGCCTATAAATATAACCCTCCGGAAGAGAAAAATTACTTCTAAACTATTCAAGATCAGACTCTTTAAGCCTAGAATAAGGGTCTAAAACTATTTTCTTTCCACGACCGTGTCCAGCCATCAAGAAAAACAAGATGTCAAAAATAGTGGAAGAATTCTGGCCACCCTTGATGACAAAGGTCGATAGGATCCGAAGGAGGAAAAGGGATCAAGTGCCGTAAGGGTCATGTGCCGTGAGGGTCTAAAAGGCCGTAAGGGTCTAAAAGGCTATGAGGGTCATGTGCCGTGAGGGTCCAAACGGCCGTGAGGGTCATGTGCCGTGAGGGTCTAAAAGGTCGTGAGGGTCACTGTCGTGAGGGTCTAAAAGGCCGTGAGGGTCATGTGCCGTGAGAGTCTAAAAGGCCGTGAAGGTCATGTGCCGTAGGGGTCATATGCCGTGAGAGTCTAAAAGGCCGTGAGGGTCATATGCCGTGAGGGTCATGTGCCGTGAGGGTCTTGTGCCGTGAGGGTCACTTGCCGTGAGGATCTAAGTGTCGCAGGGGTATGCCGCAGGGGTGCGCCGCGAGACTAGGGCGAGAGAATTTATTGTTAAGGTCCGCTGAATCCGGGAGAAAAATGAAGTCTGAGCCTCCACTCTCACGCTATATATATGTGCCGGCAGTGACAACGAGAAAACAGTTACTCTTCCGCGTTTAATAGTTCGCAAAAAAGTGGGGAGCAATTGTTATGGGCAAAATAAGATTTAAAAAATAAAAAAATAATAATATGACGTGTCGTTCAGGTAAAACGTCACGTGTTACGCTAAAATTAACTATAGATGAAAATAGACTCTGTATTTAACGCTCAGCTTCGGACAATTTTATCCCTAGATACCTACAGTCAATATTACTAGGTAAATACGACATTGAAGACTAGATTGTTCTCTATAAATAGAGTACAGATATGACTTTTTAACCTAATTAAGATTTTACTTTTTGAATACACTGAAACTCTGCAGAGATCTTTTTCTGACTTAAGCATCGGAGTGTTTACGCAGGGAAGGCCCTGCGCTCCTTTGACTATTTCGATTTTTGCAAAGTGACCTAGCCAGAAGATCAAATCACTGACGTCAGTAATACATCACTATTGTGCTGTTCGACAACAACTTTATTTTAGAGTTTTCAATAATAACAAAAAAATACTTTATTCTGATCAGAAAAATCTCAATAACAAATGAACATCAAGAAACAAACTCCCACTATACAAGTATATCATCTGGATGAACCACACCCATACGAGCTACATGCTCATGAAACACCTTAGGTGGTACTCCATTTGGAAGCAGATCCACAATCATGGAGTTTGTATTTATATGTTTAATAGTAATCTGAAGACTCTGAACTCTTTTCTTAACAACAAGAAACTTAATGTAATATGCTTTGACTTCAACGAGCTTCTGTTGTTCTTAGAGTATAACTGAACGACTTTATTATCACAATTAATCTTCAATGACCTCTCAATACCATCGACAACGTACAACCCGATGATAAAATTTCGCAGCCATATTGCTTGGTTCGATGCCTCATAACAGACTATAAATTCTGCCCCATGGTGGAAGAAGCTATGGGTGACTGCTTTACACTCTTCCATGAGACAGCTCCTCCAGCTAACATGAAAATATAGCCAGAAGTAGATTTTTTGCAATCAAGGCAACCAACAAAATCGAAGTCTGAATACCCAACGATCTCTAAATGATCTGACCTCCGATATGTGAGCATGTAATCTTTAGTTCTCTATAGATACTGCATAACCCTCTTTACTGCTTTCCAATGATCCTTACCAGAGTTACTTAAATATCTGCCAAGCATTCCAACTGCGTACGCAATATCTAGACGCGTACAGACTTGAGCATACATAAGACTCCCTACTGCTGAGGCATAAGGAATCTTTTGCATCTTTTTTTTTTCAATCTCATTTCTTAGGCATTGAAGCAAACTAAATTTATTACCTTTAACAATGGGAGTATCTCCTGATGCACAATTCTTCATGTCAAATCTGCTAAGCACTTTATCGATAGATGCCTTTTGTGATAAGCCAAGTATTCCACGAGAACGATCTTGATGGATCTGTATGCCCAACACAAAAGATGCATTCCCAAGATTTTTCATTTTAAAATTACTTAACAAAAATCTCTTGGTTTCATGCAACAAGCCTATATCACTTCTTGGTAGCAGAATATCATCAACATAAAGCACTAGAAGAATAAACTTACTCCCACTGATTTTGTGATAAATACATTAATCGACAGTGTTCTCTTTAAAACTGAATGAGGTAATCACTTGATCAAATTTCCAGTACCATTGACGGGATGTCTGCTTTAAACCATAGATGAATTTCTTTAATTTGCATACCAAATGTTTTGAATTATCCGACACGAAATTTTCTAGTTGCACCATATAAATTGTTTCTTCAATGTCTCCATTGAGAAACGTTTTCTTTACATCCATCTGATGTAACTCTAAATTATAATGGGCAAGAAGTGCCATAATGATTCTAAAAGAGTCTTTTGATGAAACTGGAGAGACAGTCTCTTTTTAATCAATGTCTTCCTTTTGAGTGAAACCTTTGGCGACTAGATGCGCTTTATATCTTTCGATATTACCTTTTGAATCTCGTTTGGTTTTGAAAATCCATTTGCAACCAATCAGTTTCGCTCCTTTAGGCAATTCGACAAGATCCCAAATGCCATTGTCCTCAATTGATTTCATCTCATCGTTCATGGCCTCTATCCAATGTTGGGAGTGAACACTTTGTTTGGCTTCAGTGAAAGATGTTGGATCATCTTCCATTCTTATATCAAACTCGTGCTCTTGGAGATAAACGATGTAATCATCTAGAATCACTGATCTCCTCTCCCTGGAGGATCTCCTTAATGACACTTCCAATTGAGGTTGTTGTTACTCCTCTAATTGAATAGGAGCTTGCTCTTCAATATAAGTAAGAGGTAACCCATGAGTATCTTGATAATCTGTATTTGTATCTTCAACAACGCCAAACATAATTGTCTGATCATTTTCAATTGCAACTGTAGGAACAGTGACATGTTCTTCTTCAAAAACAAGATCTCTAGGTTTAACACTCCCACTATATTCAACATCCTCAATGAACTTAGCATTTTTCGTCTCGAAAAAGGATTTACTTGAAGGATCATAAAACTTGAAACCCCTCGATCTTTCTGAGTATCCAACAAAGTAGCAGCTTACTGTTCTTGATTCCAATTTCCTTTCGTTAGGCTTGTATAGCCTAGCTTCAGCTGGACAACCCTAAACATGCAAGTGCCTAATACTAGGCTTCTTTCTTGTCCATAACTCATATGGGGTTTTAGCTACTGCTTTGCTTGGAACTCAATTGAGGATATACACTGCAGTCTTTAAAGCTTCTCCCCAAAGTGACTCTGGTAAAGAAGAATGATTTATCATACTTCTCATCATATCCTTTGGGGTCCGATTTCGTCTTTTAGCTACACTATTTTGACTAGGAGTCCCTGGCATGGTGTATTGAGGAACGATCCCACATTCTGCTAAATACCTTACAAAGGGTCCTGGACGTTGTTCACCTAGTCCGTCATATCTACCATAGTATTCACCACCACGGTCAGATTTAACGACTTTAATTTTTTTACCAAGTTGATTTTCAACTTCAGCTTTATAAATCTTGAAAAGGTCCAACGACTGAGACTTCTCATGAATTAAGTATAGGTACACATAGTGAGAATAATCGTCTATAAAAATAATAAAATACTATTGACCATTCCAAGAAGCCGTAGGGAATGGATCACACATATTGGTATGCATTAATTTCAAGACGTTTGAACTCATTTTGACACCTATTTTCTTGATATTTGTTTGTTTTCCCTTAATACACTCAATATAGATTTTAAAATCTGAAAAATCAAAGGAATCGAGAATTCCTTCTGACACAAGTTTGCGTATTCTTTGTTCAGAAATATGCCCTAAACGCTTGTACCATAACATAAAAGAATTCTCATGAATTAATTTGCGCGTTGTACCATAATTATTTATATGCAAGCATTCATTAACATATGAGGCATGTAGGTCCAATTTATATAAATTGTCAACTAAAGAACTGGTACCAATAAGATTTGAATACTGAAAGAGACTAAATTTTTCATTTTCAAGTGAACAAGAATAACCTAATTTGTCCAAATTAGAAACAGAAATCAAATTCTGTCTAAATGACGATACATAAAAAGTCTCGTCCAAATCTAAATAATAACCAGATTCTAACTTTAATCTGAATAGACCAATAGCTTCAACAAGAGCTTTCTCGCCATTTTCCATATTGATGAAACTTTTATCATCAGTTGGCTTTCTGCTCCTTAGACAGCCCTGCATTGTCACACTTATGTGAGTAGTTGCACCTGTATCTATCCACCAAGTGTGATTGGGTACTAAAGCCAAATTAACTTCAGAACAAACAAAGTTGAGAAGTTTACCCCTTTTGGCAAGCCATTTTTCGTACTTGGAATAATCCTTCTTCACATGTCCATCCTTACGGCAGAAGAAACAAGTGATCACCTTATCCTGTTTCTGCTGCCCCTTAGGCTGTGAAGTTTCAATGTTTGCAGTGCATTTTCCTGTATTATTCCTTTTCCTTTTCTTGTTGGCAACATTACCATTGGAAGAAAATGTTAATTGAGCACTTTCTATCTTATCTTGTTTCAGTCTCTCTTCCTCTTGCACACACTGAGCAATGAGCTTGTTAAGAGTCCATTTCTCCTTTTGAGTATTGTAACTTATCTTAAATGGATTAAATTGTGGAGGAAGAGATATCAAGATCAGGTGCACGAGTATGTCTTCAGACAACTCTAACTTTAGTGCCCTTAATCTTGTAACAAGATTAGACATTTCCATAATGTATTCTCTTATGTTTTCTTTGTCATTATACCGCATTGAAACAAGTTTAGTCATAATAATACTTGTTTCGACCTTTTATTTGCAGCAAATCTGTCTACAATTTGCTTAAGGAAACTTTTAGCATTTTCTTCCTCAGGTATTGCGCCCCTGATGACATCTAGAATTGAGTGCTTCATGATCATCAAACTCATACGATTTGAATGCTCCCATTTTTCATAAAGTGTCCTTTCCGTAGCTGAACTATTATCAGTAGGGGCGGGAGGTTGTTCTTACATGATCACATAGTTAAGATCCATACACCCAAGCACAATGGTTACGTGCTCCTTCCATTTTCCAAAGTTAGTACCATTAAGTACTGGAATGTTATTCAAATTGACAGATATGGAAGAAACATTCACTGTAAGCAGAAAACAATAATTAGCTTACAACCAAATAATTTTGGGCCATATAAGATACGAAGCATAACATTGACATTTAGTCTTTGGACAGAAATATCAATTTGTAAGCGATACTCTTAAACTTTATAAGTAAATATTGATAACCAAGTCCTGCCAATAATATGCCTTTCTTTGGACCGACATATTACATGCATGAAAAAAAAAATTTATCACATATTTACTACCTTATGTGTCAATAATTCGGCAAAAAAAATAATCTTCCTTTGGGCTGATTATTTTTCACATGAATTAAAAATACTGTCATATAAATTCCTTAATGACAACCTTATTTTTCAAAATAAATAAATTAATATAAAAGAGGTCACTTTGGTGGCATTTTATATCAATTTAATTTATTTTGAAACTTTATTTTTCATAAAATATGCACATGTGTGTAGGTGAGAGTACATAATTTATTGACAATTTCAGGGAGAGTACATATTGCCAATCAACTCAGAACATCACTGTCACGACCCAAATTACCCAAAAATCAGAGTTAATTTTTTTCACGTTTTGTTTATTTACTTGAATTCTTACCTGTCCTCGAATCGTGACCACACTCAACCAACAAATTGGGCTGTGCGTCAATGTCAGTCCCACCATACCATTACCATCTAACTTATTTATTCTCCAGTCGTTTATAATTGTTTACATTATTTATACATCCCCTAAAGTTACTTACAAACATGTTACTGTGCTATACTTATGTAGATACAATATGTACAAGTGTATATACCTTATGTTGATGGGCAGCAGCGGATATCCGGAATGCAGTACTGAGTCGCCTCAACTTCAACTGGAGATTATCTGTGGGAGAAAACGAAAGGGGTGAGCACATCAAGCTCAGTAAGGCAATCCTACGAACAAGCAGGTAACCATACTACCTACATGAACGTGGTGCCATGCATAAACCACCCTTTCTCCACACATTTTAAAAGAAAAATGACATGAGCTTATGATGTTATGTAAATCGAGTTTGCACGGAAAATTCAACATGCAATTATTTTAAATCATTTCTTTCTCTTTAAAAATTTCACAATAAAGTCAGGACTCGACCCCTCCTTCGGGTGATCCTGACTCACACAAAATCATGAAAATTGAGTTTCTCGAAAGCATCGATATCCGAAAACATATGTATATATATACAAGATACGAGACTAGGCAATAACTGTATATCGGTAATAACCAGGACTGGCCAATATGTGTCCTCATGAGTCCCTCTAGCTTCACGGATCCCAGTGTGCGAGGTTTCACCCTGATCGGGAATCGCCCGGGAGGTGGGTCAATCCAACCCGTCAGTCTTATCCGATCTCACGCATCCGAAGATGCCGTATCCGAAGATACCCCGTATCACAAAGATACCGTATCACAAAGATACCCCGTATCACAAAGATACCGTATCCGAAGATACCCCATGGTATATCGTACTCCATGCTACTTGCACGGTACATCGTACTCCATGGACCCATATCACTCTAGGTACTCTAGCCTAAATGGCCTGCTTCCCACAGAGAGGTTTTGTTTCTCAATACTCATTGCCATGTCTCAAAACGCACGTGCGAGCCTATTAAATCGGTGACACAGTCTACCCGATGCTCCAAGCACGGCTCATCGTATGTTCTCATAAAAATCAGTGCGAGCGATGCTCAGCACTCTCATCAAATCAAGTAAAATTGGCAGAGCCCGCTTTACATCTCCACAGGGCCGCCAACCTCATCCCTCACTCTCACCCTACTTAAGAGGTCTTTTGAGCCTGTTGGGCCTTTTGGCTGACTCTAAGGGCAGACAGTGCAACTCCACAAATCCAGTAAAACTAGTGCGAGCTAGGCTCTAGCACTCTATATATAAATCACCTGAAAATCTTATAAAATCTGGTGCGAATTAAACTCCAACACCCTGTCACAAAAATCATGTAAAATCTGGTGCGAGTTAGACTCTAGCACCGTGTCACGAAACAAGCATGTGAAATCTGGTGCGAGTTATACTCTAGCACCTATGCATGTAAAACTCTAGTGCGAGCTCTCGCTCCAGCACTAATGCATGCATCACACAAATCAAACATCGTGCGAGCTGAGCTCTAGCACGTCACATGTAAATAAAAACACGTAGGCGGCTCGGTTATCTCCAAATAGTTTTCACAGAATTTACATCGTTTAAGGTATGCAATACTATGCATTTTTCTTTAAAAGTGAACCAGCCTACTCATGCATGTGTTAAAATACCTCCAGAACGAGCAGGAACCTCTTGTCCTTGCTCCTCCCAATTTTTCCTAAATTTGTAAGTTCTACCCTTAACAAGGGTATTTTAGTAATTTGCCCATTCGGGGCCCTAAAATTATTAATTGACCTCTAAACCCTTGAGGTAATTTTTAAAGACTACAGATGAACTTAAAATTGCGTAAAGTTACCTCTAGCAGTCCGCAGAATTCCCTTACCTTATTTTCCTGTCGAGTCTGACCTTTTCTTTTCCACTGTTGTCACGTCGCGCAGTCCGATCAGCTCCCAATCAAATGCCCGAAACTGCGTATTAATATTCCTTAGGTCAGATATCATACAATTTAATTGTATTTCCTATTTTCTGGGCTTAATTTAAATCATTGGGCCCGTTTACCCCTATTGGGCCCGATTGCACCTTAATGGGCCTCAATCGGCCTTAAGCCTGTTTTCCACTTAATTTTCGCTTTATCGAGGCCTATTGGGCTCATTGGGCCAGCTAATAATTTATTGGGCCTCGTTCTAATTCTTGAATAACTAAATCGATTATTTACGACAATTTATCTAAATTTCCATAATTTAATTCAATTTATGCGGAAATCAAATCAATATCACGCATAACGAGGTAATTATCATAAATAAGGGTTACTTACTCGAGATTCCATGCTAGTCCGCAAATCGAGGCTATCTCGAGCTCTCGTTGGATGCCAATTGTCGAGCTACATAATTTCATAATTTTTCGGGTAAATTTCCAGTCGAAAATTAATTAAATAAAATATTCCAAAATTTAAATCGGTCAATTTGACAGCTTATCGACTTACTCGAAGCTCGATTGCATCACTGAAATTTTCCTCAATTTTTTCCTCTTTTTCTTTTTCCCCTTTTCTTCCTTTTTTCCCCTCTTTTTGGCTGAACCGGTTCAGTCCGGTTCGGACCGGTTCAGATCGCCGGTTCTCTCCGGTTCGATCGGTTCACCGTCAGTTCACCGCCTTGCCAGTCGGTTCTCCGCCGGCTTCTACCTCCAGCAGCTCCGCTGGGTCATCCGCATCTCGAATCTGCCTTCGGTTTGGGTCGAGGTAGCCGAAACACCGTCGGTTCGGCTCTTCTCCCTCGGCCGTCGGACCCATTTTCTTTCCTCCGCCGTTTCCGACATCGTCCGTCGGTTTCGGTGGCTGCCACCACCACCAATCGCATCGTCTAGGCCGGGGGATCATTTTGCGGGGTCGGATCGGAGCCAAGACGCCGCCGTTCGCCGGGACCGAGCCCCTCAATCCCGTCGCCTTTTCTCTCCTCCGATCGGCTTCCTCCGGCCACTGCACGGTGCAATCCCGGTGCCCACGTGCTCGCCGATCTCTCCTCTACCTCCTCGTGGCCTCATCGGAGCCGTTGGTCGCCGGACGGGGGTCCGGTCTTCGTCGGTTGTCACGGCTTCCGTTTTCATTCTCTCTCCCCGATTTTTTTTGTTTCAGATCTTTTTTTTTGTTTTATTTTTATTATTTTTATTATTATTATTATTTATTTTAATTATTTTACTATTCATTAAAATACTCCATAAAATCCCAAAACATCAATACTTATATTATTTTTATTCTAATTTAATTTATTCAATTTAAATTTAATTTATTAAATATATTTTTCTCTAAATTTTTGATATTATTTCTTCGCGTTTTTCGAGATATAGTTTCGATAATTTTTTCGATATTTTTAAAATTTTTGAATCTTGATCAGTTGACCCAAAATTGTATAATTTCCTCATTATCGATCAAGATATCTTACATCCTTATTTTTAATTAAAATTTTTTTATTGCGCTAATATCGGGTTTTGGTATTTTTACCATTTTACCCCTGCTCTTGTTTCGAAAATCAATCTAATCTAACCTTCCTTCATACATCCCCCATCTTTTCTTATTCAGTTTTCGTATTTTAATTAAATTCGGGTCTTACAACTCTCCCCCACTTAAAGAATTTGGTCCTCCAAATTAGAACCAAGTCATATGAGTCCATATACAACTCCGGGTACATCAATCGTATCATACTTTTAAATTCTTATGTGACCTTCTCCGGAGTGTATTACTACCAAAGGACTTTAATTAGGGAGATCATCTTAAACCTCAATACTTTCTCTTTCCTGTTTAATGCCCGAATCAACTTCTCGATATACTTATATTTTCATTAAACTGAACTTTTGGAGTTCATATTCGATCACCTAGGCTGGATCTGGATAGTATTTTCGAAGCATCAAAAGTGGGACATATTGTGGGTGCCTGCTTATTCAAGTGGAAATGTCACCTACAGATCTTATCTCCCACTTGTCCAATCTCTTAAAATATTCCATCCAGCGCAACTCAATTTACTTTCTTCCAAAAGTTCGCTATGTCCTTATTCTCTTAGGACAAGAAATATTTCAATCATACTAATTCACCAAGGGTGAATTCCAATACTTGTTTATCTGCTCTGAGGTGTTCTTAATCTCTCATCCTTAACTAAACATCCTCAGAGACTTATTATCCAAAGTCAGAAATAATTTCTACCTGTCACCCACTTTTTTTTATCCAATTTGGGGAACAACCCCTACAGCCATACACTGCCTCATATCTTGTTATCCCGATACTCAAGTGACAACTATCGTTATTAGCAACTTCAATTAGAAATCAACTGATCATTCCAGGAGCTTATAAAATCAATGGCACACGCTTTCATCGGATCCTCCAGAACCTGTACAGTCCTCTCTAACTGACCATCTGTCTGAGGATGGAAAGCTGTGCTAATACTCAGTCGGGTTCCCATAGCTTCCTAAAAATATCCTCAGAGGTGGGAAGTGAAGCGGGAATCCCTATATGATGCCATGCTCACTGGAACGCTACTTCATGTTCCACAATCTTCCTTATACATAAATCCTCATATACACCCTGAGTATTTGGGGATTTCATAACCAGAAGGTGGGTAGACTTAATCACTATATCGACTATCATCCAAATAGCCTCGTAATTCACCTGGGTTCTCTGTAACCCATCATAAAATTCATGAAGACTTATCCTCATTTTTCGTGCCGTGTCGCTATAGGTAGGTGCTGCAATAACTCTGTAGACTTTTAATACTCTACCTTATTCTGCTAACATACTAGGCACTTTTCCATAATCTTTACCATATCTCTTTCCACATCTGACCACCAATACCCTTTTCGAGATTTCAATATATTTTTTTATTACTTTCCGTATGCACTGTATATCCCGAAGAGTGAGCTTCTGACAATATTACTATCTTATCAACTGTGGTCCTGGGGAGCACTCATACTGTCTCGGAATCCTCAGTAACTCATTATCACCCACTGTTAACTCTATCACTGTACCCTTCTGAATCTAACTCACATTATCGACATCGTGCCGATCATCCTGCTAAGCCTGTCAAATCCGGGCACTCTCATCCGGTTCTAGTCTCAGGCTAGCTGTCACACAATCACTGTCATCATCAGAAGGGATCACATCAATACTGAGGTCCACAACTGCTCTAGTAGCTCACGCTCCCTGACCATCATATGTGGTACCATCCCGAGGCTCATTTCTACTCAAAGCATCAGCCTTTCTTGGGTGGTACAATTTTCACAAATCAAAACCTCCCAGAAGCTCTACCCCATTATGTATTCTCCTATTCTACTCTATCTGTGAAAACAGATACTCGGGGCTTTATGATTAGTGCATATCCACAATTTCTCACCATATACATAGTAGTACCATATCCTCGGTACAAATACTGTTGCCAACTTTAAACCATGGGACAGATAGTTTATTTCGTGATCAAGGAGTTGTCTGACTCCAAAATTGACTATCTTCCCATTATACATCAATACACAGCTCATCCTGATTTGAGGTATCCATACTCATTGAAAACCTCTTGAGCTGTTGGGTATGGTGAAAGTAATCATGGTGGTCAGTTCATACTTCACTACACCGAAATTTATGTCACATCTATCATCTTATTATCATCGCATTCCAAGACCACGTTTTCTTAGTTAAACGTGTCAACCAAGTAGACCATATTGAGAACTCGCAACAACCCATTTGTAAAAGCAATTTTCCAATTATTGCTTACAATTTGCCCTGGACTTTAACTACATCCAACATATCATCGATAATGATGATTACAAATCGGTCCAATCCTTGACTTATTTACGCATAAGCGTATAAGATCCTTCAAAATCGCTTACGTTTTCAGGTACTAACCTGCGTCATTTGCTTTTCTTATCTTAACTGCTCTTATTAAATTTTTACTATGTTAACCTTTATGATTCGTCAAATTTTAATATTCTCATCGTCTTAGTAAAGGTATCCTAATGCTAAAGGTATTTATTACGACGATCGATTTCACGTTATCGGTTATATATATATACTTTTAGACGCTGTCAAGTCTTCAGGCGGGGAGGTATTTTAAAATACCTTTATTAACCTTCAGACTTAACCACAATTACTTTATATGTCAGTCCATGTGGTCACAATTTATATTCGCTACTAATTGCTTTAATCCTAATGACTTCATATTGTAAGGATGTTCTCACCTTGCATACGTCTCTTGCTCCAATACATTTGGTATTCAGAATTAAGCATATCTCATCTTAAAGATTATCGCCTTAGTGTATCTATTATAACGAAACTCTTGTCATTATTCATTTCGTGAGTACAATCCTTTACTCCTTTAATTTCAACCATTGCACCCCTGTTTACAACTTAAAATCTCTATATCCATATTCCGTTTATTAATCATCCTCTTTTGGGATACTCATTTATCAGTATTTTGTTCAATGATGTAGGCATTCATGCCTTTTACTCACTTATATGCGAATGAAGGCGGTATGAACAAATGTGTGGCACCAGGATCAATGAACATATGTACTTCATTATTCATAACAAGTGTGGATCTTACGCCACATCCATGAAACATCAATAGTGTCTTGGTCCAAGACATTCTCTCGCCTTCGTCCAACGTCTACTTTCCTTTTTTCTTTTCGGCTATTGCCTCCCTTCTCGTTGCAGCTATACCAATGAAGTTTTTCTCTGTCTCTTTACTTTTCTGTGGGGCGATCTCGCTCAACTCTGAGCAATCAAAATCAATGGTCTGTCTTACCACACTTGACGACCATTTTCATCAATGCAGTGTAGGTATAGACCCTCATTCTGTGGTATCCACCACACATCTCACATTGCTTACAGTGCTCACACTGCTACACTGCTTCTTAGCAGGTCGGGGTCCTCCAATCATAATACCCCTCAAGAGTGCCAAAATTGGATGTACTGGGGCCTTACCAATCATCTTACTCCATAACTCATCAAATTAAATCTTTTACCAATTACCATTTTTCCATTTTAACATCTTTATCATTTCTCGATTCTCTTTTCTGTCTCTATTTTCAGCCCTCACTACCTTTCCCAATCTCAGAGGCGTGCAATTCATGTTCTTATTTACCTAATTGTAAATCTGCACACTGCCTCGATATAAGTAATATCTCATGGGCCAATCAGTCTCTAATTCAAAAGTTGAGCCATTTCCATAAACTTTTATACATCTCGACTATTACTGTTTATAGTGTCGAGGTAATATCTGTCCAAGAATATAACTGAGTCTCCATACTCATAAATCAATTTAGTATTCCTGGGCAGTGTAAGAAAATTTTCCTTTAAATCATGTCCGGAATATCCTGTCACCGGAATACATCCAATAAGATTTCTTATCTTAGCTATGGATGTTTAACACTTAAGATGGGTCGAGCGGGTTTCCACCAATGCTCCGCTGCGCCCTCTGATCTTATGTATACTCTGAGCAATTTGCTCCTTAAAATAATCTCTACACTCTGCTCCAATCTCGCGAAGCGTGTCTCAATACTGTCCGATCTCTCTGTCGGACTCTGTGGGGCATGCTCAACATCAGCCTCCATTTCAATTTCATCCTGGTTCTCACAGGTCAACTCAGCATGACTTAGCAGACTTAGGTCTACCTCTAAGACCTCTGCCTCGTGCACTATCTCATCTAACGCGACTCATATTAGGCATTCCTGCATTCTCAACCATTTCTTAGTCAAAACCCATCTCGATATACACTATTGTATCTAACCAAGCACAGTAACACGGGGATGTAATTTCCTAATTACTGACACTGACACACATCAGACCAATTGTGCTCTGATACCACCTTTATATGTCACGACCCAAATTACCCAAAAATCAGAGTTAATTTTTTTCGCATTTTGTTTATTTACTTGAATTCTTACCTGTCCTCGAATCGTGACCACACTCAACCAACAAATTGGGCTGTGCGTCAATGCCAGTCCCACCATACCATTACCATCTAACTTATTTATTCTCCAGTCGTTTATAATTGTTTACATTATTTATACATCCCCTAAAGTTACTTACAAACATGTTACTGTGCTATACTTATGTAGATATAATATGTACAAGTGTATATACCTTATGTTGATGGGCAGCAGCGGATATCCGGAATGCAGTACTGAGTCGTCTCAACTTCAACTGGAGATTATCTGTGGGAGAAAATGAAAGGGGTGAGCACATCAAGCTCAGTAAGGTAATCCTACGAACAAGTAGGTAACCATACTACCTACATGAACGTGGTGCCATGCATAAACCACCCTTTCTCCACACATTTTAAAACAAATGACATGAGCTTATGAGTTATGTAAATCGAGTTTGCACGGAAAATTCAACATGCAATTATTTTAAATCATTTCTTTCTCTTTAAAAATTTTACAATAAAGTCAAGACTCGACCCCTCCTTCGGGTGATCCTGACTCACACAAAATCATGAAAATTGAGTTTCTCGAAAGCATCGATATCCGAAAACATATGTATATATATATACAAGATACGAGACTAGGCAATAACTGTATATCGGTAATAACCAGGACTGGCCAATATGTGTCCTCGTGAGTCCCTCTAGCTTCACGGATCCCAGTGTGCGAGGTCTCACCCTGATCGGGAATCGCCCGGGAGGTGGGTCAATTCAACCCGTCAGTCTTATCGGATCTCACGCATCCGAAGATGCCGTATCCGAAGATACCCCGTATCACAAAGATACCGTATCACAAAGATACCCCGTATCACAAAGATACTGTATCCGAAGATACCCCACGGTACATCGTACTCTATGTTACTTGCACGGTACATCGTACTCCATGGACCCATATCACTCTAGGTACTCCAACCCAAATGGCCTGCTTCCCACAGAGAGGTTTTGTTTCTCAATACTCATTGCCATGTCTCAAAATGCAAGTGCGAGCCTATTAAATCGATGACACACAGTCTACCCGATGCTCCAAGCACGGCTCATCGTATGTTCTCATAAAAATCAGTGCGAGCGATGCTCAGCACTCTCATCAAATCAAGTAAAATTGGCAGAGCCCGCTTTACATCTCCACAGGGCCGCTAACCTCATCCCTCACTCTCACCCTACTTAAGAGGTCTTTTGAGCCTGTTGGGCCTTTTGGCTAACTCCAAGGGCAGACAGCGCTACTCCACAAATCCAGTAAAACTAGTGCGAGCTAGGCTCTAGCACTCTCTATATAAATCACCTGAAAATCTTATAAAATCTGGTGCGAATTAAACTCCAGCACCCTGTCACGAAAATCATGTAAAATCTGGTGCGAGTTAGACTCTAGCACCGTGTCACGAAACAAGCATGTGAAATCTGATGCGAGTTATACTCTAGCACCGTGTCACGAAACAAGCATGTGAAATCTGGAGCGAGTTATACTCTAGCACCTATGCATGTAAAACTCTAGTGCGAGCTCTCGCTCTAGCACTAATGCATGCATCACACAAATCAAACATCGTGCGAGCTGAGCTCTAGCACGTCACATGTAAATAAAAACATGTAGGCGGCTCGGTTATCTCCAAATAGTTTTCACAGAATTTACATCGTTTAAGGTATGCAATGCTATGCATTTTTCTTTAAAAGTGAGCCAGCCTACTCATGCATGTGTTAAAATACCTCCAGAACGAGCAGGAACCTCTTGTCCTTGCTCCTCCCAATTTTTCCTAAATTTGTAAGTTCTACCCTTAACAAGGGTATTTTAGTAATTTGTCCATTCGGGGCACTAAAATTATTAATTGACCTCTAGACCCTTCAGGTAATTTTTAAAGATTGCAGAT
The DNA here is from genome assembly GCA_033439115.1 of Firmiana major. NCBI lineage: Eukaryota > Viridiplantae > Streptophyta > Magnoliopsida > Malvales > Malvaceae > Firmiana > Firmiana major. Next base: position 2,815,132 of record CM065913.1, on the reverse strand, counting down.
GAACTTAAAATTGCGTAAAGTTACCTCTAGCAGTCCGCAGAATTCCCTTACCTTATTTTCCTGTCGAGTCTGACCTTTTTTTTTCCACTGTTGTCACGTCGCGCAGTCCGATCTGCTCCCAATCAAATGTCCAGAACTGCGTATTAATATTCCTCAGGTCAGATATCATACAATTTAATTGTATTTCCTATTTTCTGGGCTTAATTTAAATCATTGGGCCCGATTGCACCTTAATGGGCCTCAATCGGCCTTAAGCCCGTTTTCCACTCAATTTTCGCTTTATCGAGGCCTATTGGGCTCATTGGGCCCACTAATAATTTATTGGGCCTCGTTCTAATTCTTGAATAACTAAATCGATTATTTACGACAATTTATCTAAATTTCCATAATTTAATTCAATTTATGCGGAAATCAAATCAATATCACGCATAACGAGGTAATTGTCATAAATAAGGGTTACTTACCCGAGATTCCATGCTAGTCCACAAATCGAGGCTATCTCGAGCTCTCGTTGGATGCCAATTGTCGAGCTACATAATTTCATAATTTTTCTGGTAAATTTTCAGTCGAAAATTAATTAAATAAAATATTCCAAAATTTAAATCGGTCAATTTGACCGCTTATCGACTTACCCGAAGCTCGATTGCATCACTGAAATTTTCCCCAATTTTTTTCTCTTTTTCTTTTTCCCTTTTTCTTCCTTTTTTCCCCTCTTTTTGGCTGAACCGGTTCAGTCCGGTTCGGACCGGTTCAGACTGCCGGTTCTCTCCGGTTCGACCGGTTCACCACCGGTTCACCGCCTTGCCGGCCGGTTCTCCGTCGGCTTCCACCGCCAGCAGCTCCGCTGGGTCGTCCGCATCTCGAATCCGCCTTCGATTTGGGTCGAGGTCGCCGGAACACCGCCGGTTCGGCTCTTCTCCCTCGGCCGTCGGACCCATTTTCTTTCCTCCGCCGTTTTCGATGTCATCCGTCGGTTTCGGTGGCTGCCACCACCACCAATCGCATCGTCTAGGCCTGGGGATCATTTTGCGGGGTCGGATCGGAGCCAAGACGCCGCCGTTCGTCGGGACCGAGCCCCTCAATCCCGTCGCCTTTTCTCTCCTCCGATCGGCTTCCTCCGGCCACTGCACGGTGCGATCCCGGTGCCCACGTGCTCGCCGATCTCTCCTCTACCTCCTCGTGTCCTCGTCTGAGCCGTTGGTCGCCGGACGGGGGTCCGGTCTTCCGCGGTTGTCGCGGCTTCCGTTTTCGTTCTCTCTCCCCGATTTTTTTTTGTTTCAGATTTTTGTTTGTTTTATTTTTATTATTATTATTATTATTATTATTATTATTATTTATTTTAATTATTTTACTATTCATTAAAATACTCCATAAAATCCCAAAACATCAACACTTATATTATTTTTATTCTAATTTAATTTATTCAATTTAAATTTAATTTATTAAATATATTTTTCTCTAAATTTTTGATATTATTTCTTCGCGTTTTTCGAGATATAGTTTCGGTAATTTTTTCGGTATTTTTAAAATTTTTGAATCTTGATCAATTGACCCAAAATTGTATAATTTTCTCATTATCGATCAAGATATCTTACATCCTTATTTTTAATTAAAATTTCTTTATTGCGCTAATATCGGGTTTTGGTATTTTTACCATTTTACCCCTGCTCTTGTTTCGAAAATCAATCTAACCTGACCTTCCTTCATACATCCCCCATCTTTTCTTATTCAATTTTCGTATTTTAATTAAATTCGGGTCTTACAATCACAAAACATGTCACCATGAAGCAAAACAAGAATAATTATGTGCATAACATACAACTTTAATTCAAATAAATCTAAATATTAAATAATAAATATTTAACGATTCCAAAAAATTTCAGAAAAATCACTAAAAATTTTAAAATTAAATTTCATTCAAGACTGGAGAAAAAGGTAGCCGCTCAGCCACTGGATGGTGGCGTGTGGTACACATGCCACCCTCGGTGCGTGGGGGAGATCCCTTCCTTAGCCAACCGGGTAAACTCGACCCGGTTGGACCCAAAACAAATCCGTTTCGAGTCTGTTCTTCAATTTTCTTATTTTTTAGCTGTTTTCGGACTTATTTTCATCAATTAACTGTACATAATTGAAATTAAATGTGTATTCTACAATGTCCATGCTAAAATTGGATGAAAACATAAAAAAATTGGGACAAATCAAGCCAATAGGGATCAAACAATCTCACAATTAAAACTCAATCTTTATATTCTTGGTTTTCTTTCAACCAAAACAAAAAATTTTAATTCTTAATGATTAAACATGAATTGGCTATGATACCACTTGTAGGAAAACTATAATTACATAATATTTATAACTATAATCTCATGTTCAATCATCAAAAAAATTAGAATACAGAAGCTTACCTGGATCCATTGAAATTGATTGGGGTTAGCAGTCGTCCAGTCTAAACTTTTACTTTTGAGAGAAACCTTAGCTTACTCATTGATGAGATTTGGGAATGAGAAAAATTACGTTTAGACTGTAGATCATAACCTATTTATAACTGAAGTATATTTTATTCTATTTTGGCCCATCATTAAAATAGAATAAAATATCAGGTCTCTACACATTCTAAAACCCATACTAATTGAGATGCACTGAAGTCCAATAGTTTTATTTGATCACTTTTAAGTGGACTAAAATAAATTAGATAGCCTGTAAATGTACAATAAATTGATATATGTAGACCCACACAAATAATTTCTCAATAATTGGTCCTTGGCAAAATCCCTTTTGGTCTGAATTCAATGCATGTACCATTGGTTAAAGCTAGTTGAAGATGATGCGGATCTCGTAGTCTTCTGTCGTCCATGATGGTATAATTTTGCCTTTCCTACAGGCATGATCTAAGTATTGTGATCTGCGTCCTCTATGACTCGTAGTGGTCCTTATGGTGATTGAGAATGAGATTCTGAGCTTGGGTGATCTGTTTCATTGTGAAACCTAGGTCCTTGCAATGGTGTAAAGCTTTCAAACAAGAGAGCACCATTTTAGATTCTGCCATTGGGAATGAGAAAGGCTGATGTACTGTCTGTTATGATGGAAGTTGATCCAGCCGTTTGGCGTCTTATACAATCTGTGATTCTGTGTTTCGAGGTTTTTTGGTTTGGTGTTAAGGTGATTTAGTGTAGGATGTTTTTCACCATGGTTTCAAATTGATTGTGGTTCAGTATTTTCTCGCAGTTTGTTTTTTATATTGAAGGTGTGTATGATTGTGGTGACAACTCTGATATTCTATGCTGATAGATTTTTTTTTCTTATTAATAAAATTCCTTGACTTAGCAAAAAAAAAAAAAAAATCTTAAACTTGGCATATTATTAAATATTATCTTGAAAAAAATATAAAAAGGACAAATAAACAATTTTGATAAAAAATAACTCTATTTCGATTTAAATGGTTTAAAACTAAGTCCACTTTCCAATTAAAATTCAAATTTTCCAAGAAATTGTTACAAAAAAGACTATCAAACAGGAAGAGATAAAATTTTGATAAAATTTTTATCCAAGAAAATGATAAAATAATTTTTTTAATTAAATTTAAGAAAAAGATGATTTATTTGATTTTTGAGAATGTATAGTACTTCTCATATATTTTTAAAAATGTTTTTATGTTTTTTTTTTTTTTTTATTGATGTCTAAAATCTTATTTTTCAAGATGGTCTTCATATAATTTAAACTCATATATGTTTGTCTAAAAAGATTATTTATTTGATTTTTGAGAATGTATAGTACTTATCATATGTTTTTAAAAATAATTTTATGTCAATTTTTTATTGATGTCTAAAATCTTACTTTTCAAAATAATCTTCATATAATTTAAACTCATATATGTTTGTCTAGTATTATAATTTTAATATATACGATTTACAAAAATCATAAAGCACGTCAACTCTTAAGTTTAATAATTGTACTATAATTAGGTAGCATAGATATACTTATAAAAGATTTCTACATAAGTGAAATATAAATTATTTCACACTATTTTTATAATTTAATGTAGAATTATTTTACAAACTAATTGATAAATTTAACAATTTACTAATAAATGTTATACTCATCAAGTTTTGAGTCAATATGATATCATTATTATTTTGATTGAGAATAACTTATTTTTTAATATATATTAACGATTCGAATTTTATTATTATCGAACTAATAAATAAATATTTCAATTAATTTTAAATTTGATAATCATATATATCGATTCACTTAAACGAATGTAAAATTAATTTATTTTTACACTTTTTCAAATTTTTTATTATTATTTATATTAGAGATCTACTTACATTAGTGTAAAACTAATTTAATTTTACACATTTTCATATATTTTTATATGATTTAGTCTTTTCTTGATCTGACCATTAAATTTTGCGATTTATTCATGTAGATAATCAAACATATTAAATTTCAAGTTGATAAAAATATTTTACTTTAAATTCGATGATAATAAAATTTCAATCTTTAATATATTATTAAAAAATGTTATTTTTAATCAAAATTATAAAAATATCAAATTAATTTAAAACTTTGTATATAATATATAGAAATAAATTGTTAAATCTAATTATACATTCAATTGTAAAAATTTGTAAAATAATTTATTTTTAAAATATTTGTTTACCGGATTGATGTAATTTTATCCCTCATTTCTCTCTCTATATTTTTCGACCAGTCAAAGTAAGTTTTCATTGATAAAGGAAAATACAACTGATAAATCCCAGTATACCAGGGTCCACAATCAAAACAGAATCTCAAGCAACCTTCATATTACAGTCATTTCCACATTTCTAAATGATAACACTAGAATGCCCATGGAAACAGAGAAAACAACCAGGAAAACATGGCATTACAACAATCAAAACTGAATAAAAAACCACCAGCACTGAAGGATTGCTTAATTTGTAACAGCAGCTAACTCAATTGATTTGTGACACATCACCACCTCAAACCAGTAGCATATCAAAACACGTTATAACAGCAAAGCATAATTATAGCAAAAAATCATCACTTTCCAGTTTAATTTTACATCTCCAATATATACATTTTAATAATTTAATTTCGAAACTAGTTAAATTGCAAATATGACTTTAGATATTGCTTGGATTGATAGTATATATAGTGAAGAATCATTCATTAATTGGTTAGTGTTAATTGCTGAATGAATAGATAAAAATTAAGCAAAAACACTAAAAGTCAAATTTATTGTCTAACATTATTGTATGTATAACATGATTGACAAGCTAGAACCCATCAATTATTCTCAATGCTGCATCAGAAAGTTCTTCATAAGCCTTCATGTCATAGAGGATATTATCAGGAACCCTTGATTTCAAGTTTTGGAAACTTGTCCTACAATTTAGTTCTTGCTCAAGTGCTGCAGTCACGAAATAATTAGTTTTATCATAATTCTTACTCTTGAACAGATTCGTCGCTGTAGATAGATCACGTTTCGCTTGAAAAAACCCTTTCTCACAATCTTGCAATACAAACGTTAAGTTCTTGTCTTGAACACTTGAAGCTAAACTTGACATGTTATTAGCTAAAATTTCAGCACTGCTGCTTAGACAATTTATAAGGATAATAGCAATTTCTACTTTATCAGCTACTTGTCCTCTTGGATCGGATTTTATGCATTGGACACAGACTGCTGGCACCTCTGCCTGGTGGCATTGTTCTTCAATCAGCTTGTCGTCAGCGAAAACAAGCTTGGTATGTTGGAAGGAGGTGAAAAGAAGTAGAAGAATGAGATGGTAAAGAGGAAGAACAACTAACATGGATGCTTTTAAAGAACCCATACCCACTTTTTTTTATTTTTTTTCCCCTTTCAAGGCTAAGGTTTTTGTGAAGTTGATATGAAGCTATTCTTGGTTTTACTATTATATATGCAAACGAGGCTTGAAAAACCCTAAGAACTCGTTTTCTAGAATTTGGCTGGTTCAAAATTACAACTGAGGATATATGTGGGGCCGCATCAAATGGTTGTTGAAATTGCCATAGAAAGTGATTGGTCTAAGTTGCAGTTACACTTCATTTCACACTCTTTTCATGAAGAAAAGGTGAAAGTTCAATCAGATTCCATAAACAGTAATAATTGTTATAATTAATTTCATGTTGTCTGCATTCGTGATTTTCCTTTGTTTTTTCGGTTACATTGGCATGGAGGATATGTTGAAATTAGTGGCTCATTAATCTAGTGGAGAATTACACATTGAAAAATCACAAAGAAAGAGGAAGAGTTTTAGTTTATAAATTTAAGCGTGGACTAATTGTTTAGATGTCCTTTATGAGAAATATAAATAACTCTTATATTTGTATTTGATTTTCTCCTATTAGTTTTTGAATTTTGCAATTGTGTCCAGATTTTGTAATAATTTTACTTTGGAATTAGTGAAGGTTTTCAGCAGCGCCCTGGACGTAGTTGTGTTTTGAACTTTCGCTTGCGCACAAAAATTGGTATCAGAGCGTTTGGTTGTCGTAGTATGCTCTGTGGTTGCAGCGTTGTCTGATCTTCCACATAAAAAAGAATTGTTTCTGAGTTGTTTGATTAAGAGCACTCTGTTATACTCTATTTGTACCGTGTACGTCAGAATTGAGATAAAGTGGAAGTGCATGTCTAGGAAGGCTCTGGCTAAGGAAATATTTAGTATTTAAGTGTGTCCTGGTGACCCACCTCTTTTTCCTGGGAGCTGACCTGATGTACTGTTTACGTAGGTTGTGTTCTCTATTCTAGTATACGGTACTAATTAAAGTGTTGCATTTTTCGGTATACGGTTACTATTCAGGTATACATTTAGGAGAGTAGTTTGAAGCAGAAATGATAGCATCAACATCAGCATTACCATCACCATCAAGGATGATGTCGTCAACAAATGCAAAAAATGAAATTGAGAAATTTGATGGTCGAAATAATTTTGGCCTGTGGCAAAGTGAAGTTAAGGATATCCTATGTCAACAAGATTTAGATATCACTCTAGACGAAAAGAAATCAGATGAGATCAAAGAAAAAGATTGGGAGAGATTGAATGCGAAAGCATGTGGGTTAATTCGTTCATGTCTCTATAGAGAACAGAAGTATCCATTCATGAAGGAAATTTTTGCCAGAATATTATGAGAGGCGTTGGAGAATAAATACATGAAGAAAAGTAACGAGAATTGACTTTATTTGTTGAAGAGGCTATACCGTCTTCAATTGAAATCGAGTATGAATATCAATGATCACATTGATACATTCAGCCGTTTGTTAGCCAATTTGTTGAATTTGGATGAAACCTTCAAAGATGAACAAAATGCTATGCTACTAATAGGATCTCTTCCTTATGAGTTAGATCATTTGTGCATTACACTTATTCATGGAAAGGAAAAATTATCCTTTGAAAAAGTATGTGCATCTTTGCTTAATTATGAAATTCGAAAGAAGGATCAGAAAGAGAATAGGGACGAATCAACAGAGGCGCTCATAGTTAGGGAACGAAGCTAAAGCCGAAGATAAGAAAGTAGGGGAAGATCTCGTTCGAAGAAAAGACCTAATAAAGATGAATGTGCCTTTTGTCATGAGAAAGGGCATTAGAAGAAATATTGTCCAAAGCTGCAGAAAAAGATAAGGACAAGGGCATAGCTACTTCTGATGCGTATATAGTTGAACATGATATCGATGATTTCGCGTTGGTCAGTCAACCATCCACATTTGAAAGAAATGAGTAGATTTTGGATTCGGGTTGTACTTATCATATGTGTCCACATAAGGAGTGGTTCTTTAACTTTGAAGAGTTAGATGGTGGAGTTGTTTTCATGGGTAATGATAACTCATGCAAAACTTTGGGGATAGGTTCAATCTGGTTAAAGAATGAAGACGGATCAACCGGAGTTTTGACAGAAGTTCGGTATGTACTAGATTTGAAGAAGAATCTCATCTCATTGGGAGTTTTAGAATCTAAAGGCTATGAGTAATTATTCGAGATGGAGTTTTGAAAGTTGTGTCTGGTGCTTTGGTGACTATGAAAGGCACAAGGAAGAATAACTTGTACTACTACAATGGTAGTACAATTACTGGATCAACGACAACAGATTTAGAGAAGGATGTTGATTCAAATTCAATTAGGCTATGACATATGCACTTGGGACATGCAGGTGAGAAAGTCTTAAGCAGTTTGGTGAATCAAGACTTGTTGAAAGGAGCAAAGACCTGCAAGATAGATTTTTTTGAGCATTGTGTTCTGGGAAAGCAGACGAGAGTGAAATTTGGGACTATAATTCATAATACCAAAGACATTTTAGGTTATGTCTATTCTGATGTTTAGGGACCTACCAAGACAGCATCCATGGGGGTAAACACTATTTTATTACATTTGTTGATGACTTTTCCAGAAGAGTTTGAGTATATATGATGAAGACGAAAGATGATGTACTTGAGATTTTCTTTAAATGGAAAAAGATGGTGGAAACTCAGACTGGAAGAAAGATCAAGCACCTTAGAATAAACATTGGAGGTGAATATAGAAGTGATCCTTTTTATGAGAGTTTTTCAAGATCCTGGTATTGTACGTCATTTCACAGTTAGACACACATCGCAGCAGAATAGGGTAGCAGAATGCTTGAACCGAACGTTACTAGAGAAAGTTCAGTGTATGTTGTCTAATGCTTAGTTGGGCAAAGAGTTTTGGGCTGAGGCAGTGACTTATGCGTGTCATCTCATCAATCGTTTACCATCAACAGTAATTGATGGTAGAACTCCATTGGAGGTATGATTTGGAAAACCTGTTAATGATTATGATTCTGTACATATCTTTAGGTGTACTACGTATTATCATGTAAAAGAATTTAAGTTGGATCCGAGAGCCAAGAAAGCTATTTTCGTGGGGATTTCATCAGGGGTGAAAGGATATCTATCGTCTTTTATATCTAAATTCGAAGAAAATAATATTTAGTAGGGATATTACTTTTGATGAATCTCCTATGTTGAGGAAGAAAACATAAGAGAATGCTGATGGTATTCCGCAGCAGGTGGAGTCTACTTGGAAACAGGTGGAGTTTGAGTAAACAATTAATCCAGCTAAAATTGTTGAAGAGGAGATTATTGAAGATGAAGAAGATGTTTTCGTCCAAGAACCTCTACAACAACAAGAATCAATTGTAAAGAGTATGCCAAGACGAGAGATTTACAAACCTACTCGTTTTGTTGATATGCTGGCCTATGCACTTTCAATTGTAGATGATGAAGTTCCTTCCACTTATAGAGAAGCAGTCCAATGTTTTGAAATAGATAAGTGGAAGAATGCTATGGATGAAGAGATGCAGTCTCTTCGAAAGAATGAAACTTGGGAGCTAGCTCAATGGTTGCATCCTCGCTAGACGTGTAAACCGCAAGTGCACGGGTCGCACAAGTAATAAAAGGAACTGATCCCAAATTATCGTCCCATAGAGAAACACAATTAGCTTAACTAAATACCAATTAATTTTACCCTAAGTATATCCTAGCAAATTATGAATATTAAAAGGGTGATCTATAAGGTTTAATTTGCAAATACTGGAAAGCAAGGAAAATAATAAAAACACTAAAATAAAGCAAAATAGAGTAAAAATTACTCACAGAGATCCAAGCAAAATAAAAGAGAGAATCTGCAAAAGAAAGAAAGATACTAAAACTCGAATTAATTAGTGTAAATGGACTAAATATGCAAATATAAGAAAATAAAGAAATAAAAACAAATAGATTAGAAAATCCTAATATAAAAATTACATATGTTTAATCTAATTAATTAATAGAAATAAAAAAATGCAAAGTAATCTAACCTAAAGCCTAATGAAATAAAATTCTAAACTCTCTAAGTACAACTTTAACCCTAAATGCCCAAATTAGTAACCGAAATTATAATAAGCTATAGATAATTACTAAATTAATAAAATGCCTAAATTAAAAATAAAATCTATCCTAATTGATGCATGAGAAATAAAATATTTTTGGGCTTTTAAAATTTAAATAACTTTTACCTAATTCTCTAAATTGACAAAGTAATAATAAAATCTCATAGAATAATAAACTAATGAAATAACTTATAACTAATTTAAACTTAAACTAAACATAAACTATTCTTAAATCACTAAACCTTGCAACTAATTGTATTTAAATGCTTGAAACATTAAACAAAATCGTAAACAGTGCACTAAAACTAAAAAACCCCTATCTGAGTGCACTTGAATCCTCGCCTCATTACTAACACTCCTGTACAGTACCATGTTGCTGCTTCATGCCAGACCAAATGTATAATGTCCTACCAGTAACCTTTTATTGCAGCCAACATTCCCTGTACATCAGCCTAGCTCAGCATACAAGACCGTGGTACCCTCATGACAAGTATACCGCAAATACTAGCAACCAATATGGCGCTACATCCTGTCTGCTCCCTTGCCACACACCAGCTAAAAACCAGCAAGCTTCCTCACGTGCAATGCAGCAACGGTCTCTAGGAAACACGAGCGTCAGCCACGCCCCACCTTGCACCAGAAACAGAAGCAAAGCAGCAAAGCACAACCCACAGCAGTAACCACGACCAACAAGGCAACAGTGATCCTGCAACAGAAAGAAAACAAAAGAAAGGAACAGTATCCAGAATCCAAAACAGTTAAGGAAAACAATGCAGAAAATGATGCAGAGCAGTGCAGCAGCCGTCAAGGAGAAGACCACCGTGTCACCCAATGAATCTCTACCAGAGGCAGCGTGTACCACCTGGAAACAACAATAACACTGGAATCAGAAGTGGGAAATAACTAAAGAAAATCAAAACAATAAACTTAATAAGAAACAAAGCAGAATAGAGGCAGTTAATGGCCAAGTCACGGTTTCATGCTGTGCGCCTCTGCCTACAGCAAACCTTACTGTGTCGTACGTCCTCTGTACCAACAACGAAAATAGCAGCCACGCTTCCTCCTGCACTAGCAACACAGTAGTTCTGCACGTAGCACAACAGCACCGTTCCACGCCTAAAGCTCACCATCTGTCCCCCCCCAATAAGCCTCCTCTCGTAGCGACATTGAACGTGTCCAGGAATAGTGGCTAGCACCTTGCTGCTCCAACCCAACACAAACCAACTCTTGCTTACAAGCAAAGCAGTGTGCGTCCCTATAACCAAACAGCAAGCTTCAAGGTAGCCAGCAACACCCCTACTTCAGTCCAATATAAAATCCAAGAATGCAGCAAGGAAAGAAGATAGTAAAGGCGGCGACACTATCAACTAAGCAAAAATTGTGAAGAATAATAAGCAGAACCGGCATAATCTCAACCCAGAATACATGTAACGATTTAGTACAAAAAGCTACAAACGTGAATGCAAGAAAAAAATTAATAGAGCATGAGAACTTTAGAAATTAAGCTTTAAGAAACTATATTATGATTATTCAAAGTTTTAAAACAGGAAACTAATAACAAAAACTTAAAGTAAAGAAATAAAGAAAATTGAAACTGCTAGTAGAATATTAAATGCAGAAACACAAAATAGAGGAAAAAATCGTGTTGTGTCACTCGACCAATTTCAACCTCTTTTAAACCTAGTCTATGCTTAAAAAAAAGAAATCCTAAAACTGCTCCTAAACATGGGAAATCAGTGGAGAAGAAATTCCAGAAACGGTGATGACGAAGGCTACTGTCTCCAGTCATCCAACATCCTGATTGAACAGTAAAGGAAATGGAAAACAAAGTAGTGAATAAAACTAGTTAAAAAAAAAAAAGAAAAAATGGCTTTTCATTTAAAGAAGGTTAAAATGTGCCAAATACTAGAAATGAAAACTTGCTAATCCTCGACAATGGTGGCTGCCTCAGCCAACGTGAGAAACTAAAGACGATATATCACTATAACCAAAAACCTAGCAGCCAACATAAAAAAAACTTTAACCTAAAAACTCTAAAAAAAAAAAACTACTACTTGGTAAAATCGTCTCATCTTTTTCTTTTTATACACATCAAAATGGGGGTACAAAGGAAAATTTTAGTCCTAGATGAGTTGTCATTGTTTGGCCACTTGTCTTCACACCATTGGTTTCTAGAGAAGATATTTTCATGTCATTTGTCTTCTTGTCCACTTGGATGTGTAAGGTGGAATGACTTGTGTCTTTCATGAGGTGGCCAAGGTGTCCTTGATCTTATCCTTTAAAGGTGAATAAAATATAGACACTTGGCGTCACATGTGTCCAGAAGAATGGTGACTTATGCTACACGACGAAATGGTAATGGTCTAATCTCCTTTTTAGCTCATTTTTAGTCTATTTTCTACTGAAATAACTGAAATTCATCTGGATTTAATTTATCTATAAACATGAAAATTTTAATTAAAATGAGAGGATAATTAATAAAATAATATGGGGATTAAAATAGTTAATTAAGAAATTAAATATAAATAACTCTATTTTCATAGAATTATCACTTAACTACTGAAAGATAAGAAGACAATTGGATGCAAATGGATATTCACGAAGAAAGATGGACTTCCTAACAAGGAGGGCGTCAGCTACAAGGTAAGGTTGGTGACTAAAGGTGTCACGACCCTTTTTGTCCAATTCGTTTAAAAATCACTACAAATTTTTTACATTTTTCATTTCCCTTACTCGGTCGTGAACAACCCTCACAAATAACAGCTGGGCTGCGAGTCAATAATAATCATCATTTCTCATTCATTTCCAATAAATCAAAACAATGTCATACATTGAAGTTAAGTTATAAGGTTGTACAGGTCATGTTCTCTAACATTTACATCCCCCGTATCACAATTTAAAATGACTACTGTGCCTTTATATGTTTAGATACAAAATGAATCCATGTGTGTATACCTCTTGGCGATGGAGTGCAGCGGATGTCCCAAAAATAACGCCTCAATCCTCACTGGGCTACTATGTCCGCTCTATAGAGGGGAAAGTAGAGGGATGAGCAACCACACACTAAGTAAGGTAATAATGCAAGCATGATAGATAACTACTCTATCTACATGCTGATAATGTTATGGCATAAATCATTTATAGTAGTAGCATGAGGAAATAAAACTATGTTGCATGTATATACATATATCATGTACTAAAAACATGGAAAAAGGCATGTAAAACATGGTAAAACCATCATATAACACCTCTCATGCTCATTGTTATTAAAACTCATCATAAAAGGGAAATTCAATATGAAACATTCTTTAAAATTTATCACTTTCTTAAAACCCATCAATTCTCATCACAAATAGCATATATCTTTTCTTTAAACAAATCCCATAAGGCTTGACCCCTCCTTCGGGTCTACCGTGGATAAATACAATCACACTTAGTGTATAAAACCATGTGGTACTATGTAATATTATGTGAGACTGGTGGTTACTATATCTCAAAGACTATGTTGGCCAACTATGTCATAATCATCTCAGACCACACGGATCCCGGTGTGCGGGGCATCATTTTGGAACGAAGGTGGGTTAGTTGTTCTCCAGACTTTCAAATCATCAACACAACCATGCGGTACAACGTACTCCATGTGATATACACGGTACAACGTATTCCGTGGACCCATATCATGGTTGGGGGTGCCAGCTGTAGGTCTTATCTACCCCATGCCATGTGTAACTTATATAGTCTCAAGTGCACGTGGAGCTTTTTGTTTCCATGTAAGAGAGCCTCCCCACCCCATCGGGCTTAAGGATCCTATCGTAAGAGAGCCTCCCCACTCTATCGGGCTTAAGGATGTAGGGCTTGAGGATCTTACCATCTCCACGGCATCATACATACCACAATGTGAAAACCTGTGCGAGCTAAGCTCTAGCACGATTCATGCATCATCAATAAATCTCTTCGTACGAGCAACGCTCTAGTGCGGCTTTATGCATAAAATCATGAAGAAACCTCGTACGAGCATAGCTCCCGTACGATTATATGCATAAGAAAATCAATTGAAATCCATGTACAAGCAGAAGCTCTATTACGGTTTATAAAACATCATCACAAATCAAATCAAGGTGCCAGCTAAGCTTAGCACGTTTCATACATGTGAAAACATCAAAATCAAGTGCTAGCGAAGCTCCAGCACGACTTAACTCGCGTAAATACAATAGGCGGCTCTTTTTCAGCAAAACTCTCTTGAAACCATGAGTAGCACCTCATATGTGCCATTTCTCAAAATCAAAAAATCGTTAGCCAACCTATCAGTTAATTTACTTAAACCAAAGCAACGCGTTTTCGTAAAAACATCAAAACATGGGATTTATGCAATTATTAGCCTTACTATCCCTTTTTTATAAGAATCACCTCAAATCAAACCACATACACATACACTTGTAGTTATTTCCATACACCATCAAATTCTTTTCTAGATACTCATGCAATTTTTCCAAAGCCCGATATACCCACAAAATACGAGCAGCTATCTCTATATACTCACAGAATTCCTTTACCTGGAATCGGGTCGCGTGTTCCACTTCCTTAGAGCTGCTTGATTGCGTGTTTCATTTCATCTCCAACGAATCCTCCAGGACTGCACAAAATCATATACCACATTAATTGGGTCCAATGTGACACCATCCTTGCGTTTACTATAGTCGACTTTGCCCTAGATTTTCCATTAACGCTTATAAGGCTTCATTTGATTACTCTACTCATATCTCGAGAGTCTATTGGATTCTTTTAGATCCATTGGTTCTTACTAAATCGATATTTAAGCCCATAGTGTTTCTATTTTATTATTTATTTCACTATGGCATTTTGTCAAACACCTTGTATACTCATTTTCATAAATTGACTATCCTTACAATGTAGCTTCATTCCATCATCTTAAAATCATGCATTAATACTCCACTAGCACCTTAACATAATCCATTTATCATCAACTGAACTATATCACATTTTCTCACTCTAGACTTATTCTAGGTTTTATTTGTTCAATTAAATTCCATGTAGTTCTAATCATCAATGCACATACCAATCAACTCCAAAATCAATAACTAAACAATGTACTTGGATTGGTGCATTAGAAACTTACCTAGCTTAATTTTCTTTCTTGCTCCGAATGAGTACTCTCCTTGCTCCTTCAATCCAACCAATGGTGCATGATCCCAAAGTATGTTGTTCTTCACTTTATGATGAACAACTTTGCCCTAATGGCTTTTTATTAAATCTTAACAGAAATAGGATGATTTTAGAGTGAGAAAGTTAGGTTTTGGATTGAAAATGGAAAGGTGGAGTTGTTTCCCATGAATTGCATATCCAATTGCTCCATATTTATAGAATTGGCTTGATGAGATCAATCTGCATAGGGTGGAGATCGATCTGGTCCTCTTGAATTTCTCATTTTCAAGACATTTTAAAGGCATGAGATCGATCTGTTTGCTGGATGAGATCAATCTGTCGTGTTGTATGGGATCGATCTGCTCAATGAAACATGATCGATTAGTTTCAGGTAGAGAACTAAGGAGATCGATTTGCTCCAGCCGGAGAGTTAAGGAGATCGATCTACTTGAGTGAGGGATCAATCTCTCTCTTCCAACATGTCTGATTTTGTATTCTTCAAGCCATGAGATCGATCTCTCCTTGCATGGGATCGATCTGGCCTTCACTTTACATCATTTTTTATGCAAATTCCTCATGCAAACTCATACTTAATCACTTCCACATTCATTTATCCTTCCATTCACACTTAGAACTTAAAAATATTCATTTCTTGTAATTCATATGTAATGTAACTTGTCTATACATCAATTAATCATATACATTACATAGAAAATTAAGGGTCTTACAAAAGGCTACGCTCAAAGGGAAGGAATTGACTACAATGAGGTATTTTCTCCAATTGTGAAACATTCTTCCATTAGAATTTTGTTAGCCTTAGTAGCTCAGATGAATTTGGAACTATTTCAACTTGATGTAAAAACTGCATTTTTACATGGAGACTTGGAGGAGGAAATTTATATGACTCAGCCAAAAGGATTCAAGGTTGTTGGAAAAGAAAATTGGGTTTGCAAACTAAAAATATCGCTTTATGGTTCGAAACAATCTCCGAGGCAGTGGTACAATCGATTTGATCAGTTTATGATGGGTCCGAGGTACACAGGAAGAAAATTTTATAGCTGTGTGTATTTTCAGAGGCTACATGATGGTTCTTTCATTTATCTACTCTTGTATGTTGATGATATGATGATAGCTTCGAAGAATGTCGAAGAACTTGAAAAGTTGAAGGCTCAGTTGAATCAGAAGCAATATCTAAAGAAGGTATTACATCGTTTTGACATTTTAGTGCAGTCAAAACCTGTAAGTACACCACTTACCTCTCATATAAAGCTTAGTGCATCTTTATCTCCTAGTACAGAGGAGGAACAAGAATACATGTCTCGAGTTCCATATTCTAATGCAGTTGATAGCCTGATGTATGCTATGGTGTGTACGAGACCCGACATTTCACAGGCAGTTGGAGTTGTGAGCAGATATATGTAAGACCCACCTTTGGTGATGTATTCCTTATGATTCAGAAGTTGTAACACATTTCCATATGTTAATTGAATCATAAGAAAAGCTTTTGGCTTGAATGAAATTGCAAAGAGAATGAATGAATGTTCATGAATACATGTAATTGCTAAATAAGGGCTGAAGTGGCCACAAATTTAATAAATGGAACTCAAAATACTCAGACTGAATATAAGAACTTAAAACACGAAATAATAATGCAAGGACGGTGAATTCTGTGTACCCTTTTTTATTCCAAGCAGTACACAAAAGTCACATTGTATGTGAATCATAAGAAATGAACCCTTGCATGCTCTAAGTGTGAATAGGATGTAAAATGAGTAGTGAAGCAATCAAAGGCAAGTTGTTCCTTGGAATTTTGGGAAAAATTGCAATTAGGAACCTGCAGTGGAAGGCCAGATCAATCTCTTATTCAAAGCAGACTGATCTCTCATTCAAAGCAGATTGATCTCTCATTCAAGAAGATCGATCCCCATGTGATTTTGTAAGGAACAGATCGATCCCATAGACAAGCAGATTGATCTCAATGCAGTTCTGCAGAGAACAGATCGATCCCTTCCCTAGTGTAGATCTATCCCCATTTGATTCTGCTAAGAGCAGATCGATCCTTCAACTAGAGCTGATCGATCTCATGGCTTACTTACCGAAAAAATTGTGTAGTTTAACCCAAGAAAGATCGATCTCTCACCCTAGGAGATCGATCTCATAAGGGCAATTCTATAAAAAGGTCCCGACAATTGAGTCTTCTTCCCCAGAAATCCCAAAACCTCTCCATTCTCACAAATAACCTAACTTCTCACTCTAGAATATCATCACCTTCCTACCAGATTTGGAGAAAAGTTATTTGAGCAAAGTTGTTCATTGTAATCAGGAGAACAACATAATTTGGAATCAACCTTCAACTTGTTAGATTGAAGGAGCAAAAGGGTCTTCCAATTTTGGATAAGAGAAAAGATAAGCTAGGTGAGTTTTCAATACACAAACTCTAAATATGTTTATGAAGATGTTGTTATAAGTTGATTGGTGTATGTAATGTTGGTTGAAACTACCTAGAATATGATGAATCAACCATGACTTAAAAATAGGTTTAGTGTGAGAAAATGAGCTAGGGTGGATTTAATGATGAATGGACAATACTAAGGTATTAGTAATGTTAGATGCATGATTTTGAGATGGTTTAGTGAAATCAAATTAAGGGATTGGTCAAAGTGATGAAATGTGCATTTGTGGTGTTTACAAAATACATGAATGAATAAAAAAGTAAGGATAAAACATCTATGCCAAGTGCTTGATAAGAAACTAAGTGAGTTGTTAGCCGAATTGGCTAGGAATGGCTAGATGGGTGTTCGTCCACCATGCCATGGTCGAATGTGTCATAGGCCAAGCTTGAATTCAACTGACTCGATAAGGTTGATGAACCTAGAATTCGGTCCAACGAGTGATAATGAACTTAAGGAGCCCAATGGGCCTAGGTGAAATGATTTGGTATGGTTTAAACAGACTTGAGAGCAATTAGGCTCAATAAGACATAATTGACTAAGTTGAAGTCACAATAATGAGTTATTAATGTAAACTGATATGATAGATGAATGTATCGTAATTGACCTTATATATGGTTATACGCAGCTCCAGAGGGTTGACTGGGAGCAAGTCAAATTGAGCGAAATTCTCAACATTGAAAAAGTTAGACGGTATAAAGAATTGAGGTAAGAGAATTGTAGTGGCTCCTAGAGGTATCTGTACGCGTTTTCGGACGCATTTGTAATCTCTTAAAGTGTCTAAGGGTCTTAGAAAAGAAATGAATGATTGAAGGGCAAAGAAAGAATTGCGAATTTTTAAAAAGTTCATGAAAAGCAAGAACATGATGTTCTTGAGTCTTTTTACTACTTTTTAGCATGTGGATTGGTAGGCTGGCTAACATTTAAATGATTTGCATGAAAATAGCTTGATTTGGTTTTAATAACCATGCTTTACAAAAGAATTAGCCACCTACATGAGTTTTGTGGAAAGAAAGCATGCTAGAGAGTTGCTCGCACGAGGTTTGACGTGTTTATATATGCATTAGTGCAGGAGTGTTGCTCGTACTAGAATTTTACATGCATGAGTGTTGGAACCTAGCTCATACTAGTTTTCATATAGGTTTTATGATATAGTGCTGGAGTATAGCTCGCACTAGAGTTTTATATGCATGAGTTCTGGAGCCTAGCTCGCACTAGTTTTCACATGGATTTTAAGGCATGGTGCTGGAATGTTGCTCGCACTAGATGTCTGCTATACATTTACAGCCGTGCTAGAGATTACTCGAACGTGATTTTATGACATGTTTGGGAGCCGTGCTAGGAGCTTCGGGTAGACTGTGTGTCACCCCGATTAAATAGGCTCGCACGTGCGTATTGAGATGTGGCACGATATGATGCGATGATATGGATCCATAGAGTATGTTGTACCATGCATATAGCATGAAGTACATTGTACCGTGTATGGATATTATATATATACCGTCTTCGGACGATGGATAATCTGCTATGGACTGACGGGTTGGACGTGACCCACCTCCTTGTGGAAGCAGATAGAGGTGATACCTCGCACACTAGCATTCGTGTAGCCTGGGATCACAGTGGATATGACCATAGTCCTATTTATTACCCTTATTATTATTATTATTTTCCTATCTCACATGTCACTTGGTTTATGATGAATCCATGTTTATAAACTGTTTTGTGGGTCATGACAGTCCAATGGAGGGGCTGAGTCCTGACAAATGATGATTTGTGTTGTATATGAATTGTTTTTAAGTGCACCTCGCTTGATTATTTTCCTTGCTTTATTTACGATTTTTGCACTGATTTGAATAGCATAAACTGCTTTATATCATGAACACGTGTATGAACTGATGTTTTTGGGTATGACGAGTAATTGCATGGATTTTACGCATGGCATTACGATCACGTAGATAGTACAATTATCTACCTGCTTGCATGATTACCTTACTGAGCGCGTGGTTTGCTCACCCCCTTATTTTCCCCCTCTACAGAGCACTTTCAGTAGATAGAGAGCGACTGAAGATTGGACTTTGGCGTCCGCTGCATCCCATCATACAATGTATACACATTTGTATAATTTTGTATCTAGACATGCCTTAGCACAGTAATATTTTAAATGTAACTTTTGGGGATGTAAAGAATTGTAAACACATGTAAATAGCAACTCTGATTTAGAAATACAAGAGTTTATGTTTAAAAAGAATTGTAGATTGAAATGGTATAGTTGGATGAGATTAACACCGATACACAGCACAACTGTTGGTGGTGTAGCTATTCATGATCAGAGTAAGGTAAGAGTAAAGAACAAAATAATAAATAATGGAACAAAAAATGAAAAATTTGTAGAAGATTTTCAGTAGATTAAGGGTCGTGACAGAAGATATATGCATGATCCTAGTAAAGGACATTGGCAAGCCGTGAAATGGATTCTACGGTATTTGTTGAAAATCGTAGATATTGGTTTAGTCTTTCTGAAGGAGGACTCACTTGGTCAGGTGGCAATCAGATATGTTGATTCAGATTATGCTGGTGATCTGGATAAACGTCGGTCAACTATTGAATGTGTTCACTCTTGCAAGAGCTCCAGTAAATTAGAAGTCTACTTTACAGTCAACAGTTGCTTTGTCTACAATAGAAGCAGAGTACATGACGTTAGCAGAGGTTGTAAAGGAAGCAATTTGGTTACAAAGACTACTGAAAGAATTGAGAATAGGATAGAAGAATATCACTATTCATTTGAATAGTCAAAGTGCCATTCATTTAGCAAAGAATCCGGTATTCCATATTCGCACCAAGCATATTGATGTTCGATATCATTTTGTGAGGGAAATTCTGACTAAAGGAAAGATTCTCTTATAGAAAATTGGGACTGCTGATAATCCCGCAGATATAATGAACAAAGTGGTGACAGCTATCAAGTTCAATCATTGTTTAAACTTGATTAATATGTTGAAAGTCTGAGAGACACATTTGAAGGCATTACTGAAGGCTAATTCACCAAAGTGGAGATTTGTTGAAATTAGTGGCTTATTAGTGTAAGACCCGAATTTAATTAAAATACGAAAATAAATAAAAAAAGATGAGAGATGTATGAAGGAAGGTCAGGTTAAATTGATTCCGAAAACAAGAGCAGGGGTAAAATGGTAAAAATACCAAAACCCGATATTAGGACGATAAGGAAATTTTAATTAAAAATAAGGATGTAGGATATCTTGATCGATAATAAGGAAATTATAAATTTTGGGTCAATTGATCAAGATTCGAAAATTTTAAAAATACCGAAAAAATTATCGGAATAATATCTCGAAAAACGCGAAGAAATAATATTGAAATTTAGAGAAAAATATAATTAATAAATTAAATTTAAATTAAATAAATTAAAGTAGAATAAAAAAATAATATAAGGTAGATATTTTGGGATTTTATGGAGTATTTTATTGAATAGTAAAATAATTAAAATAAATAATAAAAATAATAAAAATAATAATAAAAAAAAGAAGAAAAGTGAATCTGAAAAAAAAAAAAAGAATCGCAAAAAATCGCGAAAAAACAGAGACGAAAACGAAGCGAAAAACGGAGCAGCCGACCGAGGGGCTGCCGGCGGCCAGGTGACCAGGCGAGGGCCGGCGAAGGTAGCCCGATGCCAGGCGACCTTGCTGCCACCTGTGACGCGCCGTGGGAACGCCGGAATCCGGCGGAAAACGGAAGAGAAGCCGCAGGGGAGAAAGTTTCCATCGGCGGCGAACGGCGCCGATCTAGCCCCAGCCGACCCCAGCCGAGGACTCCCCAGGCCCAGACGATGCGATTGGTGGCGGTGGCAGCCACCGAAACCGACGGACGGCGCCGGAAACGGCGGGAGAAGAAAGTGGGTACCGACGGAGAAGGAGAACGGCCGGACCGGCGGCTTTCCGGCGGCCTTGGGCGAAGCCGAGGCCAGATTCGGGCTGCGGACGACCCAGCGGAGCGATTGGCGGTGGAAGCCGGTGGAGAACCGGCCGGCAAGGCAGTGAACCGGCGGTGAACCGGTCGAACCGGAGAGAACCGGCGGTCTGAACCGGTCCGAACCGGACTGAACCGGTTCAGCCAAAAAGAGAGGAAAAAAGGAAGAAAAAAGGGAAAAAGAAAGAGAAAAAAAAATTGGGGAAATTTCGGTGATGCAATCGAGTTTTGGGTAAGTCGATAAGCGATCAAATTGACCAGATTTAAATTTGGAATATTTTATTTAATTAAATTTCGATCGAAAAGTTTACCCGAAAATGTAATTAATTGTGTAGCTCAACGATTGGCATCCACCGAGGGCTCGAGACAGTCTCGATTTACGGACTAGCATGGAATCTCGGGTAAGTGACTCTTATTTACGATAATTACCTCGTTATGCGTGATATTGATTTAATTTTCGCATAAATTGAATTAAATTATGGAAATTTAGATAAATAGTCGTAAATAGTGAATTTAGATATTCGAGAATTAGAACGAGGCCCAATAAATTATTGGTGGGCCCAGTGAGCCCTATAGCCTCGATAAAGTGGGAATTTAGTGAAAAACGGGCTTAAGGCCGATTAAGGCCCATTAAGGTGCAATCGGGCCCAATAGGGGTAAATGGGCCCAGCGATTTAAATTAAGCCCAGAAAAGATTAAGTACAATTAAATCATATGATATCTGACCTGAGGAATATTAATACGCAGTTCCGGGCATTTGATTGGGAGCATAACGGACTGCGCGACGAGACAACATTGGGAAAGAAAAGGTCAGACTCGACAGAAAATTAAGGTAAGGGAATTCTGCGGACTGCTAGAGGTAACTTTACGCAATTTTAAATTCATATGCAGTCCTTTAAAATTTATCTGAAGGGTCTAGAGGTCAATTAATAATTTTAGTGCCCCGAATGGGCAAATTATTAAAATACCCTTGCTAAGGGTAAATTCTAAAAATTTAAAAAAAATTGGGAGGAGCAAGGACAAGAGGTTCCTGCTCGTTCTGGAGGTATTTCAACACATGCATGAGTAGGCTGGCTCACTTTTAAATAAAATGCATAGCATTGCATATCTTAATTGATGTGATTTCTGTGAAAACTATTTGGAAATAACCAAGCCGCCTACATGTTTTTATTTACATGTGACGTGCTAGAGCTCAGCTCGCACGATGTTTGATTTGTGTGATGCATGCATTAGTGCTGGAGCGAGAGCTCGCACTAGAGTTTTACATGCATAGGTGCTAGAGTATAACTCGCACCAGATTTCACATGCTTTTGCGTGACACGGTGCTAGAGTCTAACTCGCACCAGATTTTACATGATTTTCATGACAGGGTGCGGGAGTTTAACTCACACCAGATTTTATAAGATTTTCATACGATTTATATACAGAGTGCTGAGCCTAGCTCGCACTAGTTTTACCGGATTTATGGAGTAGCGCTGTCTGCCCTTGGAGTCAGCCAAAAGGCCCAACAGGCTCAAAAGACCTCTTAAGTAGGGTGAGAGTGAGGGATGAGGTTGGCGGCCTTGTGGAGATGTAAAGCGGGCTCTGCCAAGTTTACTTGATTTAATGAGAGTGCTGAGCATCGCTCATACTGATTTTTATGAGAACATACGATGAGCCGTGCTTGGAGCATCGGGTAGACTGTGTGTCACCGACTTAATAGGCTCGCACGTGCGTTTTGAGACATGGCAACGAGTATTGAGTTATGAAAACCTCTGTGGGAAGCAGGCCATTTGGGCTGGAGTACCGAGAGTGATATGGGTCCATGGAGTACGATGTACCGTGCAAGTAGCATGAAGTACGATGTACCGTGGGGTATCTTCGGATACGGTATCTTTGTGATACAGGGTATCTTCGGATACGGTATCTTTGTGATACGGGGTATCTTTGTGATACGATATTTTTGTGATACGGGGTATCTTCGGATACGACATCTTCGGATGCGTGAGATCGGATAAGACTGACGGGTTGGATTGACCCACCTCCCGGGCAGTTCCCGATCAGGGTGAGACATCGCACACTGGGATCCGTGAAGCTAGAGGGACTCACGAGGACATATTGGCCAGTCCTGGTTATTACCGATATACAGTATTGCCTAGTCTCGTATCTTGTATATATATACGTATGTTTTCGATATCGATGCTTTTGAGAAACTCAATTTCTATGGTTTTGTGTGAGTCAGGATCACCCGAAGGAGGGGTCGAGTCCTGACTTTATTGTGAAATTTTTAAAGGGAAAGAAATGATTTAAAATAATTGCATGTTGAGTTTTCCGTGCAAGCTTGATTTACATAACATCATAACTTTCATATCATATGTTTTAAAATGTGTGGAGAAAGGGTAGTTTATGCATGGCATCACGTTCATGTAGGTAGTATGGTTACCTACTTGTTCGTAGGATTGCCTTACTGAGCTTGATGTGCTCACCCCTTTCATTTTCTCCCACAGATAATCTCCAGTTGAAGTTGCGACGACTCAGTACTGCATTCCGGATATCCGCTGCTGCCCATCAACATAAGGTATATACACTTGTACATATTGTATCTACATAAGCATAGCACAGTAACATGTTTGTAAGTGTCTCTAGGGGATGTATAAATATTGTAGACATTTTATAAATGACTGGAGAAGAAATAAGTTACATGGTAAATGTGTGGTGGGACTGGCATTGACGCACAGCCCAATTATTAGTGGAGTGTGGTCACGATTCGAGGACAGGTAAGAACTTAAGTAAATAATAAAATGCGAAAAATTAACTCTGATTTTTGGGTAGTTTGGGTCGTGACAATTATTATGGTATCAGAGCACAATTGGTCTGATGTGTGTCAGTGTCAGTAATTAGGAAATTACATCCCCGTGTTACTGTGCTTAGTTAGATACAATAGTGTATATCGAGATGGGCTTGACTAAGAAATGGTCGAGAATGCAGGAATGCCTCATATGAGTCGCGTTAGATGAGATAGTGCACGAGGCAGAGGTCGTAGAGCTAGACCTGAATCTGCTAAGTCGTGCTGAGTTTGACTATGAGAATCATGATGAAATTGAAATGGAGGCTAATGTTGAGTATGCCCCACAGAGTCCGACAGAGTGATCGGACAGTATTGAGACACGCTTCGCGAGATTGAAGCGGAGCATAGGGATTATTTTGAGGAGCAAATTGCTCAGAGTATACATAAGATCAGAGGGCGCAGCGGAACATTGGTGGAAACCCGCTCGACCCATCTTAAGAGCTGAGATGAGAAATCTTATAGGATATATTCCGGTGACAGGATATCCCGGACACTGTTTAAAGGGAGTGATAGATAAAAGTCCTTACTCTGACCCAGAGGATTTAATTTATTGACGAGTATGGAGACTCGGTTATATTCTTTGGCAGATATTACCTCGACACTATGAACAAATGACAGTCGAGATGTCTAAAAGTTCATGAAAAGGCTCAACTTTTCAATTAGAGTCCGATTGACCCGTGAGATATTGCCTATACCGAGGCAGTGCACAGATTTACAGTTGGGTAGATAAGGATATGAATTGCACGCCTCTGAGATTCGAAAAGGTAATGAGGGCTGAAATAGAGGCAGAAAAGAGAATCGACAAATGACAAAGATGTTAAAAATGGAAAAATGGTAATTGATAAAAGAGTTAATTGATTAGTCATGGAGTAAGATAATTGGTAAGGTCCCAGTGCATCTAATTTTGGCACTCTTGAGGGGTATTGTGATTGGCGGACCCCGACCTGCTACGAAGCAGTGTAGCAGTGTGAGCACTGTAAGCAGTGTGAGATGTGTGGTGGATACCACGGAAGGAAGGTTTATACCTACACGGTATTGATGAAAATGGTCGTTAAGTGTAGTAAAGACGGACCATTGATTTGGTTTGAACAGAGTTGGGCGAGATCGCCCCACAGAAAAGTAAAGAGACGGAGAAAAACTTCGTTGGTATAGCTGCAACGAGAATGGAGGCAATAGCCAAAAGGAAAAAGGAAAGTAGGTTGTTGGATGAAGGCGAGAGGATGTCTTGGACCAGGACGCTATTGATGTTGCATGGATGTGGTGTAAGATACCACACTTGTTATGAATAATGAAGTACATATGTTCATTGATCCTGGTGCCTCACATTTATTCATACCGCCTTCATTCGCATATAAGTGAGTAAAAGGCATGAATGCCTACATCATTGGGCACAATACAGATAAATGAGTACCCCAATAGAGGAGGATTAATAAACGGAATATGGATATTGAGATTTTAAGTTAAAAACAGGGGTGTAACAGTTGAAATTAAAGGAGTAAAGGATTGTACTCACGAAATAAATAAAGACAAGAGTTTCGTCATAATTGATATACGAAGGAGATAATTTTTTAGATAAGATAGATCATAAATACAAGATGTTTTGGAGTAAGAGATATATGCTAGGTAAGAACATCCTTACGATATGGAGTCATTAGGATTAAAGCAATTAGTAATGAATATAAATTGTGACCACATAGACTGAGATATTACGTAGTTGTGGTTAAGTCTAAAGGTTAATAAAGGTATTTCAAAATACCTCCCCGCCTGAAGACTTGACAGCGTCTAAAAATATATATGTATAACCTATAACGTGAAAATCGATCATCGTAATAAATACCTTTAGCATTAGGATACCTTTACTAAAATGATAAGAATATTACAATTCGACGAATTACAAAGGTTAACATAGTAAAATTTAATAAGAGCCGTTAAGATAAGAAAAGGGAATGACGCAGGTTAGTACCTGAAAACGTAAGCGGTTGAGAAGGATCTTTATACGCTTATGCGTAAATAAGTCAAGGATTGGACCGATGTGTAAATCATCATTATCGATGATATGTTGGGTGTAGTTAAAGTCTAGGGCGATTTATAAACAATAATTGGAAGATGGCTTTTACAGATGGATTGATATGAATTCTCAATTGGTCCACTTGGTTGACACGTTTAACTAAGAAAACGTGGTCTTGGAATAAGATGATAAATAAGATGATAGATGTGATATGGATTTCGGTGTAGTGAAGTATGAACTGACCACCATGATTAATTTCGTCATACCCAACAGCTCAAGAGGTTCCCAATGAGTATGGATACCTCAAAATTATGAAGGAGCTGTATATTGATGTATAATGGGAAGATACCCATGATTTAAAATTGACAGTAGTAGTACTTGTACCGAGGATATGGTACTATTATGTACAGGGTGAGAAATTACGGATATGCACTGATCATAAAGTCTCAAGTATCTGTTTTCACAGAAAGAGGCGAATATGAGAAATACATAGTGGGTTAGAGCTTCTGAGAGATTTTAATTGTGAAAATTGTACCACCCAGGAAAGGCTGATGCTTTGAGTAGAAAGAGCCTCGGGATGGTACCACACATGATGGTCAGGGAGCGTGAGCTGCTAGAGCAATTGTGAACCTCAGTATTGATGTGATCCCTTCTGATGAAGACAGTGATTGTGTGATAGCTAGCCTGAGATTAGAACCGGATGAGAGTGCCCGAATTTGACAGGCTTAGCGTGAGGATCGGCACGATGTCGATAGTTTGGGTCAGATTCAGAAGGGTACAGTGATAGAGTTCACAGAGTATGATAATGATTTACAGAGAGGCTCAGAGACAGTATAAGTGCTCCCCAGGACCACAGTTGATGAGATAGTGATGTTGTCAGAAGCTCACTTTTCGGGATATAAAGTGCATACGGAAGGTAATAAAAATATATTGAAATCTTTGAAAAAAGGTATTGGTGGTCAGATGTGAAAAGAGATGGTAGAGATTGTGGAAAAAGTGCCTAGTATGTCAGCAGAATAAGGTAGAGTATTAAAAGTCTGCAGAGTTATTGCAGCACCTACCTATATTGACACGGCACGGAAAATGAGAGCAAGTCTCCATGAATGTCGTGATGGGTTATAGAGGACCCGGATAAATTAGGAGACTATTAGGATGATAGTCGATAGAGTGACTAAGTCTACCCACTTTCTGGTTATGAACTCCCCAGATACTCAGAGTGTGTATGAGGATTCAGGTATAAGGAAGATTGTGAAACATTATGTAGCGTTCCAGTGAGCATGGTATCATATAGGGATTCCCGCTCCACTTCCTACCTCTGTGGATATTTCAGGAAGCTATGGGAACCCGACTGAGTATTAGCACAGCTTTCCATCCTCAGACAGATGGTCAGTCAGAGAAGACTGTACAGGTTCTGGAGGATCCGATGAAAGCGTGTGCCATCGATTTTATGAGCTCCTGGAATGATCAGTTGATTTCTAATTGAATTCGCCAATAGTGACAATTGTCACTTGAGTATCGGGATGATAAGATATGAGGCAGTGTATGGCTGTAGGGGTTGTTCCCCAAATTGGATAAGAAAAGTGGGTGACAGAACATAATCAATTTTGACTTTGGATAATAAGTCTCTGAGGATGTTTAATTAAGATGAGAGATTAAGAACACCTCAGAGTAGATAGACAAGTATTGGAATTCACCCTTGGTGAATTAATATGATTGATATGTTTATTGTCCTAAGAGAATAAGGACATAGCGAACTTTTGGAAGAAGGTACATTAAGTTACGATGGATGGAATATTTTGAGAGATTAGACAAGTGGGAGATAAGACCTGTAGGTTGGTGTTATCACCTGAAGTAACAGGCACCCACAATGTGTCTCAGCTTATGATGCTTCGGTACTACTATCCAGATCCAGCAGAGGTGATAGGATATGAACTCCAAAAGTTCAGTTTAATGAAAATACAAGTATATCGAAGAAGTTGATTCGGGCATTAAACAGGAAAGAGAAAGTATTGAGGTTTAAGATAATCTCCCTAATTAAAGTCCTTTGGTAGTAATACACTCCGGAGAAGGTTACATAAGAATTTAAGAGTATGATACGATCGATGTACCCGGAGTTGTATATGGACTCACATGACTTGGTTCTAATTTGGAGGACCAAATTCTTTAAGTGGGGGAGAGTTGTAAGACCCGAATTTAATTAAAATACGAAAATTAAATAAGAAAAGATGAGAGATGTATGAAGGAAGGTCAGGTTAAATTGATTTCCGAAAACAAGAGCAGGGGTAAAATGGTAAAAATACCAAAACCCGGTATTAGGACGATAAGGAAATTTTAATTAAAAACAAGGATGTAGGATATCTTGATCGATAATAAGGAAATTATAAATTTTGGGTCAATTGATCAAGATTCGAAAATTTTAAAAATACCGAAAAAATTATCGGAATAATATCTCGAAAAACGTGAAGAAATAATATTGAAATTTAGAGAAAAATATAATTAATAAATTAAATTTAAATTAAATAAATTAAAGTAGAATTAAAAAAATAATATAAGGTAAATATTTTGGCAATTTATGGAGTATTTTATTGAAAAGTAAAATAATTAAAATAAATAATAAAAATAATAAAAAAAATAATAAAAAAAAAGAAGAAAAGTGAATCTGAAAAAAAAAAAAGAATCGCGAAAAATCGCGAAAAAACAGAGACGGAAACGAAGCGGAAAACAGAGCAGCCGACCGAGGGGCTGCCGGCGGCCAGGTGACCAGGCGAGGGCCGGCGAAGGTAGCCCGACGCCAAGCGACCTTGCTGCCACCGGTGACGCGCCGTGGGAACGCCGAAATCCGACGAAAAACGGAAGAGAAGCCGCGGGGGAGAAAGTTTCCATCGGCGGCGAACGGCGCCGATCTAGCCCCAGCCGACCCCAGCCGAGGACTCCCCAGGCCCAGACGATGCGATTTGTGGCGGTGGCAGCCACCGAAACCGACGGACGGCGCCGAAAACGGCGGGAGAAGAAAGTGGGTACCGACGGAGAAGGAGAACGGCCGGACCGGCGACTTTCCGGCGGCCTTGGGCGAAGCCGAGGCCAGATTCGGGCTGCGGACGACCCAGCGGAGCGATTGGCGGTGGAAGCCGACGGAGAACCGGCCGACAAGGCAGTGAACCGGCTGTGAACCGGTCGAACCGGAGAGAACCGGCGGTCTGAACCGGTCCGAACCGGACTGAACCGGTTCAGCCAAAAAGAGAGGAAAAAAGGAAGAAAAAAGGAAAAAAGAAAGAGAAAAAAAATTGGAGAAAATTCCGGTGATGCAATCGAGCTTCGGGTAAGTTGATAAGCGGTCAAATTGACCCGATTTAAATTTGGAATATTTTATTTAATTAAATTTCGATCGAAAAGTTTACCCGAAAATGTAATTAATTGTGTAGCTCGACGATTGGCATCCACCGAGGGCTCGAGACAGTCTCGATTTACGGACTAGCATGGAATCTCGGGTAAGTGACTCCTATTTACGACAATTACCTCGTTATGCGTGATATTGATTTAATTTCCGCATAAATTGAATTAAATTATGGAAATTTAGATAAATAGTCGTAAATAGTGAATTTAGATATTCGAGAATTAGAACGAGGCCCAATAAATTATTGGTGGGCCCAGTGAGCCCTATAGGCCTCGATAAAGTGGGAATTTAGTGAAAAACGGGCTTAAGGCCGATTAAGGCCCATTAAGGTGCAATCGGGCCCAATAGGGGTAAATGGGCCCAGCGATTTAAATTAAGCCCAGAAAAGATTAAGTACAATTAAATCATATGATATCTGACCTGAGGAATATTAATACGCAGTTCCGGGCATTTGATTGGGAGCATAACGGACTGCGCGACGAGACAACATTGGGAAAGAAAAGGTCAGACTCGACAGAAAATTAAGGTAAGGGAATTCTGCGGACTGCTAGAGGTAACTTTACGCAATTTTAAATTCATATGCAGTCCTTTAAAATTTATCTGAAGGGTCTAGAGATCAATTAATAATTTTAGTGCCCCGAATGGGCAAATTATTAAAATACCCTTGCTAAGGGTAAATTCTAAAAATTTAGGAAAAATTGGGAAGAGCAAGGACAAGAGGTTCCTGCTCGTTCTGGAGGTATTTCAACACATGCATGAGTAGGCTGGCTCACTTTTAAAGAAAATGCATAGCATTGCATATCTTAATTGATGTGATTTCTGTGAAAACTATTTGGAAAGAACCGAGCCGCCTACATGTTTTTATTTACATGTGACGTGCTAGAGCTCAGCTCGCACGATGTTTGATTTGTGTGATGCATGCATTAGTGCTGGAGCGAGAGCTCGCACTAGAGTTTTACATGCATAGGTGCTAGAGTATAACTCGCACCAGATTTCACATGCTTTTGCGTGACACGGTGCTAGAGTCTAACTCGCACCAAATTTTACATGATTTTCATGACAGGGTGCGGGAGTTTAACTCGCACCAGATTTTATAAGATTTTCATACGATTTATATACAGAGTGCTGAGCCTAGCTCGCACTAGTTTTACCGGATTTGTGGAGTAGCGCTGTCTGCCCTTGGAGTCAGCCAAAAGGCCCAACAGGCTCAAAAGACCTCT
This sequence comes from Firmiana major, assembly GCA_033439115.1. NCBI lineage: Eukaryota > Viridiplantae > Streptophyta > Magnoliopsida > Malvales > Malvaceae > Firmiana > Firmiana major. The sequence goes on along the minus strand of CM065913.1, from coordinate 2,784,183 downwards.
TAAGTAGGGTGAGAGTGAGGGATGAGGTTGGCGGCCTTGTGGAGATGTAAAGCGGGCTCTGCCAAGTTTACTTGATTTAATGAGAGTGCTGAGCATCGCTTACACTGATTTTTATGAGAACATACGATGAGCCGTGCTTGGAGCATCGGGTAGACTGTGTGTCACCGACTTAATAGGCTCGCACGTGCATTTTGAGACATGGCAACGAGTATTGAGTTATGAAAACCTCTGTGGGAAGCAGGCCATTTGGGCTGGAGTACCTAGAGTGATATGGGTCCATGGAGTACGATGTACCGTGCAAGTAGCATGGAGTACGATGTACCATGGGGTATCTTCGGATACGGTATCTTTGTGATACAGGGTATCTTCGGATACGGTATCTTTGTGATACGGGGTATCTTTGTGATACGGTATCTTTGTGATACGGGGTATCTTCGGATACGGCATCTTCGGATGCGTGAGATCGGATAAGACTGACGGGTTGGATTGACCCACCTCCCGGGCAGTTCCCGATCAGGGTGAGACATCGCACACTGGGATCCGTGAAGCTAGAGGGACTCACGAGGACATATTGGCCAGTCCTGGTTATTACCGATATACAGTATTGCCTAGTCTCTTATCTTGTATATATATACGTATGTTTTCGATATCGATGCTTTTGAGAAACTCAATTTCTATGGTTTTGTGTGAGTCAGGATCACCCGAAGGAGGGGTCGAGTCCTGACTTCATTGTGAAATTTTTAAAGAGAAAGAAATGATTTAAAATAATTGCATGTTGAGTTTTTCGTGCAAGCTTGATTTACATAACATCATAACTTTCATATCATATGTTTTAAAATGTGTGGAGAAAGGGTGGTTTATGCATGGCACCACGTTCATGTAGGTAGTATGGTTACCTACTTGTTCGTAGGATTGCCTTACTGAGCTTGATGTGCTCACCCCTTTCATTTTCTCCCACAGATAATCTCCAGTTGAAGTTGCGACGACTCAGTACTGCATTCCGGATATCCGCTGCTGCCCATCAACATAAGGTATATACACTTGTACATATTGTATCTACATAAGCATAGCACAGTAACATGTTTGTAAGTGTCTCTAGGGGATGTATAAATATTGTAGACATTTTATAAATGACTGGAGAAGAAATAAGTTACATGGTAAATGTGTGGTGGGACTGGCATTGACGCACAGCCCAATTATTAGTGGAGTGTGGTCACGATTCGAGGACAGGTAAGAACTTAAGTAAATAATAAAATGCGAAAAATTAACTCTGATTTTTGGGTAGTTTGGGTCGTGACAATTAGCCTAGTGGGGAATCCCACATTGGAAACTCATAAAGAGAGAGGAAGAGTTTTGGCTTATAAATTTAAGCCTGAGCTAATTGTTTAGATGCCCGTTGGGAGAAATATAAATAGCTCCTATATTTGTATTTGACTTTCTCCTATTAGTTTCTGGATTTTGCAATTGTGTTCAGATTTTATAATAATTTCACTTTGGAATTAGTGAAGGTTTCGAGCAGCGTTCGTTGACGTAGTTGTGTTTTGAACTTCCGTTTGTGCACAACAGGATAGACTTGTATACTTGGATTTGGTGTCTGCTTAGCATTGTTTGTTTGAGAGTGGAAATCATCTTCGTTCGTTATGATTCTATGATTGCCAAAACATGAGTTTAGCGAATGGCTATTTCGTCACCTTTACACATAAGTTTAGATTAGATTTGTTCATGAATTGGATAGTTTGACCGAGCACGAAAGTTTGCTTGAATTTTGAATGAGTTTGAAAAAAATATTAAATTTAATAATCAAATTTGGATAAAAAAAACTTTATCAAATGATTATCTCAATTTTTTTTGTTGAAAATAGATTTGAATAAAGCGATGTTTGGATAATGTTAATTATATCTCTATAGTTTTTGCTAAACCATTACTTTTCCATGTTTTTTATTATTTTTCTGTTGCATATTACGTTTTGTTTCTGATTATTCATGTTTTGACAAATAATTCCCACATTAAGAAGCAGGTATTGAAACTCAATACGTGATCACATGTAGATCAATATGCTATATTCTACACTTAGCTACTCAGAACAACTCAATGATACATATCATATTTATATTTTTTTCCATTTTGTTTCCTTTCCGAACACTTTGAATTTCTTCATCGATAGTACATCATTTTGATTTTCTGATACAAGCATCTTGTGGCAACGTGCAAGTATATTCTTATGATAACTCAAAAAATTTTCACTATTAAAAATTTATTCCAAATATTTGGGATAATATCCATATTGAAGGAAAAAGAAAAATATATAGATATAGATGTATATATATATATATATATATATATTATATTTAATGTATATTAAATATATAATATACATAGATATAATATATATATATATATATATATATATATATATATATATAAAGAAAAGAAGAGGATTTTTTGAAAGCTTCTTCTGGCAGCTTTATATATATAATTATATATATTTAGTATAAATATATAATATACATAGATATAATATATATATATATATATATATATATATATATATATATATATATATATATAAAGAAAAGAAGAGGATTTTTTGAAAGCTTCTTCTGGCAGCTTTATATATATAATTATATATATATATATATATATATGTAAAAGAAAGAAAAGAAAAAGACAGAGAAGAATCGAGAAACTCGATCCCTCCCTCTTTTTTTCCTCTGTAAAATAGAGGAGAATGACAAAAGAAAAAGGAAAGAGAAAGACTGTGGCAGAGGGGAGCGACGACCAAGAGGGGTGCTGCAACGTCGCCGGCAAAGAGGAATCATACCGGATAATTCTGAACTTAGAAAACTCTAAGTTAAATCTATAGCCGTAAGGTAGCATCTATGGAGTAAATTTGAGTCCTTGAACATAAATCAGATAATTTTTTAGGATTATAAGTTAGAAAAAAATATGTGAATGAATTATTGATAAGAATATGAAACTGATTAGTGACCCTTGAGATGCAAAGTAGCACCATGAAGTACAAGTTAATTCCATGGATGCGTGGTAGCATGATATGGAATAAAATGAATCCTAGAACATAAATTGAAAAATGTTTAAGGACTATGTGCGATAGATATGAGTGATTGACGAAGCAATTGAAATTTCGATTTATGAAAATTGATCAATTTAGATAAGAATATCGAATGGTTAAGTGATCTTTGGGGTGCAAGGTAACATCTTAAGGTATAAATTAATTCCTTTGATGCAAGGTAGCATTGTACAGATTAATTGGGTCTTAAAGAAAGAATCGAATTAAGTTTAAGGATCTTAAATATTATAAGAATATGGAAATATCGGTGATAAGATGATCGAAAATGATATGTTCTTATGTGAACCTTATTTTACATTATATTTGCATCTTGATGCATATTATGATTTTTGAGATTTAGAAAGCTTGCATTGGTTTATATCTGTATTAAAGAAACTTTAAAATCTCACTCATAGCATGTTTTGAAAGTATGTGAGCCATACGTCTCTATGTTTTGGATTTAAGCTAACTCTACTTTTATCCACATTGTAATTAGAACTGATTTCAAAATTGCATTCAAATAGCTTTTACAACTAAATGAATAGCCTTAACTGACAAGTGATAATAGTTAACCATGACCATTTTCAGCCATTGCTAACGGGGTAAATAATAGTTAACAATCTTTTGGCCCTTGCTAACGGGGTATATAATAGTTGGCAATTTCTTACCCCGTTGACGAGCTGTAATAGTTAGCGATGGTTATGTATTTTGAGATTTTGATACTTCCTTAATCACGGGTTAAAATAGTGATCATACGAAATGCATTTTGGATGTTGAAATATGTTTTGAAATGTGAAATGTGGTTTGAATTGTGAAATATGTTTTTGAAAATGTTTTACAAGCATGAGTATGGTTCATAACATATCTTATCTAGATCAAATGAATATGGTGTGACCCCTGCTAATAGGATGATAATAGTTAGTGATGTGGTCTCAGTTAATGGGATATAATAGTCAGTAATATCCTTGCTAACAAGCTAGAATAGTTAGCAAAGATAATATAAAGTACGTTCGAATTGTGAAGTGTGTTTTGGAGTATGAAATACGCTTTGAATATATGAATATAGTTCGATGTGATATATTTCAAATAAGAAATATGCTTCGAATATGAAATGTGTTTTGAATAAGGAATATGTTTCAATAGTGAATATGTTTTAGATAAGAGACATGTTTTGGATAAGAGACATATTCCGGATAAGGAAGATGTTTCGATATAGATTATGTTTCGAAATAAGATATGTTTTGATGAGTGATAAGTTTCGAATACAAGTTTTGCTTTGAATCAGACATGTTTTCGAGAAATGAATATATTTTTATATGTGATATGTTTCGGATTATGTGAAATGATTTCGAAAAATGGTTGTATTTTGAGGATAAATGTGGATGTGAGCGATTTCAAGAGGAAAAAGCTTACATGCTTGGGTTGCATTAAACTTCGGTTTGCTGTTTTCAACTATGTTTCAAATTTTGAACCCCTAAGGGTATATTCAATTTTTTGTTGTCAGGTTTGATGGCCAATTGAGGTATTTCAAAATGCCTCTCTACTTGATAGACTTGACAGCATCTGGATACTATTTTAGTCCATTAACCCAGGAAAAATGTAACTTTTTATATGTTTTGAAATGCGATTCAAATAAGTGATAAGAAAGAATGATCGAATGTGAATGCGTTAAACAGACATTAGAAATTTAGTATGTGTATGTTATTACTTTTGTACTTGTGTTGGTTACTTACTAAGCTTTCCATAAAGCTCACCCATTCTATTTTCCATCACAGGTTCGGACTAAAGGTGCATTAGACATCAATATTGGCTTTGAAGTTAATGCTTCGGAGATCTCGCAGCTCATATTAATATATACTTATATTGGTTAATTTTGTTTATTTTCAAACAGTTACTTTTCCGTACATGAGTCGGGATGTGAATTGAGTTAAGACATATTTATGATATTTAATTATCATGCTATGGGATGTAAATGAGTTAGTAATGATAATAAGGATATAAACTGAGTAAATATAAAATCAACTGTCTTATGGATATAAACTGTTATGTCTTGTACCTTGCTGGTTGGGTATGACCAAATATAAGCCGTTATGCTACCAAAATTTTACCAAAATAGATAATTGCATCTCAGCTTATTAAATGAAAGTTAATAAGAAATCAGACTGGGACTTTAGGTTCAAAATCGTAAACCAGGCTAGGTAGTTTGGGACCTAGAAACATTGTAAGACTGTACTCATATGATAAACAAGTGTCAAAAGAAAAATGAAAAATTTAGCCCAAATTTTCTTACGTCCACAATAAATTACTGAAATGTCACGGCCTTCGGGTCGTGACAATTCTAATAGATATAAATGTTAACAACCGAATAAAGAATATGCATCATTGATAAAGAAGCTTGAAGCGTATCTTCAGGTTCTTTTCATTTTTTTGTCCACTTTATTCAAAGAAATTGGGTTTCTAATAGGTTTTATATATATATATATATATATAGATTTACTAAATCAGTGGATCATTTCATCAACATTTATGTATTTTTAATTATGATAATCTAAATGTTCAGCTGACAGGACAAATTGGGTCAATGGAGATAGCATGTGGAAGGAATGTTATATATTGTGGTTATTGAAATTGTTTTCTATTTGTATAATACTATCCCTTCGAGGGATCAGGTCTAAAATTTGATTCCCCCATTCCTCCTTTATATTTTTTATGAACAAAAAAAAAAAGATAAGATAAGAAATCAAGAGCTAAAAATTTAAACTCAAATAAATGAGTCGAGCTGGGCTTATATATAATTCATTAATATATATATGTATATAACTTAAGTCCAATCCTAATCTGATCCAGAAACAAATCTAGTTAAGATTAACCATACATTGCTGCAGAGGGTTTTGTCAGTATTCTTTTAAACTAAACTTTGTAGATCCCCAAATATTTGAAAAATTTTAAACAAAAATTTAAGGGGGTTAAATGGTTTTGAATAAATTCATTAATTCACTTAAAATCTTCATCAAATTTTTGTTAAGCATATTGAAGTTTAAGCTTAATCCAATTTAACTCTGCTTGATTATATGATATTATTATTTTTTATGTTTTATAAGCTTTAAATTAAATCTTTGAAGTTAAAAGAAAAAATGAAAAAGAGGAAAAATTTGGTATTGATAACACAAAATGTGAAATGACATGTAATGAATGAGATGATGTAGTTGAATTGCCTTTAACTAGTACTAGACTCAAATAAACTTATTAGGGTCTTGTCTTCTTTTTTGAGTCTTTCTTGGCCCACTTCACTTTCCTTTTGGTTTTTGCAAAGCCAAAATTTCTTGATGATGTCTCAACTTATAGTGAGTTTGGATAAAAATAAGATAAAAAAATAAATTGCTAAAATTATCTTTTTGCTTTTAGATTTAACTTTTTATTATTTCATTAAGAAAACACACATCTTTTATGGTTATTTTATCTTTTTTAATCTCATCGAATTTAATTTCACCGTTTATTCAAATTAATCATTATAGTGGAAACTGCAGTCCAAAATGAATTGGAATAGCAAACAGAATCAAAACAACAGTTTAAACTCGTACCTAAAGTTCATAATCAATCAAAAAAATTCAAACACTCACATTGAGAATATAAAATATTGAGCATCAATAAAAGTCTTCCAATGCAGCGTATAAAGGCACCCTATGAGGCTTCACCCCATCACTCTGAACCTTACCTATGGACAATACAAAGCATCAATAATGATCCTCCAATTCAACACATGACCCCATCACGCTAAATTCCATATATAAAAAATCCCAAAACAAAGCTAGCACTCAGCTAGATTACTTTATAATCATAGAAGCAATCAACTATAGTATAATGAGCATTAACCAACCTGGATTGATTTTCCAAATCAGCATAAAAGTCATAGTCGAACACAAATAAGACACATTCAAACTTAATCACATCCAGACTATCAAGCTATAAACAACATTGATCAAAACATCTATAACAAAATCTGCACTCAGATAGGTAACTCCCAGTCTGCAACAGTGATCTTTCTCTCAGCATAAAATGCCACCAGGCCAAGAACATCTCCTGCCTCGATAATGAAGCAATCAGAATGACAATTCGAAAAACATCTAATAATAGATTACAATAATTGACACTTAGGCATATCATAAAACACCTCACAAGTAAGGAAAAATAAGAACATCTTTAGAAGCTTAGAGGAAATGAAACCAGGTTGTCACCTAAACGATTCCATCTCCTTATAAAACATCTAAATAATTGAGAAATAATACATAAATCACGGGCTTCTAACTCTTTCAAACTCTTAATAGTAATGCCATCATCACGATTTTCTCTAAAGCCTAACATTTTACAAATTTTCCATGTCTCTTGAGCTGCCTTCATTAAATCTCTATTTCAATTTCAAAAGTCGTTGTTAGACAGAGATTCTGTCATGACCTCTCGTGACTTACCAAAATCCACTACAAATTTTTCTCATTTTACTTACCTTTCCTTCTTTCACAATTCAACACCAAACCTTTGGGATATGATTCGATATTAGTCATCTCAATCACATTCATTCCATAACATGCATACATGTCAACAGAATTATCTATTGAATGTAAGTACTCTTTTCTTAAAAGTAAACTCATACTTGTTAATACAAATATTTGTACATATACATCCCGACCATACATTTGTTTATATAACTATGCTTTTACATTTTTCAGTACAAAATGTTTGGATGTATATACCTTTCGTAAGATGGGTATACAACGGATAAATGAATACCATTCTTCAGCTGTATCCAACTACTGTGAACGCTCTGTAGAGTGGAGGAAAATAAAGGGGGTGAGCTCACATCTCAGTAAAGAAATAAGGCAAGCAAGTAGATAACCACACTATCTACAAAATATAATGCTCATGCCTTGTAATCATTTCCTTTTCGATTCGTATCTAAAGCATGCATCTTTCTTGAAACATTTATACAATATATAGATACAAATAATCAATGTGAACTGAAAACATGCTGGTTTCATGTAAGACCCGATTTTAGTTAAAACACGAAATTAAATATGCAAAAGGATTGAAATGGAATTTTCGAACACGTTGAAGGGCAAAATGGTCAAAAGACCAAAAATCGGTATAAATTCGATAAAAAAAATTTATTAAAAATAATGGATTGAGAAATCTTAGTCAATAAAGGTGAAATAAATTTATTCTAGGTTAAATTGATTAAGATCCGAAATTTTTAGAAATACCGAAAAGTTATTCGGGACAATATCCCAAAAATATGGAGAAAATATACCGAAAATGGTTAAAATAAATTAAATAAATTAAATTAAATTAAATTAATGAATTTAGAATAAAATAAGAAAATTGTAGATATTTGTAGAATATTTGTGAATATTTTAATGATTAAAATATTAATAAAATAAATAAATATAATAATAATAAAAATAAATAATAAAAAAATAATAAATTAATTGATAAAAAAAGGAATCAGAAATGGAAATCGGGGAGAGAGACGGAAAACGAAGCCGAAAACGAGGATTTGTCGGCGAGCCTCCACCGGCGACCCCCGTCCAAAGCCACCTACCGAAAAAGGAAGCCGCTCAGCCTGCGATCCTTTAGCTACCGGTGACGCGTGTCGGAGAAGCTCGAATCCAGCGAAACGACGGACAAAAAATCGAGAAGGAAAATCGAGTCGGTCCCAGCGATCCGCGGCGGCTGGGCGTAAACGGAGGCCACCGGCGTGACCATGTGGAGGAGGCGGTCCTTTTGAGACCCGTAGTTACCGGCGAAACGGTCGGAATCGCCAGCGACGGCCAAGCCCAGAAATGGGTACCGACGACGGAGAGAACAGGTTGGACCGGCCACTTTTTGGCGACCTCGATCGAAGCCGACCCCAGATCTGAGATGCGGACGACCCAGCGGAGCCACTGGCGGCAAAAGCCGGCGGAGAACTGGTCGGTAAGGCCCTGAACCGATCGAACCGAAGTGAACCAGGGTGAACCGGCGGGTCCGAACCGGGTCTGAATCGGACCAAACCGGTTCAGCCCATGAGGAAAGGAAAAAAGGAGAAAAATGAAAAAAGAAAAAGAGAAAAAATTGGAGAAAAATCCCGGCGATGTAATCGAGCTACGGGTAAGTCGGTAAGCGGTCGAAATTGACCAATTTGAAATTTGGGAATATTTTATTTAATTATTATTCGACTGGAAATTTACTCGAAAATTTATGAAATTGTGTAGCTCGATAATCAACGTCAAATGAGAGCTCGAGATAGCCTCGATTTACGTACTAGCATGGAATCTTGGTAAGTAACCCTTATTTACGACAATTTACATCGTTATGCGTGCTTCAGATTTAATTATCGCATAAAATAAATTAAATTATGAAAATTTAGATAAATTATCGTAAATAATAAATTTAGCTATTCGAGAATTAGAACGAGGCCCAAGAAATTGTTGGTGGGCCCAATGAGCCCAATAGGCCTCGATAATGTGAAAATTAAGTGAAAAACGGGCTTAAGGTCGATTAAGACCCATTAAGGTGCAATCGGGCCCAATAGGGGCAAATGAGCCCAATGATTTAAATTAAGCCCTGAAAATAGGAAATACAATTAAATTGTATAATATCTGACTTGAGGAATAATTATACGCAGTTTCGAACATTGGATTGGGAGCAGATCGGACTGCGTGACGAGACAGCAGTGAAAAAGGAAAGGTCAGACTCTACAGAAAAATAAGGTAAGGGAATTCTACGGACTGCTAGAGGTAACTTTACAAAATTTCAAAGTCATATGCAGTCTTTTAAATTATCTATAGGGTCTAAAAGTAAATAAATAATTTTAGTGCCCCGAATGGGTAAATTACCAAAATACCTTTGTTAAGGGTAAAAATTTACAACTTTAGGAAAAATTGGGAGGAGCAAGAACAAGAGGTTTCTGCTCGTTCTGGAGGTGTTTTGATGCATGCATGAGTAGGCTGGCTAACCTTGAAAGAAAAATGCATAGCATTTCATAGTTTCAACGATGAAATTGTTTTGAAAACTGTTTTGAGGAAACAGAGCCGCCTACGTGTTTTTATTGACATATGACGTGCTAGAGCTTAGCTCGCATGATGTTTTGATTTGTGTGATGCATGCATTAGTGCAGGAGCGAGAGCTCACACTAGAGTTTTACATGCATTGGTGCTGGAGTCCAACTCGCACCAGATTTTATATATATATACATGATTTTCGTGATACGGTGCTAGAGTCTAACTCGCACCAGGTTTTACAAGATTTTTGTGACACGGTGCTGGAGTCTAACTCGCACCAAAGTTTACATGATTTTCGTGACAGGGTGCTAGAGTCTAACTCGCACCAGATTTTCTATACGATTTGATGAGAGTGCTAGAGCTTAGCTCGCACTAGTTTTACTTGAATTGACGAGAGTGCTGGAGCATCGCTCGTACCCCCCACTGATTTTTATGAAAACATGCGATGAGCAGTGCTTGGAGTGTCGGGTAGACTGTGTGCCACCGATTAAATAGGCTCGCACGTGCGTTTTGAGACATGGCATGAGTATAGAGATATGATATGGGTCCACGGAGTATGATGTACCGTACAAGTAGCATGGAGTATGATGTACCGTGTGGTATCTTCGAATACGGTATCTTCGGATACGGGGTATCTTCGGATACGGCATCTTCGGATGCATGGGATTGGATAAGACTAACGGGTTGGATTGACCCACCTCCCTGGCGGTTCCCGATCAGGGTGAGACCCCGCACACTAGGATCCGTGTAGCAGAGGGGCTCACAAGGACACACGGCCATAGTCTTGGTTATTACCGATATACAGATGTTGCCTAGTCTCACATGTTGACGATTTTGATGAGATCAAAACTGGGTTTTAAATCAGATTTGCATGATGTTATTTCCATGCTTTTTAAACCCATGTGTGATATAAACTGATTTCCATGGTTTTGTGTGAGTCAGGACCACCCGAAGGATGGGTTGAGCCCTGGATTTGTTGTGAAATTTTAAATGAGAAAGAAATGATTTGAAATAGTTGTATGTTGAATTTTCCATGCAAACTTGTTTTACATGACATCATGAATTATAGCATCAGTTTTGAAATGTGTGGAGAAAGGGTGGTTTATGCATGGCACCACGTTCATGTAGGTAGCATGGTTACCTACTTGTTCGTAGGATTGCCTTACTGAGCTTGATGTGCTCACCCCTTTCATTTTCTCACACAGATAATCTCCAGTAGATGTTCAGGTGACTGAGTACTGCATTCCGGATATCCGCTGCTGCCCATCATTTAAGGTATATACACTTGTACATATTGTATCTAAATAAGTATAGCACAGTAACATGTTTGTAAGTGACTTTAGGGGATGTATAAATATTGTAAACACTTATAAATGACTGAGAAATAATTAAGTTATATGGTGAATGAATGGTGGGACTGGCATTGACGCATAGCCCAATTTGTTAGTGGAGTATGGTCACGATCAGAGGATAGGTAAGCATGAAAGAAAATAACAAAACGCGAAAAATTTACTCTGATTTTTGGGTAGTTTTGGGTCGTGACATTTAATAACCTCAACTGTTTATGCAAAACATTGCATTTCTCATGTAATTAATATAAATCACATTTCATTATGCCATGTTAATTAAATCAAAACAATGATGACATATCATTAGGTAAAAACATGGAAATTCGAGCCTCACCCATCCCTCGGGTTACCCTTTTCACACACAAGGTCAAATGTCGAGGCTCAACCCATCCCTCGGGTCTACCCAATTATAAAAACTCATGTGACAATTCTGTGAGAACTGTAAATTTTATGTACTTTAGTTGTAAAATTTACAATGTGAGATTTGTAATTTGGCGAGTGTAATTATGATATGTTGATGTAAATGCAAGTTTTAAATTTAATGAAGTATAAGGAGATGAATTTTTTAAGTCTTAAATGTGTATAGATTGAAATATGGCCTATGAAGAAGACTAAGGTGAGTCTTGCATTGAGTTTCCTACAATTGATGCTCCAACAGTAGAATCTATGAAGGCCAGATCGATCTCCAAGGATGAGAGATTGATCCCAAGCTCCAAAATGCAAAAAAAAAAAAACGTGCAAATGCAGATAGGCAGATCGATCTCATAAGGAAGAAGATTGATCTCCTAATGCCTCTGTCTAGCAAGGATCGATCCTGTCTAGCAAGATTGACCTCATAAGGGCAGATTGATCTCCTTAACTCTCGACCTGAAAAAGATCGATCCTTAATTCAATGCCAAATCGATCTCCATTTAGAAGAGCAGATCGATCTCCACCATCAACCAGATCGATCTTGTAGTTGTTAATGGAGCAGTTGAAATGAAGCAGAGATCGATCTCCTTCAATACCAGATCGATCTCATAAGTCTTGTCAATATAGGGACCATGAGATTTTCGCCTGGAAATCAAGCCCTCTTATTTCCAAACTTAAATCTTCACCATTTTCACCCAAACCGAGCTTTGTCTCTCTAAGATTCACCCTATTCTAGACAAAATTAGACAAAGGGGTAAGAGACAAAGTTGTTCCTATTAGCAAGGAGAACAACATACTAGAAAATCAAAGGTTGGCTTGAACAAAGGGAAGAGACAAATATTCTACAAGCTTGGTCAAGAGAGGAGGCGAGCTAGGTAAGCTCACAAGACCTTTGTTCTTAAGCATTATCGTTTTATATATGGGTGAATATACATATATGTTTATATATTTGGTTGGGAATGTTTAAGGCATGATGGAATCAACAAATGGGTTTAGTTAGAAGATTTAATATGGATGTCTTGTGATGGTTATGAGTTAACTAAAGTGTTGATAAAGATGTAGAAAGAGTTTTTGAGACAATGTTGAGTTAGAATGAGTAAGAGAAAGAGATGGAAATTAAAAATGATGTATAATGATAATTTAATGATGTGTGTGGACAGTTCAAGAATCCGACATGGGAAACGAGGCTAGTTCGGGAACCGAGGATATTGTACCACTCAAGGTGGAAGAGGTAAGGGAAATAAACCATTTGTGGTTATGAGTTTTCTAATGAATGAAAATGTTTTAAGAGCATGAAAAAGAGTTTGATGAATGAGCATATTCCATGAGATGAATTGATGTGTTGACAAATGTGTGAGTGTTTTACAGGTTTGAGCTTGATTTTTTATGCGATTTGTGTAATTGTGAACACATATGGGTTATAACCAAAATGGGTTTTTGTGACAACCACCATGAGCTCTACGTGAAGGTAAAACGATTTATATACAATAATGACATGTTTTTACTGTGTGAGTGTTTTGTCGGTTTGAGCCCGATTTTGATGAGTTTTGCGCAAATGTGAATACAATGTGTTACAACCGAATGGGTTTTGTGATAACCACTAAGACCTCTACATGAAGGCAAAACAATTTTTACTGAGACTATGACTTGTCATGAGATACACATCGGGCTTTGCTCTGGTAGCATGTAAGGCTGGGCCGTGCTCTAGTAGTATGTAAGACCGATTCCTTCATTCTAGTAACGTGAGAAGGCCCCACTCCAGTAGCAATGAGTGGCCTCGCTTTGATAGCATGTAAGACCGAGCTGTTCTATGATAGCATGTAAGATCGACGGTTGTATGACTCTGATGAAGTCTACAACGAATCATGGCCATATGTATTATTGTTGATGAAATCCCTCGATTGGGGATGTCCGCCTAGGGGACAAATTCAATCGTTGTGATGTGCTTATGACGATGAGTTTTATCTGAGTTTTATAAATGCCTAGTCTCGATTTAATTGATGATGATATGATTTTACTACTGTGATTTATATCATGTGATGAGATTTGATATAATGTGATTGGTGATTTTTATCACATGCTTTATACTAATGCCATTGTTTATACAGTTATTTCTATAACGCTTTGCTTGCTTAAATATTTCCATCATATTATGTTGGTGATGATGATTTTTATAATTTCCCTTATCCTCCTTACTAAGCGTTTTGAGAGCTCACTCTTTTTCCTCCCCCTCCATATTACTTAAAGTAAGCGAGATAGAACCTGTTGCATACGTGATATAGGCTGGTGGACAAGATCTCCCCAGGCTATCATTTGTACACATATAAGGTATAATTAAGTTCATTTTTTACCCAGACAATGATGTAATACAGACATTTGTGATGAGTATTTTGGGATGTAATTAGGACAGTATGAAGTAAATGAATTGGGATATCATGTATATGATTTCATTACATATGAATTGTGTGATCTTGGGTATAATGACTAGATTTGACGTAAGTGATTAAATGATATTGTACCGGAATGCACCTAGAGTTATTAGTTTTTATTTAAGAAAAATTTTAAATTAAACCTATTTGTCACTTCTGAGCTGTCACAGATTTTCTTGGTATTAGAGCAAAGGGTGTCTAGTATTGTCAGTGTCGGTAAATTGGATGTAGATTACATCTCAAGTGTCTATATTGTCAGGTAATGAATTGAATTTAACGAGTAAAATTTTGATCGATGTTTAATGAATACGTGCAGGCACATAAGAGATAGAATATGAGGGGCAGAAGAGGACGTTCGGGGAGGCAGGCACAACCACCTCCACCACCTGAACCACAGCCGGGGAGTTCTAACTCTTGAATGAATCGCCTAGAGCACGATGTGCGTCAGGGATTTGAGCAGACGGCAGCGCTATTCGCGTAACATTTTGGGGCTAATGCCTCGGGTACTAAACATGTGTCGACTCCTCCACCACCACAAGGACCACCCGCACCCCCACCTCAGACCGATCCGATGCCTCTTACCACACAACCTGTGGTACAAACCCAACTTGATGACAAAGATAAGGGTCAATTTTTGGGAATTTTTGAAGATGAACCCACCGACCTTTAGAGGGGTGAAAGATCCCGCAAAGGCTGAGGAGTGGCTAACAGAGTTGCGAATCATTTTTGACTATTTGGGATGCACCGATGCTGAGAGGGTCATTATGGGTGTTTATATGTTAAAGGGACAAGCCCGAGATTAGTGGAGCACTACTCAGAGTATATTGGCGACTACCCATGAGGTGATTAGCTAGGAGATGTTTCAATCGACATTTAGAACCCAGTATGTGCCAAGAGCTGCCCAGAGGAGGAAGTAAGCTGAATTCCTAAATTTAGCTCAGGATAATATGTCGGTTGATGATTATGAGAGTCGATTGACCACCCTACTGAAATATGATTCCAAGACTCTCAAGAATGAGGAGCTCCACACAGAGCGATTTGTATATGGGCTGAGACCCATCATTAGAGACCAGTTGATAGGGCTCTGTATCACTGAGTTCAATGATGCTTTGAGACGAGCACAAGAAGTGGAGATGGGATTAGAGTTAGTACAGTCCCGGACTGAGTCCAAAATTTTAACCGGAGATAAGGGTAAGCGAACCATGACTTCCCACATGGACCTTCAGAGGGGTTCTTTTAAGAGGAGACCGTTTGAGGGATCGAGGGGAAGAGTGGACAGACCCAGGGTTCCTCTCATTTTTAAGGAGACCCCTCGAGGTGTCAGACCAGAGGTTAGAATCTGCAGAGATTGTGGCAGATCACATGAGGGAAGTTGTTCTAGAATTATACAAGGATGCTACAGATGTGGGGACATGGATCACAAAGTGAGGTATTGCCCGCAATCGTAGAAGCCATATTCTCCAGAGCCTCCTAGACCACAGCCATAGAGGACGGTTACCTAGAGACGGACTTCGACTACTGATAAAGGCAAGAAGTCGATCACAGAGGGACGTGTGTTTGCCTTGGATAAGGAGACAGTAGACACTTTGTCTGAGACCATACGAGGTACACTTCTTGTCTATAATCATAAGGCTCATGTGTTATTTGATTCGGGGTCCATGCATTCTTTTATTGATGTACAATTTGCATGTAAACTGAATTTAAAACATGAATCCTTAAATTATATTTTACATGTAAATACCCCCATGCATGAGTCCCAGAGGACCGATATGGTGTGTAAGAGTTGTGAGATCAAGGTGGGAGATAGGGTGATGTTAGCAGATCTAGTGTTACTAAACATGTGTGGTTTTGATGTTATTTTGGGGATGGATTGGTTAGCGACCAACCGTGTGAGTCTAGACTGCTACACTAAGACTGTAATTTTCTCCCTACCTGAAAAGTTTAGTGTATGTTTCAATGTTAAGGAATAAAGACATGTGACATTTATCGTGAAATCTTAAGATATGATTATATTGCTATAAAGCACTGATTAAATTGTTGATGTGAAGGTTACATCGCACTCATCTCTGATATGAGTCAAGAACATCCGAGGATAGAGGACATACCGGTAGTATGTGAGTTATCGGATGTATTCCTAGATGAATTGCCTGGCTTACCACCAGAGAGAGAGCTGGAGTTCACTATCGATTTAGTGTCAGATACTCAACTGATCTTTAAACCTCCCTATAGAATGGCGTTGGTCGAATTGGAAGAGTTAAAGAAACAGTTGCAAGAACTACTTGACCAAAGCTTTATTAGACCTAGTGTATCACCATGGGGAGCTTCGGTGTTGTTTGTAAAGAAGAAGGATGGTAGCCTAAGACTATGTATAGACTACAGATTGCTGAACAAGGCTACAGTGAAGAACAAGTACCCCCTGACAAGGATAGATGATTTGTTTGACCAACTGAGAGGGGCTTCTATCTTTTCTAAGATTGATTTAAGATCGAGCTATCACCAGTTGAGAATCAGGAAAGAGGATATTTCGAAAATAGCCTTCAGAACTGGATATGGCCACTATGAGTTCTTAGTGATGCCCTTTGGTTTGACAAATGTCCCAGCTGCTTTCATGAGTTTGATGAATGAGGTATTTAGAGACTATCTAGTTTGTGATAGTTTTCATTGATGATATCCTTGTGTATTCTCGGTCTCATGATGAACAAGCACAACATTTGAGGATTGTGCTGCAAGTACTCAGAGATTAGCAGCTTTATGGGAAGATTAGTAAGAGTGAATTTTGGCTTGATCAAATACCTTTTCTTGGGCATATTGTATCTAAAGATGGAGTGTTAGTTGATTCGTCTAAGATAGAAGCTGTACTTAATTGGGAGAGACGGAGAGACCGAGGACAGTTACCGAGATTTGAATTTTCCTAGGGTTGGCAGGGTATTACAGAAGGTTTGTTGAAGGATTTTACAGGATTGCTACTCTTTTGACTAAACTCACACGTAAGGAGACTCCTTTTGTATGGTCTGAGAAGTGTGAGCAGAGTTTCCAAGAATTAAAGAGGAGAATAACGATGGTACCTGTGTTGACTATTCCAAATAGACCTGGAGGCTTCGCAGTGTATAGTGATGCCTCTCAACAAGGATTGGGGTGTGTGCTCATGCAGCATAGGAGAGGAGTTGCTTATGGCTCGCAACAGCTAAAGGATCATGAGCGGAATTACCCCACACATGATTTGGAGTTAGCTGCAGTGGTGTTTGCACTAAAGATCTGGTAGTATTACTTATATGGGGAAAGGTTCCAGATATTTACTAATCACAAGAGCCTAAGATATATATTAGACCAAAAGGAGTTAAACATGAGACAAAGGAGATGGATGGAACTTCTTAAGGACTATGATTATGAGATACTCTACCATCCGAGGAAGACGAACGTGGTCGCTGATGCCTTAAGCAAAAAGAATGTGATATCTGCTATGATGATCAAGGAATCGGATTTGTTAGAACAATTTATCGGACTCAAGATCAGAGTTGAGGAAGTAGAAGTTTGGTTTATAGCTAGCCTTCGTATAGAGCCCAATATTATGGATCATATTAGATCTGGGTAACGAAATGATTAGAAGTTATTGGATATGGTTAGCCAAGCTAAACGACCTAGCAGTCGAATTTTATGGTCAGTGACGATGGGTTATTGAGGTTTAAGGGTCGAATTTGTGTTTCGAATGATGATACCCTGAAGCAACAAATACTAAGAGAGTCTCACTGCTCACGATACACCATGCACCCGAGAAGTACCAAGATGTATTAGGACTTGAGAAGGGTATATTGGTGGAGTGGTATGAAGTGGGACGTGGCAGAATATGTAGCCAAATGTTTGATATGCCAACAAGTGAAAGCTGAGCTATGATAGCATGTAAGACCGACGGCTATACGACTCTGATCAAGTCTACAGCGAATCATGACCATGTGTATTATTATCGAAGCCCTCGATTGGGGATGTCCGCCTAGGGGACGAATTCAATCGTTGTTATGTGCTTATGATGATGAGTTTTATCTGAGTTTTATAAATACCTAGTCTCGATTTAATTGATGATGATATGATTTTACTACTGTGATTTATATCATGTGATGAGATTTGATATAATGTGATTGGTGATTTTTATCACGTGCTTTATACTAATGCCATTGTTTATACAGTTATTTCTGTATCGCTTTGCTTGCTCAAATATTTCCATCATATTATGTTTGTGATGATGATTTTTATAATTTTTCTTATTCTCTTTACTGAGCGTTTTGAGAGCTCACCCTTTTTTCCTCCCCCTCTAGATTACTTGAAGTAAGCGAGATAGAACCTGTCGCGTACGTGATATAGGCTGGTGGACAAGATCTCTCCAGGCTATTACTTGTACATGCATAAGGTATAATTAAGTTCATTTTGTACCCAGACAATGATGTAATACAGACATTTATGATGAGTATTTTGGGATGTAAATAAGACAATATGAAGTAAATGAATTGGGATATCATGTATATGATTTCATTACATATGAATAGTGTGATCTTGGGTATAATGACTAGATTTGACGTAAGCGATTAAATGACACTGTATAGGAATATACCCAGAGTTGTTAGTTTTAATTTAAGAAAAATTTTAAATTAGCCCTATTTTCGTGCTTTGAGGCTGTTACAAATTCAAACAAAAAAATCAGTAAAGTGAGATAGGCGACTACTTGTTCCGAGATTATGATCATAACTCATTTTTCGTGATCCCAGACTACACAGTACTCAGTGTGCGAGGCCTCACATTTGCTGTAACGAGAGGTAGGTCAAATCCTCTACCATCAGCCAACATCTCAATATCATCGTGTACTCACGGTACAACGTACTCCATGTGACATACACGATACAACGTACTTGTAAGACCCGTAACTTAACATGTAATCCTTATGAGTATGTGATGTACGTACAAGTTTCATTATGTATGAATATGCAAAAATTGACTTTTGTATGTGATGAATGTGAGTGGAATGAAAAATGAGTAGTGTGGTAAAATGGAATGAAGTTGCATGAGTTGCATAAATCTTTATACTTCAATTTGGTTTTATATTGTATACTTTTGGTTATACAATGAATGCACATAAGTTTCAATATATATAAAGTATGAATGAATGTCATTTTTAAGCCTTAAAGGTGATTGGATGAGAAAATGACTATGACAGCAAAATTAAAGAGGTTTGGTGTGAGTTTCTGCAGAAAACTGCAACAAAATCTAGAAAATATAAATGCCAGATCGATCTCATTGAAGGAAAGATCGATTTGGAAGAGCAAAAAATGCTCTTATTTGAGCAATAGAACATGTCAGATTGATCTCCAATGGGGCCAAATCGATTTGCTAAGCATTCTGTGTAGAAGGAATCGATCCCAGAAGGGCTAGATCGATTTCCAAATGCTATTAACTTGGAGAAGATCGATCTCACCCTTGGAGTAGATCGATCCCCTTAAGCTACTAACTTGGAACAGATCGATCTCATGCTTAGAGGCAGATCGATCTCATTAGGTCAGTTTCGAGAGGAAAAATGCAGGGCAGATCGATCTCATTCAGAGAGCAAATCGATCTCATAGAGACAATTCTATAAATACTGGGTTCTGCACTTCAGATTTTCATGAGAGAAACTATTCCATTCAAGAGCAAAAGTGTAACCTAACATTTCTACGAGAACTTCAGTTTACAATTATTTTTGAGTGAGATTCTGTTGAATAAAGTTGTTCTTGGCAAAGGGGAAAACAACATACTTGGAAACAAGAGATTGGAATCAAGGATTTCAAAAGCAAGGAGGATTTGTACCAATTTGGTGAAAAAGGAAGGAAATCTCAGCTAGGTAAGATTTAATGCACCAAGTTGATATATGTTAAATTAGGTGTATTGATGAGTTTATTAGTATATGTATGAATTGTTGGAAATGAAAGAATCATGAAAAATGAGTATGACCTAGCTATTGGTGTGAAAATTGGAAAATGATGAGGAAATGGTGTTAACATGAATTTAATGATGGAATATGCATGTAGGGAAGATTATAAATTAATCTTATAAAATGCATATATTGGAAATAAGGAGAAATAAATATAGCTATATGGAAAATGTGGTATAATACCATATTGGGAGAAAATAATGAGATTGATGCATGGAATTGAGATTTGGCAAATAAAATGAGTATATTACGGTATACTAATGTAAATAATTATAACAGCTTCAGAAATCACAGTGGAAGCTGATCGGACTATGAGAGTGAGCAGCATCGAGGAAGTGAGGTCACTTAACGTGATCCGATATAAGGGAATTTCGTGAGTAGCAAGAGATGGCTCCACGTATTTCAAATATCATTTCGATATTATATGCTATATGAAATCCCTTGAATAGGCATATTATGATGATTGAGAATAATGAGGATAAGTGTGTTTTATCCAAAAATAGGGTGAAAAATACCTTAGAAGCATGTTGTGACTAAAATGTACGGTTGCATGATAGAATGGCAATTGTTTTCATGCATATAAGAAAACACCACATGTTAATGCGGATTTGATTTACTTAGCTGAATTGTGATTTGAATATGCCATCTATCAGGTTTTGTGTGAAAACCATAAGTGCTAGAGAATACTCGCACTATATTTTGAGATATGCACCACATAGTACTTGAGTGTTTACTCGTACTAGATTTTAATGCGATTTATGCATATTAGAGTGCTAAGAGTATTGCTCGTACTCAGATTGTGATTGATGCATTATGGAGTATTGGGAGTTATGCTCATACTCAGTTTTACATGATAGAGTATTGGGACCTTAGCTCGTACTCAGTTTTCATATTTTGTACATCATAGAGTATTGGGAGCTTTGCTCATACTCGATTTTTATATGACATAGTGCTGGGAGCATTGCTCGCACTAGAGTCACATTATTTGATATGGTCGTGTTGGAGTTTTACTCACACGTACCGGATTTGAAAAGAGCATGAAACAGTCGTGTTGGGAGCCTGTACTGACTGTGTGTCGTACCGATATTATATGCTCACAAGTGCATTATTTTGAGATATGGCCGAGGGCTATCAAAATTTTTACCCATAGTATGAGGCCTAAGACTTATGACGAGCATCCCACCTTGAGATAGAGTCCATGGAGTACTATGTATCGTGTATGTCACATGGGGTACGTTGTACTGTGAGTACTGGATGCACTATGATAGGACTGGTTAGCAGTAGGAGTGAGATCCAGTGGGATCTGGTGTGCTCCGGGATCAGGTCCTCAGTTGAGTAGAGAGCTGACGGTAGAGATTTAACCCACTTCCCGTTACAGCAATTGTGAGACCCTGCACACCGAGTACTGTGTAGCCTGGGATCACAGAAAATGAGTTATGATCATACACTCGGAACATGTAGTCGCCTATCTCTATTTTCTTTTCATGCTATGTATATTGAGATATCTTAAATGAATTACCACATGGTTTTATGATATAAACATGTGAGTTTGTGAATTGTGAAAAGGGTAACCCGAGGGATGGGTGAGGCCTAGATTTTCATGTTTTTAAACATGATGAATGCCATATGATTTTGATTTAAATGAATTGCAGGATAATTATGAGATTTATGAAATGACATAAGAAATGCAGTTTTTATGCATATAATGCTGAGGTTGTTAAACCAGCATATTACCAATTTTATAACTGATGTTTTGTATCTATATATATTGCATAAAAGCTTTGAGAGAGATGCATGTTGTAGATACAGATAGGGTAGGGAAATGAGTTTGAGGCATAAGCATAGTATTTTATAGATAGTATGGTTATCTACTTGCTTGCCTGATTTCCTTACTGATCTGTGAGCTCACCCCTTATTATTCCCCTTTTTCAGAGCATCTATAGTAGGTGGACACGACTGAGGACTGATATTCCCTGATCGGCTGCATATCCATCTTACGAGAGGTATACACATTTGAATATGTTGTACAGAACATTGTATAAGCACAACTATGTAAATTAATGTACGGTCGGGATGTATATGTACAAATAATTGTATTAATGTATAAAAGAATATTAAATTCTATACATGTTATGAATGAGTGTGAATGGGTGACTAATATCGAATCACAGCCCAACGTTTGATGTGAGAGATGACAGAAGAAGAGGTAAGTGCGAAAAAAAAAATTGTAGTGATTTCGGTAGGTCGTGTGTGGGAGAAGGGCGTGACAGTACTCCATGGACCCTATCCTCATAGTCAGGGTGCCTGCTATAGGTCTTAGCCCTCATACCATGGATAATAGTTTTCGATAGTCCTTGGCCATATCTCAAAATTTGGCATGTGTCAGCATATAATCGGTGCGAAACACAGTCTGCACAGGCTACCAACACGCCTATTTCATGCTATCTCTTTCAAAACTGGTACGTGCGAGTAAACTCCAACACTACCACATGCACAAGTCACATAAATCTAGTGCGAGCAATGCTCTCAGCACTATGTCATGTAAAACTGAGTATGAGCAATGCTCCAATACTCTATCATGCATCAATCAATAAAATTGAGTACGAGCTACGCTCCAGTACTCTACCATGCATAAATCACATTAAAATTAAGTACGAGAAATACTCAAGTACTATGTGATGCATAACTCATAAAATCTAGTGCAAGTATCACTCTAGCACCAATGGTTTTCACACAAATCGATAGATAGCTTATTTTAATTAAAATTCACTCAATTAAATCAAATTGGCACTATAACGTGTTGGTTTCGCATATATCATGAAAACATTAGCCATTCTATCTATGCAAATGTCAAAACATGTTGAAATAAATCACAAACATGCTTCATAAGCTTTTTACCCTTAATTTGGGTAAAATCACAATTTTACATTATTGGTTTCTACCGAAACTTTTCTATACTCCAAATTTCATATACAATATAGATACTTGTAAATCTACTCGAAATACGTATAGCTACCTCTAGCTACTCACAAAATTCCCTTACCTCGGATCACGTCACGTGACCTCACTTCCTCGATTCTGCTAAACCTCGCAGTCCGATCATCTTCCAATATACACTCTGAAGCTTTAAATAACCATTCATATCAGTATACCTTAATATACTTAATTTTCACTTGCATAAATCTCAAATCAATGCATTTAGCCCTTTTTACACTCATTGGCCTTATTACATCTCGTTGGATTTTACTCTCTCTTAAGTCCATTTCGACTTTACAACTCATTTCTTGAGAACTTATTAGACTCATTCAAGTCTACTGATTTGAATTGAACTGACATAAATCTCTCTATGCCTCAAGTTCATCATTTCCTCCTATTATGTTATTTCACCATATCTCTCATATATCTATTTTCTTCCTCATCTATTTCAATACATGTATTTCACAAAACCATTTTAAAATCATACATACATGTTTAATAACATAACTACATGCTTAAATCATCATTAAATCCATGCTTACTCATCTTTTTCTCATTTTATAGGTCATAGAGATTTAACATGTTCTTGGTATTTTCAGCCAACAAAACATAAACCAATCAATTTACCAAGACACTTAGATTAACATACTTGAAGTTTGTGTATTGAATCTTACCTAGTTTGATTTTTCCTCTTTTTGCCAAATTGGGAGAAATTCACTTTGCTCCTTCAATCCAAGGTTTCAACTTCTAGTTTCCACCTATGTTGTTCTTCTACTCACAATGAACAACTTTACTGAAACAAATCTCACTCAAAATTGATTGAAAATGATGATTTTTGGATTGCAAAGGTTAGATTTCACTTTGTTTCAATGGAGGATTGATTGTTTCTCGAAAAAATGAAGGTGCAAAAGTCCAGTATATATAGAATTGTTCTTGAAGATCGATCTCCTAACCATGAGAGATCGATCTACCCCGTGTTTATGTCACGCCCCGGAAGTGCGAAAAATATGGCTAATTTAAAACTTTTTATTCATTCATTCACAATTAAGAGTGCATTCCTGTGCAGTGTCATACATTATCATATTTATCGTACCTCAGGATCTCATCACTAGAAATTATATATCATATCAAATACATTAATCCATCTTAAGTTAATTAATCCTAATACATCCCATATAATGTTATACATCAAGTGTCTGCAATTACAGTAATTGTCTGGGTACATGAAAAGATAAAAGATACCTCAAATACAATATATGGCCTGGAGCTCAAGTCCTCCACTAGCCACTACTCCGTACGTCGCAGGAAAACCCTTTTCACTTGAAGAAATCGGAGGGGGGGGAAGAAAACAGGGTGAGCTTCTAAATCGCTCAGTAAAGGGGGTAAGGGACTCATTTCATAAACCAAAATGCAGATCACAAAATATTTATTTGTATGTGAAACTCATTAATCTCATTTGAAAACCATAGCATGAAAGTACTCAAAACGACATTCTCATGTCTCAAATCATGTGAAAACATGTAGTAAAATGGCTCAGTCTAGAGCAATAACAAAGCATGTGAAAATAATGCGATAAACGCTTTCTTAATTAACGTGATAAAATCACTGTAATAATAATGCACGTGGCACAGCCACTAAACACACGTGGCATAGCCATTAATTTAAATTTACACGTGGCATAGCCACTAAACACACGTGGCATAGCCACTGATTTAACTTCACACGTGGCATAGCCACTAAACACATGTGGCATAGCCACTGATTTAACTTCACACGTGGCATAGCCACTAAACACACGTGGCATAGCCACTGATTTAAATTCACACGTGGCATAGCCACAGGATAGGGTTTCACGTGGCAACGGCCACCAATTAGGGTTCTCACATGGCAACGGCCACCAAATAGGGTTTTCACGTGGCAACGGCCACCAAATGGGGTTTCTCACGTGGCAACGACCACCAAATGGGGTTCTCATGTGGCAACGGCCATCAAAGGGGGTTTCTCACGTGGCAACGGGGTTTCTCACGTGGCAACGGCCACCTAATGGGGTTCTCACGTGGCAACGGCCACCAAAGGGGGTTTCTCACGTGGCAACGGCCACCAAAGGGGGTTTCTCACGTGGCAACGGCCACCAAATGGGGTTCTCACATTACTAGAACGGAGAAGAATCGGGCTTACATGCTACCAGAGCAATGCCCGGTGTGTACTCAGAATTACACACCTAAGTCTTAATCACATAAGACTAGTTTGCCTTCACGTAGAACTCATAGTGGTTTTTCTATTATTAAACTCATTTGAAAACCGTTTTGTACTCAACACAAAACATAATAAAATCGAGTTCCAACTGGCAAAGCACGTACACATTTCTCAAATCTCAATATTGCCTTAACGTAGAGCCCAATTCATTACTCACACAAATTCGATGGTTTATAAAGCAATTTCACACTCAGCTTATAAACACATAAAATAATGGGCTCCAACCGGCTATAAAAACCGTGTGCAATTATATCTCAACACAACACTTAACATGCTTGTTTTATAAACCACAAATCATGCTATAATAGTTTACAAATCAAATACACAAATGGTTTAGATTTCCCTTACCTCTTTGCACCTCGTATAGTACAATCGTTTCTCCCGTATCACAGACTAGCCTCGCATTCCACTCTGGAACTCCCGAGCTGTCCAAACGATATTAAAACATCAATACTCGATTATCTCATCAACCTCAATTCTCAAAATCGAGCATAATTGCTCATAATACCTCAAATCTCTTGATTCTCGTAACTCTACCCCAAACTACACTCTCATTCACAACATCTCAACGTTCTACATTTCTCATGCCAATTATCTATGCTAATTCACCACATTGTCTAAATTTCTATTTATAGCTCAAATTCCCAAAATTGCTAAATATCATTATCACTCCAACCACATTGCAATTTCATCAATCCCTAATCATTTCTCAGCTATTTCAACACAATGACAACCACCATTATTATCAAAATCATCTCAAATATCAAGATCGAGGTTTAGAAATTACCAAAGCTTGTGAGAGGCACAACCCACGCCTCGATTCAATTCGTCCTTCGATTTCCAAGTATGTTGTTCTCCCTTTGATGAGGAACAACTTTCCTTCTTGCCACAACTTCTGATTTGGCCAGAAATGGGTGCTTTGGATGAGTGAGAAAACTAGGTTTCGGTGAAAATGGGGGTTAGAAGAGAGAGAAAGTGAGATTGCAGGAGAAAAATAGGGGTTCCTTATATAGGCTGAGGGTAGGAGATCGATCTGGCTCTTGATGAGATCGATCTGCATTTGAATTTTTTGGACGATTTGGGGCAATTTATGCCTAGGAGATCGATCTGTCGAGGGGTGAGATCGATCTCTTTATGGCTTTATGAGATCGATCTGCTCCTTGAGAAGATCGATCTTCTCCCAAACAGAATCATTTGGAGATCGATCTCTTCCTCATGAGATCGATCTTCTCTCAAACAGAATCATAAGGAGATCGATCCTTTTCCATTGGAGATCGATCTGCTCCTCAAATTCCTCCATCCTTGTCATTTTTAACTCACCAGATCGATCTCTCCTTCTCCCAGATCGATCTGTCCTCATAACTTCTTATTAATTTTAAACACTTAACATATAAATCTCCAATTATCATTCCACAATTCACTTAGCTCAATAAATTACACTTCAAGTTCATATTACATCATTCAAATATATCTAAAATTCTCAGATCTCACAGTTTATCTCTTCAGAATTTGATTATGAGAAGTTGAGATCGATCTGCTCCTTAACATGAGATCGATCTGGCTCTGTGTTATTACTCTTTCAGAATTCGACATTTAGGCTAAGGGATCGATCTGGCTTGAGAAGAGATCGATCTGTGCTATTCAGAACCCTTTAGAGATCGATATGCTGTTAATGAGGGATCAATCTCCCTCCTTCAGAATGCTTTGGCATTGTGTTTTCAAGCCATGAGATCGATCTGTCTTAACCAGAACTTATCCGAGATCGATTTGCCTAATGGAGGGATCGATCTACTCTTTGCAGAATGCTTTGGCTTTGTAAATTTAAGCAATGAGATCGATCTTTCCTTTAAATGAGATCGATCTCCCCTTCATATGCAGCATTCCTGTTGCAATTTTCCCTGAAATTCAATGTTAACTTCATATTGATTTACTTAACTACTCAATTTGCATTTCATGCACATTTAGAGCTTTAAAACATTCATTTCTTATAATTCATATCAAATGTAACTTGTCTGTACATCAATGAAATCATAAAGAATGCATATAAATTTATGGGCCTTACAGATTCATTAGCAATTTGATCTTTTTAGTTCATCTGCACTTGTATCGAATTCTTATTCTTAAGCAATTTCATATTTTTCTTCTTTCCTTTCCTAGAGCGCTTCTTATATTTTTTAGAAACCTTTTTGAATAAGGCTTCCTCAATGTCTTCCAAAGATCTTATTTACGATACTTTAGCTTGGAAATGGGAAAGTGCTTTTCACTTTTAGAAATTTTAGGTGCTAAAGCAAATAAAAGTGTCTTGCACTTCCTCTTTAAAAAACAACCCAGAATAATGGATCAAAAGGGTAATGCCACGACCCGTGACCTCTACTTCTATCCCTAAGTGCCTAAATTAATGCGAAAACATTTTAAAATGAACTAACCTTGGCTAGTATTTATCATTATAACTTTTAGATCTTTTCTTGTAGTTTCGTATCCGATATAGGTTTAAATCTTTTAACTATTATGTCGAGGATTTTATTAAAGTCCTAAATTTTCTAGAAATTTCGGCAGCATAACGGCTGTAATTTGACTCTACCCAACCTGCAAACAAGACAATATAGCAACCAAAAACCACAATCCACAACCACATTATCGTTTCTCGCAACCAAATATATATTAGCAATCCTAGTTATCAACAACTAAAAATCATTTAATCACAATTACATCAGCAACCCATCACATAATCCAAGTAATTAACAATCATGAATTATAACTTCATACCCATTCATTAAGTTTAAGATTCATCCTAGTTTCATAGTGAGCTAATTCCATAGACGTATTGTCACGAAAATGTAATATTGACTTCCTTAATAATCCTACTTATGACGAAACAGCTAATACATCCCAAAACCAATATTTAAATACATCCGTACATACACAGAAGTCTGAAACAAAAACTTTACAATTGTTGCGTATACCTTAGCACCAAAGCCACGCACTTAGCACGAGGAATTAGCAGTTTTTCGAGTGCTTCACCCACCAGTTAATCTGAAATGTTTTAAAAGAAAGGGTGAGCAACCACACACTCAGTGAAAAAAACATATAACTGAAGCTAATATCATACCGAGTAAGTATTTACTCGAAGCTTTCAAGAGATAAATCATGCACTTGTAAAGGTTTTGCATAAGAATTCGGTTTTGAGTTTTAAAACACAAAGATGTATTATTCATGGTTGAGTATGATGTGTTACATTAAACATGCCTTTCTTTTTCAAAATCGAACATCGTACAAGTATATAAGCAAAATCTCATAGTTTACCAACTTTAAGGGTACAAAATCATAATACGAGAATCTTGGAAACCAATAACCCAACACCCTTTCAAAAACGTGAAATCTAGCAAAATCATGCATGGGCTCAATTAGAACATTCAACTTAATAGAAGAGAAGTGGCACGATCCTAAACTTAGTCATGGAACTAGTTTCACAATGTTAACACACCTATGGCCATAGTGACTACCGCACTATCCTAGACTGATCAGGTCTGGACTAGGGTACTGAAGACGGGATCAAGGTCTACAGTAATAGGTAGCTGGCACCGTAGGGAAATCACGCAGAACCTCCTACCGGTGCTCCGTGAAGCACTTGGCACTGCAGGGCAATCACATAGAACCTCCTACCGGTGCTAGAGATGGCTCTCACGTCTCATAAACTCGATGTCACCTAGGCATCCCTGTGTAGCACTTGGCACCATAGGGCAATCACACAGAACCTCCTATCGGTGCTAGAGATGGCTCTCACAGGACATGACTGCCACAAAGGCATTTTCGGGGATTGCCAACAATCTCAAAATCAACAATTTATAGGTGCACGGTAAAAGTAAAAAAATTTATTCATTTCAACATCAAGTTCACGAAAAAGTACACCAATAACTTTAGACAACATGTATTATTATCATAAAGCTTGCTAACATCATTCCGTACAGGCGGGTTGGGTCGATTGGTGGTCAGCGTGGTGAACGGACGACAGAGGAGAGGGGGAAAATAGAGAAGAAAAGAGAGAGGGGGGTTAAGGGGTTGGGTCACGCGACCGAGAAAGGGAGTGTCGCGCAATCCCCTTTCATCATTTTTTTTCCTTTCTTTTTTTTTTCATTTATTATATTTCTAATTAAATTTCTATTTTACCTAAATAAATATACCTAAATAAATATACATTTCCAATTTGCCTAAATAATTATACCCTAATACATGCATACTTTCAAATTCTATTTCTAAACTATAAAGTTCATATTTTAATTATGTTTTATTACTTGTGTGAATTTTATTTATTCAATTATTTAATTTTTTCCTATGTAATTATATTTATCTTTTAATTATAATATATCTATCCATTTAATTAAATTGTCCTACCGTGTGCACTATACTAGTATCACATTTATGTTATATTTATATTTAAATTAAATTTAGGTATAAAAGAGCGGTCTCACATTTCTCCCCACCTTATTGAATTCGGTCCTCTGAATTCTCAACCAAGTTAGGAAAGCTGTGGGTATCTCTCTTGCATCAAGCTCTCCAGCTCCCAAGTCGCTTCCTCAGTAGTGTGATGTTGCCAGAGAACTTTGACTAGAGGAATGGTTTTATACCTCAGGACTTTATCCCTTCTATCAATAATCCGAACCTGTTTCTCCTCGTAACACAAGTCTTTCCCTATCTCCAAGGGTTCATATTCAAGGATATGAGAAGGATCGAGCTGGTATTTATGGAGCATGGATACATGGAATACATTAGCTAACTGGGGTGGTAAAGCTAGTCGGTACGCTACCTTATTAATGCGCTCCAATATCTCAAATAGTCCTATGTATCGAGGACTCAACTAAGTCCGAAGCATAAATCTTCCTATCACCAACCTCTTCCTAACCTATTGTCGATCTACACCTCTGTCCATAAAGAGCTTCATACGGGGCCATTCCTATGCTGGCATGATAGCTATTGTTATATGCGAACTCTGCCAACGACAAGTGTCAATCCCACGAGCCTCCAGAATCAATCACACATTCCCGCAGCATATGCTTTGCTAAATTGTGTCTTAGATCCTAAGGACTCCTGAACTTACTTTCAAAATCGAGACGTGAACCTAGAGTCCCTGTCTGAGGTGATACTAACTGGGGTTCCATGCAATCTCACTATCTCTTTAATAAAAAATCTGCCAACACATTCAAAGGAGCAGTGAAGCTAATAGCCAAGAAGTGGGCTAATTTGGCAAGTCTATCCACAATTACCCAGATGGTATCATGTTTTCTCCGAGTTCTAGGTAAACCCATAACAAGGTCTATAGTTATGTGTGGTACGAGACTAGTGCCGCTATAAGTGACCTAGACGTTCTATCCGTAAGTGCACAGGTCGTACAAGTAATAATGAGATTTGAATCCCTAATTATCGTCCCACAGAGAAGTTGATTAGCTTAATTAACTACTGGTTAATCTTACCCTAAGTATATCCTAGCAAATTATGAAGTTTTAGGGAGTGATCTACAAGGCTAAAAGTAAAAGTACTAAAAACAATAACAATTATAAAGAAAATAAAACCGAGCTAAAATTACTTATAAAGCTCCGAGCAATAACCTACAAAAGATAATTAAAACGATTAAAATTAATTAACTCAATTAAACTAAAATGCAAATATGAAAATAAAGAAACAAAATTAATTAAATTAAAATTAAACAAACCTAAAATAAAATGTGCATGTAATTAAACTAATTAATAAAAATGAAAATTAAGCTAACCTAAAGTCTAATAAAATAAAAATCCTATTAACCTAAAGAAATTCTTAAATCTACTAAGAAATTAACTACCTATAAACTAATCCTAAATTAAATCTAACTCTAACTAATTACTAACAATAAAACAAAATCTAAATAATGCATGAGAAATAATTTTGGATTTTTTTTTTTTAAATTTAAAATGAAGACTAAATTAAAAATGCATGAAACAAATTTAATCTAAATTAATTCTAAATGTAACTCATAAAATACTAAACTAAAATTATGTCTTAAAACATATGATATAAAATTAACTATTAACTATTAACTAAAAATTAAAACTAAAAATTAAATTAACAAACCAAAACACTAGATTTAACCTACAATTATCAATTAACAACTAACCAAAATTGACAACTAATAAAAGCAATTAAAATAATATAAATGCAATAAGTATTAAATTAAGAAAAAGGGAATGTGGCCAAACATGGCCTTAAACGAATTTGGCAGCCATGTGGTCCCGTAACTGGCATTGTACATGCTCTTCTCCAACCTGCTCTCGGTTTGTCCAGGTACTGCCCAGCTCACTGCAACGTCTTCATCCACCGAACTGTCCTGCACTGCTTTTGCTGTTTCTGCCCTGTGTCTCTTCTTCATCCAGCCACCACGTCCTTCTTCTCTGCCAAACTTGTCGCCAGCTCCAGCATTGATCATGTGGTTCCCAGTTCTATCCGCTTGCTCCGGCATCCAAGTGCTGCTCACCTTTCTGTACTACGTTGCCATGGCCACAACTGCCCAGCTGCCATGGCCACAACGTCCTCTGCCTACATGCCAGCTCTTGCTACAGCTGATTCCTTCCTGCAAACCGCACCTCACAAGAGCAACCAGCAGAAATTAATTAAACCAACATAATTAAACATTAAGATAACCAGAGGAAATGCAGTAATGCAATGAACATAACATGAACAAACTACAACACATCAGCAGATATTAAAGTATCAACAACATGGAAAAATGCACATAACCAGAAAAATGAAAATGAACAGTGAATAACACATGAAACAGAGCATAATAGAGAAGATTGAAGGATACTCCCTACCGTACCATGGACACCGATTTCTATCAAACATAAACTAGCTGGCGAGTCAAGTGGGATCAATGAAAAATTTTTGTAATGAAATGCAGCAAATGATATGACCTACAGAACATAAGATCATGCAATAAAAACAATGAAAGCTAATGTTAAATGCAGTAAAAAAAAAAACTCGAATCATGAAGTGCAAACAAATAAAAATGAAATAAGAAAAGAAAAGAACAACAATGCATAGCAGAACATGAGCTTAAAACCGAAGGGAAATATGTAAAATCAACAACTGAAAGTTAACACAATCAACACCCGTAAGCACAATAACATGGACATTCATCATCCTCGGGTTGCTTCAATTCTAACTCTTACTGCCACGGTTCCACATTGCCATTGATGTGGAACAGTGCTCGACATTAACCCATATCAAAGCACCAGAACCGAAAGGCAGAGATGAAGGAAGAAACCTTGTCACCTGAATGAACAAAAAGTGAAGAACAAAAACATGGAACCTTAATAATGAGCAAACCGAGAGCTATCAACAATGGGAAAAATAAAGGTTTTTCATTAAAACAAAAATATAATTGGAACTTAGCAAAACCGATAGCTAAGAAAGGAGAAACAAATACTTTTCATTAAACTTAAATATGCTGAACAACAAGGAAATGAAAACAGAGAAAAATGGTGGCTAATGAAAAACTAAAAAAAAAAAACTATTCTAAAAAAAACTACCCTAAATTAAAACTACTCCTACGAACTAATTTACCCTAAACTACACTACTCCTAAATTCTACACTACTTAATTTTTCAATTGCTCATCATATTCTATTTATACACAAAATTGGGGGTACAATTGTAATTTTTAATCCTAGATGAGTTGGCATTGTTTGGCCACTTGTCTTCGTTTGATTTGCTGCAGAGTAGATATTTTCACATCACTCAATTGGTTATGCGATGTGGCCTAGCGTGTGTCTTCCAAAAGGTTGGCACGGTGTCTGTCGATCTTATCGTTTCGGAGAAAATAAAATACAGACACCTGACATCACGCATGTCCAGATGACTGGTTACTCGGTCTGCAAATTGGAAGTGATCCAGTCTCCTTTAGCCCATTTTCAGCCCAATTTTGACTGAAACAACTGAGTTTCATCCAGATTTATTTTATCTACACATTAAGCACAAATAATTCTATTAAAATAGAATTATCAATGTGTTCCCACTTCCAAGTTGGCACAAGTAGGGGTTAATGTAAACCTACTGGCTTTTGGTGTTCTACCTTTATTTGATGGCATACAAGACACCTCGCTATAAACTCTGCGACATCCCTTTTCATTCCGGGCCACATGTCACGACCCTTTTTATCCATTTCAT
The DNA here is from genome assembly GCA_033439115.1 of Firmiana major. Classification (NCBI taxonomy): domain Eukaryota; kingdom Viridiplantae; phylum Streptophyta; class Magnoliopsida; order Malvales; family Malvaceae; genus Firmiana; species Firmiana major. The sequence continues at coordinate 2,750,516 of CM065913.1, read as the reverse complement.
CTAAAAATCACCATAAATTTTTTGCTTTTTTTTCCTTTCCTTACCCGATCGTGAACAACCCTCACAAATGCAGTTGGGCTGTGAGTCAGTATTAATCACCATTTCCATACATCTTTCAATTAATCAAAAGCATATATTTGAAAGTTTAAGTCATATACTTATACATGACATGTTTTCTAACATTTACATCCCCCATAATTCAATTCAAAATGATCACTGTGCTTTTACATGTTTAGAAACAAAAAGAATCCTTGTCTGTATACCTCTTGGAGATGGAGAGCAACGGTATCCAAATACAACGCCTCAGTCTTTCACTAGGCTACTGTGCGCGCTATGCAAAGGGGGAAAATGAAGGGATGAGCAACCACATGCTCAGTAAGGCAATAATGCAAGCATGGTAGATAACTACATTATCTACATGCTTATAGTGTCATGCATAAAATCATTAATATCCCCAGCATGAAGAAATATTAATACTATGCCACATGTATATATACATATATCATGCACTGAAAACATGAAAATAGGCATGTAAAACATGGAAAGATCATCATGTAAAACCTCTCATGCTCATCATCATTAAAACTCATCATAAAAGGGAAAGTCAACACAGAACATCCCTCAGGATTTGTCACTTTCTCAAAACAAGTCAAAATTCATCACAAATAGCAATACCATCTTTGTAAACACAATCCCATAAGGCTCGACCCCTCCCTCGGGTCTACCACGGACAACACAAATCATACTCAATATACAAAACCATGTGATATCATGTGAGATAGGTGGTCACTATATAGATCAAGGACTATGTTGGCCAACTATGTCATTATCATCCCAGACCACACGGATCCCAGTGTGCGGGACATCATACTGGAACGAAGGTGGGTTAGTTATTCGTCAGACTTTTAAATCATTATCACAACCATGCGGTAAGCGTACTCCATGTGTTTTACACCGTACAACATACTCCGCGGACTCATATCATGGTTGGAGGTGCCTGCATCATCAATAAGTCAAAGAAAACCCACGTACGAGCTATCAGCTCCAATACAGCTTATAAAACATCATTGACTCAAAATATGGTGCGAGTTAGGCTCCAACACGTTTCATACATATTGAAAACATCAAACTCCAGTGCGAGCAAGGCTTTAGCACTATTTAACTCATATAAGTACGATAGGCGACTATATTTCAACAACACACTCTCAAACCAAAGTTAACACCTTACTTGTGCTATTTCACAAATCATGAAATCACTAGCCAGCCTATCAGTCAATTTTGCTTAAACCAAAGCAATGTATTTCGTAAAAACATCAAAACATGTGATTTATGCAATTATTGGCCTTACTATCCCCTTTTTGTAAGATTCGCTTCCAAGCCAAAATCATTTATATCCGAAGTTTGTTATGCAACCATCATTTCTTTTCTAGATAATCAAGCATTTACAAAAGCCATATAAACACCCTCAAAATACGTGCATCTATCTCTATATACTCACAAAATTCCCTTACCTGGAATCTGTCGAGTGATTCCACTTCCTTAGAGCTGCTCAATTGTGCAGTTCGATTTGCCTCCAACGAAATCTCCGGGATTGCATGAAATCATATATCACATAAATTCAATCCAATATAACACAATTCTTGTGTTTTCTATAGTCGTTTCGACCTATAGTTTTCATTATAAGGCTTCACTTCCTCTTAACCTGTTTTGATCGTTTTATTAATTTCTCGAGAGTCCATTGAACTCTTTTAGGCCTATTAATTCACACTAAATCGATATTAAGCTCATAGTGCCTCTAGCCCATCATTTACTTCACTATGGAAATTTATCAAACACCTCATATGCTTATTTTCATAACTTGACTAATCTCATAATGTAGCTTCATTCAATCATCTCAAAATCATAGATATCACCTCACTAACACCTTAGTATAAGCCATTTAACGTCAACTCAACCATATCACATTTTCTCACACTAGACTCATTCTAGGTCATACTTGTTCCATTACATTCTAGGTAGTTTCTATCATCAATACATACACTCATCTACCCACAACAATAACTAGATAAATATACTTTGAGTTGGTGTATTAGAAACTCACCTAGCTTGACTTTCTCCTTACTCCAAATAAGAATACTTCTTTGCTCCTTCAAAAAACCAATGAAGTGTTGATTCCAAGCTATGTTGTTCTTCTCTTTATAATGAAAAACTTTGCTCTAATAGCTTTTTCTCAAATCTTGGTGGAAATGGGATGGTTTTAGAGTGAGAAAGCTAGGTTAAGGTTTAAAAATGGAAGAAATGGATTTGTTCCCGTGAAATGCAGATCCAACTGCTCTGCTTTTATATAAATGGCATTAGGAGATTGATCTGCATAGGTTAGAGAGCAATCTGGCCTTGCTTGAATCCTTCAGTTTTTTGACTTTTTGCACGCAGGGGATCGATCTATTGAATGTATGAGAACGATCTTCCATGTTGCATGAGACCGATCTACTCAATGGGATAGGATCGATTTGTTTCAGGTAGGAAGCTTAGGAGATCGATCTGGCCTTAAGAGGAGATCGATTTGGTCCAGCCCGAGACTAATGGAGATCGATCTGCTTGAGTAAGGGATCGATCTCCCTCTTGCAGAATGCTTGGCATTGTGTTCTCCAAGCCATGAGATCGATCTCTCCTTGCATGGGATCAATCTGGCCTTCATCCTGCACCATTTTAACTGTAATTTTCCCAGTTAAACTTATACTCAATTACTTCAATACTCATTTATCAATCTATTCACACTTAGAACTTAAAAACGTATATTTCTTGTAATTCATATGTAATGTAACTTGTCTGTACATCAAATAATCATATACATTACATAGAAATTTACGGGTCTTACATTCCTCCCCTCCTTCAAGAAATTTGGTCCTCCAAATTAGAACCAAGTTAACCTAAAAACAACTCCTGATACTTCTCTTGTATCATGCTCTCCAATTCCTATGTAGCTTCCTCCAGAGGGTGATATTGCCAAAGAACTTTCACTAAGGGAATAGTTTTCGACCTCAACACCTTCTCCTTCCTATCCAAAATCTGAACTGACTTCTCGACATACGGCATACTCTCCTTGAGCTCCAATGGCTCATATCTTATCACATGTGCTGGGTTCAGGTGGTACTTCCGAAGCATAGAGACGTGGAAGACGTTATGAACATGTAACAACCTGTGACCTATAAAAATTCGGGGGAAAATTTTTTTTTGAAACTTCAGCTTGCAACTTAATCCTTTATTCACTTAGGCTGTATTCCTGTTCAGTGTCAATCCTCTTTCTTACTTGTTATCCATAATTATATTTAAGTTTAACATTTGGATTTATATGGCTGATAGAAATTTTGGCAGCATAACGGGTAATATATAAGCCTACTCGCCTGCAAATTCTCACAATATCAACCCTAGCTATCCACAACTATCAGACATGCTTTTCAAGTCATATCATCAAATCATTCTACATATTCCAAACACGTCTAGTTACTTCTAAAAATCAATCCTTAAAAATATTTTATTTCATTTATCCTTATACAGATTACATCCCGACACATTACTTTCAATAGATGTTTGTGCATACAAATGGTCTGGTAAAGAGATAAAAATGTATATCTCACGCATGTACAAAAGGTAGTCTGGGGAAGCTCATATCTGTAGCCTACGTCGTCTATGCAGCAATTATCAACTGTAGTTCACTGTAAACAATCTGAGAGGTGGAGGGGTGATATGACGCCCTGAAAAAGCAAAAAATATAACAAATTTAAAACTTTTTATTCATCCATTCACAATCAATGGTGCATTCCTGTGCAGTATCATGCATAATCATACATAAATATATAAATCATAAATCCACACCTCAGGATCTCATCATCTCATGAATAAGTATTATACTATTTACATCTCTTAATTTCGAGTTTAATTAATCCTAATACATCTCATACATCATTGTACATCAAGTGTCTGTAAATACAACTCTAGTCTGGATACATGAAATATTAAAATATACCTCAAAGTACGATATATGACCTGGAGCTCAAGTCCTCAACTAGCCACAACTCCGTACGTTGCAGGGAAACTCTCTTCACTTGAAGAAATCTGAGGGGGAAAGAGAAAACAGTGTGAGCTTCTAAATCACTCAATAAGGGGGTACGGGACTCGTTAACAAGAAATGATTTACATAGCACAATCATTTTTATTTTGTGGGTGAAGACCCAATAAACTCCGTGAAAAAACGTAGCATGAATAATTAAAACATCATCTCAACATCATTTCTTAAACTCATGTAAAAACATGATAATCAATGACTCAAATCATGTTCATAATCAATTACAAGCATGTGAAAATCAAAATGCGATAATGGATTTTCTCATCAAATCGTGATAAAAATTACCTCAATAAAAATGCACGTGGCACAGCCTCAAAACACAAACTCATGTGTATAAAAAGGAGATTAGGCAAGAAAACTCATATAAAACTCGTCATGGCACATTAATATAATTCTCCTCTGGGTGCGCATCCCAGACATCCTTAAAAGAGGAAAATGTCGACAATATGATCGTGTACATGGTATATTGGATTTACGCTTTACCAAAACAAGGCTTGACCTTACATGCTACCAAGCAATGCCGCTTCTCATGAACACTATCGGTCTTACATGCTACCAAAGCAAGGCCACCCAGCGTTACCAAAACGAAGGCATCGCTCGTCACCAAAATGAAAGCATCTCTCGTTACCAAAATAGAGGAATATCAAACTTACATGCTACCAAAGCAATGCCTCCCAACGCTACCAAAGCGGGGAATAATATCGGCCTTACATGCTAGTAAAGCAATGCCTCTAATGCTATCAAAGCGAGGAATAATATCGGCCTTACATACTACCAAAGCAATGCCTGATGTGTATTCAACATGATAAGCCTAAGTCTCAATCATTAGCCATTATCATATAAAACGTCTTACTTTCACGTAGAACTCATAATGGTTTTCTCTCATAAATCTCATTTAAAACATTTGTGTCCTCAACACAAAACATGTTAAAACCGAGTTCCAACCGGCAAAACCACACACATTTCTCAATCTCAGTACGCCTTAACGTAGAGCCCAAATCTCTTTTCACATTTTAAACACAAAACAGTTGTAAAATATTTTGACGCTTAGTTTACAACTCATAAAAGTTGAGCCCCAACAGGCTATAAAATCGTGTGCACTACTCATTCACAACTCATAAAAACATGCTTGTTTGCTCAAATCACTTTTCATGCTACAATTAACATCAAAACACATACACAAGCGAGTTTAAGTTTTCCCTTATCTCTTTGCACCTCGTATAGTCCAATCATTCCCCCGTATCACGGATTAGTCTCGCATTCCTCTCTGAAACTCTCGAGTTGTCCAAACGATGTTAAAACATCAGTAATTTATCTTAATCACCCCATCGAGCACACATTTGCTCATATTTCTTATTAACCTCTCCAATAGCCCAATTCTCATAATTCTATCACAATTCACATTCTCATCCACTACATCTCAAAATTCTACATTTCTCATACCATATTTCATACTAAATTCACCTCATTACCTAAATTGCATATTTATAGTAAAAAATCCCAAATCACCACAAATTGCATAATGTTATCTTTACTCCAAAAAATATCATAATTTCATCAATCCCTAATCATTTCCTAGCTATTTCATCACAATGCCTACAACCAAGATCACCAAAAAAATCACTTCAAATATCAAGATCGAAGTTTAGAATTTACCCAAACTTGTGGAGTGCTCTATTCACACCTCGATTCGATTCGTCCTACGATTTTCAAGTATGTTGTTCTCCTTTGGATGAGAAAAAACTTTTCTTCTTGCTGCAACCTTTAATTCAGACGAAAATGAGGGCTTTGAAAGAGAGAGAAAGCTAGGGCTCGGCTAAAATGGAGGTTTGGAAGAGAGAGAAAAGATGAAATGCAGGAAAGCACAAGGGTCCTTTTATAGATGGAGGGCAGGAGATCGATCTGGTCCTTAATGAGATCAATCTACATTTGAATTTGAGAACGTTTTGGGGCAATTTTATGCCTAGGAGATCGATCTGTCATGGGGTGAGATCGATCTCTTAATGGCTTTATGAGATCGATCTGCTCCAATTATGAGATCGATCTCTAGTTTACAGAATGCTTCACGAGATCAATCTGCTCCTTGAGGAGATTGATCTTCTCCTTACAAAATACTTCATGAGATCGATCTGCTCCTTTAGGATATCGATCTTCTCATTACAGAATCATAAGGAGATCGATCCTCTTCCATTGGAGATCGATCTGCTCACTTAATTTCCTCATACCTTGTCACTTTGGCCTACCAGATCGATCTTCTCTTCTCTGAGATCGATTTGGCCTCTTAGTTTCACACTTAACATAAAATCTCCACATATAATGGCCATAGTTTCCTCCATTGATTAAATTCTCATTCATTACTCATTCATCACTTAAAGATCACATTCCATACCATCTCAATATAGGGGTACATCACATTTAGTTCAATTCAATTACACTTCATGTTCTCATTACATAATTTAGATATGTACAAAATTCTCAAATCTCACAAGTGAGCTTTCGGAAAAAGCCCAGTAAAAAATATATTTAAAGTAATTCTGATATGTAAAAGCATGCAAGAATCATTCATGAAACAAACTTTGCTTCAGAAAATTGATCATAAGTTTCTTTTAAAAACTAACATTTAGAAGATATGTAAAACTTTCGTTACGTGCATAGTCATCATAAGAAAATATGAAGCATGTGTTCTTTAAATCAAATAGCATGCTTAAACCGTTTCATAAGATCTTCATTGTTTATGGATAATTTTTTAAAATGCTCGTCATTCATAAACGTTTCATAAAACACAATCATTCTTAAACATTTCGTCATAAATCATAATTATTCGTAAACATTTCATCATAATCTCATAAAAACATAGTCATTCATCATCATAATCATAATCATAATCATACTCATAATGATAATCATAATCATAATCATAATCATAATCGTAATCATAATCGTGAAGACTAGGCAATAACTAAGTCATGCGATACGTATCATCCTCCGTAGAAGGTCATCATACCTATAGCTATGGTGGGGGCTGTAGACTGGATCAGGGTCATACAACACTTTCATAAAACATGGGTAGTATCTATCTTTTTTACTTTCTCTGGCACCTAGTTAGGGCACAGGCACCAAAGGCACTCTCCGCATGGGAAACATTCATGCGTGTTGCGCTGGCACGAGATACTACCAAAACATCATCATCATTAACCGCAAGTAGCGAGACATCTACCACACAGATAGAGTCAAGTGCTACAGGGGCCCTACGTGCCGACACTCAAGTGGTGGAGCTGGAGCACCACAAGAAGTAGTCATGCACGAAGCCTATAGTCTCAAAAATTATTTTTCCTTTTCTTAAATACTTTTGAAAATGTCAAAAGTTTCTTCCAAAGCATAAATATAGTATTACAAACCATTATAAAACTTTCATGCATTTTCAGGAAATTCATTTCATAAATATAGATATACTTGGTGAACATTTCCTAAAACGAAATCATATTTCGTAAATCGTTCCATAAGTATGAAAACAATCATAAATCATTTCAAAACATAACATTGCTTCATAAAAATCTTTTTATCAATGCAATAAGTGTTCATTATCAGAACTAAATTAAATTATATCCCTTACCTCGATTTATTGAAAATTTCAGTTCGAGTAGTGATGCCTCCAAGTATCTCCCTTAAATCCTTCTACGATTTTCCTACACCAAAATTTGTATTCTTAGTATTCTATTTATTCGAATTACCTATGATGCGTCAAAATCATAACCTTGCTTACCTAGGAAAAATACACTTGAAATCATAAAATACGTATAATTATCTCTAAAACTTGCATAAATTCTTTACCTCAGTGTTTGTCTGTAATCCTTGATTGCTTTGATTTAGCGAGTCGGTGAGCTCGACCCTTCCGACTTATTTTCACCAAAAATTTCGAATAAATATTTTCGATCACCTTTCCCTCAGGTTTTCTCGATTTCCTCGATATCTCTTATTCTATTTTCCATGTGGTTATATATATATATATATATATATATATATATATATAACCTAGTTTTTTTACTGTTCATCCTTTTTTTTTTTTGAATTTCCCACTTCATTTCTTTCTTCATTTTTTTTTCCTTCTTCTTTTCGGTTTGCACAGCTACTGTTCATCGTCACCAGCCATGGTTTCCATCTCTTCACCGTCTCTTCCTCATTGTCATCCTGCCTCCATCATCTCCAGTCTTCCTTTACAGCCTCCAGCCAGCGCCCTACCTGTCATTTTCCTCCTCCCATGTTGCTGCAACAGCAGCGACAGAGGCTCCCCGTTTCTTTCCTTCGCAACCACCCCTTCTTCAACATGCATTCCTTCGTTGGTTGCTGTTCATGGTAGAGCCGAAATCTTCCCATGCAGTCTTCCCTTGTCGAGAGTCAATATTCTCGCCTACCTCCTCTCCTCGGTCTCCTGTTTCAGTTCACAGCGGCTTCAGTCCGTCGGCCCGCCACTGTCCCCTGTATTTCCTTCGGTTTCAGTTTTCAGTTCTGCCTCACCTCCTCTATTCTGTCACAGCCCAGGGCTGCCCGACTCTAGCTCTCATCTTCTTCCCTTCCTTCTTGATTCCCTCTCCGGTTACTGCTTCACTTGTCTTCCTCTGTTTCGTTTCCTTTGTATCTCTCGGTTTCCTCTAGTAAACACCCTAAAATTTCCAACCTTATTCCAGCCCAACCGAACCGCAATAAGATACAACATTCAGTCCTCCTCTTGTTCTTCTTCCCTTCTTCTTTTCAAACCTCTTTTCCTTCCTTCCTTTTTTTCTTTCTTTCTTTATTCTCCGATTCTTTGCAGTAGCTTCAGTATACAAATATATATTTGTTCTACCTAACGGTGCAGGCTACAGCAACACACACTTCTCAATCTTTATTATTTCCTTGTTTTCTTTTTTTATTTCCTTTCAAAACCAAATCTGCCAATTTCAGACCTCACCCTCTCAGTTTTTACTGCCATCGTCTCAATTGTTCACTGCTTATTTCTACCGACTCCCTTCTGTTTTCCTTTCTTTTCGGGCAGCTTCAGTACTCCTCTCCTCTTTCATTTTCTGTTTCCCATCAATTTAGTCTAGGTTTCTGTCCTCCAACATGTTTCGTTTTCTACCTTCCCACTTCGTTTCCCATCAATTCAGTCCAGGTTTTTATCCTCTAACATGTTTCGTTTTCTGCCTTCCCACTTCGTTTTGTCCTCTGTTTTATTCAGTCCCCTTACTATTTTGTTCTTTTTTCTGTTCAGGTGCAGACCATAACACTCCTCTGCTCTCCTTTCACTTCGGTCTGGCTCACTACTGTCCCTCCTATCATTTCGATTCAACCCTCACCACAACTACCCGTAAACTGCTGTAGCCACATCATTTTCTTTCTATTTTTCTCTTACCGAGTAACATCATTCTCCTTCGTTCCATCTTTTCTTTCCACCGTTCATTAACTTTGACTTTTCCCTTAGTTTGCTCAAACAAATATAGGTGCAGTAGTGACTATTGCTATTTTTTCTCATTTCCCACATTTCTATGTTGTACGTGCATCATCATCATTCCTTTTATTATTATTATTATTATTATTATTATATATATATATATATATATATATATTTTAAGCTTCAACACTTCACTTTTTTCCAATTCCATTTTATGTTTCCTTGCTGTTTAATCACCACCATCCCGTGCTATCTCACCTATAAGAACATCATCTGCACTATTAAATAAAGATCAATCACGCATGATACACTCGTGTTGGTCTCCTTGAAATTAATCTTGTACTCTTTAATTTATCTAAATGGATTTTAATAACATTAACACTATATAATTTGATTAAGGGAACATAACTTTCATGTAATGCTCTATTTGGTATCATGCATGGCTTAATATCCATTATTACCTCAAATAAATATTTACCTACTTGAATTTATAGGCTCCTCTTATCATACTATAATTAAATTCATCATCCACTAAGAACACATGTTAAATCCCAATGGTTTAATTGTTATTCATTGATTAGACTGAGTACACGAATATTTACGGTGTTTACAGAACACCTGCTAACTCCAGTGGCAATGTCAGCCTATAAGCCTTATCTCTCACTCTCTCTAGAATCTCAAAGGGTCCGATATATCGAGGGCTCAACTTTCCTTTCTTATCAAACCTCACAATCCCTTTAGACGAAGAAACTCTCAAAAATACTGGTTCACCCACAGTGAACTCCAGTGGTCTCTCTCTCCTGTCAACATAACTCTTTTATCGGCTCTAAGCTTTCCGTAATCTCTCACATATTAGCTGGACGTCCTCAGAAGCTTGCTGCACTAAATCGGGACCAAAAATATGTCTCTCACCAACCTCTTTCCATCCAATAAGGGATCGACATCTGCGTCCATACAGTGCCTCATATGGTATCATCCCGATACTCACATGATAGCTGTTATTATAGGCGAACTCGGTTAACGGTAGATGATCATCCCAAGAGCCTCCAAAATCTAGCACACACGCTCTCAACATATCTTTCAAAGTCTGTATAGTCCTCTCTAACTAACCATCTGTCTGAGGATGAAAATCAGTACTAAAACTCAAGTGGGTCCCCATCACTTCCTGAAAATGTTCCTAGAAATGGGAAGTGAAGCGAGCATCCCGATCAGAAACAACGCTCACTGGAACACCATGTAACCGAACTATCTCTCGTACATACAAGTTCGCCAACTGACTCAAAGTATCGGTAGTGCTCATAGCTAAGAAATGGGCTGACTTCATCAGCCAATCCACAATAACCCAAATGGCATCATGACCTCTGTGGGTTCTCGATAATCCCATCACAAAATTCATGGTGATGAGCTCCCATTTCCATGTAGGTATTGGTAGAGACTGTAATAACCCTGCAGGCTTCTGATGCTCTACTTGTACCTACTAATAGATAAGATATCTAGCGACATATTGAGCAATGTCTCTTTTCATTTCAGACCACCAATAAACCTTCCGAAGGTTTTGATACATCTTAGTACTCTCCGGATGTATCGTATACTTCGTTGAGTGAGCCTCTGATAAAATCAATCTCCTGATCTCTGGATCCTCGGAAAAGCATACTCTGCCCCTGAACCTCAATAATCCATTTGTACTCAGCTCAAAATTCGTACCCACACCTGTTTGAGCCTGACTCAACCAATCTATACACTGTCGATCACTCTGCTAATCCTGTCGAATACTACAAATCAACTCTGGCTCCAATCTCAGCCATAATATCAAATCTCTCTGAACCAGGTGCGTTTCATCCAAACTGAGATTCACAAATTGCTCCAACAACTTGTGTTCCCAAACCATCATATAAGATACCAACCCAAGGTTCTTCCTGCTCAAGGCATCGACAACTACATTCGCTTTACTCGAGTGGTACATGATTTTTCAATCATAATCCTTTTAGAGTTCGAGCCATCTTCTTTGTCTCATATTTAACTCTTTCTATGAGAGTAGATACTTAAGGCTTTTATGATCGATATATACCTGAAATTTCTCACCATAGAGATAGTGGCGTTATATCTTCAACTCAAACACTATGGCTGCCAACTCGAAATCGTGAGATGGATAGTTCATCTCGTGATCCTTCAATTGTCTGGATCCATAGGTAACTACCTTCTCATCCTGCATAAATACACAGCCCAGTCCCTGGTGTGATGCATCCGTATACACAGAATAGGGTTTCACGTGGCAACAGCCACCAAATATACGTGGCACAGCCACAGAATGGGGGATCTCACGTGGCAACAACCACCAAATAGGGTGTCTCACGTTACCAGAATGGAGAAGAATCGGGCTTACATGCTACCAGAGCAATGCCCGGTGTGTATTCAAAATTACACACCTAAGTCTTTATCAATAGCTATTATCATTTAAAACTGGTTTGCCTTCACGTAGAACTCATAGTGGTTTTTCTCTCATAAAACTCATTTAAAACCGTTTTGTACTCAACACAAAACATATTTAAAACCGAGTTCCAACCGGCAAACACGCACACATTTCTCAAATCTCGATATTGCCTTAACGTAGAGCCCAATTCATTTCTCACACAAACTCAACGGCTTATAAAGCGGTTTCGCACGTAGCTTATAAACTCATACAAACATTGGGCTCCAACCGGCTATAAAAATCGTGTGCATTCTTATCAAAACACAATACATCAAACATGCTTGTTTTATAAATCGCAAATCATGCTATAATAGTTCACAAATCACATACACAAATGGTTTAGTTTCCCTTACCTCTTTGCATCTCATATAGTGCAATTGTTTCCCCCTTGTCACGGACTAGTCTCGCATTCCACTCTGGAACTCCCGAGCTGTCCAAACGATGTTAAAACATCAATACTCATCATCACAGTAACCTCAATTCTTAAAATCGAGCATAATTGCTCATAACACCTCAAATCTCTCAATTCCCGTAACTCTATCACAATCCACAATCTCATTCACAACATCTCAACATTCTACACTTCCCATGCCACAATATCTATGCTAATTCACCACATTGTCTAAATTTCCATTTATAGCTCAAAATTTTTAAAATTACCAAAATTGCTAAATATCATTATCACTCCAACTACATTGTAATTTCATCAATCCCTAATCATTTTCCAGCTATTTCAAAACAATGCCAACAACCATTATCACCAAAATCATCTCAAATATCAAGATCGAGGTTTAGAAATTACCCAAAACTTGTGGAGAGCTTATCTCTTACCTCGATTCAATCCGTCTTTCAATTTCCAAGTATATTGTTCTCCCTTTGATGAGGAACAACTTTTCTTCTTGCCACAGCCTATGATTTGGAACGAAATGGGTGCTTTGGATGAGTGAGAAAGTTATGGCTCGGGTGAAAATGGGGTTTTAAAGAGAGAGAAAATAAAATTGCAGGAGAAAGCAGGGGTTCCTTATATAGACGGAGGGTAGGAGATCGATCTGGCTCTTGATGAGATCGATCTGCATTTGAATTTGGGGACGATTTGGGGTAATTTTATGCCTAGGAGATCGATCTGTCGAGGGGTGAGATCGATCTCTTTATGGCTTTATGAGATCGATCTGCTCCTTGAGGAGATCGATCTTCTCCCAAACAGAAACATTTGGAGATCGATCCCTTCCTCATGATTTCAATCTTCTCTCAAACAGAATCATAAGGAGATCGATCCTCTTCCATTGGAGATCGATCTGCTCACTTACTTTCCTCATTCCTTGTCATTTTTAACTCACCAGATCGATCTCTCCTTCTCCAAGATCGATCTGACCTCATAGTTTCACACATAGGTTAAACACTTAACATGTAAATCTTCAAATATAATTTCCACAGTCTACTACTTGGATTATTTCTCATTCATCGCATATACATTTCACTTAGCTCAATAAATTACACTTCAAGTTCATATTACATAATTAAAATATGTCTAAAATTCTCAGATCTCACATCCTCCTCACCTTAAAAGAATTTGGTCCTCCAAATTCAACTCAACTTATCAAATAGATGGGGGTATTTCTCCTTCATGAGACTCTCCAATTCCCACGTTGCCTCTTCCATTGAGTGATGTTTTCACAAAACTTTCACTAATGGGATGCTCTTGGTTCTAAGTACCTTCTCTTTTCTATCGAGAATCTGGATGGGTTCCTCAGTATAGCTCATGTCCTCTTATATGTCCATCTCGTCATACTCTATGACATGAGAAGGGTCCGGGTGGTACTTCCTTAACATAGATACATGAAAAATATTGTGTATTCCGGACATCTGTGGGGGTAATACCAATCTGTAGACTACCTCTCCCACTCTCTCGAGAATCTCAAATGGTCCTACGTATTGAGGACTCAATTTTTCTTTCTTCCCAAATCGCATGATACCCTTACTTGGTGATATTTTCAAAAATACTGCATCACCAACATCAAACTCGAGTGACCATCTGCGCACATCCGCGTAGCTTTTCTGTCTACTCTGTGCAGCTCGTAAGCTCTCAGATATGAGTTTCACACTCTGTACAGCTTGCTCAACAAGCTCGGGAGCATTTATCTTTCTGTCACCGACTTCTTCCTAAGCTACAGGGGATCTACACCTCCTACTATATAGAACTTCAAAAGGTGCCATTTCAACACTCGCATGATAGCTGTTATTGTACGCAAACTCTGCTAGGGGCAGGTGATCATCCCATGATCCTTTAAAGTCCATCGTATACGCCCTCAACATATCCTCCAGGGTCTGAATAGTCCTCTCTGACTGACCATCTGTCTGATGATGATAGGCGATACTAAAACTCAATCGAGATCCCATGGACTCTTGAAACTGGGTCCAAAATCTGGAAGTAAATCGGGAATCTCTATCAGAAGTAATACTCATTGGAGCCCCATGTAATCTAGCTATCTCGCTGACATACAGCTCAGCTAAGGCATCCACAGTATCTGTGCTCTTGATGGCAAGGAAGTGGGTACTCTTGGTCAATCTATCCACTATAACCCATATAGCGTCACGACCTCTTCGGGTCCTCGGTAAACCTATAATAAAGTCCATAGTGACATGCTCCCATTTTTGTGTAGGTACAGGTAAAGGTTGTAGTAGTCCTCCAGGCTTTCGATGCTCAGCTTTCACTTGCTGGCATATTAAACATCTGACCACATACTCCCTAGGTGCATGGTGTATCGCGAGCAGTGAGATTCTCTTAGTATCTGTCTCTTTAGGGTATCATCGTCTAGTACATAAATTCATCCTCTGAATCTCAACAATCCATCCTCACTGACTGTGAGATCCGACTGCGAACTCTGTTCAGCTTGGCTAACCATATCTATCTACCTCTAATCATTACGCTACCTAGTTCTAATCTGATCCATGATCTTGGGCTCTATCCGCAAGCTAGCCAAAAATCCAGTCTCTATCTCTTTAACTCTGATCCGAAATTCGGTGAACTGCTCCAGTAAATCCCATTCCCTGATCATCATAGCAGATATCATACTCTTCCTGCTCAGGGCATCAGCAACTACGTTTACCTTACCCGGATGGTATAGAATCTCACAGTCATAATCCTTAAGGAGTTCCATCCACCTCCTTTGTCTCATGTTTAACTCTTTCTGATCAAAGAGATATCTCAAACTCTTGTGATCAGTGAAGATCTGAAATCTTTCTCCATATAAGTAGTGTCGCCAGATCTTCAAGGTAAATACCACAGCGGCTAACTCCAGATCATGCGTGGGGTAATTCCGCTCATGGTCTTTCAACTGTCATGATCCATATGCAACCACTCTTCCATGCTGCATAAGCACACACCCCAATCCTTAATGAGAAGCATCACTATATATCGAAAATCCCCCTGATCCCTCAGGGATAGTCAACACAGGTGCCGCTGTTAACCTCCTCTTTAATTCCTGAAAACTGAGCTCACATTGATCAGTCCATATAAATGGAGTCTCTTTGTGCGTGAGCTTAGTCAAAGGGGCGGCAATCCTGGAAAATCCTTCCATAAACCTTCTGTAATACCCTGCCAAACCTAGGAAGCTTTGTACCTCCGTAACTGTCCTTGGTCTTTCCCAGTTAAGCACAACCTCCACTTTACTTGGATCCACTGATACTCCTTCCTCTGAGACTATATGACCAAGGAAAGCTATTCGATCCAGCCAAAACTCACACTTACTAAGCTTTTCATATAATTGTTTATCTCGGAGTATCTAAAGTACTAACCATAAATGCTGTGCATGCTCCTCATACGACCGAGAGTACACCAGGATATCATCAATAAAGACTATCACAAACTTATCTAGATAGTCTCTGAACACCTCTTTCATTAATCTCATAAACACTGCAGGGGCGTTCGTCAATCCAAAGGACATCACCAGAAATTCATAATGGCCATACCTCGTCCTGAAGGCCGTCTTTGGAATATCCTCTTCCTTGATCCTCAATTGGTGATAGCCCGATCTCAAATCAATCTTAGAAAAGATTGATGCCCCTCTCAGCTGATCAAGTAGATCATCAATCCTGGGCAGTGGGTATTTATTCTTCACCATGGCTTTATTCAACAACCGATAGTCTACACATAATCTGAGACTACCATCCTTTTTCTTAACAAATAAAACTGGTGCTCCCCATGGTAAGATACTGGGTCAATGAACCCTCGATCTAATAACTCCTGTAGTTGTTTCTTCAATTCCTCAAGTTCCACTAATGCCATCCTGTAGGGTGGTTTAGAGATCGACTGAGTATCTGGTACCAATTCAATGGTAAACTCCAGCTCTCTCTCTGGTGGTAAACCTGGTAACTCATCTGGGAAAACATCCAGAAATTCACACACCACAGGTATATCCTCAATCCTCAGATGTTCCCGATCATCATCTGATATGAGTGATTCATAACCTTCACATGAATAATCATATTTAATACTTTCCAAAATAATATTAAAATTCTCAAATTGTTTACAAAATTCCATACGTCTATTTACTCAATATTTCAAACGTACACTGTAAGGTTCAGGTAGGGAGAAAGTTACAATTTTAGTGTAGCAGTCTAAACTCGATTGGTTGCCAACCAATCCATTCCCAAAATTACATCAAACCCATGCATATTTAACATGATTAGATCTGCTAATATCACTCTATCTCCCACCTTTATTCCACATCCTCTACAGATTAACTCAGTTCTCTGGGATTCACGCATAGGGGTATTTACATGTAGTATATACTCTAGAGGTTCAAACTTCAAATTTAAACTACATGCAAAATGCTCTGAAATAAACGAATGCGTGGATCCTGGATCTATCAACACATGAGCCTTATGATTACAGACAGAGAGTGTACCTCTTATAGTTTCTGCAAAACCTTATCTCACGCCTGACATCTCGAGGGGTCTCCTTGATGTTAGGGTAAACTCTGGGTCTCTCTAATCTACCCTTCTGCACCTCAATCCTTCCTCTTCTGAAGGAGCCTCTCCGAGCGTCTATTTGGAAAATCGATGGCCTCTTGCCCTCATATCTATTCATTGCTCTGAGCTCATTCTGGGACTGTACCATTTCAATTCCCCTCTCAATCTCTTGTGCTCGTCTCAGAGCATCTCTAAACTCAGTAATACATAGCCCTATCAATCTATCTCTAATGATGGGCTTCAATACATACACAAACTTCTCTGTACGGAGTTCTTCATTCTTGAAGGTCTCTGGGTCATATCTCAATAGCGCAATGAATTGGCTCTCATAGTCATCCACAGACATATCACCCTGTACCACACTTAAAAACTCAGCTTGTTTCTTTCTCTGGGCGGCTCGTGGTACATATTGGGTCCTAAAGGCTATCTGAAACTCTTCCCAACCAATCACATCCTGGCGGGATATCAAAATACCTTGGGTAGTACCCCACCAGTCTCGAGCTCTCCCTTTCAACATATAGGCACTCATACTGACCCTCTCAGCATCTGTGCACCCTAGATAATCGAATATAACTCTCAACTCCATCAACCACTTCTCAGCTTCTGTAGGATCCTTCTTTCCCTTAAATGTGGGTGGATTCATTTTTAAAAAGTCCTTCAATCGGACCATACTTCTGTCATCAGGCTGAGTGACGGGAGGCACTGGGTCCATCTGTACTGGGGGTATGGGAGGTCCTTGTGGTGGTGTAGGAGTAGTACCCGAGGCATTAACTCCAAAGTGTTGCGTGAATAGCGCTGCCATCTGCTCAAAACCTTGCCTCACATCGATCTCAATCCGATTAAATCGAGAGTTAGGACTCTCTGGTTGGGGGCAGGTGGCGGAGGGGACTCTGCTTGCCTCCTCGAATGACCTCGTCATCCACTCATTCTCTATCTCAACTCGTCTCCTGCACGTACATATCAAAATCCATTGAAATCTCAATCCTCAAATTTAGTTCATGACCAGACTATTACAGACACTTGGGATGTATTCTATTTCACTTAACCGACACAGACAGTACTAGACACCCTAAGCTCTGATACCAAGAAAACTCTGTCACGCCCCGAAAACGAGAAAAATATGGCAAATTTAAAAACTTTTTACTCATCAATTTACAATTAAGGGTGCATTCCTGTGCAGTGTCATACATCATCATACTTATCATACCTCAGAATCACATCATTAGATAGTATATATCATATCATATACATTACTCAATCTCAAGTTAATTAATCCTAATACATCCCATACAATGTTATACATCAAGTGTCTGTAATTACAATAATTGTCTGGGTACATGAAAAGATAAATGATACCTTAAAACATAATATATGGCCTGGAGCTCAAGTCCTCCACTAGCCGCTACTCCGTACGTCGCAGGGAAACCCTTTTCACTTGAAGAAATCTGGGAGGAAAGAAAATAGGGTGAGCTTCTAAATCGCTCAGTAAGGGGGTAAGGGACTCGTTATATAAACCATAATGCACATCACAAAATATTTATTTGCACGTAAAACTTAGTATACTCATTTGAAAACCATAGCATGAAAGTTCTCAAAACAAAATTCTCATATCTCAAAATCATGTGGAAACAAGAAGTAAAAGGCTCAGTATAGAGCAGTAACAAGCATGTGAAAATAATGCGATAATGGCTTTCTCAATAAATGTGATAAAATCACTGTAATAATAATACACATGGTGCAGCCACCAAACACACGTGGCATAGCCACTGATTTAGATTCACACGTGGCACAGCCACAGAATAGGGTTTCATGTGGCAACAACCACCAAATATACGTGGCACATCCACAACATGGGGGATCTCACGTGGCAACAACCACCAAATATACGTGGCACAGGCACAGAATGAGGGATCTCACGTGGCAACAGCCACCAAATATACGTGGCACAGCCACAAAATGGGGGATCTCACGTGGCAACAGCCACCAAATAGGGTGTCTCACGTTATCAGAATGGAGAAGAATCGGGCTTACATGCTACCAGAGCAATGTCCGGTGTGTATTCAAAATTACACACCTAAGTCTTTATCAATAGCCATTATCATATAAAACTGATTTGCCTTCACGTAGAACTCATAGTGGTTTTTCTCTCATAAAACTCATTTAAAACTGTTTTGTACTTAACATAAAACATATTTAAAACCGAGTTCCAACCGGCAAAACACGCACACATTTCTCAAATCTCGATATTGCTTTAACGTAGATCCCAATTCATTTCTCACACAAACTCAACAGTTTATAAAGCGGTTTCGCACGTAGCATATAAACTCATAAAAACATTGGGCTCCAACCGGCTATAAAAATCGTGTGCATTCTCATTAAAACACAACACATCAAACATGCTTGTTTTATAAATCGCAAATCATGCTATAATAGTTCACAAATCACATACACAAATGGTTTAGTTTTCCTTACCTCTTTGCACTTTGTGTAGTGCAATTGTTTCCCCCTTGTCACGGACTAGTCTCGCATTCCACTCTGGAACTCTCGAGCTGTCCAAACGATGTTAAAACATCAATACTCATCATCACAGTAACCTCAATTCTCAAAATCGAGCATAATTGCTCATAACACCTCAAATCTCTCAATTCCTGTAACTCTATCACAATCCACAATCTCATTCACAACATCTCAACATTCTACACTTCCCATGCCATAATATCTATGCTAATTCACCACATTGTCTAAATTTCCATTTATAGCTCAAAATTCCCAAAATTACTAAAATTGCTAAATATCATTATCACTCCAACTACATTGTAATTTCATCAATCCCTAATCATTTTCCAGCTATTTCAACACAATGCCAACAACCATTATCACCAAAATCATCTCAAATATCAAGATCGAGGTTTAAAAATTACCCAAAACTTGTGGAGAGAGCTTATCTCTTGCCTCGATTCAATCGGTCTTTCGATTTTCAAGTATGTTGTTCTCCCTTTGATGAGGAACAACTTTCCTTCTTACCACAGCCTCTGATTTGGACGGAAATGGGTGCTTTGGATGAGTGAGAAAGCTAGAGCTCGGGTGAAAATGGGGTTTTGAAGAGAGAGAAAATGAAATTGCAGGAGAAAGCAGGGTTCCTTATATAGACGGAGGGTAGGAGATCAATCTGGCTCTTGATGAGATCGATCTGCATTTGAATTTGAGGACAATTTGGGGTAATTTTATGCCTAGGAGATCGATCTGTCGAGGGGTGAGATCGATCTCTTTATGGCTTTATGAGATCGATCTGCTTCTTGAGGAGATCGATCTTCTCCCAAACAGAAACATTTGGAGATCGATCCATTCCTCATGAGATCGATCTTCTCTCAAACAGAATCATAAGGATTTCGATCCTCTTTCATTGGAGATTGATCTGCTCACTTACTTTCCTCCTTCCTTGTCATTTTTAACTAACCAGATCGATCTGACCCCATAGTTTCACACTTAGGTTAAACACTTAACATGTAAATCTCCAAATATAATTTCCACAGTCTACTACTTGGATTATTTCTCATTCATCGCA
The DNA here is from genome assembly GCA_033439115.1 of Firmiana major. Classification (NCBI taxonomy): domain Eukaryota; kingdom Viridiplantae; phylum Streptophyta; class Magnoliopsida; order Malvales; family Malvaceae; genus Firmiana; species Firmiana major. The sequence goes on along the minus strand of CM065913.1, from coordinate 2,729,956 downwards.
TATACATTTCACTTAGCTCAATAAATTACACTTCAAGTTCATATTACATAATTAAAATATGTCTAAAATTCTCAGATTTCGCAATACTTGTTCTTAATGGTGGCCTTGTTCAACAACTAGTAATCTATACACAGTCGGAGGCTTCCATCCTTCTTCCTTACGAACAGAATCGGAGCTCCCCAAGGTGAGGCGCTCGATCAAATAAACCCATTCTCTAGCAACTCTTGCAACTGTTTCTTAAGCTCCTCCAACTCAATTGGAGCCATTCTATACGATGGTTTAGATATCGACTTTGTACCAGGTACTAACTCTATGCAAAACTCCATTTCCCTATCAGGTGGTAGCCTTGGTAAATCGTTCGGAAAGACATCAGGAAATTCTGCAACTACTGAAATGTCTCTCAATTTCGGATATGCCTTATCTGTGTCAACCACATTATCCTTTCCACCATTAGTAACATAAGTCATCGCATTATCATTCACAATTAATAAATAAATTCATCTCTCAAATATGTTGGATTAAAATTATACTCTTTTCATTTACAATGATCACGTTCTTCATTTCTTTTCAACAAGGTTTACAATAAGGTTATCTACCTTTGAAAACATCAATTTCTTAGCATGACAATCCAAAACTACACGATTTGCAGCCAACCAATCCATTCCAAAAATTACATCAAAATCGCTCATGCTCAATAAAATTAAATCAGCTGTCATATCTTTTCCCCCTATCTTCAGCCTACAATCCTTATACACATATTCTGTCAATTGACTATCATTCATAGGTGTGGAAATCATCAACATCCTATCTAAGAATGTGGGTTTTACATGCTTCAATATCTTATGGGCAAATGAAGGCGATATAAAGGAATGTGTGGCACCAGGATCAAACAATACAAATGCTTCTAAATCAAAAATTAGGATGATACCTTTAATCACATCCGTAGAAGTGTCTGCGGTGTCCTGGTCCATTCCATGTATCTGTCCTCCGCCTACCGCTTGTTTCCCTTTTTCCTCAGTTGTAGCCCTCCTCCTAGGAGTAGCTATCTTAACTAGAGCTCTCTCTGGCTCCTTGCCTTTCTGTAGGGCAATCTAAATCATCTCAGGATAATGCCTTGAGATATGCCCTGATTTCCCACATCTGTAACACACTACAGGGTCATCAGACAAAGCCTAGTTCCATGAAATCTTCCACATCTCCTACACTACTCAGTAGTAGGCCGTGTCACGACCCTTTTCATTCTTTTTAACTGAAAATCTCAATAAATTTTTCGCATTTATTCCTTTTCGTACTCGGTCGTAAACAAACTTACCACTACACTGTTGGGCTGTCACTCAATAATAATCCACTCACAATATCCGTTCTCAGTTAATAAAAGTGATGTCATACATTTGAACATCAATCATTCATTTTTACAAAATATGATTACTGACATCTACATCCCCCATAATTACAACTTAACGGACTACTGTGCTTTTACATTTGTTTAAATACAAAAAGAATCATGTGTATAGACCTTTTAGCGATGCAAGCAGCGGATGTCCAAAATAAAATGCCTCAGTCCTCGCTAGGCTACTATGCACGCTTTGTAGGAGGGGAAAAATAGAGAGGGATGAGCAACCACACACTCAGTAAGGCAATAAAGCAAGCATGGTATATAACTACTCTATCTACATGCTGATAGTGTTATGCATAAATCATGTATAATAGAAGCATGAGGAATAAAACTATGCCATATGAGTATACATATATAACATGTATCAAAATCATGTAAAATTGGCATATAAAACATGAAATATCAACATGTGAAAACATCTCATGCTCATCTCATTAAACTCATAGAAAAGGGCAATTCATTTAAGAAACCTCCTTTTAAAATTTCATCACTTTCTCAAATACATATCATCCCATTACAAATCATTTTCGCAAACCGCAAACCTCATCATCATTTCACAAATCAAGTTCACAAGGCTTGATCCCTCTTTCGGGTCTACCTTGAGCAACCACAATCACACATATGTATAAAAACCATGTCACTATATAACAAGTGACTATGTGGCTAACTACATCATAAATCATCCTAAACCACATGCGTCTAGGTGTTTGGGGTATCGTGCTGGCACGAGAGCCTCCCAACTGAATAGAGACTCCATGCCTAACAGAGCCTCCCCGCCTCCTCGGGCTTAAGGATGTTAGCTTAAGGATGTAAGGCTTGAGGATCATACTAACTTCCACGGCCTCATACGTACCACAATATACAAACTTGCATGAGCAAAACTTTAGCAGGACTCATGCATCATATCATAAAGAAACCATGTACGAGCATAGCTCTAGTACGGTTCTATGCTTAAGACAACGAGCAGAAGCTCCAGTACAATTTATAAAATATCATCACAAATCAAATTAAAGTGCGAGCTAAGCTCTAGCACTTTCTTGTAAATCAAATCATCAAAATCCAGCGCGAGCGAGGCTCTAGCGCGATTTATTTCACATAGATCGATAGGCAGCTCATATACATTCAAAACACATCACAAACATGTTTAGCACCTCACATGTGTTATTCCATAACATCAATAAAACACTAGCTAGCCTATCCTTTTATTTGCTCAAATCAAATCATTGTGTTTTGTGAAAACATTCAAAACACGTGATTTATGTGATTATTAGCCTTACTATCCCTTTTTATACATCCATATAAAACCAAATCATCCAACATTCGCAACCATTTCCGCATACCAAACAACCAATTTCTCAAACATTCACCGTATATTCACCCACAAAATACGAGCAGCTACCTCTATATACTCATAGAATTCCCTTACCTGGAATTGCGACGCGTGATTCCACTTCCTTAAAGCTGCGTATTCGTGCGGTCTGATTCATCTCCAACAATCTCTCCGAAACTGTACATAAATGTATTTCTCAACATTTTAGCCCATTATAATCCAACACTTACGTTTACTATAGTCAATTCGACCTATAGTCTCTATTAAAGCTTATAAGGCCTCGTTTCATTACTCTACCCATAACTCAAGTCTATGGATCCTTTTAGGCCTATTAACTCATTTTAAATCGATATTAGATCAATACTAAGTCCATTGTGTTCATATTTCATTGATTTCTTCACTATGACATTTATCATGCATATTACATACTCATTTCCATAAATTCACTCAATCCACAATGTAGCTTCATTTACCCTCTTCAAATCATCCACATTATTCCATTAACAACTTAACATATCCCATAAATCATCAATTCATTCAAATAAAACTTTCTCATACTAGACTTATTCCATTTTCTAGGTCACATTAGTTCCAATACTACCTAGATGGTTTCAACTAACAATACTCATACAAATCCACTCCAAGATCAATAAACAAACCAATATGCTTGAGCCGGAGCATTAGAAACTTACCAATCTAGTTTCTTTTCTTGCTCCAAAGGGGAAATGCTCCTTGCTTCTTCAATGCCAATAATGAGGTTTTGGGTTTCAACTATGTTGTTCTCTTCCTCAAGATGAACAACTTTGTGTCTAATGGCCTCCCTTCAAATCTTACTGAAATGGGTTGATTTTAGAGAGAGAAATCTAGGTTTTGGGTTGGAAATGGAAAGGGTGATGTTTTTCCCGAAATCTGTAGATTTTTAGCGCCCTTTTTATAGAAATCACTTGATGAGATTGATCTGCCCTAGGAGGAGATCGATCTGGTCCCCTTAAATTCCTTTTTTCACAGCATTTTCAAGCATCAGATCGATCTGTCGAAGCATGATATCGATCTGCTCCAAACAGAGAACTAAGGAGATCGATCTGTATGCTTGAGGATTGATCTTTTCATTACAGAATGTTTAAGAGATCGTTCTGGCCCAATTGGAGATCGATCTGCTCTATTTCATTGCCCAAATAAGAGCATTCTGGCTCTTTTAGATCGATCTCTCATCCTATGAAATCGATCTGGCCTTCATATTTTCCAGATTTTCTGTAGTTTTTTTGCAGCAACTCATACCCAAACATTCTTAATTTGCTACCATGGTCAAATTTCTCATCCAACCACCTTTAAGATTTGAAAATGGCATCCATTCATACCTTATACAAATTAAAACTTATGTGTATTCTTTGCATAGCCAAAGGTATACCATACCAAGCTAAATGGAAGTTCAACTTCATTCCATTTCACCATACTACTCATTTTGAGTTCCAATCACATTCATCACTTATAAAAGCTCATTTCTTCATATTCATACACAATGAAACTTGTATGTACATTACAAACTCATATTACAAGTATGTACATTGCATTTATAGACTTTACATTAATTGTACTTCACATTACAAGTATTTTACCACACTTATAAATCCATAAGGTTTACATCCAAAAATATGAGTCTTACATTCCTCCCCTCCTTTAAGGAATTTGGTCCTCCAAATTAGAACCAAGTTACTCTTCAAAAAGTTGGGGGAACTTCTCCCGTATCAAGTTCTCCAATTTCCATATGGCCTCTTCAACCGTGTGATGTTTCTAAAGAACTTTCACTAAAGGGAATTATCTTATTCTGCAACACTTTCTACTTTCTGTCCAATATCCAAATCGGCTCCTCAACATAAGTCATACTCTCATTGAGCTCCAACGGCTCAAATCTTATCACATGTGCTGGGTCCAGGTGATACTTCCAAAGCATAGAGGCGTGGAAGCCGTTATGAACATTTGCCAAGTCTGATGGCAACGCCAACCTATACGACTTGTTTCCCACTCTCTCCAAAATCTCGAAGGGTCTAATATATCTAGGGCTCGGCTTGCCCTTCTTACCAAATACCCTTCGAAGGTGAAACTCTCAGAAACACCGACTCACCCACATTAAACTCTAGTAGTCTTCGTCTCTTGTCAGCATAACTCTTTTGCCAGCTCTGAGCTGTCCGTAATCTCTCACATATCAATTGGACGTCCTTTGATGCCTGCTGCACTATGTCAAGAGCAAAAATTTGTCTGTCACCAACCTCTTCCTATCCAATGGGGGATCGACACCTGCGTCCATACAGTGCCTCATAGAGTGTCATCCCGATACTCGTATGATAGCTACTATTATAGGTGAACTCGGTTAACTGCAGGTGGTCATCCCAGAAGCCTCCAAAATCCAACACACACGCTCTCAACATATCCTCCAGGTCTGTATAGTCCTCTCTGATTGCCCATCTGTCTGAGGATGAAAAGCGGTGCTAAAACTTAAGTGGGGCCCCACCGCTTCTTGAAGATGTTCCTAAAAATGGGAAGTGAAATGGGCATCCCTATAAGAAACAATGCTCACTAGAACACCATGTAGTTGTACTATCTCTTGAATATACAAGTTCACCAACTGACTCAATGTATCGATAGCTTTCATAGCTAAGAAATGGGCGGACTTAGTCAACCGGTCCACAATAACCCATATGGCATCATGACCTCTATGGGTCCTCAGCAATCCCATCACAAAATCCATGGTGACATGCTCTCACTTCCAAGTCAGTATCGGTAAAGGCTGCAATAATCCTGCAGGCTTCTGATACTCTACTTTCACCTGCTGACAAACGAGACACTTAGCAACATATTTAACAATGGTTCTTTTCATTTCAGACCACCAATAAACCTTTTGAAGGTTTTGATACATCTTAGCACTATCTGGATGTATCGTGTACTTCGATGAGTGAGCCTCTGAAAAAATTAACCTCCTGATCTCAAGATCCTTGAGAACGCATACTGTGCCTCTGAACCTCAATAAGCCATCTGTACTCAGCTCAAAATCACTACCCACACCTGTCTATACCCGGCTTAGCCAATCGATGCATCGTCGATCGCTTTGCTGGGCTTGCCAAATACGGCCAATCAACTCTGGCTCTAATCTCATACTAGCCATGATATCCAATCTCTTCGATCCAGGTGGGGTTACATCCAAACTGATGTTTGCAAAGTGTTCCAACAATTCATGCTCCGTACCATCATATAAGACACCTACCCAAGGTTTTTTCTACTCAAAGCATCGACAACTACATTTGCCTTACCCGGGTGGTACATGATTTCACAATCATAGTCCTTCAGGAGTTCGACCCATCTCCTTTGTCTCATATTCAGTTCTTTCTGCGAGAACAGGTACTTGAGGCTCTTATGATCTGTGAACACCTGTAATTTCTCACCATAGAGGTAGTGGCGCCATATTTTCAAAGTAAACACCACGGCCGCCAACTCCAAATCATGTGTCGAGTAGTTTCTCTCATGATCTTTCAACTGTTTAGATCCATAGGCAACTACCTTCTGATCTTGCATAAGAACAAAGCCCAGTCCCTGGTGTGATGCATCTATATACACCGAGAATTTTCCTGAGCTGGTGGGAATGGTAAGAACTAGAGCAGTGGTCAATCAATGCTTAAGCTCCTAAAAACTCCTCTCACATGCCTCATCCCAAAAAACTTAACGTCTTTTCGGGTGAGGCGTGTCAATGGAGCAGCTAGTCTGGAGAAACCCTTTACAAATCTCCGATAATACCCTGCCAATCCCAAAAAACTTTTAATCTCAATAACTATCTTAGGCTGTTCCCACTGTACAACTGCCTCTATCTTGGATGGATCCACTGATACCTCATCCTTCGACACAACATGGCCCAGAAATGAGATATGTTCTAACCAAAAGTTACACTGGTTGAGTTTCGCATACAACTTTTTCTCTCGGAGGGTTTGTAGAACTACTCTCAAATGCTCCTCATGATCTTCCCTGAACTTGGAATAGACCAATATGTCATCAATAAACACAATCATGAACTTGTTCAGATATGGCTTAAACATATCATTCATCAGTGCCATAAATGCTGCGGGGCATTCGTCAATCCGAATGGCATCACCAAGAACTCTTAGTGGCCATAACGGGTACAAAATGTTATCTTGGGTACATCTCCACTCCTGATTCTCAACTGATGGTACCCTGACCGCAGATATACCTTTGAAAACACTTGGGCTCCTTGGAGCTGATCAAACAAATCATCGATTTTTGGAACGGGGTATTTGTTCTTAATGGTGACCTTGTTCAACAACCGGTAATCTATACACAGACGGAGGCTTCCATCATTTTTCCTCACAAAACAGAATCGGTGCTCCCCAAGGTGAGACACTCGGTCTTATAAACCCCTTCTCTAGCAACTCTTGCAGCTGCTTCTTTAGCTCTTCCAACTCTATCGGAGCCATTCTATATGGTGGTTTCGATATCGGCTCGGTACCAGGCACTAATTCTATGCAAAATTCCATTTCCCTTTCAAGTGGTAGTCCTGGTAATTCGTCCAAAAAGACATCAGGGTAATCGGCAATTATGGGTATGTCCCTCAATTCTAGGTGTGCCTTATCTATATCGACCACATAGGCAATGAACCCTTCACATCATTCTTTCCACCATTAGTGTCACAAGTCATCACATCAATATTCAACATAAGCATATTAACTCATCTCTCAAGTAGATTAAATAAAATCATACTCTTTTCATTTATAGTAAATCAAGTTCTTTTATTTTATTTCACAAATCTTACAACATGATTTTCTATCTCTGGAAACATCAAAGTCTTAGCATGACAGTCCATAACAACATGATTGGTAGCTAACCAAACCATTCCCAATATTACATCAAAATCATTCATATTCAATAGAATTAAATCGACTGTCATTTCTTTTCCCTCTATCATCAGTTTACAATCTCTACATACATGCTCAATCAATTGACTATCATTCATGGGTGTGGAAATCATCAACATCTTATCCAATAATACAGGTTTCACATACATCAACAATTTATATGAAAAGGAATGTGATATGAAGGAGTGTGTGGCACCAGGATCAAATAATACCAATCGTTCTAAACCAAAGATTAGGATGGTACCTTTAATCACATCCGTCGAAGCAACCGCAATGTCCTAATCCAGTGCATGTACTCTTCTTCTGCTCACACCCGCTACTTGCTTCCTTTTTTCCTCAGCTGTGGCCCTCCTCCTTGGGGCAACCGTCTCAACTGGAGCTCTTTTCGGCTTCTTGCCCTTCTGTGGGGCAGTCTCCATCTTTTCGGGACAATACTTAGCTATATGTCTTGGTTTCTCGCATCGGTAACACACTGCAGGGGTCATTGGACAAGGCCTAGTCCCGTGAAATCTATCACATCTCCTGCACCTCTCAGTAGTAGGCCGTGGTCCTCCAATAACCATACCCCTCGGTGTAGTCAAAGCTGGGTATACGGGAGGTCTAGCAGCTCTCTCCTGCACCTCCTCAATCTTAGGCTTCTTCTTAAACTATCTCTGGCCTCCTCTCCTAGCCACTCTATCCATCCTGGATCTCTTCTGGTCTCTGTCCTTTCTAGTACTAAACTTTCCAAGCTCAGAGGCATTCTTCTCAAAATCTTACTCACATAATTGAGCCTTGTATACCGCCTCCTTATAGGTCTAAATGTCAAATGGGGCTAACTTAGTCTGGATGGCCAATCTCAATCCATCAACGAACTTCTGAATCTTCTGAGTCTCACTACCCATCGTGTCTGGGTCATATAACCCGAAAGACATAAACTTGGACTCATACTCGTCCACAGTTCGGTTTCCCTGAATAAAATTCATAAATTCCATCCGTAATTTCCTATGTGCGGTGGCTAGAATGTACTATCTCCTGAAGGCCTCCAAAAATATCTCCCATGAGATCTCTGAGTGTCTGGCTTACAATATAACCTCGATGGATCTCCACCAGTGCTCTGCCTAGCCTTTAAGCATAAACACGGCAAAGGCTACCTTCTCAACTGATGTGCACCTGAAAAATTGATACAGCTTTTCCATCTCATACACCCAGTCCTCCGTAATAACCGGGTCCATCACCCCTCTGAACACTGGAGGTTTCAACCCATGAAATTCTCGCAGTCTGCTCAACTCGCAGTCATAACCCAAATCACTACCGCTCTGCTACGGAGCAGTAGGAGAAGCTATATCCTAGGCCAGAGGTGGTGTAACTGTAGCTGTCTCTGTAGTCTGAGGTCTCTCTACCTTTGCAGCTGCCTGTCCAGTAGTAGGTTGTGCCGCGAGACCTTGTCTATCGCCGATACCCAATGCCTGCCTGACAATCTCTACCAGGTTCTCAATACTTCGCTCTATCCGAGCGAAGCGTGCCTCTAAATCTATTGCACTCTCAGCAGGGTCTTATGAAGCCTGATCAGTCTATGGCTCCGTACGGCTCTCAAGCCTACCTCTACGGCCTCTAGCACATGCTCTTGCCCCTCTACCTTTGCACGTAATTGGCATAATGCCTAACTTCCTGTATTAAAATCATTTATCAAACAATCCATCATGGTATACACAGTTATATCTAAACAAAAGCACAGTAATATGGGGATGTAATTTTACCTACGTTTTATTACTGACTCACATCAGGCCAACACAGCTCTGATACCAATTTCTGTCACGACCCTTTTCATTCTTTTTAATCTAAAATCTCAATAAATTTTTCGTATTTATTCCTTTCCTTACTCGGTCGTGAACAAACTTATCACTACACTGTTGGGCTGTCGATCAATAATAATCCACACGCAATATCCATTCTCAGTTAATAAAAGTGATGTCATACATTTAAACTTCAATCATTCATTTTTACAAAATATGATTACTGACATCTACATCCTCTATAACAACAACTTAAAGGACTACAGTGCTTTTACATTTGTTTAGATACAAAAAGAATCCTGTGTATATACCTTTTAGCGATGCAAGCAGCGGATGTCCAAAATAAAATGCCTCAGTCCTCGCTAGGCTACTATGGAAGCTCTGTAGGAGGGGGAAAATAGAGAGGGATAAGCAACCACACGCTCAGTAAGGTAATAATGCAAGCATGGTAGATAACTACTTTATCTACATGCTGATAGTGTTATGCATAAATCATTTATAATAGGAGCATGAGGAATAAAACTATGCCATATGAGTATACATATATAACATTTATCAAAATCATGTAAAATTGGCATATAAAACATGGAATATCAATATATGAAAACATCTCATGCTCATCTCATTAAACTCATAGAAAAAGGTAATTCATTTAAGAAACCTCCATTTTAAATTTCATCACTTTCTCAAATACATATCATCCCATCACAAATCATTTTCGCAAACCACAAACCTCATCATCATTTCACAAATCAAGTTCATAAGGCTCGACCCCTCCTTCGGGTCTACCTTGAACAACCACAATCACACATATGTATAAAACCAAGTCACTACATCACAAGTGACTATGTGGCCAACTACATCATAAATCATCCCAGACCACATGCCTCTAGGTATGCGGGGTATCGTGCTGGTACAAAGGTGGATTATCTTTCGCCAGACTTTCTTATCACATAACAACCATGCGGTACATCGTTCTCGATGTGATATACACGATACAGCATACTCCGTGGATTCATATCATGGTTGGGGGTGCCATTCGTAGGTCTTATCTACCTCATACTAAGAACTTGCCGTACTCATGTAGGAGAGCCTCCCTACTGAACAAAGCCTCCCCGCCCCTCCAGGGCTTAAGGATGTTGGCTTAAGGATCCTTCCAAAATAGAGCCTCCCCACCGTACAGAGCCTCCCTGCCTAACAGAGGTTCCCCAGCCCTTCGGGGCTTAAGGATGTTAGCTTAAGGATGTATGGTTTATGGATCTTACCGTAAGAGAGCCTCCCCACCGAACAGAGCCTCCCTGCCTACAGAGCCTCCCCACCTCCTCGGGTTTAAGGATGTTATTTTAAAGATGTAGGGCTTGAGGATCTTACCAACTTTCACTGCCTCATACGTACCACAATGTGCAAACTTACTCGAGCAAAACTCTAGCACGACTCATGCATCATATCATAAAGAAACCACGTACGAGCATAGCTCCAGTACGGTTCTATGCGTAACAAAACCACTTAAAATCCACATACGAGCAGAAACTCCAGTACGGTTTATAAAATATCATCACAAATCAAATCAAAGTACCAGCTAAGCTCCAACACTTTCATACAAAACAAAGCATCAAAATCCGGTGTGAGCGAGGCTCTAGCGCGATTTATTTCACATAGCTCGATAGGCGGTACATATTCATTCAAAACACATCACAAACATGTTTAGTACCTCACATGTGCTATTCCATAACATCAATAAAACACTAGCCAACATATCCTTTTATTTGCTCAAATCAAAGAATTGTGTTTTGTGAAAACATTCAAAACACGTGATTTATGTGATTATTAACCTTACTATCCCTTTTTATACATCCATATAAAACCAAATCATCCAACATTTGCAACCATTTACGCATACCAAACAACTAATTTCTCAAACATTCATGCATTTCATAAACACCCTATATTCACCCACAAAATACGAGTAGCTACCTCTATATACTCACAGAATTCCCTTACCTAGAATCGTGATGCGTGATTCCACTTCCTTAAAGCTGCGTATTCGTGCAGTCCGATTTGTCTCCAACAATCTCTCTGGAACTGCACATAAATGTATTTCTCAACATTTTAGCCCATTATAATCCAACACTTGCGTTTATTATAGTCGATTCGACCTATAGTCTCTATTAACGCTTATGAGGCCTCGTTTCATTACTCTACCCATAACTCGAGTCTATGGATCCTTTAGGCCTATTAACTCATTTCAAATCGATATTAGATTGATACTAAGTCCATAGTGTTCATATTTCATTGATTTCTTCACTATGGCATTTATCATGCATATTACATACTTATTTCCGTAAATTCACGCAATCCACAATGTAGCTTCATTTACCCTTTTCAAATTATCCACATTATTCCATTAACAACTTAACATATCCCATAAATCATCAATTCATCCAAATTATACTCTCACACTAGACTTTACAATTTTCTAGGTCACATTAGTTCCGATACTACCTAGATGGTTTCAACTAACAATACTCATGCAAATCCACTCCAAGATCAATAAACAAACCAATATGCTTGAGTTGGAGCATTAGAAACTTACCAATCTAGTTTCTCTTCTTGCTCCAAAGGGGAAATGCTCATTGCTCCTTTAATGCCAATAATGAGGTTTTGGGTTTCAACTATATTGTTCTCTTCCTCAAGATGAACAACTTTGTGTCTAATGGCCTCCATTCTAATCTTACTGAAATAGGTGGCTTTTAGAGAGAAAAATATAGGTTTTGGGTTGGAAATGGAAAGAGTAATGTTTTTCCTGAAATCTGTAGATTTTCAGCGCCCTTTTTATAGAAATCACTTGATGAGATAGATCTGCCCTAGGAGGAGATCGACCGATCCCCTTAAATTCCACTTTTTTCACGGTATTTTCAAGCATGAGATCGATCTGCTCAAAATAGAGAGCTAAGGAGATCGATCTGTATGCTTGAGGATCGATCTTTTCATTATAGAATGTTTAGGAGATCGATCTGGCCCCATTGGAGATCGATCTGTTTTTTTCCATTGCCCAAATAAGAGCATTTTGGCTCTTATAAATCGATCTCTCATCCTATGAGATCGATCCGACCTTCATATTTTCCAGATTTTCTGCAGTTTTTCTACAGTAACTCGCACCAAAACATTCTTAATTTGCTGCCATGGTCATTTTCTCATCCAACCACCTTTAAGACTTGAAAATAGCATCCATCCATACCTTATACACATTAAAACTTGTGTGTATTCTTTGCATAGCCAAAGGTATACCATACCAAGTTTAATGGAAGTTTAACTTCATTCCATTTCACCACACTACTCATTTTAAGTTCCAATCACATTCATCACTTATAAAAGCTCATTTCTTCATATTCATACACAATGAAACTTGTATGTACATTACAAACTCATATTACAAGTATGTACATTGCATTTATAGACTTTACATTAATTGTACTTCACATTACAAGTACTTTACCACACTTATAAATCCATAAGGTTTACATCCAAAAATACGGGTCTTACATTCATCATCTCCTTCAATGAATTTGGTCCTCCAAATTAGAACCAAGTTACTCTTCAAAAAGTTGGGGGTACTTCTCCCGTATCAAGTTCTCCAATTCCCATATGGCCTCTTCAACCGTGTGATGTTGCCAAAGAACTTTCATCAATGGAATTATCTTATTCTGCAACACTTTTCCTTTCTGTCCAATATACGAATCGGCTCCTCAACATAAGTCATACTCTCATTGAGCTCCAACAGATCATATCTTATCACATGTGCCGGGTCTGGGTGATACGTTCGAAGCATAGAGACGTAGAAGACGTTATCAACATTTGCCAAGTCTGGTGGCAACGCCAACCTATACGCCTTGTCTTCCACTCTCTCTAAAATCTCGAAGGGTCCAATATATCTAGGGCTTGGCTTGCCCTTCTTACTAAATCTCATATTACCCTTCGAAGGTGAAACTCTCAAAAACACTGACTCACCCACATCAAACTCTAGTGATCTTCGTCTCTTGTCAGCATAACTCTTTTGTCGGCTCTGAGCTGTCCGTAATCTCTCACATATCAATTGGACGTCCTCAGATGCCTACTACACTAAGTCAAGAGTAAAAATCTATCTATCACCAATCTCTTCCTATCTAATAAGGGATCGACACTTGCGTCCATACAATGCCTTAGAGGGTGCCATCCCGATACTCGCATGATAGCTATTATTATAGCCAAACTCGGCTAACTGCAGGTGATCATTCCAGGAGCCTCCAAAATCCAGTACACACGCTATCAACATATCCTCCAGGGTCTATATAGTCCTCTTTGACTGCCTATCTGTCTGAGGATCAAAAGCGGTGCTAAAACTCAAGTGGGTCCCCAGCGTTTCCTGAAAATGTTCCTAGAAATGGAAAGTGAAACGGGCATCCCTATCAGAAACAACGCTCACTGAAACACCATGTAGTCATACTATCTCTCGAATATACAGATTCGCCAACTAACTCAGTGTATTGGTAGCTCTCATAGCCAAGAAATGGGCAGACTTAGTCAACCGATCCACAATAACCCATATGGCATCATGAGCTTTGCGGTTCCTCGGTAATCCCATCACAGAATCCATGGAGACATGCTCCCACTTCCAATTCGGTATCGGTAGAGGCTGCAATAATCCTGCAGGCTTCTGATTCTCTACCTTGACCTGCTGACAAACGAGACACTTAGCGACATATTCAACAATGTCTTATTTCATTCCAGACCACCAATAAACCTTTCGAAGGTTTTGATACATCTTAGTACTCCATGGATGTATCGTGTACTTCGATGAGTGAGCCTCTAACAAAATCAACCTCCTGATCTCAAGATCCTTGGGAACGTATACTCTGCCTTTGAACCTCAATAAGCCATCTGTACTCAACTCAAAATCACTACCCACACATGTTTGTACCTACCTCAGCCAATCGATGCATCGTCGATCGCTCTGTTGGGCCTACCGAATATGACCAATCAACTCTGGCTCTAATCTCATAGTAGCCATGATATCCAATCTCTCTGATCCAGGTGGGGTTACATCTAAACTGAAGTTCGCAAAGTGTTCCAACAATTCATGCTCCCGTACTATCATAAAAGACACCAACCCAAGGTTCTTTCTACTCAAAGCATCGCAACTACATTTGCCTTACCCGGATGGTACATGATTTCTCAATCATAGTCCTTCAGAAGTTCGAGCCATCTCCTCTATCTCATATTCAGTTCTTTCTGCGAGAACAAGTACTTGAGGCTCTTATGATCTGCGAACACCTAAAATTTCTCACCATAGAGATAGTGGGGCCATATTTTCAAAGCAAACACCACGGCTGCAAACTTCAAATCATGTGTTGGGTAGTTCCTCTCGTGATCTTTCAACGGTCTAGATCCATAGGTAACTACCTTCCCATCCAGCATAAGCACACAGCCCAGTCCCTGGTGTGATGCATCCGTATACACCGAGAATCCTCTTGAGCTGGTGGGAATGGTGAGAATTGGAGCAATAGTCAATCGACGCTTAAGCTCCTCAAAACTCCTCTCACATGCCTTATCCCACACAAACTTAACGTCTTTCTGGGTGAGGCATGTCAATGGAGCAGCTAGTCTGGAGAAACCCTCTACAAATCTCTGATAATACCCTGCCAATCCCAAAAAACTTCTGATCTCAGTAACTGTCTTGGGTTGTTCCCACTGTACAACTATCTATATCTTGGATGGATCCACTGATACCCCATCCTTTTCATTCTTTTCCTACGTTTAATTACTGACTCACATCAGGCCAACACAGCTCTGATACCATTCTTAGTCATGACCCTTTTCATTCTTTTGAAAGAAAATCTTAATAAATTTTTCGCATTTATTCTTTTCCCTATTCGATCGTGAACAAACTTACCACTACATTATTGGGTTGTCAGTCAATAATAATCCACTCGCAATATCCATTTTCAGTTAATAAAAGTGATGTCATACATTTGAACGTCAATCATTCATTTTTACAAAATATGATTACTGACATCTACATCCCCCATAATTACAACTTAAAGGACTACTGTACTTTTACATTTGTTTGTTTAGATACAAAAAGAATCTTATGTATATACCTTTTAGCGATGGAAGCAGCGGATGTCCAAAATAAAATACCTCAGTCCTCGCTGGGCTACTATAAACGCTCTGTAGGAGGGGAAAAATAGAGAGGGATGAGTAACCACACGCTCAGTATGGCAATAATGCAAGCATGGTAGATAACTACTCTATCTACATGCTGATAGTGTTATGCATAAATCATTTATAATAGGAGCATGAAGAATAAAACTATGCCATATGAGTATACATATATAACATGTATCAAAATCATGTAAAATTGGCATGTAAAACATGGAATATCAACATGTGAAAACATCTCATGCTCATCTCATTAAACTCATAGAAAAAGGGCAATTTATTTAAGAAACCTCCATTTTAAATTTCATCACATTCTCAAAGACATATCATCCCATCACAAATCATTTACACAAACCACAAACCTCATCATCATTTCACAAATCAAGTTCACAAGGCTCGACCCCTCCTTCGGGTCTACCTTGAACAACCACAATCACACATATGTATAAAAACCAGGTCACTATATCGTAAGTGACTATGTGGCCAACTACATCATAAATCATCCCAGACCACACCCGTATAGGTGTGCGGGGTATCGTGCTGGCACGAAGGTGAATTATACCTCACCAGACTTTCTTATCACATAACCACCACGCGGTACATTGTACTCCATGCGATATACACGGTATAGCGTACTCCGCGGATTCATATCATGGTTGGGGGTGCCAGTCTTAGGTCTTATCTACCCTATACTAAGAACTTGTCGTACTCATGTAGGAGGGCCTCCCTGCCGAACAGAGCCTCCCCGCCCCTCCAGGGCTTAAGGATGTTGGCTTAAGGATCCTTCCGTATGAGAGCCTCCCCACCGTACAGAGCTTCCCTGCCTAGCAGAGCCTCTCCACCCCTCTAGGGCTTAAGGATGTTAGCTTAAGGATGTATGGCTTAAGGATCTTACCATAAGAGAGCCTCCCCATTGAATAGAGCCTCCCTGCCTAGCAGAGCTTCCCCGCCACATCGGACTTAAGGATGTTAGCTTAAGGATGTAAGGCTTGAGGATCTTACTAACTTCCACGGCCTCATACGTACCACAATGTGCAAACTTGCGCGAGCAAAGCTCTAGCATGACTCATGCATCATATCATAAAGAAACCATGTACGAGCATAGCTCCAGTACGGTTCTATGTGTAACAAAACTACTCAAAATCCACGTACGAGCAGAAGCTCCAGTACGGTTTATAAAATATCATCACAAATCAAATCAAAGTGTGAACTAAGCTCCAGCACTTTCATGTAAATCAAAGCATCAAAATCCAGCGCAAGCGAGGCCCTAGCGCGATGTATTTCACATAGCTCGATAGGCGGCTCATATGCATTCAAAACACATCACAAACATCTTTAGCACCTCACATGTGTTATTCCATAACATCAATAAAACACTAGCCAACCTATCCTTTTATTTGTTCAAATCAAAGGATGTGCTTTGTGAAAACATTCAAAACACGTGATTTATCTGATTATTAGCCTTACCATCCCTTTTTATACATCCATATAAAACCAAATCATCCAATATTCGCAACCATTTTCGCATACCAAACAACCAATTTCTCAAACATTCATGCATTTCATAAACACCCTATATTCACCCATAAAATATGAGCAGCTACCTCTATATACTCACAGAATTGCCTTACCTGGAATCGCAATGTGTGATTCCACTTCCTTAAAGCTGTGTATTCGTACGGTCCGATTCGTCTCCAATAATCTCTTTGGAACTGCACATAAATGTATTTCTCAACATTTTTGCCCATTATAATCCAACACTTGCATTTACTATAGTCGATTCGACCTATAGTCTCTATTAACGCTTATGAGGCCTCGTTTCATTACTTTACCCATAACTCGAGTCTATGGATCTTTTTAGGCCTATTAACTCATTTCAAATCGATATTAGATCGATACTAAGTCCATAGTGTTCATATTTCATTGATTTCTTCACTATGGAATTTATCGTACATATTACATACTCATTTCCATAAATTCACGCAATCCACAATGTAGCTTCATTTACCCTCTTCAATTCATCCACATTATTCCATTAACAACTTAACATATCCCATAAATCATCAATGCATCCAAATTATACTTTCTCACACTAGACTTATTCCATTTTCTAGGTCACATTAGTTCCAATACTACCTAGATGGTTTCAACTAACAATATTCATGCAAATCCACTCCAAGATCAATAAACAAACCAATATGCTTGAGTTGGAGCATTAGAAACTTACCAATCTAGTTTCTCTTCTTGCTCCAAAGGGAAAATGCTCCTTGCTCCTTCAATGCTAATAATGAGCTTTTGGGTTTCAACTATGTTGTTCTCTTCCTCAAGATGAATAACTTTGTGTCTAATGGCCTCCCTTCAAATCTTACTAAAATGGGTGGATTTTAGAGAGAAAACTTTAGGTTTTGGGTTGGAAATGGAAAGAGTGATGTTTTTCTCGAAATCTGCAGATTTTCAGCGTCCTTTTTATAGAAATTACTTGATGAGATCGATCTATCCTAAGAGGAGATCGATCTGGTCCCTTTAAATTCCTCTTTTTCATGGCATTTTCAAGCATGAGATCGATCTATCGAAGCTTGAGATCGATCTACTACAAACAAAGAGCTAAAGAGATCGATCTGTATGCTTGAGGATCGATCTTTTCATTACAGAATGTTTAAGAGATCGATCTGGCCCCATTGGAGATCGATATGGCTTTCATATTTTCCAGATTTTTTACAGTTTTCTATAGCAACTCACACCCAAACATTCTTAATTTGCTGCCATGGTCATTTTCTCATCCAACCACCTTTAAGACTTGAAAATGGCATCCATCCATACCTTATACACATTAAAACTTATGTGTATTCTTCGCATAGCCAAAGGTATACCATACCAAACTAAATGGAAGTTTAACTTCATTCCATTTCACCACACTACTCATTTTAAGTTCCAATCACATTCATCACTTATAAAAGCTCATTTATTCATATTCATACATAATGAAACTTGTATGTACATTACAAACTCATATTATAAGTATGTACATTGCATTTATAGACTTTACATTAATTGTACTTCACATTACAAGTACTTTACCACACTTATAAATCCATAAGGTTTACATCCAAAAATACAAGTCTTACAGGCTGTGGTCCTCCAATAATCATACCCTTTGGTGGAGCTAAAGCTAGATACACAGGAGGTCTAGCAACTCTCTCCTGCAGCTCCTCAATCTTTGGCCTCTTCTCAAACAGTCTCTGGCCTCCTCTTCTTAGCACTCTATGAATCCCAGATCTCTTTCGACCTTTGTCTCTCTTGACACTAACTTTCCCAAACTCAGAGGAATTCTATTCAAAGTCCTATTCACATAATTGTACCCTGTGCATTGCCTCTTCGTAGGTGAAGATGTATATTGAAGTCAATCTAGATCTGATTGCTGATTTCAGTCTATCCATGAACTTCTGGGCCTTCATGGCATCACTGCTCAACATATCAAGGTCATACCTCCCCAAGGATATGAACCTCAACTTGTACTCATCAACAGAATGATTTCCTTGAACTAAGTTCATAAATTCCATCCGCAACTTCCTCCTGCGGTGGCTGTGAAGGCCTCCAAGAATATCTTTCATGTGATCTCGGAGTGTCGGGCCCTTAGAATAGATATGGTGGATCTCCACCAGTGCTCTGCCTCACCTTTCAGCATAAATACGGCAAAGGCCATTTTCTCAGTCAATATGCATCTGAAGAACTCATACAACTTTTCCATCTCATACACCCAATCCTCAGTTACAATCGGGTCCTTCACTCCTTTAAATACTGGAGGTTTCAACTCTTGGAACTGCTTTAACCTACTCAGCTTGCAGTCATAACCCAAGTCACTCTCACTCAGCTGTGGAGCGATAGGAGAAGCTGTATCCTGAACTGAGGGTGGTGTGATAGTCTCCAAAGTCTGAGGCCTCTCTGCCTCTGCAGCTGCCTATCTAGTAGTAGTAGACTATGCTGCTAGACCTCGCCTATCACTGCCCCCTAATGCTTGAGTGACTATCTCAACGAGGCTCTCAATACTCCGCTCTATCCTAGTGAAGCCTGCCTCAGTATCCCTTGGTCTCTCAGTAGGGTCCTGTGGAACCTGGTCAGTCTACGGCTCTCAGGCCTACCTCTACTGCTTCTAGCACGTGCACCTGCCCCTCTACCTCGCCGTGTGACAATCATAATGCCTAATTTCCTGTATCCATAACCGTTCATTAGTCTAATTCCATCTCGGTATACACAGTTATATCTAAAAAAAAGCATGGTAATAGGGGAATGTAATTTTCCTACTTATTAATACTGACTCACATCAGGCCAACTCAGCTCTGATACCAATCTCTGTCACGACCCTTTTTATCCATTTCATCTAAAAATCACTATAAATGTTTTTCTTTTTTTTCCTTTCCTTACCCGATCGTGAACAACCCCTCACAAATGCAGTTGAGTTATGAGTCAGTATTAATCACCATTTCCATACATCTTTCAATTAATCAAAAGCATATATTTGAAAGTTTAAGTCATATACTTATACATGACATGTTTTCTAACATTTACATCCCCTATAATTCAATTCAAAATGATCACTGTGCTTTTACATATTTAGATACAAAAAGAATCCTTGTGTGTATACCTCTTAGCGATGGAGAGTAGCGGTATCCAAATACAACGCTTCAGTCTTTCATTAGGCTACTATGCAAGCTCTGTAGAGGGGGAAAATGAAGGGATGAACAACCACATGCTCAATAAGGGAATAATGCAAGCATGGTAGATAACTACACTATCTACATGCTTGTAGTGTCATGCATAAAATCATTAATATCCCGAGCATGAGGAAATATTAAAACTAAGCCACATGTATATATACATATATCATGCACTGAAAACATGAAAATAGGCATGTAAAACATGGAAAGATCATCATATAAAACCTCTCATGCTCATCATCATTAAAACTCATCATAAAAGGGAAACTCAACACAGAACATCCCTCAGGATTTGTCACTTTCTCAAAACACGTCAAAATTCATCATAAATAGCAATATCATCTCCTTAAACACAATCCCACAAGGCTCGACCCCTCCCTCGGGTCTTCCGTGGACAACACAAATCATACTCAGTATACAAAACCATGTGATATCATGTGAGACAGGTGGTCACTATATAGATCAAGGACTATGTTGACCAACTATGTCATTATCATCCCAGACCACACAGATCCCGGTGTACAAGGCATCATATTGGAACAAAAGTGGGTTAGTCCTTCGCCAGATGGTACAACGTACTCTATGTGATCTACACGATACAACATACTCCATGCGGTACAGTGTACTCCATGTGATCTACACAGTACAACGTACTCCGTAGACCCATATCATGGTTGGGGGTGCCTATCGTAGGTCTTATCTACCCCATACCATGAATAACCTACTCAGTCTCAAGTGCACGTGTGAGCATCTCATCGGTGTGACACACAGTCTACACGAGGCATCCAGCACGACTCATTACATATCACAGTGTGAAAACCTGTCGAGCTAAACTCCAGCTCGATTCATGTATCATCAATAAATTCCCTCGTACGAGCAACGCTCCAGAACGGCTTTATGCATAACAAATGATGAAGAAATCACGTACGAGCATAGCTCCAGTACGGTTATGTGCATAAGTAGGTCAAAGAAAACCCATGTACGAGCTATCAGCTCCAATACGGCTTATAAAACATCATTAACTCAAAATATGGTGCGAGCTAGGCTCCAGCACATTTCATACATATTGAAAATATCAAAATCCAGTGCGAGCAAGGCTCTAGCACGATTTAACTCATATAAGTACGATAGGTGACTATATTTCAACAAAACACTCTCAAACCAAAATTAGCACCTCACTTGTGCTATTTCACAATCATGAAATCACTAACCAGCCTATCTGTCAATTTTGCTTAAACCAAAGCAATGTATTTTGCAAAAACATCAAAACATGTGATTTATGCAATTATTGGCCTTACTATCCCCTTTTTGTAAGATTCGCTTCCGAGCCAAAATCATTTATATCCAAAGTTTGTCATCCAATCATAATTTCTTTTCTAGATAATCAAACATTTACAAAGCCATATAAACACCCTCAAAATACGTGCAGCTATCTCTATATACTCATAAAATTCCCTTACCTGGAATCACGTCGAGTGATTCCACTTCCTTAGAGCTGCTCAATTGTGCAGTTCGATTCCCCTCCAATGAAATCTTCGGGACTGCACAAAATCATATATCACATCAATTCGATCCAATATAGCACAATTCTTGTGTTTCCTAATGTCGTTTCGACCTACAGTTTTCATTAACACTTATAAGATCTCACTTCCTCTTAAGCCCGTTTTGATCGTTTTATTAATTTCTCGAGAGTCCATTGAACTCTTTTAGGCCTATTGATTCAGACTAAATTGATATTAAGCTTATAGTGCCTCTAGCCCATCATTTACTTCACTATGGCAATTTATCAAACACCTCATATGCTTATTTTCATAACTTGACTAATCTCACAATGTAGCTTTATTCAATCATCTCAAAATCATACATATCACCTCATTAACACCTTAGTATAAGCTATTTAACATAAACTCAACCATATCACATTTTCTCACACTAGACTCATTCTAGGTCATACTTGTTCCATTACATTCTAGGTAGTTTCTATCATTAATGCATACACTCATCTACCCATAACAATAACTAGATAAATATACTTTGAGTTGGTGTATTAGAAACTCACCTAGCTTGACTTTCTCCTTACTCCAAATAAGAATACTTCTTTGCTCCTTTAATCCAACCAATGAAGTGTTGATTCCAAACTATGTTGTTCTTCTCTTTATACTGAATAACTTTTCTTTAATAGCGTTTTCTCAAATCTTAGTGGAAATGGGATGGTTTTAGAGTGAGAAAGTTAGGTTAAGGTTTAAAAATGGAAGAAATGGGTTTTTGCCCGTGAAATGCAGATCCAACTACTCTGCTTTTATAGGAATGGCATTAGGAGATCGATCTGCATAGGATGGAGATCGATATGGCCTTGCTTGAATCCTTCAGTTTTTTGACATTTTGCAGGCAGGGGATCTGTCTGTTGAATGTATGAGATCGATTTGCCATGTTGCATGAGACCGATTTGCTCAATGGGATAGAATCGATTTGTTTCAGACAAAAAGCTTAGGAGATCAATCTGGCCTTAAGAGGAGATCGATCTGGTCCAGCCCGAGACCAATGGAGATCGATCTGCTTGAGTGAGAGATCGATCTCCCACTTGCAGAACACTTGGCATTATGTTCTCCAGGCCATGAGATCGATCTCTCTTTGCATGGGATTGATCTGGCCTTCATCCTGCATCATTTTAGCTGTAATTTTCCCAGTTAAACTTATACTCAATTACTTCAATACTCATTTATCAATCCATTCACACTTAGAACTTAAAAACGTTTATTTCTTGTAATTCATATGTAATGTAACTTGTCTGTACATCAAATAATCATATACATTACATAGAAATTTACGGGTCTTACACCACCAATACACCTTTCGCAAGTTTTGGTATATTTTAGTACTACCAGGATGCAGAGTTTACTTACTACTGTGAGCTTCAGTCAAAATTAACCTCCATATTAGAGATCAACCACTTGTTAAGTTAACAATGATCCAAAAATTTGTAACTTAAATCCAATCACACTTCAACTGGTCACTTTAATATGCCATTTGAATATAATCGTGAAAGCCACAAGGTTATTATTCATAACATTGTCTGGGATCAATATTATTTCTTATTCACCAAATTTCTTAGAATAAATTTTTAAATACCAATTCTAGTCAATACCAAGATTTCTTACTTATTCTCATAAAAATGCAATTAGTTCAACGATCAAAGGTTCATTTAATGTTCCACCACAAACTCCAAAATTTTCATATATCAAATATCTAATCTCACATCCATTGGATCGTCAAAGATTAAGGTTGTTCTCCCCAACAATCATTAAGCATAAAATATCATACTTATCAAAATCTCACCAAGGTGACTTCATTTATAGACATATCATCTTCTAACAATTATATTATTTCATGCATTAACTCCAAAGAAGTATAGTAAAGACTGGTCAGTTTTCATTAAAAATCCATACGCAGAATCTCAAAATTATTACCAAAATAAAAACCCATCCTTAATTGTTTAGGTTATTGAAATGTCCGAATCAAGTTCTATAAAAAGGATTAAGTCCAGAGTAACCTTCTTCTTAAAACACATGCCAAAAATCAATTCATCAAACTTTCCCCTCATCAAGATTTCAAAGCTAATGTTTAAAAATCAATCGGACTAAGAACTTTAAAAATATCACAAAACTTATAATATTGACAATTCTACAATTCATAACTCAAGCTCAACTCTTTTAAAAATCATCACATAATCTAAAGGTCAAAATTTTAGATCACAGAAAAATCCACAATTTGGTCATGCCCCTAAGAAGTCTCATTATACCCAAAGATCACAACCTAAGCTTCCAAGAAAAAGAATAAAACATGTCTTATACCTTATTGAGTGATATTATCCGTTAATACTACTCAAATGAACTCATATTCTACCTTCATCAAAATTATAATCGCAATTTAATTACAATGACAATTAATACTCTCCCTTTTTTTGGCACTCAAAATACAAATATAATGATCACGCTTCAAATTAATCACATAAGATTTCTACCTGCATCATTAAGGACAAATACTTGCTAATATCATAAAATACACCAAAAGAAGGAATATCCTCATTTAGGTATATAATTTTATTTACCCTCAACTTAATATTAAGGAAAAATCCCATTAAAACCTTTCCTAAACCAAAATACTGTAATCATCTAGTGATCATCATTCTACAAATAGCTAATGACAATTGTTATCATCAAGGTAGGAACTATTCATAAAAGTTAAAACCATACCAATATTCTCATAATCCTCATTCGCATCACAATTTCAAATGACCAATAGTGTAAGTTTAAAACCATAATCCATATGTAATAATCAATAACAATAGTTATCTCAAAACTTGAATTATCATTCCTTGTTAATTTATGTTTCATACTTAAATCTCAATAAGTACAATATATCCAAGATCAAATATTTATTTAGGACACATCCCAAAACTCCAAAGTTTTCATAGAGTAAATATCAATTCTCAAATTCACATGATTTTTTTTCTTTTTAAAGATCAGAATCATCTTCCTCAATAGTCTTTGAGCTTAAAATATTCTACTTATCAAACTTACAACAAAGTTAGTTCATTTTCAACATATCATCTCATGACTCGATATCTCATACTTAAACACCAATTAAGTACAACAAAGACCATATCCAAAGTCCATCAAATATCCATACTCAAAGCTGAACCTTTAAAAAATCAAAAATCGACTCTCAGTTCTATAAAATCACTAAGGATTTAGATCATTCTCTATAATGAACATGAGCTTAAGTGCCTTATCAAAACACACACTAAGGTTAATAACTTGCAAGCCAATCATTATTTTTTTTATCAAACTCACCAAACTTTGTTCCCATAAAAAAAAATGAAAATTGATGTTCAATTATCAATTTATACAAGAACTTCAACATCCACAAAATGACATTGCTCATCTGGTAAGGTCTATTGACCGAATATAATCTCAAACTCAAACACTAAAGGGCTATTAATTCACTTATCAGATTCACTAATCTGAAAACAAAGACAAAGCCTCTAAAACCTCTCGAAGTTTATTATTCGAAAATATTCAATACTAGAAAATAAGCTATTAATTTAATAGAGCAACGCTATTTGACAATAGTTGAAAGTCTATACTCTTTTCGCTAAAACAACTATAACTCAGATAAGCTATGAACTTAACGTTAGTTATGCTATTTGACAGAAGCTAAAAGTATTCTTTTTGCAAGATGATTTTCCTCTAACTCTCAATGTCATTTTTTTTTCAAATTTCAATTTCTAACTACACAATATACCCATAAAAATTAAAGAGGAAACTTTGCTTACCTTGGCCTTCCTCCTTCTTCCTCTCACTTTCTCACTTTAGCTTTAAATTTCCTTAAATTATTATTTTCTTTCCCTTTAGCTTGGCATTACAGCAACTAAGCTTCAATTTCTTTTCTTTTTTACCGTAATGCACTAGGCCACTCTTTTATAATAATGGGTGTTGGGCTTTTAAAGGTAGGCCCGATTATTACGCTTCCTACCTCCATTCTCTCCTTCTTGGCTTCTAACTCCACTCTCAGCCAACAAAATGGTTTCGACAGACGTCCACCATTGATCTGCCTCACTCTCCATCATTTAGGTAGCCAACGCCACCTTCTTAACACTACTGCACTGCATGTACTTGAACACCTTATCCAATTTTAAAATCCAATCTTCAGCTTTATCATGGTCCTTATCTCCCGTGAAGACTGGTGGATTCATTTTCTGAAACTGTTCCAATCGGGCCATGTTCCTATCCACCGGGTCTTGGATTGGCTGTTGCACCTCTTGAGGTTGTGGTGCAACAAGTGGGGGAGGTAGTGATTCAGGTACTTGTGGAGCTGGTGGGAGAGGATCTTGGGGAGCCGGTTGTGGCTTGAGTGGTGGTGGGGGAGCTTGTGATGAATTCATAAACTAAGCGAAGTCAGTCATAAACTATGTAAAAGTAGCAGATATTTACTCCATGGCTTGCTCTAGACTAGCCATCCGAGTGTTTGGACAATTCAACTGGTGAGGAGGGGGTACTAGAGGTAGTGGAGCATGTCTTGCTCTACCTGGACCTCTTCCTCTTCTCCCACGCATATTTATTTACGATTTACATACCAAAGACCCAACCATACTTATTAACAATCAAAAGTATACGCAACATATATATATATATATATTTCAGACATGCACGGTATTTGGAATGTATTGCAAGGCTAGCTAACCTACACCGACACAGTCTAACTACAATCGCTCTGATATCAAAAAGGTTGTCACAACCCGTGACCTCTACTTCTATCCTTAAGCACCTAAATTAATGCGAAAACGTTTTAAAATGAACTAACCTTGGCTAATATTTATCATTATAACTTTCGGATCTTTTCTTGTAGTTCTGTATCCGATACAGGTTTAAATCATTTAACTATTATGTCAAGAATTTTATTAAAGTCCTAAATTTTTTAAAAATTTTGACAGTATAATAGCTGCAATTTGACTCTACCCAACTTGCAAACAAGACAATATAGAAACCAAAAACCACAATCCACAACCACATGATCGTTTCTTGCAACCAAATATATATTAGCAATCCTAGCTATCCACAACTAACAATCATTTAATCACAATTACATCAGCAACCCATCACATAATTCTAAGTAATTAACAATCATGAATCATAACTTCATACTCGTTCATTAAGTTTAAGATTCATCCTAGTTTCATAGTAAGGTAATTCCATAGGCGTATTGTCAGGAAAAGGTAATATTGACTTCCTTAATAATCCTACTTATGACGAAACAGCTAATACATCGCAAAACTATTATTTAAATACATTCGTGCATACACACAAGTCTGAAACAAAAACTTTACAATTGTTGTGTAGACCTTAGCACCAAAGCCACGTAATTAGTACGAGAAATTAGCATTTTTCTAAGTGTTTCACCCACTAGTTAATCTGAAATGTTTAAAAGAAGGGGTGAGCAACCACATGCTCAGTAAGAAAAACATATAACTGAAGCTAATAACATACCGAGTAAGTATTTACTCGAAGCTTTCAAGCAATAAATCATGCACTTGTAAAGGTTATGCATAAGAATTCAGTTTTGAGTTTTAAAACACAAAGATGTATTATTCATGGTTGAGTATGATGTGTTACATTAAACATGCGTTTCTTTTTCAAAATCAAACATCATACAAGTATATAAGCAAAATCTCATAGTTTACCAACTTTAAGGGTACAAAATCATAGTATGAGATTCTTGGCACCGCAGGGCAATCACATAGAACCACCTACCGGTGCTAGAGATGGCTCTCATATCTCATAAACTCGATGCCACCTAGGCATCCCTGTGAAGCACTTGGCACTGTAGGGCAATCACACAGAACTTCCTACTGGTGCTAGAGATGTGTGAGACCCCGTATAGGTATAACTTGTATATATGTACATAGAAATATAATATGTATGGTGATGTACTTGTAATGAGAAGCATAAGTGATGTAAAGTCCACAAATCCAATGTACACACTTGTAATAAGAGTTGTGATGTATGTACAAGTTTCATTATGTATGAATATGAAGAAATGGACTTTTGCAGGTGATGAGTGAGAGTGGAATGCAAAAGGAGTAGTGTGGTAACATGGAATGAAGTTGCATAAAATGTGTGAATCTTTATGCTTCTATTTGGTTTGGTATTGTGTACCTTTGGTTATACAATGAATGCACATAAGTTTTAATGTGTATAAAGTATGAATGGATGTAATTTTCAAGTCTCAAAGGTAATTGGATGAGAAAATGACTACGGCAGCAAATTAAGGATGATTTAGTCTGAGTTTCTACGAAAAAATTACAGTAAAATCTAGAAATATGAAGGCCAGATCGATCTCATAGGATGAGAGATCGATCTGGAAGAGCCAAAATGCTTATATTCAAGCAATGGAATAAAGCAGATCGATCTCCAATGGAGCTAGATCGATCTTTTGAACCTTCTATAAAATATAGATCGATCTCCCCTAAGACCAGATCGATCTTCTTAACCTTCTGTTTGAAGCAGATCGATCCTGAGCCTCGACAGATCGATCTCATGCTTTCAAATGTCATGAAAATGAGAGATTTTAAGAGGACCAGATCGATCTCCACCCAAGGTAGACTGATCTCATCAAGCTAAATCTATAAATAAGAGCAGTTGGATCTGTAAATTTTAGGGAACAATCTCTCTCTACAATTTTTAATCTAAAACCTAGCTTTCTCACTCCTAAATCCACATATTTTCAGTAAGATTTGAGGGAAAGCTATTAGAGGCAAAGTTGTTTACATCAAAGAGAAGAACAATATAACTTGGAGGCATTTCCCCATTAGTGGGATTTAAGGAACAATGTGCATTCCCATTGGGGCAAAGAGGAAATCAAGCTAGGTGAGTTTCTAATTCAAGTACCTAAGTACATTTGTTTCGATATTGATGTTGGAAATGATTGGCATGCATAGAAATGATAGAACCTCCCTAGAATGCAGTGGAACAATTATAACCTAGGAATGGGTTAGTGAGAGAAAGTGAAATGTATTGAAATAAATTATGAGTGGGATATTTTAAGAGGATAATGGTGTTGTAAACATGATTTTGAGATGTTGTTATGGAATAAATTATAAGGCTTATCCAAAAGGGGTTAAATGAGTAGTTAAGGCATTGGGTAAAATGCATAGTAGAATGAGAGTTAGCAACGCTAACTCGAACGCTTGGTGTATGAATTGCAGCTCCTGAAGATACACCGAAGCAAGTTGAGCCAAGAGTTTAAGAGGCTAAGAGAAATAAAGTCGTACCTAAGTAAATCGAGGTAAGGGAATTATGTGGACTCTTAGAGATATCTATGCGCAATTTGGGTGCTTAAATGTTTTGCTAGAATGCATGTGATACTAGGAAATGATATTGGGTGATTGAAGGTCAAAGAGATGGGTTTTGAGAAATGTACATGAAAACAAAATCATAACGCTTTGAAAATCATGTTTTAATTACTTTTTAGCAAGTGATTGGTAGGCTGGCTAACGTTAGAAATATTTTACAAAAGAAATGTGTCGTTTAGTTTTGTTAACTATACTTGCAAGGAATTTAGCCACCTACATGGATTTCGTGAGAAAGAAAACGTGCTAGAGTATGACTCGCACGAGATTTGACGTGTTTTATACACATGAGTGCTGGAGCTTAGCTCGCACTAGTTTTCACATGGATTTTCACTGGTTTTGGCATTGTGCTGGAGCATAGCTCGCATTACATGCCCACCTTACTTGTTATTGTGCTTGGAGCTTCAGGTAGACTTGGTGTCGCACCGATTAAATAGGCTCGCACGTGCATTTTGAGAATTTTACATGTTGGTAGCCGTGCTTGCAGCTTCGGGTAGACTTGGTTTCGCACTGATTAAATAGGCTCGCACGTGTATTTTGAGATGTGGCGTGATATGATGTGTTGATTGGGTCCACGGAGTACGTTGTACCATACAGGTAGCATAAAGTACGTTGTACCGTGTTGAGATTGTGATATGCCATCTTCAGACAATGATTGTTTTGCTATGTGACCCGGGAGTTAGACGTGACCCACCTCCCGTGCGGACGTAGATAGTGGTGATACCCCGTACACCTGATCCGTGTAGTCGATATCACAGGATATGACCATAGTCCTAGAGGATATTTCCCTTGTTGTATTGCCTATCTCACATGTCTATTGCTTTATGAATAAATCCATGGTTGAAATGATTTGTGAGTCAGGACAGTCCGAGGGAGGTGCTGAGTCCTGGCAAGTGTTGGATTGTTTTGAGATGACAGTATGTTAATGGTTTTAAAGTGTATGCATGCATGATGTGTTTTTCATGCTTTAATTATGAAATATGCATGATGAATATTCCATGCTTTGGATTGATTTATGCACTGAATTTAAACAGTATGAATTGTTTTACATATCATTAACACAATCATACACTCATGTTTTGAGATAAAATGATGAATTAAATACTTTGGAGCATGGCATCACGATCACGTAGATAGTGCAGTATCTACCTATTCGCATGATTGCCTTACTGAGTGTGTGGTTTGCTCGCCCCCTTATTTTCCCCTATTTATAGAGCATCGAGTAGTGCTTAGAGCGACTGGAGGCTTTCTTTTTGGTATCCACAACATCTCATTGCTTAAGGTATATACACTTGGATTATTTCGTATCTAAACTGTCTATAGCACAATAGCATTTTGTATGTAAACATTGAGGATGTAAAGCATGTAAACACTTGTAAACAGTAACTCTGATTCATTTATAAAAGCGTTACTTTTAAATTTTAATGTAAATCAAATCATCGTGGTTGGATGAGGTAGGCATTGACACTCAGCCCAACTGTTGAGAGTGTAGCTGTTCGCGATCGGAGTAAGGTAATGATGAACAAACAATAACACTTAAAAAGCGAAAAAAAATTGTGATGATTTTTGGTAAGTTTGAGGGTCGTGACAAAAGGTGGTATCAGAGCTGAGTTGGTCTGACGTGTGTCAATGTCTAAAACACTTAATAAGTTGGAAAATTACATCCTTATGTTACTGTGCTTGTTTAGATACAACTGTGTGTGTGTCGATGGGTTGACTAAGTAATTAATTATGGATGTAGGAAATTAAGCAACTATGCCAAATACCAGTCGCGATAGAGGGGCGAGAGCACAAGTTGAGGCTGTAGAGGTAGGCCAATGGGTTGAGTCGAGCCAGGAACACATGAGGCTCAGGATGATGTTGAGGTGGAGGCTAAGGTTGAGCATGTTCCATAGGGTCCAGAGGAGAGACCCGAGAGTACTGAGGCAGGCTTCGCGAGGATTGAGCGAAGCATTGAGATAATCTTAGAGTTGGTCACCCAATCATTGCTTGGAGTTGGGGGCAGACAGAGTCCTTCTACACAGGGTGAGGCCGAGCAGGCAGTAGCTCCTGAGGCACGGGCACAACTAACCCAAAGACCTCAAACGATGGATACACCCTCACTCGTACAGGATATGCCTACGCAGGTTGCTACACCAGGCAGTAGAGGTTGGGGATATGGGTGTGATTGGGACAGACTGCAGCAGTTCCAAAAGTTTAGATCGTCGTCTTTTAACGGAGTTAAAGACCCAGTAGCTGCTGAGGATTGGATCAATGAGATCGAAAAGTTATATGGATTCTTTGAGTACACTACTACCGAGATGGTAGCGTTTGTCACTTTTTTACTGAAGGGGTCAGCTGAACATTGGTGAAAATTCACCAGGCCTAGTTTGAGGGCTCAACATGCAGAGATTAGCTGGGATGTGTTTTTAGAGGCCTTTCGGAGACAGTATGTTCTGGATACTGCGCAGCAAAAGCTTAAAATGGCATTTCAGGGATTGACCCAAGGGAGCAAGATAGTGGATGAGTATGAGACGACCTTTATCTCCTTGGACAGATATGATCTCAAGACAATGAGTAATGAGGTCAAGAAGGTTCAAAAATTTGTAGATAGACTGAGACCAACCATCAGGTCTAGATTGGTTCCCCTGGATATACTAACCTATGAGGAGGCAGTGCGCAGGGCACAATTATGTGAACAAGACGTTGAAAGGATTGCCTCAGAGTTTGGGAAGGTTGGTAAGATGAGGGATAGAGATAAAAAGAGACTAGTGATGGATAGAGGCTTCAGCTATAAGGGAAGCAAAAGATTTTCTAGAAAATGGTTGAGGATCGAAGAGATCCGGGAGAGGACAGTTAATCCTCCCATGTATCTGGCCCTAGGTCCAGAGAAAGGAATTGTGATTAGAGGGCCATAGCCTGTTACAGAGTAGTGCAGCAAGTGTGGTAGGTATCATGGAACACGACCATGCTATGGACCTCAAGTGGTATGCTTTAGATGTGGGAAATTGGGGTACATAATCTGAGATTGCTCAGAGATGACAGAGAGAGCCCCACAGAAGGGTCAGGAGTAAGAAAGAGCTCCAGTTGAGACAACTACTCTGAGGAGGAGGGTTACAGCTGAGGATAAGGGAAAGTAAGCAGTGGGTGTCAGCAGAGGACGAGTGCACGCATTGGACTAAGACATTGCAGATCAGTTTTCGGATATGGTTAAAGGTACCATCCAAATCTTTGATTTAGAAGCCTCTGTATTGTTTGATCCTGGTGCCACACATTCTTTTATATCGCCATCCTTTGCACATAAATTGTTAAACCATGTAAAAGCCACAATGCTTGATAAGATGTTGATGATATCTACCCCTATGAATGATAGTCAATTTAATGAGCATGTGTATAGGAATTGTAAATTGAGGATAGGAGAAAAAGAAATGACAGTCGATTTAATTCTATTGAGTATGAATGATATTGATGTAATCCTAGGGATAGATTGGCTGGCTGCAAGTCATGTTGTTATGGATTGTCGTGCTAAAACTTTGAGGTTTACAAAAATAGACAATCTGGTTGTAAATTTTGTGAAATGAAATGAAAGAACATGATTATTATAAATGTGATGAGTACAATCTTAATACATGATGTATGAAAGATGAATTTGTTTATCAATTTTGTATGTGGATATAATGATTGTGTTACTAACGGTGGAAAAGATGATGTGAAGGATACATTACTTATGTGGTTGAGATGGATAAGGCATGTCCGGAGTTGGGAGACATTTCAGTGGTTAGGGAATTTCATGATGTCTTTCCGGATGAATTACCAGGGTTACCTCCAGACAGAGAGATGGAGTTTTGTATAGACTTAGCACCTGGTACAAAGTCGATATCCAAGACACCGTACGGAATGGCTCCAATTGAGTTGGAAGAATTAAGGAAGCAGTTACAAGAGTTGTTGGATAAGGGGTTTATCAGACCGAGTGTATCGCCTGGGGGAGCACCAGTTCTGTTTGTAAGGAAGAAGGATAGGAGCCTCCGACTGTGTATTGATTTTCAATTGTTGAATAAGGCCACCATTAAGAATAAGTATCCCCTTCCACGCATTGATGACTTTTTGGATCAGCTTAAAGAGGCATAGGTCTTCTCCAAAATAGATCTGAGATCGGGGTCTCATCAGTTGGAAATTCAGGATGGAGATGTACCAAAGACAACTTTTCACACTCGGTATGGACATTATGAGTTTATGGTTATGTCATTTAGGTTGACGAATGCTCTCACAGCTTTTATGTTGCTAATGAATGAGGTGTTCCACCAATATTTGGATCGATTTGTAATTGTGTTCATTGATGATATACTAGTGTACTCAAGGTCTAGAGAGGAGCATGGAAGGCACCTAAGGATAATGTTACAGACCCTCCAAGAGAAGAAGTTGTACGCTAAACTCAATAAGTGTGATTTTTGGTTAGAACAGATCTTTTTTTTGGGTCATATAGTATCGAAAGATGATGTGTCAGTAGACCCATCAAAGATTGAGGTGGTGATACAGTGGTAGAGACCCCAGATAGTAACAGAGATCAAAAGTTTCCTGGGTTTAGCTGGATATTATAGACGGTTTGTGGAGGGATTCTCGAGATTAGCTGCTCCATTGACCCGTCTCACGAGGAAAAATATGGAGTTTGTGTGGGACGATAGATGTAAGGAGAGCTTTGAGGAGTTAAAAAGGAGATTAACCACAACTTCGATCCTCACCATTCCTACTAGCTCAGGAGGTTTCTCGGTGTATACAGATGCATCACACCAAGGACTGGGTTGTGTACTTATGCAGGATGGGAGGGTAGTCGCATATAGATCAAGACAACTGAAGGATTATAGAAGGAACTACCTGACTCAAGATTTGAAGTTGGCAGCGGTGGTGTTTGCGCTGAAGATATGGAGCAACTACCTTTATGGAGAGAAATTCCAAGTGTTTACGGATCACAAGTGTGAGATCTGAGAATTTTACACATATCAACTTATGTAATGAGAACATGAAGTGTAATTGATTGAACTAAATATGATGTACTCATATATTGAGGTGGTATGGAATGAAATTTTAAGTGATGAATGAGTTATAAATGAGATTTTATGTTAAAGTGTGAAACTATGGGGCCAGATCGATCTTGGAGAAGAAAGGATCGATCTGGTAGGTCAAAAATGACAAGGAAGGAGGAATCTAAGCGAGCAGATCGATCTCCAATAGAAGAGGATCGATCTCCTTATGATTTTGTAATGAAAAGATTGATCTCATGAGGAAGGAATCGATCTTAAAATGTTTCTGTTAAGGAGAATATCAATCTCCTCAAGGAGCAGATCGATCTCATGAAGCATTCTGTAAACTAGAGATCGATCTCATAATTGGAGCAGATCGATCTCATAAAGCCATTAAGAGATCGATCTCACCCTTCGACAGATCGATCTCGTAGGTATAAAATTACCCTAAAGTATCCTCAAATTCAAATACAGATCGATCTCATCAAGAGCCAAATTGATCTCCTACCTTCCGTCTATATAAGACCCCTTTGTTTTTCCTGGAAATCAATCTCTCTTTCTCCCCAAATCACCATTTTCAAACCCTAACTTTCTCTCTCTTCCAAAACACCCATTTTCATCCAAATCAAAGGTTGTGGCAAGAAGGAAAGTTGTTCCTCATCCAAAGGAGAACAACATACTTGGAAATCGAAGGACAAATCGAATCGAGGTGGGAGTTGAGAACTCCACAAGTTTGGGTAATCTCTAAACTTCAATCTTTGATTTGGAAGTGATTTTTGGTGATTGTGAACATGGGCATTGTGATGAAATAGCTAGGAGATGGTTAGAGATTGATGAAATTGTGATTTTATTGAAGTGATGATGATATTAAGTAAATTGTGGTAAATTGAGATTTGTTTATAAATTGGAAATTTAGGCAGTGAGGTGATTTTGGTATGGGTATTATGCATGAAAAATGTAAAATGTTGAGATGTAGTGGATGAGATGACGTATTGTGATAGAGTAATGAGAAATGGGATAATTGAGAGATTTAGGTGTTAGTGAGAAATATGAGTAAATGTATGCTCGATAATGAAATTTTGTCGAGATATTGATGTTTTTAACATTGTTTGGACAAGTCGGGAGTTCCAGAGTGGAATGCGAGGCTAGTTCGTGATACGGGGGAACGATTGCATTATACGAGATGCAAAGAGGTAAGGGAAAACTAAACTCATTTGTGTATGTGTTTTGTGATAATATTGTAGCATGATTTTCGATTGAGAAAATAAGCATGTTTTATGTGTTGGGAATGAGAATTGCACACGATTTTATAGTCGATTGGGGTGCAACTTTTATGAGTTGTAAACTATACGTGAAAACGTTTTATAACCATTTTGTGTTTAAAATGTGAAAAGTGTTTTGGGCCCTACGTTAAGGCATACTGAGATTTTAGAAAATATGTGCGTTGGTTTTGCCAGTTGAAGGTCGGGTTTAACATGTTTTGTGTTGAGTACAAAACGATTTGAAACGAGTTTTGTGAGAGAAAACCATTATGAGCTTTATGTGAAGGCAAAATGATTTTTATGATAATGGCTATTGATTGAGACTAGGGTATGTCATTTTGAATACACATCGAGCATTGTTCTAGTAGCATGTAAGTCTGATATTCCTCCGTTCTGGTAACGTGAGATGACCCCTACTCTGGTAGCGTTGGTTACCTACCATGTGCGAATCTAAATTAGTGGTTGTGCCACATGTGTTTGGTGGCTGTGCCACGTGAGTTTGGTGGCTATACCACGTGCGAATCTAAATCAATGGCTGTGCCACTTGTGTTTGGTGGCTGTGCCATGTACGAATCTAAATCAGTGGCTATGCCACGTGAGTTTGGTGGCTTTGCCACGTGCAAAAATAAATCAGTGGCTGTGCCACGTGTATTTGGTGGTTGTGCCACGTGCGAATCTACTATGCCACGTGTATTTGGTGGCTGTACCACGTGCGGATTTTAATTAGTGGCTTTGCCACGTGTAGATTTTATTTAGTGGTCATGCCACGTGCATTACTATTGTAGTGATTTATATCACGTTTTAAAGAGAAAAGCCATTATCGCCTCTTGATTTCTACATGCTTGTAACCTTGAATTGAGCCATTTATTATCATGTTTTTACATGGGCTTTGAGATGATGTTATAACTATTCATGCTACATTTTCCACTGAGTTTATTGAGTTTATCATGTAAAACAAAATGATTGTGCTGTGCAAATCATTTTCTATTAACAAATCCCTTATCCTCTTATTGAGCGATTTAGAAGCTCACCCTGTTTTATCTTGTCCCCAGACTTCTTCAAGTGAAGAGAATTTTTCTGCGACGTATAGATTAGTGGCTAGTGGAGGACTCGAGCTCCAGGCCACATATTATACTCGAGGTACATTTTATTACTTCATGTAACCAGACTATAATTGTATTTACAGACACTTGATGTACTATGATGTATGAGATGTATTAAGATAATTCAATCTGAGTTGAGGAATGTATCTGATTTGATATATTTAATTATGTGATGATTAGATCCTGAGGTGTGGTTTTATGATATATATATATACAAATATTGATGCATGACACTATACAGGAATGCACTCAAAAATATGTATTGATGTAAATAAGAGTTTAAATTTGCCCTGTTTTTCGCGCTTTCGGGGCGTGACAGAGTTTTCTTGGTTGAGCTTAGGGTGTCTAGTACTGTCAGTGTCGGTTAAGCGAAATAGAATACATCCCAAGTTTCTGTAATAGTTTGGTCATAAACTGAATTTGAGGATTAAGATTTCAATCAAGTTTGATGTGTACGGTTAGGAAACGAATTGAGGTTGAGAATGAGTGGACAACGAGGTCGTTCGAGGTGGCAGGCAGAGCCACCTCCACCTCTACCCCCTGCCCCACAACCAGAGAGTCCTAACTCTCGATTTAACCGAATTGAGATCGATGTGAGGCAAGGTTTTGAGTAAATGGCAGCGCTATTCGCGCAACATTTTGGAGTTAATGCCTCGGGTATTACTCCTACACCACCACAAGGACTTCTCGTACCCCCAGTACAAATGGACCTGGTGCCTCCCGTCACTCAGCCTGATAACAGAAGTATGGCCCGACGGAAGGACTTCTTAAAAATGAATCCACCCGCGTTCAAAGGGAAAAAGGATCCTGCAGAGGCTGAGGAGTGGCTGACTAAGTTGAGAGTTATACTTTATTATTTAGGATGCACCGATGCTGAGAGGGTCAGTATGGGTGCCTATATGTTGAAAGGGAGAGCTCGAGATTAGTGGGGTACTACCTAAGGTATTTGATGTCCAACCAGGATGTGATTAGCTGGGATGAGTTTCAGACGGCATTTAGAGCCCAATATGTACCACGAGCCGCTCAGAGAAAGAAGCAGGCGGAGATTTTGAATCTGGTACAGGGCGATATGTCTGTGGATGATTATGAGAGCCGATTTACCGCGATATTAAGATATGATCCAGAGACCTTCAAGAATGAAGAGCTCCGTACAAAGAGATTTGTGTATGGATTGAAGCCCATCATCAAAGATCGATTGATAGGGCTATGAATTATTGAGTTTGGAAATGCTCTGAGACGAGCACAAGAGAGTGAGAGGGGAATCGAGATGGTACAATCTCAGAATAAGCTTAGAGCGATGAACAGGGATAAGGGCAATAGGCCAGCGATTTTCCAAACAGATGTTCGGAGAGGTTCCTTCAGAAGAGGAAGGATTGAGGTGCAGAAGGGCAGATTAGAGAGACCCAGAACTTATCCCATCATTAGGGAGACCCCTCGAGATGTCAGGCCTGAGATAAGGGTTTGCAGAAATTGTGGCTAAATGCATGAGGGAAATTATATTGGGCTGATCCATGGATGTTTTAGATGTGGAGACATGGGTCATATGGTGAAAGACTCCCATCAACCTCAGAGACCACATGCTCCGGAGCCCACTAGACAACAGCTTCAAAGAGTGAATCCCCAGAGACGGACCACTGCTGCAAAGAAATAGAAGAAGGCTGTTACACAGGGACGTGTGTTTGCCCTGGATAAGGAAACCATAGACACTTCTGTAGAAATTATAAGAGGTACACTCTCTGTCTGTAATCATAAGGATCATATGTTGATTGATTCAGGGTCCACGCATTCGTTTATTTTTTAGTATTTTGCATGTAGATTAAATTTGAAGTTTGAACCTCTAGAGTATTTACTACATGTAAATACCCCTATGCGTGAATCCCAGAGAACTGATTTGATCTGTAGAAGATGTGAAATAAAGGTGGGAGATAGAGTAATGTTAGCAGATCTAATAATATTAAATATGCATGTGTTTGATTTAATTTTGAAAATAGATTAGCTGGCAACCAATCGAGTGAATTTAGACTGCTACACTAAGATTGTAACTTTCTCTCTACCTAAACCTTACAGTGTACGTTTGAAATATTGAGTAAATAGACGTATGAAATTTTGTAAGCAAATTGAAATTTTGATGTTGCTCTTGAGAGTAATAAATATGATTGTTTATGTGAAGGTTATGAAACACTCATCTCAGATGATGATCGGGAACATCCGAGGATTGAGGATATACCTGTGGTGTGTGAATTTCTGGATGTTTTCCCATATGAGTTACTAGGTTTACCACCAGAGAGAGAGTTGGAGTTTACCATTGATTTGGTACCAGATACTCAGCTGATCTCTAAACCTTCATACAAGATGGCATTAGTGGAACTTAAGGAATTGAAGAAACAACTACAAGAGTTATTGGATCAAGGGTTTATTAGACCCAATGTTTCACCGTGGGCAGCACCAGTTTTATTTGTCAAGAAGAAGGATGGTAGTCTCAGATTATGCGTAGACTACCGATTACTAAATAAAGCCACGGTGAAGAATAAATATCCATTGCCCAGGATCGATGATCTATTTGATCAGCTGAGAGGGGCCTCAGTCTTTCTTAAGATTAATTTGAGATTGGGCTATCACCAATTGAGGATTAAGGAAGAAGATATTTCGAAGACGGCCTTCAGGATAAGGTATGGCCATTATGAATTTCTAGTGATGTCCTTTGGATTGACGAACGCACATGCAGCCTTTATAAGATTAATGAACGAAGTGTTCAGAGACTATCTAGATAAATTTGTGATAGTCTTTATTGATGATATCCTAGTATACTCTCGGTCATATGAGGAACATGCACAGCATTTGTGGTTAGTGCTTCAGATACTCTGAGATAAATAATTATATGGAAAGCTTAGTAAGTGTGAGTTTGGCTGGATTGGATAGCTTTCCTTGGTCATATAGTCTCAGAGGAAAGAGTATCAGTAGATCCAAGTAAAGTAGAGGTTGTGCTTAATTGGGAAAGATCGAGGACAGTTACAGAAGTTCTAAGCTTCCTTGCTTTGGCAGGGTATTACAAAAGATTTGTGGAAGGATTTTCCAGGATTGTCGCTCCTTTGACTAAGCTCACGCATAAGGAGACTCTGTTCATATGGACTGAACAGTGTAAGCTCAATTTTCAGGAATTGAAGAAGAGATTGACAGCGGCACCTATGTTGACTATTCCTGAGGGATCAGAAAGATTTTCAGTGTATAGTGATGCCTCGCATCAAGGATTGGGGTGTGTGCTTATGCAACACGGAAGAGTGGTCGCATATGGATCGCGACAATTGAAAAACCATGAGCGAAATTACCCTACGCATGATTTGGAGTTAGTCGTTGTTTTATTTGCCTTGAAGATCTGGCGACACTACTTATATGGGGAAAGATTCCAGATCTTCACTGACCACAAGAGTTTGAGGTATTTGTTTGATCAGAGGGAATTAAACATGAGACAAAGGAGATGGATGGAACTCCTTAAGGATTATGACTGCGAGATTTTGTACCATCCGGGTAAGGCGAACGTAGTTGCTAATGCCCTAAGTAGAAAGAGTATGATATCTGCTATGATGATCAGGGAATGGGATTTACTGGAGCAGTTCCCCAAACTCCGGATTAGAGTTAAAGAGGTAGAGATTGGATTTTTGGCTAGCCTTGGAATAGATCCCAGGATCATGGATTAGATTAGAACTAGACAGCGCAGTGATCAGAGGTTGATAGATATGGTTAGCCAAGTTGAACAGACTTCATAGTCGGATCTCACAATCAATGAGGATGGATTGTTGAGATTCAGAGGATGGATTTGTGTACCGGACGATGATACCCTGAAGAGATAGATACTGAGAGAATCCCACTGCTCGCGATACACCATGCACCCAGGGAGTACTAAGATGTATCAAGATTTAAGACAGATGTACTGGTGGAGTGGTATGAAGTGAGACGTGGCAGAGTATGTGGCCAGATGTTTAGTATGCCAACAAGTGAAAGCTGAGCATCAGAAGCCTGGAGGACTACTACAGCCTTTACCTGTACCTATATGGAAATGGGAGCATGTCACCATGGATTTTATTATGGGTTTACCGAGGACCCGGAGAGGTCGTGATGCGATATGGGTCATAGTGGATAGACTGACCAAGAGTGCCCACTTCCTTGCTATCAAGAGCACGGATACTGTGGATGCCTTAGCTGAGTTATATGTTAGGGAGATAGCTAGATTACATGGGGCTCCAGTGAGTATTACTTCTGATAGAGATTCCCAATTTACTTCGAGATTTTGGACCCAATTTCAGGAGTCCATAGGATCTCGAATGAGTTTTAGTACCGCCTATCATCCTCAGACAGATGGTCAGTCACAGAGGACTATTCAAACCCTAGAGGATATGTTGAGGGCGTGTACGATGGATTTTAAGGGATCATGGGAGGATTACTTGCCCCTAGCAGAGTTTGCGTACAATAATAGCTATCATGCAAGTATTGGAATGGCACCTTTTGAGGCTCTATATGGTAGGAGGTGTAGATCCCCTGTAGCTTGGGAAGAAGTGGGTAACAGAAAGATAAATGCTCCCGAATGTGTTGAGCAAGCTGTATAGAGTGTGAAACTCATATGTGAGAGATTACGGGCTGCGCAGAGTATACAGAAAAGTTACGCAGATGTGCGTAGATGGCCACTCGAGTTTAATGTTGGTGATGCAGTATTTCTAAATATATCACTAAGTAAGGGTATCATGAGATTTGGGAAGAAAGGGAAGTTGAGTCCTCGTTATATTGGACCATTCGAGATCCTTGAGAGGGTGGGAGATGTAGCCTACAGATTGGCATTACCCCACAGATGTCTAGAATACACAACTTCTTTCATGTAT
The DNA here is from genome assembly GCA_033439115.1 of Firmiana major. Taxonomy (NCBI): domain Eukaryota; kingdom Viridiplantae; phylum Streptophyta; class Magnoliopsida; order Malvales; family Malvaceae; genus Firmiana; species Firmiana major. Next base: position 2,688,485 of record CM065913.1, on the reverse strand, counting down.
CAATGTTGAGGAAGTACCACCCGGACCCTTCTCATGTCATAGAGTACGAAGAGATGGACATACAAGAGGACATGAGCTACACTGAAGAACCCATTCGAATTCTCAATAGAAAGGAAAAGGTACTTAGAACTAAGAGCATCTCATTAGTGAAAGTTTTATGGAAACATCACTCAATGGAGGAGGCAACGTGGGAATTGGAGTCTTATAAAGGAGAAGTACCCCCATCTATTTGACGAGTTAAGTTGAATTTGGAGGATCAAATTCTTTTTAAGGTGGGGAGGATGTGAGATTTGAGAATTTTACACATATCAACTTATGTAATAAGAACATGAAGTGTAATTGATTGAACTAAATATGATGTACTCATATATTGAGGTGGTATGGAATGAAATTTTAAGTGATGAATGAGTTATAAATGAGATTTTATACTAAAGTGTGAAACTATGGGGCCAGATCGATCTTGGAGAAGAAATGATCGATTTGATAGGTCAAAAATGATAAGAAATAAGGAATTTAAGCTAGTCGATCGATCTCCAATTGAAGAGGATCGATCTCCTTATGATTCTGTAATGAAGAGATCGATCTCATTAGGAAGGAATCGATCTTAAAATTTTCTGTTAAGGAGAAGATCAATCTCCTCAAGGAGCAGATCGATCTCATGAAGCATTCTGTAAATTAGAGATCGATCTCATAATTGGAGCAGATCGATCTCATAAAGCCATTAAGAGATCGATCTCACCCCTCGACAGATCGATCTCGTAGGCATAAAATTACCTCAAATCGTCCCTAAATTTAAATGCAGATCGATCTCATCAAGAGCCAGATCGATCTCCTACCCTCCATCTATATAAGACCCCTTTATTTTTCCTGGAAATCAATCTCTCTCTCCCCCCAAATCACCATTTTTGAACCCTAACTTTCTCTCTCTTCCAAAACACTCATTTTCATCCAAATCAAAGGTTGTGGCAAGAAGGAAAGTTGTTCCTCATCCAAAGGAGAACAACATACTTGAAAATCGAAGGATAAATCGAATCGAGGTGGGAGTTGAGAACACCACAAGTTTGGGTAATCTCTAAACTTCAATCTTGGATTTGGAAGTGATTTTTGGTGATTGTGAACATGGACATTGTGATGAAATAGCTAGGAGATGGTTAGAGATTGATGAAATTATGATTTTATTGGAGTGATGATGATATTAAGTAAATTGTTGTAAATTGGGATTTTTATCTATAAATTAGAAATTTAGGTAATGAGGTGATTTTGGTATGGGTATTATGCATGAGAAATGTAGAATGTTGAGATGTAGTGGATGAGATGACGTATTGTGATAGAGTCATGAGAAATGGGATAATTGAAAGTTTTAGGTGTTAGTGAGAAATATGAGCAAATGTATGCTCGATAATGAAATTTTGTCGAGATATTGATGTTTTTAACATCGTTTGGACAACTCGAGAGTTTCAGAGTGGAATGCGAGGCTAGTCCGTGATACGGGGGAACGATTGCACTATACGAGATGCAAAGAGGTAAGGGAAAACTAAACTCATTTGTGTATGTGTTTTGTGATAATATTGTAGCATGATTTTCGATTGAGAAAACAAGCATGTTTTATGTGTTATGAATGAGAATTGCACACGATTTTATAGCCGGTTGGGGTCCAACTTTTATGAGTTGTAAACTATACGTGAAAATGTTTTATAACCATTTTGTGTTTAAAATTTGAAAAGTGTTTTGGGCCCTACGTTAAGGCGAACTGAGATTTTAGAAAATGTGTGCGTGGTTTTGCCGATTGAAGCTCGGGTTTAACATGTTTTGTGTTGAGTACAAAACGGTTTGAAACGAGTTTTGTGAGAGAAAACCATTATGAGCTTTACGTGAAGGTAAAATGATTTTTATGATAATGGCTATTGATTGAGACTAGGGTGTCTCATTTTGAATACACACCGGGCATTGCTCCAGTAGCATGTAAGTCCGATATTCCTCCATTTTGGTAACATGAGATGACCCCTACTCTGGTAGCGTTGGTTACCTACCACGTACGAATCTAAATCAGTGGCTGTGCCATGTGTGTTTGGTGGTTGTGCCACGTGCGAATCTAAATCAGTGGTTGTGCCACGTGAGTTTTGTGGCTGTGCCACATGCGAATCTAAATCAGTGGCTGTGCCACGTGTGTTTGATGGTTGTGCCACGTGCGAATCTAAATCAGTGGCTGTGCCACGTGTATTTTGTGGCTTTGCCACGTGCAAATCTAAATCAGTGGTTGTGCCACGTGAGTTTGGTGGCTGTGCCACTTGCAAATCTAAATCAGTGGCTGTGCCACGTGAGTTTGGAGGCTGTGCCACATGAGTTTGGAGGCTGTGCCACGTGCGAAAATAAATCAGTGGCTGTGCCACATGCTAATCTAAATCAGTGGATGTTCCACGTGTATTTGGTGGCTATGCCACCTGCGGATTTTAATTAGTGGCTTTGCCACGTGTAAATTTTATTTAGTGGCCGTGCCACGTGCATTACTATTGCAGTGATTTTTATCACGTTTTAAAGAGAAAAGCCATTATCGCCTCTTGATTTCTACATGCTTGTAACCTTGAATTGAGCCATTTATTATCATGTTTTTACATGGGCTTTGAGATGATGTTATAACTATTCATACTACATTTTCCACTGAGTTTATTGAGTTTATCATATAAAACAAAATGATTGTGCTGTGCAAATTATTTTCTATTAACAAATCCCTTATCCGTTTACTGAGCGATTTAGAAGCTCACCCTGTTTTATCTTTTCCCCAGACTTCTTCAAGTGAAAAGATTTTTTTTGCGACGTTTGGATTAGTGGCCAGTGGAGGACTCGAGCTCCAGGCCACATATTGTACTCGAGGTACATTTTATTATTTCATGTAACCAAACTATAATTGTATTTACAGACACTTGATGTACTATGATGTATGGGATGTATTAGGATAATTCAATCTGAGTTGAGGAATGCATCTGATTTGATATATTTAATTATGTGATAATTAGATCCTGAGGTGTGGTTTTATGATATATATATATATATATATATAAATATTGATGCATGACACTGTACAAGAATGCACCCATAAATGTGTATTGATGTAAATAAAAGTTTAAATTTGCCATGTTTTTCGCGCTTCTGGGGCGTGACAACAAGAGCCTTAAGTACTTATTCTCACAGAAAGAGTTAAACATGAGACAGAGGAGATGGCTCGAGCTTTTAAAAGATTATGATTGTGAGATCTTGTACGACCTGGGTAAAGCAAATATGGTTGCTGATGCATTGAGTAGGAAGTATCTCGGGATGGTATCATTTATGATGATCAAGGAACACGAGCTGCTGGAACAGTTCACGAACCTTAGTTTGGATGAGACCCCGCCTAGTGCTAATAGTGGTTTTATTATAGCTAGCCTGTAGTTGGAACCGGATCTAGTAGATCAAATTTGACAGGCTCAGCGGATTGATCATCAGTGTAGTGATATTGCCAGGCAGATACAAAGGGGCACAAAGAATGATTTTGAGTTGAGTTCAGATGAATTGTTGAGGTTCAGAGGTAGGATATGTGTTTCTGATGATGCAGAGATCAGAAGATTGATCTTGACAGAGGCTCACTCATCAAGGTATACGATACATCTAGGGAGTACTAAGATGTATCAAAACCTTCGAAAAGTTTATTGGTGGTCTGGGATGAAAAAGCACATTGTGGAATATGTTGCTAAGTGTCTCGTCTGTCAGTAAGTGAAGGTAGAGCATCAAAAGCCTGTAAGGTTATTGCAACCTCTACCGATACCGACTTGAAAGTGGGAGCACATCACCATGGATTTTGTGATGGGATTACCGAGGACTCGCAGAGGTCATGATGCCATATGGGTGATTGTGGATCGGTTGACGAAATCAGCCCATTTTCTTGCTATGAGAGCTACTGATACTCTGAGCCAGTTAACGAACTTGTATGTGCGTGAGATAGTGAGGCTACATGAAATTTCAGTGAGCGTTGTTTCTGATAGGGATGCCCGCTTCACTTCCCATTTCTGGGAACATTTTTAGGAAACGATGGGAACCCAGTAGAGTTTTAGCACCGCATTTCATCCTCAGACAAATGGTCAGTCAGAGAGGACTATACAGACCCTGGAGGATATGTTGAGAGCGTGTGCGTTGGATTTTGGAGGCTCTTGGGATGACTATTTACCGCTCGTAGAGTTCGCCTATAATAACAGTTTTCATGCGAGTATCGGGATGACACCATATGAGGCATTGTATGGGCGTAGATGTCGTTCCCCTATTGGATGGGAAGAGGTTGGTAGCAGGTAAATCTTTGCTCCTGACTTAGTGCAGCAGGCATCTGAGGACGTTTAATTGATATGTAAGAGATTACGGATAGCTCAGAGCCGGTAAAAGAGTTACGCTGACAAGAGATGGAGACCACTAGAGTTTAATGTGGGTGAGTCGGTGTTCTTGAAAGTTTCTCCTTTGAAGGGTATTATGAGATTTGGTAAAAAGGGTAAGCTGAGCCCTAGATATATCGGACCCTTCGAGATTTTGGAGAGAGTGGGAGACAAGGCTTATAGGTTGGCATTGCCACCAGAATTGGCAAGTGTTCACAACGTCTTCCACATATCCATGTTGTGGAAGTACCACCTGGACCCGACGCATGTGATAAAATATGAGCCGTTAAAGCTCAACAAGAGTATGACGTATGTTGAGAAGCCGGTTCAGATATTGGATAGAAAAGATAAAGTATTGAGGACAAAGACTATTCCCTTGGTGAAAGTCCTTTGGTAACATCACACAGTAGAAAAAGCCACATAGGAAGTGGAGCGTTTGATGCGGGATAAGTATCTCGAGTTATTCACGGATTGAATTGGTTCTAATTTGGAGGACCAAATTTTCTAAATGGGGGAGAATGTGAGACCCCGTATAGGTATAACTTGTATACATGTACATAGAAATATAATATGTATGGTGATGTACTTGTAATATGAAGCATAAGTGATGTAAAGTCCACAAATCCAATGTACACACTTGTAATAAGAGTTGTGATGTACGTACAAGTTTCATTATGTATGAATATAAAGAAATGGACTTTTGCAGGTGATGAGTGAGAGTGGAATGGAAAAGGAGTAGTGTGGTAACATGGAATGAAGTTGCATAAGAGGTGTGCATCTTTATGCTTCCATTTGGTTTGGTATTGTATACCTTTAGTTATACAATGAATGCACACAAGTTTTAATGTGTATAAAGTATGAATAGATGCCATTTTCAAGTCTTAAAAGTAATTAGATGAGGAAATGACTAGGGCAGCAAATTAAGGATGATTTAGTGTGAGTTTTTGCATAAAAACTGCAGCAAAATCTGGAAATATGAAGGCTAGATCGATCTCATAGGATGAGAGATTGACCTGGAAGAGCCAAAATGCTCTTATTCGAGTAATGGAATAGAGCATATCGATCTCCAATAGAGCTAGATCGATCTTCTGAACCTTCTGTAAAATACAAATCGATCTCCCCTAAGACCAGATCGATTTCCTTAACCTTCTGTTTGAAGCAGATCGATCTCATGCTTTCAAATGTCGTGAAAATGAGGGATTTTAAGAGGACCAGATCGATTTCCACCCAAGGCAGACCGATCTCATCAAGCTAAATCTATAAATAGAGCAGTTGGATCTGCAAATTTTGAGGAACAATCTCTCTCTACCATTTTCGATCCAAAACCTAGCTTTCTCACTCCTAAATCCACACATTTTTAGTAAGATTTGAGGGACAGCTATTAAAGGCAAAGTTGTTTACATCAAAGAGAAGAACAACATAGCTTGAAGGCATTTTCCCATTAGTGGGTTTTAAGGAACAAGGTACATTCTCATTAGGGCAAAGAGAAAATCAAGCTAGGTGAGTTTCTATTACAAGTACCCAAGTACATTTGTTTGGATATTGATGTTGGAAATGATTGGCATGCATAGAAATGATAGAACCTACCTAGAATGCAGTGGAACAATTATAACCTAGGAATGGGTTAGTGAGAGAAAGTGAAATGTATTGGAATAAATGATGAGTGGGATATTTTAAGAGTATAATGGTGTTGTAAACATGATTTTGAGATGTTGTTATGGAATAAATTATAAGGCTTACCCAAAAGGGGTAAAATGAGTAGATAAGGCATTGGGTAAAATGCATAGCAGAATGAGAGTTAGCAGCGCTAACTCGAACGTTTGGTGTATGAATCGCAGCTCTCGAAGATACACCGGAGCAAGTTAAGCCAAGAGCGCAAGAGGCTAAGAGAAATAGAGTCGCACCTAAGTAAATCGAGGTAAGGGAATTGTGTGGACTCTTAGAAATATCTGTGCGTAATTTGGGCACTTAAATGTTTTGCTAGAATGCATGTGATACTAGGAAATGATATCGAGTGATTAAAGGGCAAAGAGATGGGTTGTGAGAAATGTACATGAAAACAAAAGTATAACGCTTTGAAAATCATGTTTTAATTGCTTTTTAGCAAGTGATTGGTGGGCTGGATAATGTTTGAAATATTTTGCAAAAGAAATGTGTTGTTTAGTTTTGTTAACCATACTTGCAAGGAATTGAGTCACCTACATGGATTTTGTGAGAAAGAAAACGTGCTAAACTATGACTCGCACGAGATTTGACGTGTTTTATACATATGAGTGCTGGAGCTTAGCTCGCACTAGTTTTCACATGGATTTTCACTGGTTTTGGCATGGTGCTGGAGCATAGCTCGCATTAGATGCCCATCTTACTTGTTACTGTGCTTGGAGCTTCGGGTAGACTTGGTGTCGCACCGATTAAATAGGCTTGTACGTGCATTTTAAGAGTTTGACATGTTGGTAGCCGTGCTTGGAGCTTCGGGTAGACTTGGTTTCGCACTGATTAAATAGGCTCGCACGTGCATTTTGAGATGTGGTGTGATATGATGTGTTGATTGGGTCCATGGAGTATGCTGTACCGTGCAGGTAGTATGGAGTACGTTGTACCGTGTTGAGATTGTGATATGCCGTCTTCGGACGATAATTGTTCTGCTATGACCCGACGAGTTAGACGTGACCCACCTCCCATGCGGACGTAGATAGTGGTGATACCCAGCACACCTGATCCGTGTAGCCGGTATCACAGGATATGGCCATAGTCCTAGATGATATTTCCCTTATTGTATTGCCTATCTCACATGTCTATTGCTTTATGAATAAATTCATGATTGAAATGATTTGTGGGCCAGGACAATTCGAGGGAGGGGTTGAGTTCTGACAAGTGTTGGATTGTTTTGAGATGACAGTATGTTAATGGTTTTAAAGTGCACGTATGCATGATGTGTTTTCCATGCTTTAATTGTGAAATATGCATGATGGATATTCCATGTTTTAAATTGATTTATGCATTGAATTTAAATAGCATGAATTTCTTTACATACCATTAACACAATCATACACTCATGTTTTGAGATAAAATGATGAATTAAATGCTTTTCAGCATGGCATCACGATCATGTAGATAATGCAGTATCTACCTGTTCGCATGATTGCCTTACTAAGCGTGTAGTTTGCTCACCTCCCTGATTTTCCCCTCTTTACAAAGCATTGAGTAGTGCTTAGAGTGACTGGAGGCTTTCTTTTTAGTATCTGTTGCATCTTATCGCTTAAGGTATACACAATTGGATTATTTCGTATTTAAACTATCTATAGCACAGTAGCATTTTGTATGTAAACATTGGGGATGTAAAGCATGTAAACAGTAACTCTGATTCATTTATAAAAGTGTTACTTTTAAATTTTAATGTAAATCAAATCATCGTGGTTGGATTAGGTAGGCATTGACACACAGCCCAACTGTTGAGAGTGTAGCTATTCACAATCGGAGTAAGGTAATGACGAATAAACAATAACACTTGAAAAGCGAAAAAAAAAATTGTGACGATTTTTGGTAAGTTTGAAGGTCGTGACAAGATGGCTCTCACAGGACATGACTGCCACAAAGACATTTTCGGGGATCGCCAGCAATCTCAAAATCAACAATTTATAGGTGCACGGTAAAAGCATAAAAAATTTCTCATTTCAACATCAAGTTCACAAAAAAGTACACTTATAACTTTAGAAAACATGTATTATTATCATAAAGCTTGCTAACATCATTCCGTACACCATCATGCTTTTCCAAATCATATTTGAAAACAGCCCATGCAACCAAGTTACAAACTTCATGCTTGATGCGCAAAACGATAATATCATATTATAAAACGTTGTACTCATTTGGGTTTAACTATTTTTGTTTGACACTAAAATCAGTTTACTTGTAATTATAACTTCATTTCGACTAAGGCTAGTAACTACAAACAAAGTTTCGGTTTTGATAAAAATCGGGTAAGGTAGGTAATAAGTTTAAAATAAATCCTAACTAAACTAACAGCCTATGGTTCCTAGTAAAGTTTTAGCTTAACCTGAGGTATCCTACCAACTACGAGCTTATAAATACCGCGTTCACTAATTACGCTTATCACCTTAGGCACGCATATATGTGCCTAAGCTTCCATGGCGTCTGTCGAGGTAGTCGCTGCAAATTTATACATAAAAACATCCAATTATCAGTCTCAAGGTTAAATTTTATTACGTAGTTCACTATTTTCATGTTTAAAACTCATGACTACACGTGTTTATAATCGGCTAGCCCCACCATAATCACATAAATATAATTTAACAGTGCTTTAGTTGTTATTATAGCCATTAGGCTTCAATTTACACCATCCACTAGTTAGATGAATCCTACAACCAAGTTTCCATCTCATCTTAGATCCATATGTATCAAGCTTAACATGTGAATATAATCCTATTTCAGATTCGACATAACTATTAGTTTGCTTCGTTAAAACCCAATTAAAGGAAAACATCCCATTCTTTCTTCATGTGGCCTAGAGTTCGTAATCCCATATCCTACTTGTATAATTTACATTAAATCATGCAATTCTGGATCACAGCTATAAGCACCATAATTTATTTATCTTAACCATTTAAATTTCTCTTGGAACTTAATATTCTTAGTTGCTCCTATAGTAACCGAAACCCCATTTGCAAAACCGAACTAGCTTTTCGACAATTATCTAGTATAAAATTAAAACATTGATTCAATTTTTATCTGAACTGTAAACTTGCTAGTTTAAATCTTTCAATTCCACTTTAAATATTCTCTAATATTTCCTAATTCTTGATCGTGTTAACCATTGGACTACACCATCCACATTGAAATTTACGATTTACCCAACTCAATTTCCAAACAACCATTTTTTTCTTAATTTTCCCAAGTGGTCGAAACTAATCCTTATCCTCAATTCATATTTTTCAACAATAAATTAAATCTAACTTGACAACCAGTATATTTAACCATAATACATTCATAAATTTTATCCTAAATATCAGTGTTTATTCAAATTATCAAAATCCCCAAATCTTGTCAATTAGCAAGCCCTAACTTTTCCTAGTTCCTTCAAAACACAAATTTAAATTGATTTCTATATTAATAATACTTCTATAACACCGTATGTATAAAAATTTAACTAGTGAAAGCTTTGGTTTTACCTCAATGTCTACAAGTACAACAATGGATTTCAACAGAAAATGGGTATCTATTGGTTTTAGGTGTTGTTAGCGTCACAGGGGAAAAAGGGAATTAAGGGTCGTCGGGTTCGGGTTCGGGTTAGTAGGGGAGGATTGGTGCCTTTGTCGGTGATCGGAGCGAAAGGTTCGGGTTCTCAGGTTTTTCTCGGGAGCAGAGGAGGGGACGTCGACGGCGAGAGGGGAAAACGGTCAGTCTCCAGGCGGGTTGGGTCGATCGGTGGCCGGCGTGGTGAACGAACGACAGAGGAGAGGGGGGAAATGGAGAATAAAAGAGAGAAGAGGGGTTAAGGGGCTGGGTCGCCCGACAGAGAAAGGGAGTGTCGCGCGATCCCCTTTCATCATTTTTTTCCTTTCTTCTTTTTTTTTCATTTATTATATTTCTAATTAAATTTCTAATTTACCTAAATAAATATACATCTCCAATTTACCTAAATAATTATACCCTAATACATGCATACTTTCAAATTCTATTTCTAAACTATAAAGATACTATTTTAATTATGTTTTATTACTTGTGTGAATTTTATTTATTCAATTATTTAATTTTTTCCTATGTAATTATATTTATCTTTTAATTATATTATATCTATCCATTTAATTAAATTTTCCTATCGTGTGCACTATACTAGTATCACATTTACATTATATTTATATTTAAATTAAATTTAGGTATAAAAGAGCGATCTTACAAGTAAGACCAACAACAAGTCTTGATTTATCTATCATCATTGAACTTACCAAACCATTCTACTCCCTCAACACATTTCATTCACCTTTAACTTTCAAGTTGTCTTCATTAAGTAAGGAGTCTACCTTTTCTGTTAAATTTATGCAACCTTTATTAACCTCATTATGTATTCTCGGTATCTTTTGTAATCCTTTTCAACTTGTTCCATTATGTTTTCCTTCTCATCAACTTCAAAATTCTAGCATTAACAAATATTTCACTTCCCAAACGAACCGGTTGTTGTGCTTGTGGACTGAAGATATTATTGACATTAGACTTAGCGATCTTATTCAAGAGAACTTGACTCAATTGAAAACAGAGATAATTCATTTTCCTGTTGCAACTTTAAATATGAAATCATATTAGGAAAATTATAAATAGGTTCCTTTGTTACTAAAATACCAAAAAAAAAACTCATCATTAGATTTAAAGAAGATGGAAAAAGGAATAATCGAGTTTGCTTTAACTGATACTAATATTTTTGCAATCTTAAACTTGAGTATTCTATGAATGCTATCATTAGTGATAACAGATGAACCCCATAATTTCCCAACTGTAGATAAAAATGTTTCTGACCATAGATGCATTGGAACACCTTTAAGCCTTAAGCATACAAAGCAATCACGACTAACATCATGAACCTTGTACTGGTTAATTTTCTTAACCTAAATATCAGCTAATCTTTGAATTCTTTTAAACAAGTTTTTATTTCCTCTGAATCGCTGAAAGTCAATAGGACACAATTTCATCTTATAGGCCGAACACGACAATAAAAACCTTCTTTTAAAAAAAAAAATTTAAGGATGAGCGACGTATGTAATTGTGCAAAAAATCGATTGCATTTCTGTGAAGCCTATCAAAATCAACTTGGTCAATCTCAATATCGAAGCTAATTGAAGGATTTTGTGATTCATAATCTATATCGTCATCTTTTTTAAAGTTTCAGGTATGTAAAGCATTAATTAATGCATTTTAAAAGAATGTTCGTCATTATTATTTTAAGGAGACAAAGGCTTGATAGGTTTCTTACTATTGTTTCGAAGCTTGAACTATCTCTTTAAAGTAAAATGTCCTTGACCCCAACCATATGAAGCTTTTTTAACTATAATAAAGTACCCATAAATTTTCCTATCATTACCTTGATTAATCGCTCGAAGTAATTCCAATTCCTTTTTAAATCACACAAAGCATATGTAACTCGGTTGTTATTTCTTTTGAAGGAAATAAAAACATCTCTGACTCTACCATAAGCTCAAATGCTTCCCATAAAACGTCTTTAGACACTATTACTTAGAACTTAAAACTTAATCATAACAAACTCCAACAAACTTAAAACTTTCTTTTTTTGGGTGGCGACCCACCACTAAGTTCTTGAAAAGGTAAATATAAGTCATGTAAACTCATCATTAACTCATTGTGTAGACTTTCTCAGATGTGAACTTGAATGGACTCCGTTGAATGATATGTTGATGTTTCATACCGCAAGTGAGAAAGCTTGAACTAACTCCTCGAGATGAGATGCAATATCCATCTCTACTGAGTACTTAAACAAATCTCTTTACCCTACTAAAAGTCCTTTCACCATTCGATCTTAATGACTTTGCTCATTTGAACCCAACCTCATGGCAGTTAAAGCATTGCCTTGCGATTGCTTGATTCACTTTGACTTCTTTCATGCCGGTAGGGGTTGGGAATCTGATCTTCAAGTGCGAGGAAAATCCAATTATCTTTAGAATGTTTTGGCTTGGACGGCTAAGAATTGCATTGTATGCTGAAGGGACTTTGTCGACCAAATAGTTGCTATGAAAAATAGACAAATTATTTATCTTGATTGTCAATTGGTAAAAAGTCACAATCTACCATTTTATCAATCTATTTTTACTGCTTTTCAGCCTTTGGAATTACTTTATTCAGAGGTTTAGGGACCATGTGCTGAATTATCTACATATGGGTCACGCTATTATGCATATTTTCTGGACAATTATACAACATTTATTTGGATATTTCCTTTAAAGCTAAAATATTATGTTGAATTTGTTTTCATTCCTTTTAAAAAACTTGTAGAGCGTTATTTCGATACAAAAATAAAATCAATACAAACTGATTGGGCATTAATACAGACAGATAAGTAAGTTTTTCAAAAACATTGGAATTGAACAGCGAATTGCTTGCCCATACACGCATGAACAAATGGTATCAGTAGTAAGGAGTCATCGTCAAATAGTTGAAATGGGCTTAGTTTTATTAGCACATTCCAATCTACCTAAATCATTTTATGAAGATGCTTTTCTTACTGCCACATATATAGTCAATAGTCTTCCAACCAAGATTCTTAACCAAAAGTCCCTATTTGAAATGGTTTATAATAAGAAACTTGATTATAATTTTATGAAAACATTTGAATGTGCTTGTTGCCAAATCTTAGACTACATAATCACTGTAAAATTGATTTTCGTTCTAAAACTTGTATTTTCATTGGCTATAGTCTTTGTCATCATGGATATAAATGTCTAGATTTGGCTAGTGAAAAATATTTGTCTCGAAACATGTTGTTTTTAATGAAACATTCTTTCCATACACTAACACATCCAGTACTTAAAAACAACTACCAACTGCTTTTATTTCTCTCCCAAATAATCTTCTCATGCATCATAGTTCTCCACATCTTTCGTCATCTCATGCGGGTTTTCGCCATGTTCCACGTATCACACTTGAAGTTGGCACAAATTCACAAGAACATTAACACACATAAAATTTGTCACATGGTCGTTGCTCTCCCGTGATGGATGTTGTTCCCTCATCTGTTGTTCCAAGTAACACATCTCAACCTTCAACTCCTCATCAAATGCTTATACATTCCAAGGCCAATTCCTTGAAACCGAAACATCAAAATGATGATTTTATTTGGCACTCTTTACTGAAAACTCGTATGGCAACTGCAAGGCCACCTTTAATAGAGCTCGCTTGTTACACCGAAGCAACCAAACATTTAGAATGGCGACAAGCAATGAATCAAGAATTTGACGCCTTAATTCGAAATCAAACATGGATTCTTGTTCCACCAAAATCCAACATCAATTTAGTTCGGTGTAAATGGATCTATCAAATTAAAAGGCATGCAGATGGAAAAATAGAGATTAAAGACGAGATTAGTAGCTAAAGGCTACCACCAGAAAAAAATGGTGGATTTTCATGAAACTTTTAGTCAGATGTTATTTTTAAACTGACAACAATTAGATTTCTACTTTTAGTTGTCATCACTAATCATTAGTGCATCAAACAACTTGACGTTCGAAATGCATTCTTGCATGGTATTCTTCATGAAGATGTCTACATGGGTTGGGCATCGGGATATGTTCATTCAGATTATCCAAATCATATATGTAAGTTGAACAAAAGCTTATATGGTTTACACCAAGCCCCACATGCATGGTTTTCTAGATTGACTGGAATGCTTACTCACATGGGCTTTATTTGTTCATAAGCTGATTCTTCATTGTATGTCACGACCCTCAACTTACCAAAATACGTACAAATATTTTGCATTTTCATGCATCATTAATCATTCGTCCTTACCTCAATCGTGAACAGCAACTCTCCTTAATAGTTGGGCTGTGTGTCGACGTCTAACTCATTCCACCATACCAATTCAATTTGCATATTATTCATAAGTAAACACTTGTATAAATGTATATATATCAGAGTTGTTACATGTGTTTACATTGTTTTACATCCCCAATAGTTACATACAAAATTCTACTATGCTATGTCTAGTTTAGATATAAAATAATCCAAGTGTGTATACCTTTAGCGATGGGATGCAGTGGATTACCCAAAAAGGGACAAGCCTCCAATCACGCTCAATCTATACTCGACACTCTGTAGAGAGGGGGAAAATAAGGGGGGTGAGCAAACCACACGCTCAGTAAGGCAATCATGCAAACAAGTAGATACTGCACTATCTACGTGATCGTGATGCCATGCTCAAAAGCATTTAATTCATCATTTATCTTAAAACATGAGTGTATGATTGTGTTAATGGTATGTAAAGCATTCATGCTATTAAAATCCAGTGCACATTTCAACTCAAAGCATGGTATAAATCATCATGCATAATTCACAACAAAAGCACGGCATTACCCATCATGCATTTTCTCAAATAGCATGGCATTAACCATCATGCATTTTCACAATAAAGCACGGCATTAAACATCATGCATCCATGCACTTTAAAATCCATTAACAAATCAATCCAACACTGGTCAGGTCTTAGCCCACCCTCAAACTTTCCTCTCCCACAAATCATTTCAAACATGGATTTATTCTCAAAGCAATAGACATGGGAGATAGGCAGTTCAACAACAGGTAATAACCTTAAGGCCTATGTACATAACCTGTGATACCGGCTACACGGATCAGGTGTGCGGGATATCACCACTATCTACTTCCACACGGGAGCTGGGTCAAATCCTACCGGTCGGTCCATAGCAGATCTCGTCTGAAGACGGCACATCACAACTCAACACGATATAACGTACTCCATGCTACAGGCACGGTACAACGTACTCCATGAACCCAATCAACACATCATATCACACCACATCTCAAACGCAAGTGTGAGCTTATTTAATCGGTACGACCTCTTATCTACCCGAAGCTCCTAACATGGCTAATTAATCATGTCAAAATAATACACGTGTGAGCCTATTTAATCGATGTGACACCCAGTCTACTCGAAGCTCCAAACACGGCAACATGCAAGGTGGGCATCTAGTGCGAGACAAACTCCAAGCACAATGCCAAAACTAATATGAAATCCATGTGAAAACTAGTGCCTCTAGCACTTATGTGTATAAAACACGTCAAATCTCGTGCGAGTCATACTCTAGCATGCTTTCATACTCACAAAATCATGTAGATGGCTCAAAACTTTGCAAAGTATGGTTAACAAAACCAAAACACACTTATTTCTTTTGCAAATCATTTCAATGTCAACCAACCTACCAATCATTTGTTAAAAGCAATAAAACATGATTTTCAAAGCAATATGCTTTTGTTTTCATGCACATTTTGTCAAACACCCAACCTTTGCCCTTTAATTACCCAACATCATTTCCTATATCACATGCATTCTACCAAAGCATTTAATGCACCCAAGTTGCGCACAGATATCTCTAAGAGTTCACACAATTCCCTTACCTCGATTTACTTGGTGTGACTCTTCTCCTCTTAGCTTCTCACGCTCTTGGCTCAACTCGCTCCAGCGTATCCTCGGAAGCCGCGATTCATTTATCCAAATCAATTGAGTTAATGCTTTTAACCCATATTTGACCTCACTATTCAATATAATTCACTTATGCATTTTACCAATGCCTTAATCCACATTTTACCCCTTTTAGGTAAACCTTACAATTTATTCACCAACATCTTAAAATCATACCCATAACACTATTGTCAGCTCTAGACATCCCATTTCTCATTAATCTCTATACATTCCATTTTCTCACACTAGACCATTTCTAGGTCATAATCATTTCAATGCATTTTAGATAGTTTCCAACCATCCATACTCATGCCAAATAACTCCAAAATCAATTAAATAGATAATGTACCATAGTTGGAGTGTTAGAATCTTACCAAATCTGATTTCTCTCCTTGCTCCAAATGATAATGCCCTTAACTCCTTCAGTACCAACAATGGGAAAATGCCTTCCAACTATGTTGTTCTTCTCTTTGATAGGAACAACTTTACCTCTAATGGTCTCTCTTCAAATCTTACTGAAAATGGCTGATTTTAGAGAGAGAAAGTTAGGTTTTTGGGTTGAAAATGGAAGAATGGTGCTTTTCCAGAAATTTTTAGAATTTCAGCACTCCTTTTATAGAAATAGCTTGAGGAGATCGATCTACACCAAGAGGAGATCGATCTGGTCCCCTTAAATCCCTCATTTTCACAGCATTTTAAGCATGAGATTGATCTGTCGAAGCATGAGATCGATCTGCTCCCAAACAGAGAGCTAAGGAGATCGATCTAGCTCCATTGGAGATCGATCTGCTCTATTTCATTGCCCAAATAAGAGCATTCTGGCTCTTTCAGATCGATCCCTCATCCCATGAGATCGATCTGCCCTTCATAGTTTCTAGATTTTCTACAGTTCTTCTACAGCAACTCATACTCAAATATCCTTAATTTGCTACCATGATCATTTTCTCATTCATTCATCTTTGAGGCTTGACAATGACATCCATACATACCTTATTCCTATTGAAACTTGTGTGGAATCTTTGTTTAACCAAAGATACTTAATATTAACCAAATGGGAGTGCATACTCATGCAACATTTCATTCCATTTACCACACTACTCATATTCCATTCTACTCATATTCTCCATATGTTTAAGTCCACTTCTTTACATTCACACATAATGTAACTTGTAGGTACAATCACAACTCTTAATACATGTGTGTACATTTAATTTATGGACTTACATCACATATACTTCACATTACAATTGTATCATCAAACTTATGACTTCATAATACAACTTCATTTACATTTCTTTGTACATATATACCATTATACATATACAGGGTCTCACATTCTCCCCTACTTAGAAAATTTGGTCCTCTAAATTAGAACCAATTATTCTGTGAACAACTCAGGATACTTCTCCCACATCAAACTCTCCAATTCCCATGTGGCTTCTTCCACAGTGTGATGTTGTCAAAGTATTTTCACCAAGGGAATTGTCTTTTTCCTCAACACTTTCTCTTTTCTGTCCAATACCCGAACTGGCTTCTCAATGTATATCATACCCTCATTGAGCTCTAAAGGCTCATATCTTATCACATGTGCCAGGTCCGGGTGATACTTCCTCAACTTGGATACGTGGAAGACGTTATGAACACTTGCCAACTCTGGTGGCAATGCCAATCTATAAGCCTTATCTCCCACCTTATCAAGTATCTCAAATGGCCCTATAAATCGAGGGCTCAACTTTCCCTTCTTCCCGAATCTCATAATTCCCTTCGAAGGGAAAACTTTCAAAAACACTGACTCACCCACATCAAACTCTAGTGGTCTCCGTCTCCTGTCAGCATAACTCTTTTGCCTGCTCTGAGTTGTCCGTAACCTCTCACATATCAATTGGACGTCCTCAGAGGCTTGTCTAACCAAGTCGGGAGCAAAAATCTGTCTGTCACCAACCTCTTCCCATCCAATAGGGGAACAGCATCTACGCTCATACAATGTCTCATATGGTGCCATCCCGATACTCGCATGAAAACTGTTATTATAGAAGAACTCTGTGAGTGGTAAATGGTCATCCCAGGAGCCTCCAAAATTCAATGCACACGCTTTCAACATATCCTTCAGGGTCTGTATAGTCCTCTCTGACTGACCATCTGTCTGAGGATGAAATGCGGTGTTAAAACTCAACTGGATCCCCATCGCTTCCTGAAAACGTTCCCAGAAGTGGGAAGTGAAGCGGGCATCCCTATCAGAAACAACGTTCACTGGGATTCCATGTAGCCTCACTATCTCGCGCACATATAAGTTCGCTAATTGGCTCAGAGTATCGGTAGCTCTCATAGCTAGAAAATGGGCTGATTTCGTCAACCGATCCACAATCACCCATATGGCATCATGCCCTCTCCGGATCCTCGGCAATCCCATCACAAAATCCATGGTGACATGCTCTCACTTCCATCTCGGTATCGGTAGAGGTTGCAATAACCCTGTAGGCTTTTGATGCTCTACCCCTTCACCTGCTGACAAACGAGACACTTAGCAACATACTCAGCAATGTGCTTTTTCATCTCAGACCACCAATAAACCTTTCAAAGATTTTGATACATCTTGGTACCCCCTGGATGTATCATATACTTCAATGAGTGAGCCTCTGTTAAGATCAACCTTCTGATCTCTGCATCATCAGGAACACATATCCTACCTCTGAACCTCAACAACCCATCCGAACTCAACTCAAAGACTGTGTCTATACCCCTCTGTATCTGCCTGACAATATCACTACACTGCTGATCAACTCGTTGAGCCTGTCGAATTCGATCTACCAGATTCGGTTCCAACTGCAGGCTAGCTATCATAAATCCACTATCAGCGTCAGGCGGGGGCATATCCAAACTGAGGTTCGTGAACTGTTCCAATAGCTCGTGTTCCCTGATCATCATAAATGATACCATCCCAAGATGCTTCCTACTCAATGCATCAGTAACCACATTTGCTTTACCCGAGTGGTATAGGATTTCATAATCATAATCCTTTAACAGCTCGAGCCATCTCCTCTGTCTCATGTTCAACTCTTTCTGTGAGAACAGGTACTTAAGGCTCTTATGATCTGTATAAACCTGAAATCTCTCACCATAGAGGTAGTGGCGCCATATCTTCAGCGCAAACACCACCGCTGCCAACTCCAGGTCATGGGTAGGGTAGTTCCTCTCATGATCCTTCAACTGTCTTGATCCATATACAACTACCTTCCCATCATGCATCAATATGCAGTCCAATCCTAGGTGTGAAGCATCTATATACACCAAGAAACCTCCTGAGCTGGTAGGAATGGTAAGTATTGGAGCTATAGTTAATCTCCTTTTCAACTCCTCAAAGCTTTCCTCACACTTATCGTCCCACACAAACTCTACATTTTTTCCTGTGAGGCGTGTCAAAGGAGCAGCTAATCTCGAGAATCCCTCTACAAACCTTCGGTAATACCCAGCTAAACCCAGGAAACTTCTGATCTCTGTCACTGTCTAGGGTCTCTGCCACTGAACTACAGCCTCAATCTTAGATGGATCCACTGATACTCCATCCTTCGATACTATGTGACCCAAAAAAGAGATCTGTTCTAACCAAAAGTCGCACTTACTGAGTTTAGCGTACAACTTTTTCTCTCAGAGGGTATGTAGCACTATCCTTAAATGCCTTTCATGCTCCTCTCTAGACCTTGAATACACCAATATATCATCAATAAACACAATAACAAATCAATCCAAGTACTGGTGGAATACCTCATTCATCAAAGGCATAAAAGCTGCGGGAGCATTCGTCAACCCGAATCGCATAACCATAAACTCATAATGTCCATACCGGGTGCGAAAAGCTGTCTTGGGTACATCTCCACCTCATATCTTCAACTGATGGTACCCTGATCTCAGATCTATCTTAGAAAAGACCTGCGCTCCCTTAAGCTGATGCAACAAGTCATCGATACTTGGAAAGGGATACTTATTCTTGATGGTGGCCTTATTCAACAACCGGTAATCTATACACAGTCGGAGGCTTCCATCCTTCTTCCTCACAAACAGAACCGATGCTCCCCAAGGTGAGACGCTCGGTCTGATGAACCCCTTCTCTAGCAACTCTTGCAGCTGTTTCCTTAGTTCTTCCAACTCAACTTGAGCCATTCTGTACGGTGGCTTGGATATCGGCTCTGTACCAGGTGCCAAGTCTATACCAAACTCCATCTCCCTATCTGGAGGTAACCCTGGTAACTCATCCGAAAAGACATTTGGAAACTCCTTAACCACTGGTATGTCTCCCAATTCCGGACGTGCCTTATCTGTCTCAATCACATAAGCGATAAACCCTTCACATTATTCTTTCTACCATTAGTAATCATAAATCATCATATTCTCACACAAAATTGATAAACAAATTTATCTCTCATACATCATGTATCAAGATTGTACTCATCACACTTATAATAATCATGTTCCTTAACTTCATTTCACAAAATTTACAACAAGGTTGTCTATCTTTGGAAACATCAAAGTTTTTGCATGACAATCAATAACAACATGATTTGCAGCCAACCAATCTATCCCTATGATTACATCAAAATCACTCATATTTAACAAAATTAAATCGGCTGCTATTTCTTTACCTCCTATCCTCATATTACAATCTTTATATACATGCTCAATCAACTGACTATCATTCATAGGGGTAGATATCAACAACATCTTATCAAGCAGTGTGGGTTTTACATGCTTCAACAATTTACATGCAAAGGATGGTGAAATAAAGGAATACGTGGCACCAGGATCAAACAGTACATAAGTTTCTAAATCAAAGATTTGGATGGTACCTTTTACCACATCCGATGACTGATCTGCAGTGTCCTGGTCCAATGCGTGCACTCGTCCTCTGTTTACACCCACTGCTTACTTCCCCTTTTCCTCGGCTGTAGCCCTTCTCTTTGGAGCAGCTGTACCAACTAGAGCTCTCTCTGGCTCATTGCCCTTATGTAGGGCTATCTCTATCATCTCTGGCCAATCTCTGATTATGTGCCCTGGCTTCCCACATCTGAAGCATACTACAGGAGATCCATAGCAGGGTCAAGTACCATAGTACCTACCACATTTGCCACACTATTTCGTAGTAGGTCGTGGTCCTCCAATCACAATTCCCTTAGCTGGCGTAATGGCAGGATACATGGGAGTATTAACTGTCCTCTCCCGGATCTCTCATCAATCCTAGGCCTCTTCCCAGCAAACCTCTTGCTTCCTTTATAGCTGAAGCCTCTATCCATCACAGGTCTCTTCTTATCTTTGTCCCTCATCTTACCAACCTTTCCAAACTCTAAGGCGATTCTATCAACATCTTGTTCATAAAATTGCGCCCTGCGCACTGCCTCCTCATAGGTCGGTATATCCAGGGGAACCAGTCTAGACCTGACGATCGATATCAATCCATCCACAAACTTTTGGATCTTCTCGACCTCATTACTCATCGTGTTAGGATCATATCTACCCAGGGAGATAAAAGCAGTCTCATACTCATCCACAGTCCTGCTCCCTTGGGTCAGTCCCAAAAAAGTCATCTTTAGCTTCCACTGTGTGGTATCCGGGACATACTGTCTCTGGAAGGCCTCTAGAAATACATCCCAGTTGATCTCAGTATGCCGGGCTCTCAAAATAGGCCTGATGGACTTCCACCAATGTTCTACTGATCCCTTCAGCATAAAAGCGACAAGCGCTACCATCTCGGTAGTAGTGCACTCAAAGAACCCATACAATTTTTCGATCTCATTGATCCAATCCTCAGCTGCTACTGGGTCTTTTACTCCACTGAAAGACGACGGTCCAAACTTTTGGAACTGTCGCAATATATCCAAATCACAACCGTATCCCCAACCTCTACTGCCTGGCGTAGCACCTGACGTAGGCACATCTTGTGTGGGTAGGGTATCTGTCGTCTGAGGTCTTTGGACTGGCCCTGCCCGTGCCTCAAGAGCTACCGCCTTCTCGGCATCACCCTGTGTAGTGGGACTCTGTCTACCGCTAACTCCAGATAAAGATTGGGTGACCAACTCCACAATCATCTCAATGCTTCGCTCAATCCTCAAGAAGCGAGCCTCAGTACTCTCAGGCCTCTCCTCTGTACCCTGTGGAGCGTGCTCAACATCAGCCTCCACCTCAACATCATCCTGAGCCTCGTATGTTTCTGACTCAACACGACCCCCAGGCCTACCTCTACGGCCTTGAGCCTGTGCTCTCATCCCTCTACCGTGACTGGTATTAGGCATATTTACTCAATTCCCTACATTCACAACTAATTACTTAGTCAACCCATCGACACACACACAATTATATCTAAACAAGCACAATAACATGGGGATGTAATTTTCTAACTTTCTAAGTATTTTAGACACGACACACATCAGACCAACTCGGCTCTGATACCAACTTCTATCACGACCCTCAACTTACCAAAATACATATAAATTTTTCGCATTTTCATGCATTATTAATCATTCGTCCTTACCTCAATCGTGAACAGCAACTCTCTTTAATAGTTGGGCTGTGTGTCGATGTCTAACTCACTCCACCATACCAATTCAATTTGCATATTATTCATAAGTAAACACATGTATAAATGTCTATATATCAGAGTTGTTACATGTGTTTACATTGTTTTGCATCCCCAATAGTTACATACATAATGCTACTGTGCTATGTCTAGTTTAGATACAAAATAATCCAAGTGTGTATACCTTTAGCGATGGGATGCAGCGGATTACCCAAAAAGGGACAAGCCTCCAGTCACGCTCAATCTATACTCAACACTCTGTAGAGAGGGGGAAAATAAGGGGGTGAGCAAACCACATGCTCAGTAAGGCAATCATGCGAACAGGTAGATACTGCACTATCTACGTGATCGTAATGCCATGCTCAAAAGCATTTAATTCATCATTTATCTCAAAACATTAGTGTATGATTATGTTAATGGTATGTAAAGCATTCATGCTATTAAAATCCAGTGCACATTTCAACTCAAAGCATGGTATAAATCATCATGCATAATTCACAATAAAAGCATGGCATTACCCATCATGCATTTTCTCAAATAGTATGGCATTACCCATCATGCATTTTCTCAAATAGCATGGCATTAACCATCATGCATTTTCACAATAAAGCATGGCATTAAACATCATGCATTTTTTACAATAAAGCATGGCATTAAACATCATGCATCCGTGCACTTTAAAAACCATTAACAAATCAATCCAACACTGGTCAGGACTTAGCCCACCCTCAGACTTTCTTGACCCACAAATCATTTCAAACATGGATTTATTCTTAAAGCAATAGACATGTGAGATAGGCAGTTCAACAACTGGTAATAACCTCAAGGCCTATGTACATAACCTGTGATACCGGCTACACGGATCAGGTGTGCGGGATATCACCACTATCTGCTTCCACACGGGAGGTGGGTCAAATCCTACCCGTCGATCCATAACAGATCTCGTCTGAAGACGGCACATCACAACTCAACACGGTACAACTTACTCCATGCTACAGGCACGGTACAACGTACTCCGTGGACCGAATCAACACATCATATCACGTCACATCTCAAATGCACGTGTGAGCCTATTTAATCGGTACGACCTCTTGTCTACCCAAAGCTCCTAACACGGCTAATTAATCATGTCAAAACAATGCACGTGTGAGCCTATTTAATCGATGTGACACCCGATCTACTCGAACCTCCAAACACGGCAACATGCAAGGTGGGCATCTAGTGCGAGACAAACTCCAAGCACAATGCCAAAACTAATATGAAATCCATGTGAAAACTAGTGCCTCTAGCACTCATGTGTATAAAACACGTCAAATCTCGTGCGAGTCATACTCTAGCACGCTTTCATACTCACGAAATAATGTAGGTGGCTCAAAACTTTGCAAAGTATGGTTAACAAAACCAAAACACACTCATTTCTTTTGCAAATCATTTTAATGTCAGCCAACCTACTAATCATTTGCTAAAAGCAATAAAACATGATTTTCAAAGCAATATGCTTTTGTTTTCATGCACATTTTGTCAAACACCCAACTTTTACCCTTCAATTACCCAACATCATTTTCTATATCACATGCATTCTAGCAAAGCATTTAATGCGCTCAAGTTGCGCTTAGATATCTCTAAGAGTTCACACAATTCCCTTACCTCGATTTACTTGGTGTGACTCTTCTCCTCTTAGCTTCTCACGCTCTTCGCTCAACTCGCTCCAGCGTATCCTCGAAAACTGCGATTCATTCATCGAAATCAATTGAGTTAATGTTTTTAACCCATATTTGACCTCACTATTCAATATAATTCACTTATGCATTTTACCAATGCCTTAATCCACATTTTACCCCTTTTAGGTAAACCTTACAATTTATTCACCAACATCTTAAAATCATACCCATAACACTATTGTCACCTCTAGACATCTCATTTCTCATTAATCTTCATACATTCCATTTTCTCACACTAGACCATTTCTATGTCATAATCATTTCAATGCATTTTAGATAGTTTTCAACCATCCATACTCATGCCAAACAACTCCAAAATCAATTAAATAGACAATGTACCATAGTTGGAGTGTTAGAATCTTACCAAATCTGATTTCTCTCCTTGCTTCAAATGATAATGCCCTTAACTCCTTCAATACCAACAATGGGAAAATGCCTTCCAACTATGTTGTTCTTCTTTTTTATAGGAATAACTTTGCCTCTAATGGTCTCTCTTCAAATCTTACTGAAAATGGCTGATTTTAGAGAGAGAAAGTTAGGTTTTTGGGTTGAAAATGGAAGAATGGTGTTTTCCCAGAAATTTTCAGATTTTCAGCACTCCTTTTATAGAAATAGCTTGAGGAGATCGATCTGGTTCCCTTAAATCCCTCATTTTCATGACATTTTAAGCATGAGATCGATCTGTCGAAGCATGAGATCGATCTTCTCCCAAACAGAGAGCTAAGGAGATCGATCTGGCTCCATTGGAGATCGATCTGCTCTATTCCATTGCCCAAATAAGAGCATTCTGGCTCTTCTAGATCGATCTCTCATCCCATGAGATCGATCTGCCCTTCATAGTTTCCAGATTTTCTGCAGTTCTTCTGCAGCAACTCATACTCAAACATCCTTAATTTGCTACAATGATCATTTTCTCATTCATTCATCTTTGAGGCTTGACAATGACATCCATACATACCTTATTCCTATTGAAACTTGTGTGGAATCTTTGTTTAACCAAAGATACTTAATATTAACCAAATGGGAGTGCATACTCATGCAACACTTCATTCCATTTACCACACTACTCTTATTCCATTCTACTCATATTCTCCACATGTTTAAGTCCATTTCTTTACATTCACACATAATGTAACTTGTAGGTACAATCACAACTCTTATTACATGTGTGTACATTTAATTTATGGACTTACATCACATATACTTCACATTACAATTGTATCATCAAACTTATGACTTCATAATACAACTTCATTTACATTTTTTTGTACATATATACCATTATACATATACGAGGTCTCACATTGTATGCTCTTCACTAAGATGGTATGAAGTTATTTTTCCTTATTTATGCGAATGACATCATCACCACAAAAACCGATCAAAAGCATATTGACTAGGTTATTCAATAGCTATCTCTTGAATTTCTAGTTAAAGATCTGGGTAACCTTTATTACTTTCTTGGTATTGAAGATTTACGGACCAATACAAGCCTCTTTCCAACATAGAGAAAGTATATTGTTGACCTTTTGAAGAAGACTACTTTTGAGAATGTCAAGCCGTGTATAACACTAATGGCCAAAAACTGCCATCTCACTAGGTTTGATGGTACAGGCTTTGGCAATCCAATGCTATATCGCAATATAGTTTGCGGACTCCAGTACCTTAGATTTAAGTGACCGGATATTACCTTTGCCATTCACCGAGTTAGCAAGTTTATGCATTGTCCCAAAGATACTCATTTGTAAGCAGTCAAGCATATTTTACGGTGTCTCAAACATTCTATCTCTAATGGCATATTTCTATTGGCCAACTCTCAAATTATCTTAATGCCTTTTTAGATGCAGATTGGGCCTTCGATTGTGATGACAGGCGATCTGTTTGAGCATATTTGATGTTTCATGGACAAAATTTAATTAGTTGGTCATGCAAGCAACAACAGACAGTTGCCAAAAGTAGTACATAGGCTGAATATAAAGCACTATCTATCACGACCCAAACTACCCAAAAATCAGAATTAATTTTTCGCGTTTTTTTTTATTTACTTAATATTCTTACCTGTCCTCGAATCGTGACCACACTCCACTAATAATTGGGCTGTGCGTCAATGCCAGTCCCACCATACATCTACCCTAGTACTTATTTCTTCTCCAGTCATTTATAATTGTTATATTATTTATACATCCCCTAAAGTTACTTACAAACATGTTACTGTGCTATGCTTATGTAGATACAATATGTACAAGTGTATATATATATATACCTTATGTTGATGGGCAGCAGCGGATATCCAGAATGCAGTACTGAGTCGTCGCAACTTCAACTGGAGATCATCTGTGGGAGAAAATGAAAGGGGTGAGCACATCAAGCTCAGTAAGGCAATCCTACAAACAAGTAGGTAACCATACTACCTACATGAACGTAGTGCCATGCATAAACCACCCTTTCTCCACACATTTTAAAACAATGCTATGCATTATGATGATATGTAAAACACATTTGCACGGAAAATCAACATGCAATTATTATAAATTATTTCTTTCTCAATTAAGATTTTCACAATGAAGTCAGGACTCGACCCCTCCTGCGGGTGATCCTGACTCACACAAAATCATGAAAACGTTTACATCACACGTGGGTTTTGAAAAGCATGGAAATACCATCATGCAATTTAGTTTTAAAACCCAGTTTAAACCATCGTAAAAATCATCAACATGCGAGACTAGGCAACGTCTGTATATAGGCAAATAACTAGGACTATGGCCACATCTGTCCTCGGGAGTTCCACAGCTACACGGATCCTAGTGTGCGGGTTCTCACCATGATCGGGAACTGCCCGGGAGGTGGGTCAGTCCATCCCGTCAGTCTTATCCGATCCCCGGCATCCGAAGATGCTGCATCCGGAGATGCTGTATCCGAAGATACCACACGGTACATCGTACTCCATGCTACTTGCACGGTACATCGTACTCCGTGAACCCATATAATATCTCTAGGTACTCCAGCCCAATTGGCCTGCTTCCCACAGAGGTTTGTTTCTCAATACTCATGCCATGTCTCAAAACGCACGTGCGAGCCTATTAAATCGGTGACACACAGTCTACCCGATGCTCCAAGCACGGCTCATCGCATGTTCTCATAAAAGCTGTGCGAGCGATGCTCAGCACTCTCATCAACTCAAATAAAACTGGCAGAGCCCGCTTTACATCCCCACAAGGCCGCCAACCTCATCCCTCACTCTCACCCCACCTAAGAGGTCTCTTGAGCCTGTTGGGCCTTTTGGCTGACTCCAAGGGCAGACAGCGGTACTCTACAAATCCGGTAAAACTAGTGCGAGCTAAGCTCAGCACTCTGTATGCAAATCGTATAAAAATCTGGTGCGAGCGAAGCTCTAACACCCTGTCTCAAAATCATATAAAAATATAGTGCGAGTTAGACTCTAGCACCCTGTCACGAAAATCATATAAATATAAGAATCTGGTGCGAGTTGGACTCCAGCACCTATGCATGTAAAACTCTAGTGCGAGCTCTCGCTCCAGCACTAATGCGTGCATCACACAAATCGACAACATCGTGCGAGCTGAGCTCTAGCACGTCACATGTCAATAAAAACACGTAGGCGGCTCTGTTTCCTCAAAACAGTTTTCAAAACAATATCACGTTGAAAGTATGCAATGCTGTGCATTTTCTTTCAAGGTGAGCCAGCCTACTCATGCATGCCTCAAAACACCTCCAGAATGAGCAGAAACCTTTTGTTCTTGCTCCTCCCAATTTTTCCTAAATTTTTAGATTTTACCCTTAACAAGGGTATTTTAGTAATTTGCCCATTCGGGGCACTAAAATTATTATTCGACCTCTAGACCCTTCAGATAAATTTTAAAGGACTGCATATGAATTTAAAATTGTGTAAAGTTACCTCTAGCAGTCCGCAGAATTCCCTTACCTTAATTTTCTGTCGAGTCTGACCTTTTCTTTCCCAATGTTGTCTCGTCGCGCAGTCCGTTATGCTCCCAATCAAATGCCCGGAACTGCGTATTAATATTCCTCAGGTCAGATAACATACAATTTAATTGTATTTAATACTTTCTGGGCTTAATTTAAATCGTTGAGCCCATTTACTCCTATTGGGCCCGATTGTACCTTAATGGGCCTTAATCAGCCTTAAGCCCGTTTACCACTTAATTTTCACTTTATCGAGGCCTATTGGGCTCATTGGGCCCACCAATAATTTATTGGGCCTCGTTCTAGCTCTCGAATAGCTAAATTTAATATTTACGACAATTAGTCTAAATTTCCATAAATTAATTCAATTTATGCGTAAATTAAATCAATATCACGTATAACGAGGCAATTGTCGTAAATAGGGGTCACTTACCCGAGATTCCATGCTAGTCCGTAAATCGAGGCTGTCTCGAGCCCTCGGTGGATGCCAATCGTCGAGCTACACAATTAAATATATTTTTCGGGTAAACTTCCAGTCGATATTTAATTAAATAAAATATTCCAAATTTAAATCGGGTCAATTTGACCGCTTATCGACTTACCCGAAGCTCGATTGCATCATAGGAATTTTTCCCAATTTTTTTCTCTTTTTCCTTTTCCCTTTTTCTCCCTTTTTCTCCTCTTTTTGGCTGAACCGGTTCAGTCCGGTTCGGACCGGTTCAGACCGTCGGTTCACCCCGGTTCGGCCGGTTCACCGCCGATTCACCCCTTTTCCGGCCGGTTCTCCGCCGGCTTCCACCGCCAGTGGCTCCGCAAGGCTGTCCGCGTCTCAGATCTGCCCTCGGTTTGGGTCAACGTCGCCGGGATGCCGCCGGTCCGGCTGTTCTCCTCTTCGCCGTCGGACCCGTTTTCCTCTCTTACTGTTTTCGACGCCGTCCGCCGGTTTCAGTGGCTACCACCACCGCCAATCTGGTCACCGTCGCCTGGGGAAGCTTCGGCTAGGGTCGATCGGGCCTGAATCTCGTCGATCGCCGGCGATTCTTCTTCTCTCCCTCGGTCTCGATTTTTCGCTCCGTCCGCCGCCTACAGCCGCCGTTCGGGCCTCCATGGGGCCGGTAGTGGGTCAGCCCTCGTCGGGCTTGCCTTCGTCGGCCTCCGTCGGCCGTCGTTCCGCCGGCAGCTCCTCGGATCGGCTGCTTCGTTTCTTCGTTTCGGTCTCACGCGATTTCGCGTTTCTGTTCTTTTTTTTTTTTTTATTTCATTAATTCATTTTTATATTTTTATTTATTTTAATTATTTTACTATTCATTAAAATACTATAAATACCCAAAATATCTCTTAAAATTATTATTTTATTCTTATTCAATTATTTTAATTTTTATTTAATTTATTTATTAAATTTTAACCTCTTTTTCGGGTATAATTTCTCCGTATTTTCGGGATATTATCCCGGGTGACTTTTCGATATATCTTTCGATTATTTTCGGGATTATTTTTTTTTTTCGAACTAAAAATTCCGATTAATCCCGATTAATTCCCATAAACTAATATCTCGATCAATTTAACCCGAAATAAATTTATTTCACTTTTATTGACCAAGATTTCTTACATCCATATTTTTAATTGAATTTTTCTTATCGAAATTATACCGACCTTTGGTCTTTTGACCATTTTGCCCTTACACGTGTTCGGGATTAATTTAACCCGACCTTCCTTCATACTTTCCCCATCTTTTCTTATTTAATTTTCGTATTTTAATTAAATTCGGGTCTTACAACTCTCCCCTACTTAAAGAATTTGGTCCTCCAAATTAGAACCAAGTCATATGAGTCCATAAACAACTCCGGTTACATCGATCGTATCATACTTCTTTAATTCTTACGTGACCTTCTCCGGAGTGTATTACTACCAAAGGACTTTAATTAGGGAGATCGTCTTAAACCTCAATACTTTCTCTTTCCTGTTTAATGCCGAATCAACTTATCAATATACTTGTATTTTCATTATATTGAACTTTTGGAGTTCATATCCTGTCATCTCTGCTGGATCTGGATAGTATTGCCGAAGCATCAAAAGTGGGACACATTGTGGGTGCCTGCTTATTCAAGTGGAAATGTCACCTACAGGTCTTATCTCCCACTTGTCCAATCTCTTAAAATATTCAATCCAGCGTATCTCAATTTACCTTCTTCCAAAAGCTCGCTATGTCCTTATTCTCTTAGGACAAGAATTATTTCAACCATACTAATTCACCAAGGGTGAATTCCAATACTTATCTATTTGCTCTGAGGTGTTCTTAATCTCTCATTCTTAGCTAAACATCCTCAGAGACTTATTATCCAAAGTCGTAAATGATTCTACCTGTCACCCACTTTTTCTTATCCAATTTGGGGAACAACCCCTACAGCCATACACTGCCTCATATCTTGTTATCCCGATACTCAATTGCCAATTGTCGTTATTGGCGACTTCAATTAGAAATCAACTGATCATTCCAGGAGCTTATAAAATCAATGGCACACGCTTTCATCGGATCCTTCAGAACTTGTACAGTCTTCTCTGACTGACCATCTGTCTGAGGATGAAAAGCTGTGCTAATACTCAGTCGGGTTTCCCATAGCTTCCTGAAACTATCCTCAGAGGTAGGAAGTGAAGCGGGAATCCCTATATGATACCAGGCTCACTGGAACACTACTTAATGTTCCACAATCTTTCTTATACCTGAATCCTCATACACACTTTGAGTATTTGGGGATTTCATAACCAGAAGGTGGGTGGGCTTAGTCATTCTGTCGGCTATCATCCAAATAGCCTCGTAATTCACCTGGGTTCTCTGTAACCCATCACGACATTCATGGAGACTTGCTCTCATTTTTCGTGCCGTGTCGATATAGGTAGGTGCTGTAATAACTCTGCAGACTTTTAATACTCTACCTTATTCTACTGACATACTAGGCACTTTTCACAACCTCTACCATGTGTCTTTCCACATCTGACCACCAATACCCTTATCGAGATTTCGATATATAATCATTACTTTCCGTATGCACTGTATATCCCGTAAAGTGAGCTTCTGTCAATATCACTATCTCATCAACTGTGGTCCTGGGGAGCACTCATACTGTCTCGGAATCCTCAGTAACTCTATCATCACCCACTGTGAACTCTATCACTGTACCCTTCTGAATCAGACCCAAACTATCGACATCCGGTCGATCATCACGCTAAGCCTGGCAAATCCGGGCACTCTCATTCGGTTCTAATCATCAGGCTGGCCGTCACATAGTCATACCAATCACTGTCATCATCAGAAGGGATCACATCAATACTGAGGTTCACAACTGCATCTAGCAGCTCACGCTCCCTGACCATCATAATGTAATACCATACCGAGGCTCTTTCTGCTCAAAGCATCAGCCTTTCCTTGGGTGGTACAATTTTCATAAATCAAAATCTCTCAGAAGCTCTAACCCAATATGTATTTTCATATTCGCCCCTTTCTGTGAAAACAGATACTCGGGCTCTATGATCAGTGCATATCCATAATTCCTCATCGTGTACCTAATAGTACCATATCCTCGGTACAAATACTGTTGCCAACTTTAAATCATGGGTCAGATAGTTTATTTCGTGATCAAGGAGTTGTCTGACTCCAAAATTGACTATCTTCCCATTATACATCAATACACAGCTCCATCATAATTTCGAGGTATCTATACTCACTGGGAACCTCTTGAGCTGTTGGGTATGGTGAAATTAATCACGGTGGTCAGTTCATACTTTACTACACCGAAATTTATATCACATCCATCTTATTCCAAGACCACGTTTTCATAATTAAACGTGTTAACAAGGTATATCCCTTTTGAACTCGCAGCAACCCATTTGTAAAAACCATTTCTCCATTGTTGCTTATAAATCGCCCTAGACTTTAACTACACCCAATATATCATCGATAATGATGATTACAACTCGATCTAATCCTTGACTTATTTACGCATAAGCGTATAAGATCCTTCTCAACCGCTTACGTTTTCAGGTACTAGCCTGCGTCATTTCCTTTTCTTATCTCAACGGTTCTTATTAAATTTTTACTATGTTAACCTTTATGATTTGTCGAATTTTAATATTCTTATCGTCTTAGTAAGGGTATCCTAATGCTAACGGTATTTCTTACGCCGATCGATTTCACGTTATAGGATATATATATATATATATATATATATATATATATATATATATATATATATATATATATATATACTCTTAGACGCTGTCAAGTCTTCAGGCGGGGAGGTATTTTGAAATACCTTTATTAACCTTCAGACTTAACCACAACTACTGGTTATGGTTATACCCATCTTTATCCTTGGTTATAATTTATATTCCTTACTAATTGCTTAATCCCAATTACTTCGCATATTAAGGGTATTTCTTCCCTAGCATATATCTCTTACTCCAATACATCTTATATTTAAGATCTATCTTATCTTAAAGATTATCTCCTTAGTGTATCAATTATAATGAAACTCTCGTCATTATTCATTTCGTAAGTAGATCCTTTACTCCTTTGATTTTCAACTGTTGCACCCCTGATTTCAACTTAAAATCTCCATAGCTATATTCCGTTAATTTATCCTCCTCTATTGGGGTACTCATTTATCAGTATTGCCCAATGATGTAGGCATTCATGCCTTTTACTCACTTATATTCGAATGAAGGCAGTATGATTAAATATGTGGCACCAGGATCAATAAACATATGTACTTTATTATTCATAATAAGTGTGGTATCTTACACCACATCCATGAAACATCAATAGTGTCCTGGTCCAAGACATCCTCTCACCTTCGTCCAACAGTCTACTTTCCTTTTTCTCTTCGGCTATGTCCTCCCTTCTCGTTGTAGCTATACCAACGAAGTTTTTCTGTCTCTTTACTTTCCTGTGGGGCGATCTCGCTCAACTCTGAGCAATCAAAATCAATGGCCCGTCTTACCACACTTAACGACCATTTTCATCAATACAGTGTAGGTATAGACCCTCCTTCCGTGGTATCCACCACACATCCTACACTGCTTACAGTGCTCACACTGCTACACTACTTCGTAGCAGGTCGGGGTCCTCCAATCGCAATGCTCCTCAAGAGTGCCAAAATTAGATGCACTGGGGCCTTACCAATTATCTTACTCCATAACTCGTCAAATCAGATCTTTTTACCAATTACCATTTTTTCCATTTTAACATCTCTGTCATTTCTCGATTCTCTTTTCTGTCTCTATTTCAGCCCTCATTACCTTTCCCAATCTCAGAGGCGTGCAATTCATGTTCTTATTTACCCAACTGCAAATCTGCGCATTGCCTCGGTATAGGTAATATCTCACGGGCCAATCAGACTCTAACTGACAATCTGAGCCCTTCCATAAACTTTTAGACATTTCGACTGTCACTTGTTCATAATGTCGAGGTAATATCTGCCCAGAATAAAATTGAGTTTCATACTCATAATTAAATCAAATCCTCTGGGTCAGAGTAAGGACTTTTATCTATCACTCCCTTTAAACAGTGTCCGGGATATCCTATCACCGGAATATATCCAAGATATTTCTCATATCAGCTCTTAAGATGGGTCGAGCGGGTTTCCACCAATGTTCCGCTGCGCCCTCTGATCTCATTCATAATCTGAGCAATTTGCTCCTCAAAATATTCTCCACACTCCGCTCCAACTTTGCGAAGCGTGTCTCAATACTGTCCGATCACTCTGTCGGACTCTGTGATGCATGCTCAACATTAACCTCTATTTCAATTTCATACTAATTCTCATAGTCAAACTCAGCACGACTTAGCAGACTCAGGTCTACCTTTGCGACCTCTGCCTCGTGCACTATCTCATCTAACGCGACTCATATTAAGCATTCCTGCATTCTCAACCATTTCTTAGTCAAGCCCATCTCGATATACACTATTGTATCTAACTAAGCACAGTAACACGGGGATGTAATTTCCTAATTACTGTCACTGACACACATCAAACCAATTGTGTTCTGATACCACCTTTATATGTCACGACCCAAACTACCCAAAAATCAGAGTTAATTTTTCGCGTTTTTTTTTTATTTACTTAATATTCTTACCTGTCCTCGAATCGTGACCACACTCCACTAATAATTGGGCTGTGCGTCAATGCCAGTCCCACCATACATCTACCCTAGTACTTATTTCTTCTCCAGTCATTTATAATTGTTATATTATTTATACATCCCCTAAAGTTACTTACAAACATGTTACTGTGCTATGCTTATGTAGATACAATATGTACAAGTGTATATATATATACCTTATGTTGATAGGCAGCAGCGGATATCCAGAATGCAGTACTGAGTCGTCGCAACTTCAACTGGAGATCATCTGTGGGAGAAAATGAAAGGGGTGAGCACATCAAGCTCAGTAAGGCAATCCTACGAACAAGTAGGTAACCATACTACCTACATGAACATAGTGCCATGCATAAACCACCCTTTCTCCACACATTTTAAAACAATGCTATGCATTATGATGATATGTAAAACACATTTGCACGAAAAATCAACATGCAATTATTATAAATTATTTCTTTCTCAATTAAGATTTTCACAATGAAGTCAGGACTCGACCCCTCCTGCGGGTGATCCTGACTCACACAAAATCATGAAAACGTTTACATCACACGTGGGTTTTGAAAAGCATGGAAATACCATCATGCAATTTAGTTTTAAAACCCAGTTTAAATCATCGTAAAAATCATCAACATGCGAGACTAGGCAACGTCTGTATATAGGCAAATAACTAGGACTATGGCCACATCTGTCCTCGAGAGTTCCACAGCTACACGGATCCTAGTGTGCGGGTTCTCACCATGATCAGGAACTGCCCGGGAGGTGGGTCAGTCCATCCCGTCAGTCTTATCCGATCCCCGACATCCGAAGATGCTGCATCCGGAGATGCCGTATCCGAAGATACCACACGGTACATCGTACTCCATGCTACTTGCACGGTACATCGTACTCCGTGAACCCATATAATATCTCTAGGTACTCCAGCCCAATTGGCCTGCTTCCCACAGAGGTTTGTTTCTCAATACTCATGCCATGTCTCAAAACGCACGTGCGAGCCTATTAAATCGGTGACACACAGTCTACCCGATGCTCCAAGCACGGCTCATCGCATGTTCTCATAAAAGCTGTGCGAGCGATGCTCAGCACTCTCATCAACTCAAATAAAACTGGCAGAGCCCGCTTTACATCCCCACAAGGCCGCCAACCTCATCCCTCACTCTCACCCCACCTAAGAGGTCTCTTGAGCCTGTTGGGCCTTTTGGCTGACTCCAAGGGCAGACAGCGGTACTCCACAAATCCGGTAAAACTAGTGCGAGCTAAGCTCAGCACTCTGTATGCAAATCGTATAAAAATCTGGTGCGAGCGAAGCTCTAACACCCTGTCTCAAAATCATATAAAAATATAGTGCGAGTTAGACTCTAGCACCCTGTCACGAAAATCATATATATATAAGAATCTGGTGCGAGTTGGACTCCAGCACCTATGCATGTAAAACTCTAGTGCGAGCTCTCGCTCCAGCACTAATGCGTGCATCACACAAATCGACAACATCGTGCGAGCTGAGCTCTAGCACGTCACATGTCAATAAAAACACGTAGGCGGCTCTGTTTCCTCAAAACAGTTTTCAAAACAATATCACATTGAAAGTATGCAATGCTGTGCATTTTCTTTCAAGGTGAGCCAGCCTACTCATGCATGCCTCAAAACACCTCCAGAATGAGCAGAAACCTTTTGTTCTTGCTCCTCCCAATTTTTCCTAAATTTTTAGATTTTACCCTTAACAAGGGTATTTTAGTAATTTGCCCATTCGGGGCACTAAAATTATTATTCGACCTCTAGACCCTTCAGATAAATTTTAAAGGACTGCATATGAATTTAAAATTGTGTAAAGTTACCTCTAGCAGTCCGCAGAATTCCCTTACCTTAATTTTCTGTCGAGTCTGACCTTTTCTTTCCCAATGTTGTCTCGTCGCGCAGTCCGTTATGCTCCCAATCAAATGCCCGGAACTGCGTATTAATATTCCTCAGGTCAGATAACATACAATTTAATTGTATTTAATACTTTCTGGGCTTAATTTAAATCGTTGAGCCCATTTACTCCTATTGGACCCGATTGTACCTTAATGGGCCTTAATCGGCCTTAAGCCCGTTTACCACTTAATTTTCACTTTATCGAGGCCTATTGGGCTCATTGGGCCCACCAATAATTTATTGGGCCTCGTTCTAGCTCTCGAATAGCTAAATTTAATATTTACGACAATTAGTCTAAATTTCCATAAATTAATTCAATTTATGCGTAAATTAAATCAATATCACGCATAACGAGGCAATTGTCGTAAATAGGGGTCACTTACCCGAGATTCCATGCTAGTCCGTAAATCGAGGCTGTCTCGAGCCCTCGGTGGATGCCAATCGTCGAGCTACACAATTAAATATATTTTTCGGGTAAACTTCCAGTCGATATTTAATTAAATAAAATATTCCAAATTTAAATCGGGTCAATTTGACCGCTTATCGACTTACCCGAAGCTCGATTGCATCATAGGAATTTTTTCCAATTTTTTTCTCTTTTTTCTTTTCCCTTTTTCTCCCTTTTTCTCCTCTTTTTGGCTGAACCGGTTCAGTCCGGTTCGGACCGGTTCAGACCGTCGGTTCACCCCGGTTCGGCCGGTTCACCGTCGGTTCACCCCTTTTCCGGTCGGTTCTCCGCCGGCTTCCACCGCCAGTGGCTCCGCAAGGCTGTCCGCGTCTCAGATCTGCCCTCGGTTTGGGTCAACGTCGCCAGGATGCCGCCGGTCCGGCTGTTCTCCTCTTCGCCGTCGGACCCGTTTTCCTCTCTTGCTGTTTTCGACGCCGTCCGCCGGTTTCAGTGGCTACCACCACCGCCAATCTGGTCACCGTTGCCTGGGGAAGCTTCGGCTGGGGTCGATCGGGCCTGAATCTCGTCGATCGTCGGCGATTCTTCTTCTCTCCCTCGGTCTCGATTTTTCGCTCCGTCCGCCGCCTACAGCCGCCGTTCGGGCCTCCATGGGGCCGGTAGTGGGTCAGCCCTCGTCGGGCTTGCCTTCGCCGGCCTCCGTCGGCCGTCGTTCCGCCGGCAGCTCCTCGGATCGGCTGCTTCGTTTCTTCGTTTCGATCTCACGCGATTTCGCGTTTCTGTTCTTTTTTTTTTTCATTTCATTAATTCATTTTTATATTTTTATTTATTTTAATTATTTTACTATTCATTAAAATACTATAAATACCCAAAATATCTCTTAAAATTATTATTTTATTCTTATTCAATTATTTTAATTTTTATTTAATTTATTTATTAAATTTTAACCTCTTTTTCGGGTATAATTTCTCCGTATTTTCGGGATATTGTCCCGGGTGACTTTTCGATATATCTTTCGATTATTTTCGGGATTATTTTTTTTTTTCGAACTAAAAATTCCGATTAATCCCGATTAATTTCCATAAACTAATATCTCGATCAATTTAACCCGAAATAAATTTATTTCACTTTTATTGACCAAGATTTCTTACATCCATATTTTTAATTAAATTTTTCTTATCGAAATTATACCGACCTTTGGTCTTTTGACCATTTTGCCCTTACACGTGTTCGGGATTAATTTAACCCGACCTTCCTTCATACTTTCCCCATCTTTTCTTATTTAATTTTCGTATTTTAATTAAATTTGGGTCTTACACTATCCATTGCTGCAATTTAGCTATAATGGCTTTAATCTATTATCCAAAATGTACATATATCTATCTCTGGCATTCCTAAGTTATGGTGTGATAATATTGGTGCCACTGACTTGTCTACCAATCCAGTATTTCATGCTCGAACTAAGCACATCGAAATTGATTTTCATCATGTCCATGAGCTAGTTCTGAATAAACAGTTGAAGTATTCTTTATCTTCCAAAGATCGACTGGTTGATCTGTTAACCAAACCAGTAAGCTTTACAAGGTTTAAACTACTTAAAATCAATCTCTATGTTCAGGAACTTCCCATGGGATTGAGGGGGCATGTTGAAGAAGACATAGTCAACAAGACTAAGTCTTCTACTGATGCAGTAGCTACGAATGAGGAGCTCCATGACCGTAGAAGATTCTGAAGAATTAGAATAAACGTATCTTCTTACAGATTTGTAGTAGACCAATATTTTCAATCACTTTAACTATGTACATACATTTGTAACTAAATGTCAATGAATAATACAAATACTTTCTTATCTCAGTTTTCAATGTTTTACGAGCCATAACAGGTCTTTGTGATCTTTTTTTGAAGAAAAGCAAAACTCTTCTCCAGAATAAACTGAATGGTGTGCAATATTTAAGAAAAAGAAAACTTCAACTAAAGAGCTTCCAGTGAAATAAAGTAAGTTAATCATTCCAATTACATCGAATCTCACCTTCACTTTTCTTATACTATAATACGTAAGGTAATACTAAACTTTTATATTTTGATATTTTGAATGCATTCACGCCTAAACTTGCAGCAGAATAGGAAAAAAGAATAACTCATAGCTTTTACCATTTGTATTTACTATTATTATTAATAAAACTATAAGAAAGCAACAACAATTGAATGTGACTCTAAAATGGTGATTGTTTGGCTTCACAGGCTGAACGGCAGTCCATGGAGATATAGAAATTTAATTAACAAGCTGCTTAATTTGTTCTTTTATATTAATTTTCTTACTAAGTCTGGAGTCCTTCGTAACTCAGATTTAGCTTTTTGGTTGTAACTCTCTTCCTTAATAAAATTTTCTCTTTGAACTTTAAAAAAAAAAAAGAATTGAAGAACAAATAGGTAAATTCTTTTCAAGTCTTTGAGTTTTAACCTTAATTCAAGATCAGTCCATTAGTTTGAGAAATAAACATTTTGAACCAAAATTATTAATTGAACAATAAAAAAATTCTATTAAGTCACTATTAAAAATTTATTAACTTGAATATTTATTACTTGTAAAATATTCATAATGCCTCTTTTTAGTATTAAAAAAACAAAAATCTTACAGAAGATATTTTTTAAAAATGCTTAAAAATAATAAATAATAATAAAATTTATTGTTGATATTTGTAAATGTGATATATTATTAATTCAAATTTAATAATTAATTAATATATATTAATATTATTTATGATTTGAGATGAAAGTGTCTATTTTCAAAAACTAATAAATTAAAATTAAATTTAAACATAAAATAAAAAATTTTAATGAAATTCACCCGATAAATAATTAACAAACCTAAAATGCCTTTTGCATGATCTGACATGTCCGGAACAGAAGCTGTAGTATCCAAAAGCCTCAACAGGATCTACTCCGTAGCATTCAGAATGGCACACTCTTCAAGAGTAGGATCTACAGTAATAGCTGATGATTCAACACCGAAGACAATCTTGGGACGCCATACTGGAAATGATAGAATAAAGAATATTACGCATTAAAATCTTTTTTTTTTCCAACTAAAGCTTTTTCAAAGGAAAAATGTTAAATAAATTAATAAATTAAAAAAACTCCAATAACTTTCCAATGTCATATACAGAGTAGACTAAAGATTTTTTTAGTACCTCATTATAAAACTAATCCAACGCTCAACATATTAAAAAAAGGACTCAAATTATAAGCATAAACCAACTAAATAAAAGAAACCCATATCAGCAATACGGACATAAGCTTGAAATAAAATGCAAAAATTGAAATTTCTACTACGAGCATTATACTATCGAAAGGGTTTGACCAAAACTGAAAATGGGGTCTCAAAAAAGAGTAAATTTCTTCCACCAAAAAAATAAAATAAAATTTGGGTATGTTCTTAAGCCTCTGCCTTCGAGTTTCCGGTAATATTGAAAGCTACTATGGGTAGCTGAACAGAGGAGCCGCTTGAGTCTAGATATTATTAAAATTATAAGTTAAATATTGATTTTTTTTTTTTTTTATATTTTTACTGAGTCTAATATTTTTTTTCAATTGATAATATGTGTGCTATGACCAAGGTGGAGTCAAAAATTTTATCCAGTGGGATTTTAATTGAAATATATTAAATTAAAAAAACAACTATAAAACAATAATGATAAAAAAATAATAAAACTTTCAATTTCAATCATGATTGTTAAAAAATTTACAATTACCTTTGATAGATATTATATTGTGAAATTATTGTATAATAATTTTATTATAAATATTTTTGAAATATTTTTAAATAGATAAAATTAAAATATCATCCAACCATTAACCACCGATTTGATTACCGAGATGAGTTTTCAAGATATTAACTGTTGAAAAAGTTTTCCCTACGATAGCTTTGGCAATTAGTAGAACTAATGCTTTTGTCAATAAGATAAAAAAAAAATGGTTACATTTTATCCTTCTTAGTATTAACTATTTTATTTCAACTAATAATATCATTTTTTTTGTGAGAAGATTCAAAAAGCAAGGGGGAATCGAATTTCAACTAATAATATCGCTAATACTTTTCAACTTTGAAAAATTAATGTTAGAGTGCATATCTGTAGTATAATTTTAAAGTTGAATTTTAAGTGTTAAAAGTTCCACCAGAAAATTCTTTCGAATAAAATTGAATAAGATGCAAAGATTTTATTTATTTAAGGCATAATTTTAGAATTTTTTGACCAATGAGAATTTGACCCCCCCATATGACTAAAGGACTCGCGACCTACGAACAAGAAATTCTACAAATACTTATGGATAAAAGCACTTTTAACGTAAAAAGAAAAATCACTTATTTCAGCTTGACTATTATATCACTTCATGACTTTCGAAGTAGAAAATTCAGATAATAATTTCATTATTAATATTTTTGAAATATTTTTAAATAGATAAAATTAAAATATCACCAACCATTAATCACCGATTTGATTATTGAGACGAATTTTCAAGATATTAATTGTTGAAAAAGTTTTCCCTATGGTAATACTTTTGTGAATAAGATAAAAAAAATAATGGATACAATTTATCCTTCCTAGTATTAATCATTTTTATTTCAACTAATAATATCATTTTTTTTTTTATAACAAGGTACAAAAAGGAAGAGGGAATCGAATTTCAATTAATAATATCACTAATACTATTCAACTTTGAAAACTTAATGTTAGAGTGCATATCTATAGTATAATTTTAAAGTTGAATTTTAAGTATTAAAAGTTTCACTAGGAAATTCTTTGGAATAAAATTTAATAAGATGTAAAAATTTTATTTATTTAAGGCATAATTTTATAATATTTTTGACCAATGACTTTCGAAGTTGAAAATTCAGATTTTTATCCTTTTTATTTGATTGAGCTTGTTAAGCATTGTTAATGTTTATGTCATGTTTTGAGTATTCAATTGAACGGAAGATATCTTGCTCTTTCGTGCGATTGCTGACTAGTTAATTCTCTTAATTTTTATTTTTAATTTCATTAATGACTTTTATTTCTAAAATTTTGAATGTCAGCAAATTTCTTTTTGCACTCACATTATGTTAGGTGCATGCCCCGGTAATGACAATCTAAAATAATATTTAAAATTAAATTAATAAAACGTTGCTACGTGAATATAAATAATAGGGAGTAAGAACAAAAGCAATAATATTTAATTTTTCTATAATTATAATATAATAGCCGCATATTTAATTTTTGGGAAGATAGAAGAAATGAACAGAAAGCCTCTTTCACCAGCACTGTTTGCGCCGAATGATATCAGAGCCCACCTTTCCCATTTGGCTAATTAAATGAACCATAAAACACTTTTTTTCTTTTTGTTTTTACAGTTCTATCGATTTAGTAATAAAATTTCTGATCAATGGAAGAAAAAAAAAACTAAATTAGCTCGTCAAAAAGAAAAGTTTAGAGGAAAGAGTTTAAGAAGCATATTAGCAACAGCACTAATTACTAATGAAGTAGTGTTTACAGAGCAATCAATCTGAATGCTAAGTGCAAGAATAATAGAGGTCATGGAAATGATGAAAACGTAAAAAAAAACATGATTTAAAGAGTTAAAATCAAAGAACAAATTTGGAAAAAAAAAAACACTAAATAAAATATATAAGAAGGCAAAAATTGTCCAAACAAGTCAAAATCTCATCAAGTTACTAATAATAAAGTAAATCGTACTAAAATTGATCTGAACGAGAATAAGAGCTTAACTTCACTATATCGAATCATTGTTGTTTTGATACACATTTCGAATGCTCCCCGTTGGTTGTTCTGATACCTGCATATGAGAGAGAAAGAGAGAAGGGTTTTTATTACTCCCAATCTTTTTTTTTCCTTTTTGAAGTGTGTGTATAGGTTAAGAGTATAGACCTATCTTCAATTAGTAAAAATTGACCCATCGCATTAAGAGTCTAAACACACAATGTATCGAGATCACACAAAAACAATATCACACTACTAACTTAGTTATATTATTATCGATCTTACTACATTGTTCATTGATTTGACCTTAATCTAAATTAAATCCGAGTCAAAATTAACTTTACTAGTCTATTAAATGAGATAAATCCAACAATTTCCCACTTCTATAGTTAAGTCATTACTCATAACAGAATCTAGACCACCTAAATTGTCATGACCAATATATATCAAAAGTGAACATATACCCAAGTTACCTTACAACATGATAAACATTCATAAGCCCCATAATACATTGTACTGATAGTGTAGTAATTTATAGACTTATAAGTACTTCATCAATAACAAACATTTATGAGACTCAAGATTCGATTTACTGACAAAGTACATATACTAGACACATAAGCACTTTACTAACAATAAGCATTTATGAGTTACTGAATGCATTGTGGTACACATTTGTAGACAAATATAAACTTTACTAACAATAAGCATTTATGAGTCTCAAAATGTATTGTGTACATATGCATAGACTCATAAACACTTTACTATATAGCAATATGGAAGTGAGAAATGGAAATGATATCAAAATAGAATAAAATATCCATTTCCAAAAAAAGAAAAACATGCATTTAAATCGAATGATGTATTGCTTCAAAGGAAGCACATAAAGACTAATACAAAATGCCTTATCCAATAGAATATTAAATTCATCAAAATACGTGCAAACAAAATATATGTATATGACGAGTAAGAATCCCTCAGCACAATTGCAATTGATTTCATTTTATTGAGATCCCATGAAACCAATACAACAAAAGACTATATGTTTCATTTAAGTGTCATGTCGTCAAAACACTTTAGCAGCCAAAATCTTAGTCAGTGGATCAACCAGAATGAACTCTTTAGTTATATGCTCTACAATTTATTCAAATAATGGGTTACATTACTTTCTCTTCAATAAATTGAAAGATGATATTTATATATTTGGAGCATGAGGAACTCGTAAATTCTGAGAGAAAAAGCAATTGTTGCACTATTACACTCTAGTGACTTTAGAATGCCAACCTTAGAAACCAACCCTATGATAAATTCTACAGCCAAATAGTCCAACATGTAGCTTCACAACAAGTAATATGTTTAGTCTCTATATTCAAGGACGTTGTATGTGTTTCCTTTACATACGTGTCACGCCCTGGAAGCGCGAAAAATAGGGCTAATTTAAAACTTTTTATTCATTAATTCACAATTAAGAGTGCATTCCTATGCAGTGTCATACATCATCACCTATATTATACCTCAGGATCTCGTCATTGAATACTATATATTATATCATATACATTACTTGGTCTCAAGTTAATTAATCCTAATACATCCCATACAATGTTATACATCAAGTGTCTGCAATTATGATAATTGTCTGGGTACATGAAAAGATAAAAGATACCTCAAAATACAACATATGACCTGGAGCTCAAGTCCTCCACTAGCCACAACTCCGTACGTCGCAGGAAAACCCTTTTCACTTAAAGAGATCTGGGAGGAAAGAAAACATGGTGAGCTTCTAAATCGCTTAGTAAATGGGGTAAGGGACTCATTTCATAAACCAAAATGCACATCACAAAATATTTATTTGTATGTGAAACTCATTAATCTCATTTGAAAACCATAGCATGAAAGTACTCAAAACGACATTCTCATATTTCAAATCATGTGAAAACATGAAATAAAATGCTCAGTATAGAGCAATAACAAAGCATGTGAAAATAATGCGATAATCGTTTTCTCAATAAACGTGATAAAATCACTGAAATAGTAATGCACGTGGCGCAGCCACTAAACACACGTGGCATAGCCACTGATTTAAATTCACACGTGGCACAGCCACTAGACACACGTGGCATAGCCACTGAGTTAAATTTACAAGTGGCACAGCCATTAGACACACGTGAACACTGAGTTAAATTTACACGTGGCACAGCCACAGGATAGGGTTTCACGTGGCAACGGCCACCAATTAGGGTTCTCACGTGGCAACGGCCACCAAATGGGGTTCTCACGTGGCAACGGCCACCAAGTGGGGTTCTCACGTGGCAACGTCCACCAAATGGGGTTCTCACGTGGCAACGACCACCAAATAGGGTTCTCACGTGGCAACGGCCACCAAATGAGGTTCTCATGTGGCAACGGCCACCAATTATACGTGGCATAGCCACAGAATGAGATTTCTCACGTTACCAGAACGAAAAAGAATCGGGCTTACATGCTACCAGAGCAATGCCCGGTGTGTACTCAAAATTACACACCTAAGTCTTAATCATATAAGACTAGTTTGCATTCACGTAGAACACATAGTGGTTTTTCTCTCATAAAACTCATTTAAAACCGTTTTGTACTCAACACAAAACATATTGAAACCGAGTCCCAACCGGCAAAACACGCACACATTTCTCAAATCTCGATATTGCCTTAACGTAGAGCCCAGTTATAAACTCATAAAAACATTGAGCTCCAACCGGCTATAAAAATCGTGTGCAATTGTATCACAACACAACACTCAACATGCTTGTTTTATAAATCACAAATCATGCTATAATAGTTCGTAAATCACATACACAAATGGTTTAGTTTCCCTTACCTCTTCGCACCTCGTATAGTGCAATCGTTTCCCCCTTGACACGGACTAGTCCAGCATT
Source organism: Firmiana major (assembly GCA_033439115.1). Taxonomy (NCBI): domain Eukaryota; kingdom Viridiplantae; phylum Streptophyta; class Magnoliopsida; order Malvales; family Malvaceae; genus Firmiana; species Firmiana major. The sequence goes on along the minus strand of CM065913.1, from coordinate 2,643,504 downwards.
CCACTCTGGAACTCCCGAGTTGTCCAAACGATGTTAAAACATCAATATTCAACTATCACATCAACCTCAATTCTCAAAATCGAGCATAATTGCTCATAACTCCTCAAATTTCTCAATTCTCATAACTCCACCACAAACCACAATCTCGCTCACAACACCTCAACATTCTATATTTCCTATGCCATAATATCTATGCTAATACACCACATTGTCTAAATCTCCATTTATAGCTCAAAATTCCTAAATTGCTAAATATCATTATCACTCCAACCACATTGTAATTTCATCAATCCCTAATCATTTTCTAGCTAATTCAGCACAATGCCAACAACTATTATCACCAAAATCATTTCAAATATCAAGATCGAGGTTTAGAAATTACCCAAAGCTTGTGAGGTGCACAACCCACGCCTCGATTCGATTCGTCCTTCGATTTCTTAGTATGTTGTTCTCCCTTTGACGAGGAACAACTTTCCTTCTTGCCACAACTTCTGATTTGGATGGAAATGGGTGCTTTGGATGAGTGAGAAAGCTAGGTTTCGGTGAAAATGTGGGTTGAAAGAGAGAGAAAGTGAGATTGCAGGAGAAAAATAGGAGTTCCTTATATAGGCTGAGGGTAGGAGATCGATCTGGCTCTTGATGAGATCGATCTGCATTTGAATTTTGGGGACGATTTGGGCAATTTTATGCCTAGGAGATCGATCTGTCGAGGGGTGAGATCGATCTCTTTATGGCTTTATGAGATCGATCTGCTCCTTGAGGAGATCGATCTTCTCCCAAACAGAATCATTTGGAGATCGATCTCTTCCTCATGAGATCGATCTTCTCTCAAACAGAATCATAAGAAGATCGATCCTCTTCCATTGGAGGTCGATCTGCTCCTTAAATTCCTCATTCCCTATCATTTTTAACTCACCAGATCGATCTCTCCTTCTCCCAGATCGATTTGTCCTCATAGCTTCACACTTATTTTAAACACTTAACATATAAATCTCCAATTATCATTCTCACAATTCACTTAGCTCAATAAATTACACTTCAAATTCTTATTACATATTTAAAATATGTCCGAAATTCTTAGATCTCACACAATTGTTGCACTATTACACTCTAGTGACTTTAGAATGCCAACCGTAGAAACCAACCCTATGATAAATTCTACAGCCAAATAGTCCAACATGTAGCTTCACAACAAGTAATATGTTTAGTCTCTATATTCAAGGATGTTGTATGTGTTTCCTTTACATACACTTTCAATAACAACTCCTCCAGCCAATCATGAAGATACAAAAAAGTTAGTTTCTATCATCTGGATAGCATGCAAATCAGCACCAAAATATTCGACCAAACCTAGAATGTTAGATTTACTAATATCTAAACGCTTTCTTTGCAGCTTTCAGATCACTATTACAAGATCACAAAGTATCCCTTAAATACACACTATATCAGAAAGTGTATAAACTTGAGCATATAATAAATTACCCATAAGAAAGGCATGAAAAATAATCGACTTTAGCTATTTCACTTTCGTTTTGAGGACATTAAGATTTTCACAATATGTCACTTCTTATTAAAGAAGCCTTAACAAGACAACAATAATACATATCAAACCTTCTCAACAGTCAATGTAGGTTTTATAAGAAAAATAGATTATGATTACAAAACTATCCCAAAGTATCTTAATCCCTAAAACAGAATAGGGCCTCACCTATATTATTCATCCTAAAGTGACATAACAACAAGAACAAGTCAATGTTATAGGCTGCTATTCGATATCATCAATCTAGAGCACAACAAACACATATTACTCCCACTGATCTTATAGTGGATTCATTTATTAATAATGTTCTTCTTAAAGGTGAATCTCATTTAATTTGAATTTTAAAATCTAGATGCCACTTATTGTTTGCAGATGAACTTCTTATGTTCACAAACTATATATTCCATCTCAATAACCATTTCAAATTATTCTTTTTAGATATTTTAATGTCCATATGATGTAAGAATGAGTTACAAAATGATGTCAGGATTTCCTTAGTATAAACTAGAGAGAAGATTTTCTTATAACCAATTATAGCTCATTTTAACCAAATTTTGGCTTTAAACCTACTGCATGGCTTCTCGAGTCTTTTTTTGGTTTACAATGATGTGGCAACTCAAATAATCCCATGCATCTTGGCGTAACATAGATGCCATCTCATCTTGCATGGCAACTATCTAATTTCAAGAGTTTGGATCGATAATATCCTCTTGATAAGTTCTAGAATTAGAGGACACATGAATATCATATTCACGTTCCTTTGTAAGTTCAGGTGCAAGTTCAGCAAACAGAGTATTAGGATCAACTGTTGGTTCTTTCATCTACTCGAATCCATTGTTAATCTTATAATATCATATTTTATTCACAATTTTGTGTACCAAATGCACATGTGTGGTGGATATTAGACTTTAAAATTTGTACATCTATGTCGTGTGTTAGAGGTTGCACGAATTATTGAAACACAGACACAACGCGAATCATAAATTTGTCTAAAATCATAAACATGAACACACTATCAAAAAAAATGCCTTTATGGATGAAATTTTTCGTCAATAATAGTTCAAAGTCTGTCAATAAATGACTTACTGTCGAATTTTTTGTTGGTAAAGTTGTTAGAATTTGCCTTGTCGGTAACTAACTTCTATCAATGGAGGAATTCTTCGTTGGTATTCAGTCAATAAACAATGACTAAATTAAACTATAATTTTCATTTATAATTTTTTTGAAAAATTAAATTAAAAAATAATTCGTTGGTAACGTAGACAACTCCCTTCTATTTCTAATTATTAAACTTGCCATTGTGACAATTTACTACTTTATGATTGAAATCACTACTTATATAACGGTAGTGGCCATCATAATAAAATAATATTACAAAGATCAGGCAATGATTATTAAAAAATTTAACACAAACCAACTCTCTAAATTCCCACCTAACTATCTTTAAAGATTCACACTTTTGATTCTTTGTTTACTTATGGTGACCCAAGTGGTCTAGCATATCTTACCAAGTATCATATCATTTTGACTCACCAAACATGCACCAACCTATAAAAATGAAAGGTCTAAAATTTAAATTAGTGAGAATTAAATTTACACGAAAGAAACATGTCAATTACAAAATTAAGCACTTTTAGTAACTACGATAATGTATAATTTAATGAGAAATTATAATGTCTTATAGAAATCATTACCCATTTGTTTGGGTATTTAAACCTCTTACTGGATAGAAAAGCAATTGCTATGATGTGCTTTGATTTTCTCGAATAGTGGCAGTCCACGTCAAGGACTCTAATGTGACACATGCAATGTTCTCAAGCATGAACCACTAAAAGTGGTAGCGTTAGTTTGTTTGGAAATTAAACTATAAGAATATCAGTAAATTGATTAAAGCTATTCATATGAAAGAATTTTTGAAATTCAAAAGTTGACTAAGCTTCCAGAGGAGCTCTAAAGGTATGAAAATCATTATAGGCCTCCTTGGGATCGAGATAACATTAATCAAATGGCTTATGGCGTAAGATGTAGCTAGCCTATACAAAGATCTGGCTTCTTGTTTGTTAGTTAACTTTCTTTTTAATTATTCAGATGAAGTCAGTTTTTCCTTCCACCAATCTTTCCCCACCCATCTTTTGTCTTTATAATAGTGCTATGGGTTTTGGGAATGTAATGTTTTGAGAATAAAATGATGCAGTTAAACATGGTATATACTATATACCCATAACATTAATGTTCGATTTTCACCATAATGAATTACAAAATTATAAGCCATCAAATTTTACGAATATATTTACAAAATTTAACATGATGCTTTAATCAAACATGGTTCATATGAACATGTTTGATTAACCTCATAATGAGTTGTTAAAATAATGAAATATGCAATCATAGTGGAATCTGATAAGAAAAAGAAGTCGATGCAACTTTTAACCTAATTTATACCGTGCAGATATATGGGTATACCTAAACAAGTTAATAGAGCCAAAAGCAAGAATATTACCATAATATCATTAGATTGAACCCTCTTAGCATAATCCTCAATTGGCAACATTGTAATAGCAGCCTTTCTATGAAGCGTGAGGTGTTTTGCCTAAGCGAACACCAACGTTGCCTCTTGCAAGACCCTCGAATTCATAAGTATATATATGTACGTGCTATGTGAAGCATAAATGATGTAAAGTCCATAGAATTAATGTACACACTTGTATTATGAGTTTGTGATGTACGTACAAGTTTTGTTATGTATGAATAATAAGAAATGTACTTTTGTAGATGATGAATGTAAGTGGAATGGAATATGAGTGGTGTGGTAAAATGGAATGAAGTATGCATAAGTTGCATAAAAGGTTATACTCCATTTGGTTATATATTGTATACTTTTGGCTATACAATGAGTGCATAAAAGTTTCAATGTATATAAAGTATGAATTAATGTCATTTTCAAGCTTTAAATGTGGTTGGATGAGAAAATGACCACAGCAGCAGAATTAAGAGTGTTTGAGGTAAGTTACTGAAGAAAACTGCAGTAAAATCTGAAAAATATGAATGAGAGATCGATCTCATGGGATGAGAGATCGATCTAAAATAGCAAAAAAAGCTCTTAATTCAGCGATGGAATAGGTCAGATCGATCTCTAATGGGGCTAGATCGATCTGATGAGTATTCTGTGAAGAAAAAATCGATCTCTAGATGGGCAGATCAATTTTCTTAAGCTACTGACTTGCAACAGATCGATCTCATACAAGAGCATATCGAGCTCCTTAAGGTTCTGTGTTGCAATAGATCGATCTCATGAAAGAGCATATCGATCTCATCTAGTCTGAAAGGTAGATTTTAAGAGGAAAAATGCATATCAGATCGATCTCCTAGGGTAGCAGATCGATCTCATCAAGATAATTCTATAAATACTAGACTTCTATATTTTAGTTTTCACGGGAATTACTATTTCATTCAATAACCAAAGTGTAACCTAGCCAATAAACACTTGAAAACTTCAGTTTGTGATCAGTTTTGAGTGAGATACAGTTGAGCAAAGTTGTTCTTAGCAAGAAGAGAGCAACATACTTGGAAACAAGAGATTGAGATCAAAGGTTTCAAGAGCAAGAAGGATTTTACCATTTTGGAGACAAAGGAAGGAAAGTTCAACTAGGTAAGATTTAATGCACCAAGTTAATATATGTTAAAGTAGGTGTATTGATGAGTAAATTGATATATGTTTGAAATGTTAGAAATGAAAGGATAATGAAAAATCACTATGACCTAGATATTGGTGAGAAAATGAGAAAGTGATGAGGAAATGGTATTAACATTAATTTAGTGATGAAATATGCATATATGGAAGATTATAAGGTAATCTTATGAAATGCATAAATTGGAAATAAGGAGAAATAAATATAGTTATGTGAAAATGTGGATTTATACCATATTTGGAGAAAGTGATGAAAAACTATGTATTAAATTGAGATTTGGCAAATGAAATGAGTATAGTGATATACTAATGCCAATAATTATAACATCTTCGAAAATTACCTTGGAAGCTGATCGGACTGCAAGAGTGAGCAGAATCGAGGAAGAGAGGTCACTTGACGTGATCCGAGGTAAGGGAATTTCGTGAGTAGCTAAAGATGGCTACACGTATTTTAAGTAGTATTTCGATACTATATCCTATATGAATGCCCACGAATAGGCCCAATGTGTGTGATAGATATTAATGAGATAAAGTGTAATTTTATCCAAAATATGATAAAAAGCCTGAGAAGCATGTTGTAACCCTTCATTCTTGAGTTGCATGATAGAATGACCAATGTTTTCATGTATATGCGAAAACAGCACATTTAAATGCTAATTTGATTTGAAATTGAGAAAGTTGTGATTTAAGTGAGCCATCTATCTGGTTTTGTGTGAAAACCATAAGTACTAGAGAATACTCGCACTATAGTTTGAGATATGCATCACATAGTACTGGATGATATACTCGTACTATATTTTAATGCTATTTTATGCATATTAGGGTGCGTTTGGTTCGGGGGAAAAAAATTACCTTGGGAAAAAAGAATTACCATTTATCCAGGAAAAAAATTTTAAGGGGCAAATTCTGGGGAAAAAAATTTTACTTCAGATCCAAAAAAAAAAAATTTTTGACTCTGGTAATCTAAAAATACCTCAAGATCCGAAGGTAATCATTTTACCCCAGATTTTCTCAAAATTGAGCATTGTAGGTAAAATAAAATGATTGACAAAGAGGAAAAGAATTGAACCAAACAGGGGAATCAAATGACGGAAAAAAATTACGGGGGGAATTTTAAATTCCCCCCAACCAAACACACCCTTAGAGTACTGGGAGCATTGCTTGTACTCAGTTTGTGATTGATGCATATAGAGTATTGAGAGCTTTGCTCATACTCAGTTTTACATTATAGAGTACTGAGAGTGTTGCTCGTACTCGATTCTTCATGATTTATACATGATATAGTACTTGAGTGATAACTCGTACTTGATTTGAAAAGAGAATTATGCATTAACCTAGTGCTAGAGGTTACTTGCACTAGTGTTTGATATTTTGATATGCATACACAGTGTTTAAGAGGCGGAGTGGTTATTGTGAGTCACACTCAAGACGCGCACTGTAGCTTTACTTGATATATAAAATATGTTAGCAAAATCGTGACGATTTCCTTCGTGTAGAATGAGTGTCACACTATTGAGATGTTCACACGTGGATTTATAGACGTGGCATTTATTCCATAGTGTAAGGTCTAAGACTTATGGAAAGCACCCCGACTATGATGTATTTCCATGGTGTGAGGACTAAGACCTATGGCAGGCATCCCGACCATGAGGAGAGGATCCATGAGTGTACGTTGTACCGTGCGAGTAGCATGGAGTACACTGTACCGTGTGGTGGAGTTGTAGAGTTGAGGAGTTTATAGCTGGTGGTTTTGATGGACTGACCCCTCTCCCGTTACAGCAGTGATTACCCACACACCGAGATTTGTGTTGCCTAGGATTTCACCATTTTAGGATATGGTCATAGTCCAAGAGAGTATTGCATTTAGCCACTAAGTCTCTCATGATATATCACTTGTTTTCATAATACGATTAGACCTGAGAGAGATAGCTCGAAAATCGATTTCTGTTATGTTGTGAATTGTCATATTTACTGTGAATGGCAATGATTTCTATAAAGGCATTCCTAAAATTATAAATATGCACTGTTTTACATGAATGTCGACATTTGATAACTCAACATGATTTTAAGTACATGGAATTTATTCTGTACTATTATTATATCATTTTGATACATGCTTTGAAATGAGAGAAGGAAAGGCAAAACTTTATTTTCAGTATATAGTGCGGTTGTCCACTTGCTTGCCTGATCATCTGTAGTAGATTGAGTCCGACTGAGGTATAGAATTCATTATATCCGTTGCCTATCCATCTCACGAGAGGTACACACACTCGAACATTTTGTACTGAACAATGTATAAGCATAGTTACGTAAACTATTGTACGGTCGGGATGTATATGTACAAATACTGTATAACAGTTTATGTTATCGAAAAGAATACTAAATTCTATGTATATTGTGAATGAATGTGAGTGGATGACTAATATCGAATCACAACCCAACTGTCAAGGAGAGAAAGGTAAGTTAAAAAAAAGTGAAAAATTTGTAGTTGTTTTTGGTAAGTCACGGAATGAGATCGTGACAGAATGGTATCAGAGCGTAGTTGGTCTGATGTGAGTCGGTTTTAGTAATTAAGAAAAATGTACATCATCATAGTACTGTGCTTTGTTCAGTTACAACTGTGTACACAAGATGGATATCAGACTAATTAATGATTATGAATGTAGGAATTTAGTCTATATGACTAATATCAGCCGTGGTATAGGGACGAGAGGTAGGGTTCGAGGTCGTAAGGTAGGCCTGAGACCCGAGATGAGACTACTGGTCAGAATGAGGTACCAGAGACTGTCGAGGCACGCTTCACCAAGATTGAGCGTAACCTAGAGATGATAGTGGAGATACTGGCACAGACTAGGCCAGGTAGACAGGGATAGGATGTAGAGACTGCGACAGGAGAGGCAGTTGCACCTGACATACCTGCACAGCCTGCACGTGAGATGTCACAAGCTGCAGATACTCTTATACCCCCACCAGTTCAGGATAGCAGTGGATTGGGATACAAGTGTGATTTAGATAGATTGCGATAATTTCAGAAGCTTAGACCACTATCTTTTCGTGGGGTCAAGGACCCAGTGGTTGCTGAGGTGTGGATTAGAGAGATGGAGAAGTTGTACAGATTCTTTGAGTGTACGACTTTAGAGAGGGTCGCATTTGCTGCGTTCTTACTGAAAGGAACGGCGGAGCATTGGTAAAAGTCCACCAAGCCCATATTGAGAGCCCGACATGCTGAGATTAGTTAGGAGATATTTTTGGATGCCTTCAGGAGGCAGTTTGTTCCAGATACGGGACAGCAAAGGCTGCAAGCTGAATTCTTGGGGTTGAGCCAGTGGAGTCTTTCAATGGATGAGTACGAGACGAGATGTTTAGCTCTGGGAAGCTATGACCCCGATACCATATACAGCGAGACTAGGAAAGTCCGCAGATTTATAGATGGACTGAAATCGGTGTTACGGTCTAAATTGGTTCCATTCGACATTTCTACCTACAATGAGGCTGTGCGTAGGGCGCAACTCTATGAACAAGATTATAATAGGAATGTCTAAGAGTTTAGATCAGTCAAAAAAGGTAGAGACAGAGATAGAAAGAGGCTGGTGAGTAACCGTGCTTCAGGTTTCAAATATCGAGGAGGGAGGAGACTCTTCGAATAGAGACCAAAGATTAAGGAAGTATAGAAAAAGATTGTGAGATTTTCTACATACTCGGCTATAGCTCCAACGAAGGGCATTATGATTGGAGGATCGAGGCTTACTACTGATCTGTGCAGTAGATGTGGTAGATACTATGGTGGTAAACCGTGTTCGTTAAGTCCTATTGTGTGTTTTCGATGTGGGAAACCAATGCATATTGCTAGAGTTTGCCCAGAGATGGTTGAGACTACCCCACAGAAGGGCAGGGAGCCAGAGAGAACTCCAGCTGATACGTCTGCTCAGATGAGGAGAGCGACGGTCGAGGATAAGGGAAAGCAAGTTATGGGACGAGAGCGAGTGCATGCCTTGGACCAAGGAACAACAGATGCTTCATCGAATGTGATTAGAGGTAACATCTTGATTTATGATTTTGAAGCATATGTATTAATTGATACTGGTGCCACACTTTCATTTGTATCGCCTTCAATTGCATATAAGTTAGCAAAGCATGTAGAGCGTACACCTCTGAATATGATGATGTTGATAAGTACACTTATGGATAATAGTCAACTAGTAGAGTATGTGTTAAATGATTGTAAGCTAAAAGCAGGGGAAAAGGATATGACAGCCAATCTGATATTGTTAAGTATGAGTGACTTTAATGTAATCTTAGGAATGGATTGGTTATCGTCAAATCATGCTGTTTTAGATTGTTATGCTAAGACAGTTATGTTTCCTAACCCTGAAAAGTATGTTGTAAAATTTGATGCAAAGAAATAAAAGTAATAGTTATGACTTGTGATTTATAAAGTACTATGCTGACTGAGAAATGAATATGTTGAAGGTTTTATAGCATACTTGGTTGATACAGATAAGGTATATCCAGAGTTGGCAGATATTCCTGTGGTTAGTGAATTCCCATATGTCTTTCCGAATAAATTGCCAGGGTTGCCACCAGACAGAGAAATTGAATTCTGTATAGACTTAGTGCCTGGTACTGAATCTATATCAAAATCACCGTATCGTATGTTCTTAGTTGATCTAGAGGAGCTCAAGAAATAGTTACAGGAGCTGTTGGATAGGGGTTTTATCTGACCAAGTGTTTCACCGTGGGGAGGACCAGTTTTGTTTGTAAGAAAGAAGGATGGAAGCCTCCGATTATGTATAGATTACAGATTGTTGAATAAGACAACCATCAATAATAGATATCCCCTTCCACGGATTAATGATTTGTTGAATCAGCTCTGGGGAGCGCAGGTCTTTTCTAAGATTGATTTTAGGTCTGGGTATCATCCACTGAGAGTAAGGAGTGGAGATGTGCCCAAGACAGCATTTAGGACCCGATATGGCCATTATGAGTTCTTGGTTATGCCATTCGGATTGACGAATGCTCCCGCAGCTTTCATGGCTTTGATGAACGATGTGTTCAAGCTGTATTTGGATCAGTTTGTTATCATCTTCATCGATGACATTTTGGTATACTCTAAATCTGAGGAAGAGCATAAGATACACCTCAGGATTGTATTGCAGACTTTACGAGAGCAGAAGCTATCTGCTAAACTCAACAAGTGTGATTTTTTGTTGTAACAGATCTCGTTTTTGGGACACTTAGTGTCGAAGGATGGTGTATCAGTGGATCTATCCAAGATTGAGGCTGTAGTTCAGTGGGAACAGCCGAGGACAGTTACCGAGATTAGGAGTTTCTTGGGTTTAGCAAGATATTATCGGAGATTCGTAGAAGGATTTTCAAAGTTAGCTGCTCCGTTGACACGTCTCACTAGGAAGGGTGTAGCATTTGTGTGGAACGAGGATTGTGAGAAGAGTTTTCAGGAGTTGAAGAGTCGATTGACCACCACTCCAATTCTCACTATCTCTACCAGCTTAGGAGGATTTTCAGTATATATCGATGCTTCGCATCAGGGACTGTGTTGTGTATTGATGCAGGATGGGAGGGTAGTTGCTTATGGATCTAAACAGCTGAAGGATCATGAGAAGAACTATCCAACTCACGATTTGGAGTTAGCGGTAGTAGTGTTTGCATTGAAGATATGACGCCACTACTTGTATGGAGAGAAATTTCAAATTTTTACCGACCACAAAGTCTCAAGTATTTGTTCTCACAGAAAGAGCTAAATATGAGACAGAGAAGATGGCTAGAGCTTCTAAAGGATTATGATTGTGAGATACTTTATCATCCGGGTAAGGCTAATGTTGTAGCTGATGCTTTGAGCAGGAAGAGCCTTGGGATGGTATCGTACATGATGGTCAGGGAACATGAGTTGCTAGAGTAGTTTACTAGCCTCAGTTTGGGAGTTGTGCCTTCTAACATGGATACAGATTGTATGATTGCTAGTCTACGCTTAGAACCAGATTTGTTGGAGAGGATCAAAGTGGCTCAGCAGACTAATCTGTATTGTATTGACATGAGAGGTCAGATACAGAAGGGCACAGTGACTGACTTTGAGATAAGTTCATATGGACTCCTGAGGTTTAGAGGCAGAGTGTGTGTTCCCGAGGAACCAGAGCCCAAGAGATTGATATTTTCATAAGCTCATTCGTCGAGGTACACGCTTCATCCGGGAAGTAACAAGATGTACCAGAATCTCTAGAAGGTGTACTTGTGGTCAGGTTTGAAGAAGGATGTTGTGAATTTTGTGGTAAAATGTCTTGTATGGTAGAGCATCAGAAACCTGCAGGGTTATTCCAACCTTTACCTATATCGACATGGAAATGGGAGCACATCCCCATGGATTTTGTGATGGGTTTACCGAGGACCCGAAGGAATCACGATGCCATATGGGTGATAGTTGATAGACTGATGAAGTCAGCCCACTTTCTAGGTATGAAAGCTACCAATACTCTAAGTACATTGGAAGGGTTATATGTACGCGAGGTAGTGAGGTTACATGGTATTCCAGTGAGCATTGTCTCGAATAGGGATTCTCGCTTCACTTCCAACTTTTGGGAACATTTTCAGGAAGCAATGGAAACCCAGTTGAGTTTGAGCACCGCTTATCATCCTCAGACAGATAGTCAGTCAGAGAGGACCATACAGACTCTGGAGGATATGCTGAGAGCTTGTATGCTAGATTTTAGAGGCTTTTGGGATGATCATTTGTCACTAGTCGAGTTTGCCTACAACAACAGTTATCATGGGAGTATCGGGATGGCACCATATGAGGCTTTGTATGGTCATAGATGTCGTTCCCCTATCGGATGGGATGAAGTGAGTGACAGAAACATTTTTGCTCTTGATTTGGTTACACAAGCCTCTGAGGATGTCTAGTTAATTGTTGAGAGATTGAAGACAGTTCAGAGTAGACAAAAAAGTTATGTTGACATGAGACGTAGGCCACTTGAGTTCGCAGTTGGTGAGTCAGTATTTCTGAAGGTTTCTCCTTTGAAGGGTATAGCGAGATTTGGGAAGTGAGGTAAGCTGAGTCCTCGCTACATTGAACCCTTTGAGATACTGGACAGAGTAGGAGATAAGGCATATAGATTGGCTTTGGCACCTGATTTATCGGGAGTGCATAATATCTTTCACATTTCGATGTTGAGAAAGTATCATCCAGATCCAAATCATGTGATTCGGTCTGAGCCATTGGAGCTCAAAGATGATTTGACATATGTGGAGAAACTGATCCGGATATTGGATAGAAAGGAGAAAGTCTTGAGGAATAAGACTATCGGGTTAGTAAAGATTCTCTGGCAACACCACGCTTCAGAGGAAGTTACTTGGGAGCTCAAGAGTCTAATGCAAGAGAAATATCCCCATTTGTTTGTAGAGTAACTTGATTCTAATTTGGAAGACCAAATTCTTTTAAGGAGGGGAGGATTGTAAGACCCTTAAATTCATAAGTATATATATGTACATGCTATGTGAAGCATAAATGATGTAAAGTCCATAGAATTAATGTACACACTTGTATTATGAGTTTGTGATGTACGTACAAGTTTTGTTATGTATGAATAATAAGAAATGGACTTTTGTAGATGATGAATGTAAGTGGAATAGAATATGAGTGGTGTGGTAAAATGGAATGAAGTATGCATAAGTTGCATAAATGGTTATACTCCATTTGGTTATATATTGCATACCTTTGGCTATACAATGAGTGCACATAAGTTTCAATGTATATAAAGTATGAATAAATATCATTTTCAAGCTTTAAATGTGGTTGGATGAGAAAATGATTATAGCAGCAGAATTAAGAGTGTTTGAAGTAAGTTACTGTAAAAAACTGCAGCAAAATCTGGAAAATATAAATGAGAGATCGATCTCATGAGATGAGAGATCGATTTGAAAGAGCTAAAAATGCTCTTAATTGAGCAATGGAGCAAGTCAGATCGATCTCCAATGGGGCCAGATCGATCTGATAAGCATTCTGTGAAGAAGGAATCGATCTTTAGAGGGTCAGATCGATTTTCTTAAGCTACTGACTTGCAACAGATCGATCTCATACAAGAGCAGATCGATCTCTTTAAGGTTCTGTGTTGCAATAGATCGATCTCATGTAAGAGCAGATCGATCTCATGTGGTCTGGAAGGTCGGTTTCAAGAGGAAAAATGCAAAGCAAATCAATCTCCTAGGGTAGCATATCGATCTCATCAAGACAATTCTATAAATACTAGACTTCTGCATTTTAGTTTTCACGGGATTTCCTATTTCATTCAATAACCAAAGTGTAACCTAGCCAATAAACACTTGAAAACTTCAGTTTGTTATCAGTTTTAAGTGAGATACAATTGAGCAAAGCTGTTCTTAGCAAGAAGAGAGCAACAAACTTGGAAACAAGAGATTGAGATCAAAGGTTTCAAGAGCAAGAAGGATTTTACCATTTTGGAGACAAATGAAGGAAAGTTCAACTAGGTAAGATTTAATGCACCAAGTTAATATATATTAAACTAGGTGTATTGATGAGTAAATTGATATAAGTTTGAAATGTTAGAAATAAAAGGATAATGAAAAATCACCATGACCTAGATATTAGTGAGAAAATGAGAAAGTGATGAGGAAATGGTATTAACATTGATTTAATGATGAAATATGCATGTATGGAAGATTATGAGGTAATCTTATGAAATGCATAAATTGGAAATAAGGAGAAATAAAGATAGTTATGTGAAAATGTGGATTTATACCATATTTGGAGAAAGTGATGAAAAACTATGTATTAAATTGAGATTTGGCAAATGAAATGAGTATATAGTGATATACTAATGCCAATAATTATAACAGCTTCGAAAATTACCTTGGAAGCTGATCGGACTGCAAGAGTGAGCAGAATCGAGGAAGAGAGGTCACTTGACATGATCCGAGGTAAGGGAATTTCGTGAGTAGCTAGAGATGGCTACACGTATTTTGAGTAGTATTTCGATACTATATCCTATATGAATGCCCAGGAATTAGCCCAATGTGTGTGATAGAGATTAATGAGATAAAGTGTAATTTTATCTAAAAATATGATAAAAAGCCACGTTGTGACCCTTCATTCATGAGTTGCATGATAGAATGACTAATATTTTCATGTATATGCGAAAACAGCACATTTAAGTGCTAATTTGATTTGAAATTGAGAAAGTTGTGATTTAAGTGAGTCATCTATCTGGTTTTGTGTGAAAACCATAAGTGCTAGAGAATACTCGCACTATATTTTGAGATATGCATCACATAGTACTGGAGGATATACTCGTACTATATTTTAATACTATTTTATGCATATTAGAGTACTGTGAGCATTGCTCGTACTCAGTTTGTGATTGATGCATATAGAGTATTGGGAGCTTTGTTCATACTCAGTTTTACATGATAGAGTACTGAGAGTGTTGCTTGTACTCGATTCTTCATGATTTATACATGATATAGTACTTAAGTGATAACTCGTACTTGATTTGAAAAGAGAATTATTCATTAACCTAGTGCTAGAGGTTACTCACACTAGTATTTGATATTTTGAGATGCATACACAGTGTTTAAGAGGCGGAGTGTTGATTGTGAGTCACACTCAAGACGCGCACTATAGTTTTTCGTGATATATAAAACATGTTTGCAAAACCGTGATGATTTCCTTCTTATAGACTGAGTGTCACACTGTTGAGATGTTCGCACGTGGATTTAGAGACGTGGCATTTATTCCATAGTGTGAGGGCTAAAACTTATGGCAAGCACCCCGACTATGATGTATTTTCATGGTGTGAGGACTAAGACCTATGGTAGGCATCCTGACCATGAGGAGAGGGTCCATAGGTGAATGTTGTACCGTGCAAGTGGCATGAAGTACACTGTACCGTGTGGTGGAGTTGTGGAGTTGAGGAGTTTATAGTTTGCGGTTATGATGGACTGACCCCCTCCCATTACAACAGTGATTACCCACACACTGAGATCTGTGTTGCCTGGGATTTCACCATTTTAGGATATGACGATAGTCCATGAGAGTATTGCATTTAGCCACTGAGTCTCGCATGATATATCACTTGTTTTCATGATACGGTTAGACCTGAGAGAGATAGGTCGAAAACCAGTTTGTGTTGTGTTATGAACTGCCATATTTACTATGATTTACGTGTAAATGGCAATGATTTCTATAAAGGCATTCCTAAATTTATAAATATGCACTGTTTTGCACGAATGCCTACATTTGATAACTTAGCATGATTTTAAGTACATGGAATTTATTCTGTACTATTATTATATCATTTTGATACATGCTTTGAGATGAGAGAAGGAAAGGCAAAGTCTTATTTTCAGTAGATAGTGCAGTTGTCTACTTGCTTGCCTGATTTCCTTACTGAGCGTGTTGTTTGCTCATCTCCCTTTATTTTCCACTATCTACTGATCATCCGCAATATATTGAGTCCGGCTGAGGTATAGCATTCATTGTATCCGCTGCCTATCCATCTCACGAGAGGTATACACACTCGAACTTTTTGTACTAAACGATGTATAAGCACAGTTACGTAAACTATTGTACGGTCGAGATGTATATGTACAAATACTGTATAACAGTTTATGTTATCGAAAAAAATACTAAATTCTATGTATATTGTGAATGAATGTGAGTGAGTTACTAATATTGAATCACAACCCAACTGTCGAGGAGATAAAGGTAAGTAAAAAAAAAGGCGAAATATTTGTAGTGGTTTTTGGTAAGTCACGGAATGAGGTTATGACACCTCTTCCACGGCATCATCAACGTCGTCGCCATCTTCGACTAAAATCAATAGGACTTTAGGTATAAGTATCTGCATGGTTTCCTCTCAAGAAACCCTAACACCTTAGTGATCTTTTATTAGACTGAATAGGTCTGACATGTGTATTGAAGCTGTTGTGTACAAATGAGTTAGCTGACGTGTACAAATTAGTTAGAAGTTGGTTAGGCTAATAAGTTAAGGTAGCTGTTTTGTTACAGCTGGTATAACAACTTATACCAATAGCTTTTCATAGCTTCTTCTAGCTAATTCTACATATATAAAACAAACCTTCTTCTCTGATTTTGGTTAACAACTTAATGATAAATAATTTCACCATTTTTTATCTTTTCTTCAACCATTGTAAAATGGTATAAGAGCTTTATTTTTGTTGATCTTGTACTCATTCTTTTCTTTTCAATGTTGTTGTGCTCCTTCCTCTTTTGAAGATTCGAGCAGTCTCTTCTACCTTCACAATGGAGATCATTTGGGACTTGTTCTTATATCTCATCACCGATATAAAGGGCATAAATTGTTAGATTTAACTACCAGCACAATTTACATTTCTCGAGATGTTACTTTCTATGAATATATATTTCCTTTTAAATCCTCCTCCTCACAATCTGATGAAAATTCAGCATTCTTTTTAGATCACATATTGCTACTTACATTCAATTTTCCATTGTCATAAGATGATGTGTCAATCTTTTCACCAAATCTAAATGTTTCTCATAAGTTCAATTCATTTAGAATTAGAAATCCTCCTTCATACCTTAAAGATTTTCATTGTTATTTTGTTATCAATTCTACTTGTTCCATTTCACCTTCTTTATCATCTGTAATTGGTTATAATCATCTTTCTACTTCCTATAAAACTCTTGCTCATGCTATTTCTTTTGTTGTTGAACCTACTACCTATGCATAATCTACTAAGGAACCAAAATGGTAAGAAGTAATGTTTGAGGGACTGAAAACTTTGGAAACTAATGGTACTTGGATTGCTACTACTTTACCAACTGGAAAGAAAGCTGTTGGTTGTCATTGAGTGTACAAGATCAAATTGAGAGTTGATGGTAGCTTAGAAAGATAGAAAGTTCATCTTGTAGCTAAAGCTACACATAGCAAGAAAGTGTAAATTACATTGACACTTTTACTCCTGTTGCTAAACTTGTTACTGTAAAAGCTTTACTTGCATTGAAATCTATTCTTGGCTAGAGTTTGACACAGTTAGATGTTAACATCACATTCTTACGTGGAGACTTAACAGAAGATGTGTACCTATCATTGGCTCCTAGATATACTTGATAGGGGGAGAATTGGCCTGTGAGTTCTGTATGCAAGCTTCATAAGTCATTGTATGGTTTGAAGCAGACTTCTTAGGTTTTCCAAGTTTTCCACTGTTTTGCTTAACTCTAGCTTTAAACAATCAACGACTAATAACTCTTTGTTTGCAAGAATTCATGGTAATTCATTGGCTTTACTTGTATATTTAGATGATGTAGTAATTGCAAGCAATAATTCTGAAGAAGTCAAACATTTGAAGCATCATCTTAATTCATGTTTCAAACTTAAAGATCTTAGAGATTTAAAGTATTTTTTAGGTCTAGAGGTGGCGAGATCAAGGAAAGGAATCTCTCTTTCCCAAAGGCAATTTGCTCTACAATTGCTTTTATATGTTGGTTATTTATGTTGTAAACTAAGGAATACACTAATGGATCCTAATACCAAGTTGTTTAGAGAGCAAAGGGAGTTACTTAAAGATCCTACTTCATTTCACTGATTAATAGGAAGATTATTATATTTAACATATCTCAACCAGATCTCTCTAATTTTGTCAACTATCTCAGTTAGTCTTTGTCCCATTTTAGAGTTCCTCATCTATAAGCAGCATGTCGCGTTATTCAATATCTTAAAGGATCAGTCGGTGAAGGGTTGTTTAGCAGTACAAGTCTAGCACCTGAATTGAAGGGTTTTGCTGATTTTGATTAGGCTGCATTCCAAACAATAGATGCTCCATTACTAGTTTCTGCATTTTCATTGGCAATTTCTTGTTTGTTGGAAATCCAAGAAACAACATACTATTTCAATGTCATCTGCAGAAGCTAAATACAAGTTAATGGCTAATGCAACCTATGAGTTTATTCGGTTACTTAGCCTTTTCAAAGACTTGCAAATCTCATATCCTAAGCCAGTTGTTCTCTACTTTGATAATTAAGCAGCTCTCCACATTACAGTCAATCCTATTTTCCATGAAAGGTCTAAGCACATCGAAATTGACTGCTATTTGTTTCGAGAAAAACTTCAAGCTGGACTTTTAAGGACAATGTTTATCTCTTTTTAACACCAAGTTGCAGACTTTTTCACTAAACCTTTGTTTCCAACTCAATTTCTATATTTACTAAACAAGATGGGTGTTCACAACATTCACACTCCATCTTGAGGAGGAGTATTAGAACGAATAAATTTGACATGTATTTTGAAGCTGATGTGTGCAAATCAGTTAACTGATTTGTACAAATTAGTTATAAGTTGGTTAGTCTAGTAAGTTAGGGTAGTTGTTTTGTTACAGCTAGTATACCAACTCATACGCGTAGCTTCTCCTAGTTTTTTCTAGCTATTCTCTACATATATCACAAACCTTTTCCTCTATTTTTGGTTAACAACTCAATGACAAAGAATTTTATCATTTTTTATCTTTTTTTCACTGATAATTCTATTTTTTATAGAATTATTTATGCTTAAATTCCTAATTATTTATTTAATCCACATATTATTTTATTAATAATCCCCTTTATTTAATTAAAATTTTTTAATGTGCAGATAAATTAAATCCGGATGAAACTCAGTCGTTTTAGTCAAAATTGGGCTGAAATCGGGCTAAAGGAGACTGAACCACTTTCAATTTGCAGATCGAGTCATCAATCGTCTGGACACGCGTGATGCCAGGTGTTCGATTTTTATTTGCTCTGAAACGATAAGATCGAAGGACACCGTGCCAACCCTCTGGAAAACACACGCCGGGCCATATCGCACAGCTAATTGGACAAAAAGACTGATGACGTGGAAATATCTACTCTGCAGCAAATCAAATGAAGACAACTGGCCAAACAATGCCAACTCATCTAGGATGAAAATTTACCATTGTACCCCTATGTTTGTGTATAAATAGAACATGATGGCAATTGAAAAATAAAGGAGTTTAGGGTAGAAGTAGGAGTAGTGTAGTTTAGGGTAAATTAGTTTGGAGGAGTAAAGTAGGTTAGGGTAGAATAGCTTTTAGATTAATTTTAAAAGTTTTCTTTAAATTTTCGCATAGTTTTTCTTTTACAAATTGTTTTACTGTTCATTCCATTGTCTTCATTTACCTTTGTTAAATTTCATTTCAATGAAAACTCACTTTCAATTCATGCTCTCGGTTTGGAATCATTAAGCTCTTTTATTTGCCAAGTTTTATTCACAAAGATTACTCCTTATTATAGCTCTCGGTTTGTCCTTGATTATTGTTTATGTTTCCTTAGTTTCATTTGAAAACCATCATCTTTAAAAGCTTCGGTTGGTTCCCTGTTTGAGCAATCAGGTTGCAGGAGTTATTCATTCAATCTTCTCTCCTTTGATTCTGTTGCCTTGTGTGGGAGGATGCAAAGAATTTGTCCACATCAAGAGCTATGTGGAGTCACGGCTGGAGAAGGAAATGAAGCTACCCAAGGAGGATGATCAAGAGTTTCCTATTTTCATTTTTTGAAGCTCACGGACAATGTGGAAATGAAACTGTTATTTAATCCTTTCGGCTTTATAATCATTTGCTGCTTTATTTCCTTGTTTTATTCTTTCTTTATTTCATCTTGCATTTGCATGTTTTTCCTTATTCGGTGCTTGCTTGTAGTTAGAGTATGACTTCATGTTTTCTGCATTTATTCATGTTTCCTGCATATAGTTCATTTACTGCATTCTATTTCATCTTCATTGCAGTTTGTTAGTTGCTGGATTAGGAAATGAATGTGGTTGTTTGTCCGGTATAAAGATTAAAGAAGCATTTCATAGGAGCATAGTTAAAGTCATGGCAGCATGATACCATTTATTTTCAGTCTCTGTTATCCTCTGTTTCATTTTCTACTGCTGTTCACCGATGATTTTCTGCATTTAGTTGTTTGTTGGTTCATTGCTTCATGCTGTAATGGTCGGGTGATTGAAGAATGTATGTTAGATGGTCTTCTAAGCAGAAGTTATTGATTGATACAACTAGGATTGGTTTCATTAGTTATTATGCTTATTTGTTTACTGCATTTTATCATACCGGTTTTATAGTGTTGATATTGTTGCATTCATGTTTTTAGCTCATTGAATCATGTTATAATTTTCTGTTTGGGTTTTATTCAGTATTGGCTATCTCTTGAGTATAGGACAGCAGTGGTAATAGATGCACAGCAGCCTGGAGCAGTAGGACTTGTGCACTGAACCGAACCAGCACACCACCTAGAACCGAGAGCAGTGAGTGACCATGTTCGGGACAGTATGTGCCGATTTTGCAGTAGAGGATAGACATTGAGGCAACATCTGAAGCGGACCACAGACGAGCAGCTGGACAGAGGCTCGCGGACAGCACCTGGGGAAAGAAGCAGGGCAGCAGATAGCAGGGAAAGAAAGTGAATTGAAACAAAGCAGATAGTGCAACAGTGCACTTGCCAGACAATTGGGACCACTTTGTTGGTTGTTTAAATTGCCTAAGGCCATGTTTGGCATATGTATAATGTAGTGGTTTAATTCATTTTACATGCATTTCTAGATAGATTAATTTCAAGTTAGCTTAGTTAGATGATTTTTAATGTGCATGTAGGCATAGTTCCTTTGTTTAATTAGTTTAATTTAGATTTAATTAGGTTACTAAGTAATTTTCATTCTAGCATTAGGGATTTGCTTAATATTAATTTAGATAAACTCATTTTATGCATTTTAAGTTTTAGTGAAAATTCCAAAAATGTGTTTCATGCATTAGTTAGATTTTAGTGTTAATTTAGTATTTAGATATATCTAGGAGTAATTTTTGATCCATTAGTTTAGACATTTAAATTTATGATTATTTTTCTAATTTTCTAGGATTTTATTTTATTAGATCTTAGGTTAGTTTAAATTGTAATTTTTATTAATTAGATTAATTTGCATGCACATTTCATTTTAAGTTTGTTTAAATTTTAGTTTAATTAATTTCTTTATTTTTATAGTCGCATTTTAGTAGCGTTATTCATTTTAACTGTTTTAATTTTCTTTTGTAGGTTATTTGCTTTTAATTGCGTGGAGCACTGTAAGTAATTTTGCACAGTTTTATTTTATTTAGTTTTTAGTTTTTATTGTTTTCAGTACTTTTAATTTTAGCCTTGTAGACCACCCATCAGTACTTCATAATTTGCTATGATATACTTAGGGTAAGATTAACCGGTAGTGTGATGCTCCGAAAGCGCGAAAAATATGGCTAATTTAAAACTTTTTACTCATTAGTTCACAATTAAGGGTGCATTCCTGTGCAGTGTCATACATCATCATAATTATCATGCCTCAGGATCTCATCATAATATAGTATATATTGTATTATATACATTACTCAATTCCAAGTTAATTAATCCTAATACATCTCGTACATCACTGTACAATAAGTGTCTGTAAATATAACTCTAGTCTGGGTACATAAATAGTAAATATCTACCTCAGTACACAAAATACAGCCTGGAGCTCAAGTCCTCCACTAGCCTCTAACCCGTACGTCGCAGGGAACTCACTTTACTTGAAGCGATCTGGGGGGAAGAGAAAATAGGGTGAGCTTCCAAATCACTCAGTAATGGGGGTAAGGGAACTCAGTTATCTAAACCATATCACACATCACAAATATGTATTTGTTTATGAAGCTCATTTGAAATCGTAGCATGAAAGATTCTCAAAACATCATCATCTCATAACTCATAAATCATGTGAAAACATGAAGGTAAAAAGGCTCAATATCGAGCACTCACAAGCATGTGTAAATATATGCGATAATGGCTGTTCTCAAAATACGTTATAAAAATCACCTCAGTAAATAGCACGTGACAAGGTCACAAAACACAACTCATGTGTAAAACGAGACTAGGCAATAAAACTCAATTAAAACTTGTCATGGCACATCAAATATGTAATCTCCTCTGGGTGCGCATCCCAGGCATCCTCGCATAGAGGGAACTCGACAATATGGTCGTATGCATGGTATATTGGATTTATATGTTACCAAAACAAGGCCCGGCCTTACATGCTACCAGAGCAATGCCTCGCCTCATGCACACTATCACGTGGTCCCTGGGTCGGTTCCCAGGCGGCCCACTCTCTCGGTCTTACATGCTACCAAAGCAAGGCCACCCAGCGTTACCAGAACGGGGGTCATCTCACGTTACCAAAACGGAGGAATATCTGACTTACATGCTACCAGAGTAAGGCCTCCCAACGCTACCAAAGCAGAGGAATAATCGGACTTACATGTTACCAGAACAAGGCCTGTGATCCCTGGGTCGGTTCCCTGGCGTCCCACTATATCGGTCTTACATGCTACCAGAGCAAGGCCCGATGTGTATTCAACATGACACGCCTAAGTCTCAATCATTAGCCATTATCTTATAAAACGTTATGCCTTCACGTAGAACTCATAATGGTTTTCTCTCGTAAAACTCATTTAAAACATTTGTGTACTCAACACAAAACATATTAAAACCGAGTTCCAACCGACAAAACACGCACACATTTTCTCGAATCTCAATATCGCCTTAACTTAGAGCCCAATTTACTTTTCACGCAAACTCAAAGGTTTATAAAGCAATTTCACACTCAGCTTATAAACTCATAAAATAATGGGCTCCAACCGACTATAAAAATCGTGTGCAATTATATCACAACACAACACCAAACATGCTTGTATTCTCAAATCATGGTTCATGCTACAACGATTCATCAAAACACATACACAAATGGTTTAGTTTTCCCTTACCTCTTTGCACCTCGTATAGTGCAATCGTTTCCCCCGTATCACGGACTAGCCTCGCATTCCACTGTAGAACTCCCGAGCTGTCCAAACGATGTTAAAACATCAATACTCATTATCACATCAACCTCAATTCTCAAAATCGAGCATAATTGCTCATAACTCCTCAAATTTCTCAATTCTCATAACTCCATCACAAACCACAATCTCGCTCCCAACACCTCAACATTCTATATTTCCTATGCCACAATATCTATGCTAATACACCACATTGTCTAAATCTCCATTTATAGCTCAAAATTCCTAAATTTACCAAAGTTGCTAAATATCATCATCACTCCAACTACATTGTAATTTCAGCAATCCCTAATCATTTTCAGCTATTTCAACACAATGCCAACAACTATCATCACCAAAATTATCTCAAATATAAGGACCGAAGTTTAGAAATTACCCAAAACTTGTGGAGAGCTTATCTCTTGCCTCGATTCGATCCGTCTTTCGATTTCCAAGTATGTTGTTCTCCCTTGGGTGAGGAACAACTTTCCTTCTTGCCACAACTTCTGATTTGGACGAAAATGAGTGCTTTG
Organism: Firmiana major; assembly: GCA_033439115.1. NCBI lineage: Eukaryota > Viridiplantae > Streptophyta > Magnoliopsida > Malvales > Malvaceae > Firmiana > Firmiana major. The sequence continues at coordinate 2,619,875 of CM065913.1, read as the reverse complement.
GATGAGTGAGAAAGCTAGGGCTCGGTGAAAATGGGGGTTGGAAGAGAGAGAAAGTGAAATTGCAGGAAAAAGCAGGGATTTCTTATATAGACTGAGGGTAGGAGATCGATCTGGCTCTTGATGAGATCGATCTGCATTTGAATTTGGGGACGATTTGGGGTAATTTATGCCTAGGAGATCGATCTGTCGAGGGGTGAGATCGATCTCTTTATGGCTTTATGAGATCGATCTGCGCCTTGGGGAGATCGATCTTCTCCCAAACAGAAACATTTGGAGATCGATCTCTTCCTCATGAGATCGATCTTCTCTCAAACAGAATCATAAGGAGATCGATCCTCTTCCATTGGAGATCGATCTGCTCCTTAAATTCCTCCTTCGTTGTCATTTTTAACTCACCAGATCGATCTCTCCTTCTCCCAGATCGATCTGTCCTCATAGCTTCATACTTATTTTAAACAGTTAACATATAAATCTCCAATTATCATTCCCCAATTCACTTAGCTCAATAAATTATACTTCAAGTTCATATTACATAATTGAAATATGTCTGAAATTCTCAGATCTCACATCCTCCCCACCTTAAAAGAATTTAGTCCTCCAAATTCAACTCAACTAGTCAAAGAGATGGGGGTATTTCTCCTTCATGAGGTTCTCTAGTTCCCAAGTTGCCTCTTCCCTTGAGTGATGTTTCCACAAAACTTTCACTAATGGGATGCTCTTGGTTCTCAGTACCTTCTCCTTTCTATCGAGAATCCGGACGGGTTCCTCAGTGTAGCTCATGTCCTCCTGTATGTCCATCTCGTCATACTCTATAACATGAGAAGGGTCCAGGTGGTACTTCCTCAACATAGACACATGAAAGACGTTGTGTATTCCGGACATCTGTGGGGGTAATGCCAATCTGTAGGCTACCTCTCCAACTCTCTCAAGAATCCCGAATAGTCCTATGTATCGAGGACTCAATTTTTCTTTCTTCCCAAATCGCACGATACCCTCACTCGGTGATACTTTTAGAAATACTGCATCACCAACATCAAACTCGAGTGGCCATTTACGTACATCCGCGTAGCTTTTCTGTCTATCCTGTGCAGCCCGTAGCCTCTCACATATGAGTTTCACACTCTGTACAGCTTGCTCAACAAGCTCGGAAGCATTTATTTTTCTGTCACCGACTTCTTCCCAAGCTACAGGGGATCTACACCTCCTACCATATAGAGCCTCAAAGGGTGCCATTCCAATACTTGCATGATAGCTGTTATTGTACGCAAACTCTGCTAGGGGCAGGTGATCATCCTATGATCCCTTAAAATCCATCGTACACGCCCTCAACATATCCTCCAGGGTCTAAATAGTCCTCTCTGACTGACCATCTGTCTGAGGATGATAGGCGGTACTAAAACTCAATCGAGATCCCATGGACTCCTGAAACTGGGTCCAAAATCTGGAAGTAAACCGAGAATCTCTATCAGAAGTAATACTCACTGGAGCCCCATGTAATCTAGCTATCTCACTGACATACAGCTCAACTAAGGCATCCACAATATCTGTGCTCTTGATGGCAAGGAAGTGGGCACTCTTGGTCAATCTATCCACAATGACCCATATCGCATCACAACCTCTTCGGGTCCTCGGTAAACCCATAATAAAACCCATGGTGACATGCTCCTATTTCCATGTAGGTACAGGTAAGGGCTATAGTAGTCCTCCAGGCTTCCGATACTCAGCTTTCACTTGCTGGCATATTAAACACCTGGCCACATACTCTGCCACGTCTCACTTCATACCACTCCACCAGTACACCTTTCTCAAGTCTCGGTACATCTTAGTACTCCCTTGGTGCATGGTGTATCGCGAGCAGTGAGATTCTCTCAATATCAGTCTCTTTAGGGTATCATCGTCCGGTACACAAATCCATCCTCTCAATCTCAACAATCCATCCTCACTGACTATGAGATCCGACTGCGAACTCTGTTAAGCTTGGCTAACCATATCTATCAACCTCTGATCACTGCGCTGCCCAGTTCTAATCTGATCCATGATCCTGGGCTCTATCCGCAAGCTAGCCAAAAATTCGGTCTCTACCTCTTTAACTCTGATCCGAAGTTCGGCGAACTGCTCTAATAAATCCCATTCCCTGATCATCATAGCAGATATCATACTCTTCCTACTCAGGGCATCAGCAACTACATTCGCCTTACCCGGATGATATAGAATCTCACAGTCATAATCCTTAAGGAGTTCCATCTATCTCCTTTGTCTCATATTTAACTCTTTCTGATCAAAGAGATATCTTAAACTCTTGTGATCAGTGAAGATCTGGAATCTTTCCCCATATAAGTAGTGTCGCCAGATCTTCAAAGCAAATACCACAGCGGCTAACCCCAAATCATGCGTGGGGTAATTTCGCTCATGGTCTTTCAGCTGTCGCAATCCATATGCGACCACTCTTCCGTGCTGCATAAGCACATACCTCAATCCTTGATGAGATGCATCACTATACACCGAAAATCCTCCTGATCCCTCAGGAATAGTTAACACAGGTGCCGCTGTCAATCTCCTTTTTAACTCCTGAAAACTGAGCTCACATTGATCAGTCCATATGAACGGAGTCTCCTTACGCGTGAGTTTAGTAAAAGGAGAGACAATCCTTAAAAATCCTTCCACAAATCTTCTGTAATACCCTGCCAAACCAAGGAAACTTCGCACCTCAGTAACTGTCCTCGGTCTCTCCCAAGTAAGCACAGCTGCTACTTTACTTGGATCCACTGATACTCCTTCCTCTGAGACTATATGACCAAGAAAAGCTATCTGGTTCAGTCAAAACTCATACTTACTCAGCTTTCTGTATAATTGCTTATCTTGGAGTATCTGAAGTACTAACCACAAATGCTGTGCATGCTCCTCATACGACCGAGAGTATACCAGGATATCATCAATAAAGACTATCATAAATTTATTTAGATAGTCTCTGAACACTTCGTTCATCAACCTCATAAATGCTGCAGGGGCGTTCGTCAATCCAAAGGACATCACCAAAAATTCATAATGGTCATACCTTGTCCTGAAAGCCGTCTTGGGAATATCTTCTTCCTTGATCCTCAATTGGTGATAGCCCGATCTCAAATCAATCTTAGAAAAGACTGAGGCCCCTCTTAGTTGATCAAGTAGATCATCAATCCTGGGCAGTGGGTATTTATTCTTCACCGTGGCTTTATTCAACAGTCGGTAGTCTACACATAATTTGATACTATCATCCTTCTTCTTGACAAATAAAATCGGTGCTCCCCACGGTGAAACACTGGGCCTAATGAACCCTTGATCCAATAACTCCTGTAGTTGTTTCTTCAATTCCTCAAGTTCCATTAATGCCATCCTGTAGGGAGGTTTAGAGATCGGTTGAGTATCTGGTACTAAATCAATGGTAAACTCCAGCTCTCTCTCTCTGGTGGCAAACCTGGCAGCTCATCTGGGAAAACATCCGGGAATTCACACACCACAGGTATATCCTCAATCTTCGGATGTTCCCGCTCATCGTTTGAGATGAGTGTTTCGTAACCTTCACATGAACAATCATATTTAATACTCTCAAAAATAATATTAAAATTCTCAAATTACTTACTAGAATTTCACTTATTCATTTCCTCAATATCTCAACCGTACACTGTAAGGTTCAGGTAGGGAGAAAGTTACAATCTTAGTGTAGCAGTCTAAACTCACTCGATTGGTTACCAACCAATCCATCCCCAGAATTACATCAAACCCGTGTATATTCAACATGATTAGATCTGCTAACATCACTCTATCTCCCACCTTTATTTCACATCCTCTACAGATTAACTCAGTTCTCTGGGATTCACGCATAGGGGTATTTACATGTAGTACATACTCTAGAGGTTCAAACTTCAAATTTAAACTACATGCAAAATGCTCTGAAATAAACGAATGCGTGGATCCTGGATCTAGCAACACATGAGCCTTATGATTATAGACAGAAAGTGTACCTCTTATAGTTTCTGCTGAAGTGTCCGCAGTTTCCTTATCCAGGGCAAACACACATCCCTGTGTCACAGGTTTCTTCCCTTTCTCAGTAGCAGTGGCCCGTCTCTGGGGATTCACTTTCTGAGGCTGCTGTCTAGTAGGCTTCGGAGCATGTGGTATCTGAGGTTGAGGACAGTCCTTCACTCTGCGATCCATGTCACCAAATCTAAAACATCCACGGATCGACCCAGTACAACTTCCCTCATGCAATCGGCCACAATCTCTACAAACCCTTATCTCCGACCTGCCATATCGAGGGGTCTCCTTGATAATAGGATAAGCTCTGGGTCTCTCCAATCTGCCCTTCTGTACCTCAATCCTTCCTCTCCTGAAGGAACCTCTCCAAACATCTGCTTGAGACATCGCTGGCCTCTTGCCTTTGTCCCTAATCACTGCTCCAAACTCATTCTGGGACTGTACAATTTCAATTCCCCTCTTAATCTCTTGTGCTTGTCTCAGAGCATCTCCAAACTCAGTAATACACAACCCAATCAATCGATCTCTGATGATGGGCTTTAATCCATACACAAATCTCTCTGTGCGGAGCTCTTCATTCTTGAAAGTCTCTGGATCATATCTCAGCAGAGCGGTAAATCGACTCTCGTAATCATCTACAGACATGTCACCATGTCCCAAACTCAAAAACTCTGCTTGCCTCCTTCTCTGGGCAGCTCGTGGTACATATTGGGCTCTAAAGGCTGTCTGGAACTCTTCCCAACCAATCACATCCTGGTGGGACATCAAAATACCCTGGGTAGTACCCCACCAATCTCGAGCTCTCCCTTTTAACATATAGGCACTCATACTGACCTTCTCAGCATCGGTGCATCCCAGATAGTCGAATATAACTCTCAACTCCGTCAACCACTCCTCAGCCTCTGTAGGATCCTTCTTTCCTCTAAATGTAGGTGGATTCATTTTCAAAAAGTCCTTTAGTCGGACCATACTTCTGTCATCAGGCTGAGTGACGGGAGGCATTGGGGGTATAGGAGGTCCTTGTGGTGGTGTAGGAGTAGTATCCGAGGCATTAACTCCAAAGTGTTGCGCGAATAATGCTGCCATCTGCTCAAAACCTTGTCTCACATCAGTCTCAATTCGATTAAATCGAGAGTTAGGACTCTCTGGTTGTGGGACAGGTGGCGGAGGGGACTCTGCCTGCCTCCTCGAACGACCTCGTCGTTTACTCATTCTCTATCTCAACTCGTCTCCTGCGCGTACATATCAAAATCGATTGAAATCTCAATCCTCAGATTCAGTTCATGACCAGACTATTACAGACACTTGGGATGTATTCCATTTCACTTAACCGACACTGACAGTACTAAACACCCTAAGCTCTGATACCAAAAAACCTCTCTGTGACGCCCCGGAAGCACGGAAAATAGGGCTAATTTAAAACTTTTTACTCATTAGTTCACAATTAAGGGTGCATTCCTGTGCAGTGTCATACATCATCATAATTATCATGCCTCAAGATCTCATCATAATATAGTATATATTGTATTATATACATTACTCAATTTCAAGTTAATTAATCCTAATACATCCCGTACATCACTGTACAATAAGTATCTGTAAATATAACTCTAGTCTGGGTACATGAATAGTAAATATCTACTTCAGTACACAAAATACAGCCTGGAGCTCAAGTCCTCCACTAGCCTCTAACCTGTACGTCGCAAGGAACTCACTTCACTTGAAGCGATCTGGGGGGAAGAGAAAACAGGGTGAGCTTCCAAATCGCTCAGTAAGGGGGGCAAGGGAACTCAGTTATATAAACCATATCACACATCACAAATATGTATTTGTTTATGAAGCTCATTTGAAATCGTAGCATGAAAGATTCTCAAAACATCATCATCTCATAACTCATAAATCATGTGAAAACATGAAGGTAAAAAGGCTCAATATCGAGCACTCACAAGCATGTGTAAATATATGCGATAATGACTGTTCTCAAAATACGTGATAAAAATCACCTCAGTAAATAGCACGTGACAAGGTCACAAAACATAACTCATGTGTAAAACGAGACTAGGCAATAAAACTCAATTAAAACTCGTCATGGCACATCAAATATGTAATCTCCTCTGGGTGCGCAGCCCAAGCATCCTGGCATAGAGGGAACGTCGACAATATGGTCGTATGCATGGTATATTAGACTTATATGTTACCAGAACAAGGCCCGACCTTACATGCTATCAGAGCAATGCCTCGCCTCATGCACACTATCACGTGGTCCCTAGGTCGATTCCCAGGCGGCCCACTCTCTCGGTCTTACATGCTACCAAAGCAAGGCCACCCAGCGTTACCAGAACGGGGGTCATCTCACGTTACCAAAACGGAGGCATCTCTCGTTACCAAAACAGAGGAATATCGAACTTACATGCTACCAGAGCAAGGCCTCCCAACGCTACCAAAGCGGAGGAATAATCGGACTTACATGTTACCAGAACAAGGCCTGTGGTCCCTGGGTCGGTTCCCAGGCGTCCCACTATATCGGTCTTACATGCTACCAGAACAAGGCCCGATGTGTATTCAACATAACACGCCTAAGTCTCAATCATTAGCCATTATCTTATAAAACATTATGCCTTCACGTAGAACTCATAATGGTTTTCTCTCGTAAAACTCATTTAAAACATTTGTGTACTCAACACAAAACATATTAAAACCGAGTTTCAACCGGCAAAACACGCACACATTTTCTCAAATCTCAATATCGCCTTAACGTAGAGCCCAATTTACTTTTCACGCAAACTCAAAGGTTTATAAAGTAATTTCACACTCAGCTTATAAACTCATAAAATATTGGGCTCCAACCGGCAATAAAAATCGTGTGCAATTATATCACAACACAACATCAAACATGCTTGTATTCTCAAATCATGGTTCATGCTACAATGATTCATCAAAACACATACACAAATGGTTTAGTTTTCCCTTACCTCTTTGCACCTCGTATAGTGCAATCGTTTTCCCCGTATCACGGACTAGCCTCGCATTCCACTCTGAAACTCCCGAGCTGTCCAAACGATGTTAAAACATCAATACTCATTATCACATCAACCTCAATTCTCAAAATCGAGCATAATTGCTCATAACTCCTCAAATTTCTCAATTCTCATAACTCCATCACAAACCACAATCTTGCTCCCAACACCTCAACATTCTATATTTCCTATATCACAATATCTATGCTAATACACCACATTATCTAAATCTCCATTTATAGCTCAAAATTTCTAAATTTACCAAAGTTGCTAAATATCATCATCACTCCAACTACATTGTAATTTCATCAATCTCTAATCATTTTTCAGCTATTTCAACACAATGCCAACAACTATCATCACCAAAATCATCTCAAATATAAGGACCGAAGTTTAGAAATTACCCAAAACTTGTGGAGAGCTTATCTCTTGCCTCGATTCGATCCGTCTTTCGATTTCCAAGTATGTTGTTCTCCCTTGGGTGAGGAACAACTTTCCTTCTTGCCACAACTTCTGATTTGGACGGAAATGAGTGCTTTGGATGAGTGAGAAAGCTAGGGCTCGGTGAAAATGGGGGTTGGAAGAGAGAGAAAGTGAAATTGCAGGAGAAAGCAGGGATTCCTTATATTGACTGAGGGTAGGAGATCGATCTGGCTCTTGATGAGATCGATCTCATTTGAATTTGGGGACGATTTGGGGCAATTTATGCCTAGGAGATCGATCTGTCGAGGGATGAGATCGATCTCTTTATGGCTTTATGAGATCGATCTGCACCTTGGGGAGATCGATCTTCTCCCAAACAGAAACATTTGGAGATCGATCTCTTCCTCATGAGTTCGATCTTCTCTCAAACAGAATCATAAGGAGATCGATCCTCTTCCATTGGAGATCGATCTGCTCCTTAAATTCCCCCTTCCTTGTCATTTTTAACTCACCAGATCGATCTCTCCTTCTCCCAGATCGATCTGTCCTCATAGCTTCATACTTATTTTAAACAGTTAACATATAAATCTCCAATTATCATTCCCCAATTCACTTAGCTCAATAAATTATACTTCAAGTTCATATTACATAATTGAAATATGTCTGAAATTCTCAGATCTCACAGGTAGTTAATTAGGCTAATCAACTTCTCTGTGAGACTATATCTCGGGACTCAAATCCCATTATTACTTGGACGATCCGTGCACTTGCGGAACATACCCCTTGGGAGTTGTCATTCACTTGTTGTAAAATCTTTCAAAAACTCATCAACTTGAATCACTTCCTGCAATAAGCCATTATTGGAGTTGGGAGACTAGAGATTTCAAGGTTTTATCAACATGTAGGTGGTAGTGTCGACCCTTTTGCCTTTGAGTTCTACTATTTTTTTAACGAACCTAGGAAGGTGCTTTTGGGACAGGTGGGAGTGAAAGCGCCCGAGGCGATGAAGATGATGGATATTTTGTCACTGGTAAGAGAAAAGATTATGGTGGTCTATAGTTCTCCATTAGGTCGAAGTAGGAGAGCATTGCATCGGGAAGCTTGTTTCCGACGAAGATATATAGTAGTGAAGATTTGGCTTGTTCTGGTAGAAAAGGAAATGGGTTTCAAAGGGCAGAGTTGGAGTTGAGGGGAAGTAGAGAAAATGAGAAGATCAGGACTTAGGAGAAAGTTTGGTGGTGATGGTGGGAAAAGAGAGGGCGACTGGTGGAGTGACGAGTAAAACATACTATTTCTTTCCACTCGCCCTTTTTTCAGTTCTAGCCAAATGAACGCTAGCTACCATTCACCCAACAAACAATTGAAACAAAATTCAGTTGTGGCAAAATAAGGGTTACTTTATATGGACAGTGTGATTGATTCTAGTGAGATTAAAAATGATAAAATGATTATTAAAGATATATATTTTTTAATAAAATAATTAAAAAAATTAAAAAGGATGGATAGAAGGGTAAATTACCCTTTCATTTTTTGTCATCATCTACCTTAAACACACCTCATTGGTGCTCACTACACTGTGAAACGAAGACCAAGTTGGCAAAGAAGACTTGCAAAGGAAAAAAAATACTAATCATTCAACTGCAAAGTAATTGAAGAGACTAAAAGAATATAATCAAAGCCTTCTTTTAATATAATGTTATTGATTTCTATAGACATGTATGCCAATATTTTAAATCCAAAGGAGTTACTTCGTTGCCTAAATATATCTAAAATTCAAACCATATAGATTATCATTTTGCATGTGGTATAGATTTAAAAAAAAAAAATTTGTTGTATACACATTATGATAAATTTAAAATTTTAAAATTAAAAAAATATTAATAATCAAATTTTGATTTATCGATTGTTATATTCCTTAAAAGGAACCAAGTTTAATAGTGAAACTTTCCCTTTTTATTTTTTTATGAAAAAAATTAAATTAAAAATTATTATTATTATAAATTAATAAAACATGTGACAATATCAATTTTAAAGTTGTTTTTAAAGTTGAAAAAGTCCATTAAGACTATATTAAAAAATAGTTGTAAAATATAAAAGGAAATTACCTCTGCATATGAATATTTTGCTCTCTTACGTGATTAGTCGATGTTGCAATCTTAGCTTTCTTCGTAAAAAAACTTATCCACTGGTCAATTTTCTGACCAAGTTACCACGTGGTTTGGTATTTCAAAAAAGTTCTAATCTTCAAACAGTATGTAAAGCATCATAATCGAAAAAAATCCTGAAGTTTCAATATGCTTACGGCAACGTAATGCTTCTTTCAACTAAGGCATGTATTATATAAAATCATTTTTTAGCGGTAATTTTCTTTGTCTGCTAGTCTTTATTAAAAGTCGTCCTTTTGAATGGGATGTTCATCAACTATTAGCGCACGCCTCCAAATTCCTTTCTGAAGACGTAACTCTATAAATACCCTAATTCTGCCTTTTGGAAGCCATATCTCATCTTTGTTTCTGAACATCCGCTCTCTTTTTGCTAGCTTTTGCCAGTGTCGTAACTTTTTGGTTACGATAATCAAATTGGCTTAGCAAAAAAAATCTCATCTTCGTTTCATCGCTTTTACCTGACCATGGCAATTTATAAGCTAGAGAAGTACTTATTTGCTTTTCTTTCGATCGTTTCGCCTCTGAAATGGGCGTGGAATTTCTTGCTTCATTACTCTTTGTTTCCTTATCACATGCCAGACATTGGTGGTGAAGATCTTAAGCTAGGGAGGAGCAATTACCACTGCAAGCAAGAATCGGGTGAGGAAGTTGTTGACTGTGCTATTTGTTTATGCAAGATTGACGAAGATGATGAGATTAGAGAGTTGAGATGTGATCATCTGTTCCATAAAGTATGCTTGGATAGATGGATTGGATACCGTGGCTCTACGTGTCCTATTTGTCGCAGTTCTTTGATTCCTCGGCGACTGGTTGCCGGCATGGAAGTTATTCTTTTCAATTATTGTTCTTTTGATGATTCCAGCCACCGCGAAACCTGGTGGCTGCGTTAAGGATATAATCATGGAAAAGGCTTTTTAACTTTGTAGAAGTTTAAAGCACACCAGCTGATTAAGCTATGTGACAGATTATAGTTCTATGGTATTGCTATTACTAGCATTAAACAAATTGTACAATATACAGCATTGATGTGGCTTGTAAATGCTGCTGCCAATCCAAAGATTTTTAGTAGCTACGTTGGTGTTAAAAGAGAATGCATGGAGGATTTAATTTTATTTTCTCGTTATCTTAGGTTCTAGCATGAAGATAATCCAAACTCTTTTTAGTTCTCTTTTTAATTAAACTCTTTGTGAATCAAATCTTAAATGAGATCAGAATTTATTTTCATGCGAATCATATCACACTTAATCAAATTATTAGAAAAAAACAAACATTTATGATCATTTCATACTACTTTTTAGTTAAATTAGCTAATCAAGACATTTGAGTTCAAATAATAAAAACGAGAATACATCGGCTATCAACCATATCAAAGTAGTCGTAAAAGATAATCTCATATTAATACGTGAAGTTAAGGATTGGGACAATGCTTTTGATTTGGTAATAAAATTTAGTCATTGCCTTACATTCAAATGTCTGAACCAACTAGTTTAATTAAGAGAAAGATTATATGAAATAGTCATAAATATGAGATAATCCAAAGATAACTTAGTTTGGGAATGTATCAGGATCTTCACTCTCCTCTTGATGGAAGTGAATAAGTTTGGCTATTTTTGAGCAAAATTTGGAACTTCAAGAGCTAAAGTCGATACTATGTAGTGGTTAATAATTTTTTTGGTTGATTTTAATTAGATCCATCTATTATATGTGTAGATATTTGATTTTGAAAACTAATATTTTATAATGAAGAGGTTGGAACAAGTAACAAAGATATTGTACAGATCAATCTTTTTTTAGAATAATTCTTTCACAAGAACAACATTTTTCACGAAAGAACTCTTGTTACCTCTTCTTAAAAGAGCTCTCATTACCTCTTCTCAAAGAGTTTCGCAGAACAACTTTTTATAGAACAGCTCTTCTCATAATAATTTTTTTCAAAATAGTTTCTTGCAAAACAACTCCTCACGGAACAACTCACAAAGCAGCTCATCATAAAACAATTCATCACAGAATAGCTTTTCTTAGAATAGAAAAATTGTTCTTAGAAAAGCTCTCGTACGGAATATCATCTTCACAAAATACTATATTTATTGAACAATATCAACATCTTCACATAATCACACTTTCATTGAGAAGAAGTGAAAATAACCCCGATAATAAGTAGGATTTTTAGGTTAACTTCATTATTGAGATGTCTTGAAAAATTTAGTTTGATGGATCAGATGGGGAGATAATTAAAAGTTTTTCTCTGAACCTTTCTTTAAAATATAAGTGCTTTTTTTTAGAAACATATTATACTTTCTCCCAAAGTTAAACTCTCATTGTACAATGCATTAATATTTTTGTAATTATCACTCTTACCATAATACCTATTAATGCTCATGATTTATAACTTTTATTTTGGAAATCTATATATAACTCATAATATTCTTTGGAGAAAGATTGCTTAACTTAAAAACTCTCTCAAACCTTCTTTACACTATTTTCCTTACTTAGCATTATTCTTAGCCTTGCTCAACTTTCCACCACCATCTGCCACCATACTCGTTTTTCAGGGACTCCTCTAGTCTTCTTTTGCGTTGCCTCTCGACACATTTCGTTCTACTGAAAGTTTCCTCCACTTAACAAAAAACTCATTTACAATACCTTTGATGCTTTATTTGAGTGTTCTTTACATTCTATATCTCTTCAATAAAATGATCTTAGCTTAGCACAAAACAATTATCTTGCGTACATAATAAATGTAATGAAAATAATAAAATTTTACTGATGATTTATTTAGAAGAAATAAATATTTATAAAATTGTTATTTATTACTTGTGTACGACTATAGTGTAACCGTGTCAATATTGAACAAAAAATAACATTAATTACTATTAATTATTAAATGCGATTTTAGATTTTATATATATATATATATATATATATATATATATATATATATATATATATATATATTCTGTTTAAATTTAATAAACTCGGGTCATAATAGGTTACGATTTATTGAATGAAATAGACATTTACTTACAAGTTATTGATTAGAGATCAACCTTTCAACGTTCAAACCATAATAAAATTCTATTCCTGACATAAGGCGTTTGAATTTAAGCTTCACATGTAAGAATTTCTCATTAAACAATTAACATCATAGATAAAAATATATTGAATTGAAGAGAAAGTTAAGGCTGTATGATTACAAAATTAAATAGACTAACGATTTTTACTCTTCAATATATCATTTCTGCCAATTCTTTCTCTTCATTTATTCGGGAAATGATTAATATTTCCAACATTTTTTATGAATTTTTAGATTCTTTATTAGCTGCGCTGTCTGGTGAATGATAAGTCTGCCTTCGGTTGAGTCAATAGTAAAGAACGGCGTCTCTATTCTTTCCAGATTAATTAATTGGGAGTCGACTACATCTTGTCTGTTTCTGTTTGGTAGCCAGCGAGATATAATTGAAAATTCAGATATATTCATTACTTTTTATTTGGACTAATTATTGGCTATTAGAATTTATGATGACTAAAATTAAAAATCTAATATAATACTCCATCGAAAATAATAATATTAAGCTAGAATTTCATGGTAAAGTCACCTGAGCTTCTTCTTTAATTTAGTGAGCAAATGCTTCCTATTCTTGTTGTAAAGATAGCAGTGCACGTAAAGGCGGCTAACATGTTGATTTAACCATTTGTAATATGACACGAGAATGATTCGAAAAAAAAAAAAAAAAAAAATAATACGAATTAAAATTAAAATAAATATTATATATAAATATCATAAAAATTATAAATAAAATTTTATATTTTTCATGTCGATATAAATTTTAATATAAAATTTTTATAGTTTATATAATATAAATATAATTTTATTTAATATAAATATAAATTATAAATTATAAATATAAATTATTAAACCTACTAAAAAGTAACGGTAACGGAGGATGATTTGAACCGTCAACCTTGTAATTCCTCCATTGGAGGAGCCTAGTTTTGTCATAATTGCGGACTCTGCAAAGTAGTGGTTGACTTTAACGTGTCGAATACAAAGTTATCCGTATCTCTTTTAATGAATTGTCTTTATTTTATTTTTTTAAGTTTTTTTATTTTCAAATAAGAAATAATGAGTTATCCAAATTTATCATTTATCATTTAACTGTAAAAATTTTCACCATATTTTTTATTTTAAAGTTATCATCGTGCGGTCATTCCATCAGTTTGGAGCAATAAAAAATAAATGTATTAATTGTTTGAAGTTGTTTTACAATTTCGAAAATGATATGATAGGAAAAAAATCATAAAATAAATCTGATTTTTTCTTAAAATTTTATCTTCTTTTACTATGAAATTTTATATTAAAAATTAAGCTACAAAATCTGAATTTATTTTACTTTTATTTTTTCTTTATAGTATTTTTTCATGAATTATAATGCCTCATCATACGTTTCGGTTGATCTCGATATTTTTTTTTTCCTTTTTCTACCATGACATTTTCAAGAATTGTTTCAACTATAAAATTGTTTCTAAAGAAATATTCTACAGTTCCCAATTGGTATGGTCTGTCGAAATTTGTTCCAAAATTAAAAGCTTCAACATTAAAAATATAATGACAAAATCGTACTAGATGAAAATTTGATGCTAAATTAGTCTCATTTGAGCTTTTTTTAGTCCAGCTATGCCTTTTATAAATAATCTTGTCCGAGTAGAGCTTCCTCAAAAGTGAGAATTGTTGTAAAAAGATATTAAATTAACATTGGATAAATTTAATATAAAAGTGTTGTAATTAAAAATCATTTAATAAAATTTTTGTATATTAAATAAATATAAAAATAAAATAATAAACCTTATTAAATTAAAACACAAGTTTTTAAATGAAACAAATAAATAGAAAAAGTGTTTTTGCTACTTAAAAAAAATGAAATTAATATAAAATTAAAAAAATTAATTAATTAACGTGAAATAATATAATTATTTTTATAATTTTATGAATTATCGAAAAGAGCAAAGTGAAAATGTAAAAAAAAAAAAAAAAAAAACCAAATTCATGTTACTAAATTTAGACCTTCTTGAATAAGTTTTGATTTGTAGTTTTATCAACAGAAACTAAAAATTTTAAAATTTTGAAAATCAAACTTCTAACTTCTGCTTATATATTACATAAACTCTTTCATAAATTGGACCAAATATGCACTTAAATAAAAGTGATAAATTTGTAGCTTATCTTTTTTTAAAAAAAAAAACTTGCATGCAATTGAAAAAAACTAGAATACTCGTAATTAAAATAAAGTGCAATTATCTTATACATTATCAATAAAATTTTTAAATTTTGCAAACCGAATTCATAGGATGACATAACCTCCTTAGCATATAAAAAAAAAGCTAATTAAAAAAATAATTATTATTAAATATATTATTAGTGAAGTTTTTAGACTGTACAAATGAGATACATATATAAAATATGTGATAATGTTTTAATCATACTTATGCAATTAAAAATTTTCACTATCACTGTATAAAAGATTAATTCTTAGGTCAAATTTCATAAGCTTGTTCAATAAAATTGATTGAATAAAAATTAAATTTAAAAATTAAAACCAATAGATCAATGAAGTTCAATGAGATGATCTCCAAAGAAATTAAGGAAAAAAACGTGGGGTGGGCAGGTTACGGAGAGCGGTAGCACATGAATGCACGGTAAATTTTAATATTAAAATAAGTTGAAAATCTAGCCATTCCATTCCGTAAGGCCTACCTGAGTTATGTTTTGAGAAAATAGGTTGAGGGTGTTGCCTGTTTAGTTCAAAATTTTGACCTAACTACCAGATGAAACATTTACATTTTAAAATATCTATAATTTGCGCAGCCTTATCTTTGTCTTAATTGTTCAGCTGTTTTTGTTTCTCCCTTTGGTGATGCGAATTCTTTTGTAGTTTAGTACGTACAAAGAAAAATTATTTGTAATAAATTTTCTTAGAATTCAATTATATGATACTATTTTATAGAGAATAATTTATATTTAGATAGTCTTAAAAAATAAATATTTTATGTACAAATAATATAATGATACTTCATTTTTTTAACTTATGTAATAATTATCTTATACTAAGTTTCTGTAAATTAATTTTTGTTAAATTAATTTATTCGAGAATCAATTCTCATTAAATCAATTTATTCACCTATTTAATTCAGATTAATAAAAAATATTAAAATGTCAAATAATTAACAAAAAATTATTAATTAGAAAACAACAAAGATTAATTTAAAAAGTAACAAAATTAATTTTATTTTAAATGTGGGGTCATTTGACTCCATTGAAATTTAGAATCAGTTTATATTATATGATTCATTTTAGAATAAATTAAAAATAGAATTTTTTTTAACAATAAAATTTAAAATAAATTGACCCTATTGAAATGATAATTTAGAAATTAATATATAATATAATAAAATAATCTGGTGTCAAAAAAATAATTTGCACTATTAGTGAAAATAGAGATAGCATAAAAAGTGGTTAAGACTAGGAGAAAATATTATACTATTGATGCATTAGCTAGTTTTTTCAGATTAAAACTAATTTAGATTTTACCACTTGTGACTACAAGTATAAATTTTTTTATGAGGTTATTGCTATAAGAGAAATTACGATCATATTCTAGCGTTGTACATGAGAAATCAATTAATTACATTAAATTCTATCTAGATACCTAAGATTTAATCTTAATATTATTTTTTTATTTCGTATGACAAGTTAATCTTTTCGTTAGTCAACTATTAAATAAATCATCAAAACTTAATTTTGATATCATTTTACTCTTAAATCACTTGTAGAGCTTTAAATACTCAAGTCAATCAATAATGAATAAGGAAATACTAAGAGTTATTAGGTTTTGAAATGTTAATTTTCTTTTTTCATTTTACTTTATTTTTTGTTTATTTATTTACTTATTATTTATTGTTTATTATTTTTATTTGTTAGGTATTATACTAAGTAACACATTGTTATTGTTTTTATACCTTATTTTTAGCAACAATAATGTGCTACTTAATATAGTACCGATAAATAAAAATAATAAATAATAAATAAATAAATTAAAAAGAAAAAAACTAACATTTCAAAACTTAGTAGCATTTAATATTTCATTATTTATTATTGATTAGCTTGAATATTTAAAGCACTACAAATGGTTTAAGCGGTAAAATGGTTTCAAAATTAAGTTTTTAATGGTTGACTAAGGAAAGGACTAATTTGTCATATGAAATAGAAAAGTTTGAGGTGGAGTGTCCATTTTTTATATTAATGGACTAAAGTTAGATTTTGATCAAATCCTAGGGACCTAGATAAAAGTTACCTATAATATTAAAATGATAAATCAATCAAATAACGAACCAACAAATACTTGAATAAATCCAACATAAAGTAGGATGAACCCACAAATGATGAGACTGAAACTTGTAATCTTAAGTTTCTAGGACACCATCACTATCATTAAGTTAAGAGTTCATTGGTAGTAAAAAATTTGTCACTCAAACCAAAAGGAGCTAACTCGATGAATAATTATTTGATTACGTATATTGTAAAATGCATTTCATACTAATGATTTTTTTTTTTTGTAACCACAAATATTTTTATTTGTTTTATAGTCTGAGATTAATCTTATTCAAACCGGAACTAGTATTCAGATAAAATTCTCCTAACAGTGATGAGTCTAAGATTTGAACCTTATCTAAATGTTTGGGCAAAATATTCACTTTCATTTCTTTCAACCAACTATTTGTAGTAATGATTATTTTCAAAATATTAAGACTTGAGTATAATTGTAAAAAAATTACCTTATATTAAAAAATTTAATTTTTATTTTTATTTTTATATGAATAAATCAAAATTTTAAAGTTTACAATTGATATTAAATGGCTACCATATGCTTATTTAATAATTAAATAATTTATTATTTTCTAAATATATATCTTAAGTGGATATACGTTAATCCTTAATCTCAAATGTGAAATATATAAGTTCAGTATCATATGTATTATTATCATGTTCTATTACTATTTATTTTTATTTTTTGAATGACATTGTTATTATTTTAATATTTTGTATGAAATATCATATATTTGTTATTTTAAGAGATAAATTTCAGTTCCTTTTTATATGTACGCATTTAAATGAATTAATTAAGAAACAAAGCAATAAATAATTAAAAAATAAAAAATATCAAATTCTTTAAGAAAGGATGACAATAAAATTTGAAGAAATAAAACAAAAAATAAATAAAAAAAGAAAAAAATAAGGTGATTACATTTTATCCCTAATGAATAACATTTCCTGCTACGCCATAATTTTCTAATATACGTTATTCTCTATTTCATATAGTCACTAAAACAAATAAGAAATTATAATGTTATTTATAATTAAGTATAAAATATCAATTAGGAAAATTATCATCTAAATTTAATATAAAATTGTACCAAATCCACGTACATCTTCCACATTAATTAATTATAAAAGGAAAATCTTTCACGAGGTTACTTTAATTTATATTATAAGGTAAACTTTTTGACATACGGAAGAAAGAAACATATAATAAGCAAATCAAACGAACAAATCAACAAATTAATTAATGTAAAATTAAAAATTAGCATAACGTGTGGGACTTGTATGTTCGTTACTGAGAGAAAACCTTGTCAGCAAATTAAGAGCTTGAAATTATATTAACACATGTTATGAGTTTCGTCATTATATGATTTTCAATCAATTTTTATTATCATATTTTTTTAATATAGGAGGCATAAATAGGAATGGAGGGATCAAACTTTAAACTTATATTTTTTTTTTTTAAAAAGTAACAACTGTTAAGTTAAATTTTGGTTGTTTTATTATCACTAATCTTGCCCCACTATGAGGTTTTTTTTAAAAAAAAAATAATATTAAAATAATATTCATTAAAAATAATAATAAATCTAAATAATTATTTTAAAATATTGTTTTTAAAATCAAATGATAATATTTAATTTATCAATTATTCATTCAATTTATTTTTTATTATTACATTTTTTTCATAAAAAACAAAATTTTAACACAAAGTTAGAAACTTAAATAGATCAAAATAAAAAAATAGGTAAGAAATTTTTAAATTGTTATTGAGTTTGACCCAAATTTCTTAGTTTATGGATAAATTCGCAATAGTTTGATCCCATAACCACTTTTCCTTTCTCTCTTGTCTCTAAGGATTTAATATTGAAATTAATTATTTTTCATCTGATTTTTTCTTTTATAACATTTGGTATTCATATTCAAGGAAAATTTTTTGAAAGTTTTTTGAATTGTAGATTTATTTTTAATTCCCTTTTTGTGTTTAATTGTGTTTAATTGTTTAAAAAATATGATTTTTGGAGTTTCTTGCTTTATTCTATGATCTTATTATTTTTTGAATTTTTATATTATTTTTAATTATTAGATTTTTATAATTTTGTAATTTAAAAATGGATAGTTATCATATACAACATTAATAAAGTTTTTTGACTTCCTTAGTCGAGTTAATACGATGACACATATCTTTTAAATTATGAAAAAAATAAAAAATAAAACAAATAATACATGTGTCATCATCCTAACCCCGTTTATGGAGTTAATAAGCTCCACTGGTTGTATATATAATATTAATCTTTAAAATTAAAAGAACATAAGTATAAAAATGGAATTATAATTTGATTTAATTTTTTGTGGATATTTGGTATTTTGAATTTTAGTATTTGCTTGAATATCTACAAACCAAATATTTTGGGTCTTTCATTAAAAATTTTGGAAAATTTTAGAACATATTTTTGAATATTTGATTAAATTCTTTACAAAAAAAATTTTTCCTGGAGATTTTCATTTTTTTCTCTCTCAACTTTTCATATCTTTGTCTTTGTTTTCTTTTCTGTATTTTAATTTTAAGGGAAAAATAATAATAATGTTTTCTTTTAAAAAAAATTGTGAGTATTCTATTTAATTCTTTCCAATTTCTTTGTTTCAACTTTTCAATTTCTCTCTCTCCCCTCATCAATTTTTTTTTCATTTTTTTGTATTTTAACATTAAGAAAAAATTAAAATATTTTGTAAATAGAAAAACTATCAGATATGAATCTAAGGACTACCACATGGCAACAATTATTTTTTATATTTTAATTCTAAGAAAAAAAATAAAACGAATAATAAATTAAAAAATTATTGAAATTATTTATGGCAAGATTAAATTGATTAAAAACAATTAACAAAAAAACCTTTTATTTAGTATGACTTTTGAGGAAATAAGATAAAGGAATAAGGATATACTAAGCTGAATTTTAAATTTTTGTTTTTGTGTATAACCTTTTTTATTTTATTTTTTAATTATAATTTTTTTCGTGCTTTATTATTTTTTGTTTATCTGTTTATTTTTAACTTGCTTTGTTATTTATCATTGATTTTGTTAAAATAATGATTTACTTTACTGATTTTTTTGATTATTTTGGAAAAAATTAACCAAGTTAAATTATTATGATTTATTATTTTAAATAAAAAAATATTTTTAAAAATAAATAACTCATCACATAACAATCACATAATTTAAAAAATATTTTTTAATGATAATAATATACAACGTTGATTTCCCCCATAACATGCTCATATAATCCAAGAAATAAATGAAAGCAAGACATTAAGTCTTTAGTTAAGATGAAGAAACCAAATCTATAACCCATATAATGAAAGAATCCTATTAAGGTGAGGCTGACAGCTATTTATTTTTATATATATTTTTTTATTCCAAGCACAAACATGAGCTTTTGTATCCTTTGCCTCGTTTATATATATATATATATATATATATATATATATATATATATATATATATATATATATATATGCAATTCTATTCGGCTTACACGTATGAAATCGTGAAACATGTGGCTGCTATATAACAGAGGCTACAATTGCTTGGAATAAAAAAAGGTAATAGCATGGAAGCATAGGGTGTGGTGTCCACGTGGACAGCCTCTGCTTTCATAATTTTATATAATGGATTACGTTACATTCTTGTCCCATCTCAATGCTTTGGATTATTTTTTACTAGACATAATATTTATGATCAATAATTGGTTCTCCCTAGATTTTGATGGAGATCATTCTACTATTTGGCTAATAATTAAGTACACAATTGCATCATTACAAACATGCAATTTCAAAGCATCCTCTAGAAAAAAATAAAAAGTTGAAAATGTATTAAAATTTTAAATTTAGGGTTTAATCGTCATATGGCTTGATTATAGGGTAAGTAGGCTGAATCATAGATCTAGAAAAGTAAAACAACCAGTAAAATTTTCTTAACTTGATAACTAAAGCAAGAAACTGAAGAAAGGATATGCATGTATATGTAATTTACAATTAGTTTCTACCAAAAAAAAAATACAAATAAGAGAAATAGAGAAATACTTTGTTGAAATTGAGGTATGGAATCATCATGGTCCTCTAATAATAAATGCTACTGAGGTCTTTGCTTGGTAGTAATTAAAATAGGAGGTTTATGGAATCTTTATTAGTGGGAGAGCTTTATTTAAATTTATTTTTAAATTGAACAAAATTAATATCGGATTATAAAATAGATTAAATTATTTGTGGTTACACTAAAAAAAAAGAGGATAATAAATTTCATTTTAATCCTTAAACTCTCATGAATTGCCTTTTTCTTTTATATATCTTGCAATTAAGTCCTTTTTGTTGTAAATATTTATTTTTAAGTTATACTTGATCATGATGGAAAG
The DNA here is from genome assembly GCA_033439115.1 of Firmiana major. Classification (NCBI taxonomy): domain Eukaryota; kingdom Viridiplantae; phylum Streptophyta; class Magnoliopsida; order Malvales; family Malvaceae; genus Firmiana; species Firmiana major. Next base: position 2,598,472 of record CM065913.1, on the reverse strand, counting down.
TACTTTGCTTGGATAAACTCCTTTTGAAACCTAAACTTTTAGGGTTAGAAAATTTTATATTGTTATTGAGTTTGACCCAAATTTCTTAGTTTATGGATAAATTTGCATTAGTTTGATCCCATAATTACTTTTCCTTTCTCTCTTGTCTCTAAGGATTTATTATTGAAATTAATTATTTTTCATCTGATTTTTTCATTTATAACTTTTGGTATTCATATTCAAGGAAAAATTTTTGAAAGTTTTTTGAATTGTAGATTTAATTTTAATTCCCTTTTTGTGTTTAATTTTTTTAAAAAACAAGATTTTTGGAATTAATTGCTTTATTCTATAATCTTTTTTTTTGAATTTTTATATTATTTGTAATTGTTAGATTTTTATAATTTTGTAATTTAAAAATGAATAATTATCTTATACACCATTAATGAAGTTTTTTGACTTCACTAATCGGGTTAAGATGATAACACATATATTTTAAAATATTAAAAAAAATCAAATAAAACATGTGTTATCATCGTAATCCCGTTTGTAAAGTCAAAAAACTCTACTGCTATATATATATATATAATATTAATCCTTTAAAATTAAAAAAATTATATTATAAATATAAAAATGGAATTATAATTTGATTTAATTTTTTTGGATATTTGGTATTTGAATTTTAGTATTTGTTTGAATATTTGCAAACCAAATATTTTGGTCTTTGATTAAAAATTTTGGAAAATTTTAGAACTTATTTTTGAATATTTTATTAAATTCTTTACAAAAAAATTTTGCTGGAGATTTGCTGGAGATTTTCATTTTTTTTTTCTCTCTCAACTTTTCATATCTTTGTCTTTGTTTTCTTTTCTGTATTTTAATTTTTAGGGAAAAATAATAATAGTGTTTTCTAAAAAAAATTGTGAGTATTATATTTAATTCTTTCCAATTTCTTTGTTTGAACTTTTCAATTTCTCTCTCTCTCCCCTCATCAATTTTTTTTTTTTTCATATTTTTTGTATTTTAACATTAAGAAAATTTTGAAATATTTTGTAAATAGAAAAACTATCAGATATGAATCTAAGGACTACCACATGGCAACAATTATTTTTAATATTTTAATTCTAAGAAAAAAATAAAAAGAATAATAAATTAAAAAATTATTGAAATTATTTATGGCAAGATTAAATTGATTAAAAACAATTAATAAATAAACCTTTTATTTAGTCTGACTTTTGAGAAAATAAGATAAAGGAATAAGGATATACTAAGCTGAATTGTAAATTTTTGTTTTTGTGTGAAACCTTTTTTATTTTATTTTTAATTATAATTTTTTTCGTGCTTTATTATTTTTTGTTTATTTGTTTATTTTTAACTTGCTTTGTTATTTATTATTGATTTTGTTAAAATAGTGATTTAATTTACTTATTTTTTTGATTATTTGGGAAAAAATAACCAAGTTAAATTATTACGATTTATTATTTTAAATAAAATTAAAAAAATATTTTTAGCAATAAATAACTCATCACATAACAATCACATAATTCTTAAAAATATTTTTTAATGATAATAATATACAACGTTAATTTCCCCCATAACATGCTCATATAATCCAAGAAATAAATGAAAGCAAGACATTAAATCTTTAGTTAAGATCAAGAAACCAAATCTATAACCCATATAATGAAAGAATCCTATTAAAGTGAGGCTGACAGCTATTTATTTTTAATACTTTTTTTTATTCCAAGCAAAAACATGAGCTTTTGTATCCTATATATATATATATATATCGGCTTACAGGTATGAAATCTTGAAAGATGTGGCTGCTATATAACGGAGGCTACAATTGCTTGGAATAATAAAAAAAAAAGAGTACTAGCATGGAAGCATAGGGTGTGATGTCCACGTGGACAGCCTCTGCTTTCATGCTTTTGCCCAAAATTTTATATAAAGGATTACGTTACATTCTTGTCCCATCTAATGATTTGATTTGTTTTTTTATAAGACATAATATTTATGATCAGTAATCGGTTCTCCCTAGATTTTGTTGGAGATCATTCTACTATTTGGCTAATAATTAAGTACACAATTGCATCATTACAAACATGCAATTGCAAAGCTTCCGCTAGATAAAAATAAAAAAGTTGAAAAGGTTTTAAAATTTTGAATTTAGGGTTTAATCGTCATATGGCTTGATTATAGGGTAAGTAGGTTGAATCATAGATCTAGAAAAGTAAAACAACCAGTAAAATTTTCTTAACTTGATAACTAAAGCAAGAAACTGAAGAAAGGATATGCATGTACATGTAATTTACAATTAGTTTCTACCAAAAAGAAAAAAAAAAAACTAATAAGAGAAATGGAGAAATACTTTGTTGAAATTAAGGTATGTAATCACCATGGTCCTCTAATAATAAATGCTACTGAGGTCTTTGCTTGGTTGTAATTAAAATATGAGGTTTACGAAATCTTTGGTATTGGATGAGTTTTATTTAAATTCATTATTAACTTGAACAAGATTAAGAATAGATAGTAAAATTGAGGAAATTACATGTGGTTACATAAAAAAAAAAAAAGAGGTTAATAAATTTCATTTTAATCCCTAAACCCTCATAAATTGTTTTTTTTTTTTATATCTTGCAATTAAGTCCTTTTTGTTGTAAATATTTATTTTAAAGTTATATTTGATGGAAAGTAATTTGCTTGGATAAACTCTTTTTGAAACCTAAACTTTTAGTTTTTTTTTTTTAATAGGGTTATTCAAGGATAATACCTTACTGAAACCATTCAAAAAGGAATGTGATATCTTAATGTAACAATTGAAAGTTTAGGAATCAAATGAAAATTTACCAAAAGATTTAGGAATGTGGGATACATTTTACTCCATCTCTAATTTTGCATTGAATTGAGCAGATATGTATCATAGATGATTAGCTCAGACGTATGCCAGTTTTCTCCGACGGTATTATATTATTTAAATTTATTTATGCAGGTCTCAAGTGTCTAAGCATGCATGTATAGATTTCATCTTTCTCTCAACATGAATAAAAGTCACTAAGAGTTGCATGTGGATGACTATTTTTCTCCATTTTTTAGTCATTGTGTTTCATCAAAATGATTTAAGCACTTTTAAAGAATATGACCTGATAAGACTTGGGCTCAAAGCAAAAACGTACCCCAAATTTCCAGCCACGTTTAACGACTTGTCGTTTACATTCAAGACATTGATAATGCTTCGTCACCCTTTGAAAATTCACCTATGCCAGCTTACAAGGGTTCACCTTAATTCCATTTCTTTTTTCTGTCAAATTCAACACTGACGGCTCAGCTGACCTTGGAAATGCATTGGGAGTATTTAAGACTCTTAGACTCTTAGACTCTTACTCTGTTTCTTTCCAATTAGCCCCGCCCCCTTCCTTGGGTCCTTGTCTCATCACTATTTTAACTGATTTCAGCTTTTCTCAAATCTTGACTGAAGAACAACAAGGAAAAAGTGGGGAGGACTTGGAAGTTTATACCCAAGATTTCAACAACAAAAACCAACATGGAGGAGAAAAACAGTAACCTATTTTTATTCTCACTTCACTTTTATAGAGAAGCAAACATGGTTGGGGATATGTTGGCAACGCTAGATGTTTTGACAGTTCATGTGATCTGTGGTTTGCTTGTCTCTTTCGGATTCGACTCTTCTATATAATTTTTTTTATACACTTATTATTTCATTTATATGTTTAAAGACAAACTTCTAAATTCGAAATTTCTTAAATGTAAATAGTGATTAAAGGTAAGCAAAATTGATTAAAGGAAATTAAAATGGATTAATAGAGAAAGAAAAATTATTATGAAGCATACGGCTGCTTTAGTTTTTCCTGTTCATGTACATAGGATGATAAGTAATAAATAATGCAATTATTGAAATCTAATATATTGTCATTATATTTTGCTTTTCAAAACATTATTTTTGTTGTTTAATTTAGTTGCAAAAGTTGGATCGACAAGCAACATATAAGGAAGTATTTGATTGAGCCCATAGACGTTTAGCTAGACACAAAATTTATTTATTTTTTTACTTTTCTTTAAAGGTTATACAATATTTAATATATTTTTGCTATCTTATAGTAAAACTATTCTTCCTCATTTTTCCAGAAGTATTGTGAAAGTATAGTGAAGACTCTTCCACTTACCTCATGTTTGATTCCTAAGCTTGGTATCAAGTTATTAAAGGGATGAAAACCACTTTCACTCATATTTATGAATTTGGGACTAGGCAAGTGGTGGAGATTTATTTCAGTAATCATATGCCTCTACCTCTTCTAACTTGTCCTACTCAGTGATCCTAATACAATCTTACAACCTGGGACATCGGCACAAAATGCAAGATCAAATCAAAACCTTAATGCAAACACAAGATCAAATATTGAAAAGCCAAAATGAAAATGAAAATGAAAGAGGTTTTTCTTAGGATGAGCCAGATGTTCGAGGTTTGTGTGCATCATCCATCATATCCCATAGTTGCATTGTCTGTATCGAGAAACAATGCTTAGTGAGACCTTGAAACCTTTTTTTATGTTACTTGGTATGGATATTTATGGAATTTATGGAATTTATGGAATTTATTCATTTTATGAATATTATGAATGATCTCTTAATTTTATCTGATGATGGATGTAGGGATTTCAATTTAAATTATTGTGAATGAATTTGATTTGGTGAACAATTGCATTATGTATATGAGTTTATGTACAAAACTACGTTCTAGTTCAAAATGTTTTTTTCTTTTTTGTGCGATTTTAGTGGTCAGAGACATCAGCAACCTAAAATAAAAAAAAAATAAAAAACCCCATTATCAACAGCAATACAACCCATAATAGACATCCAGAAACTAGTCCAATATAAAAGCAAAAGATAGAGAAATAGACACAAAAGGACAATCAGAAATTCGTAAAGAAATAACTAAAGCAATAAGAGAGTATTTCGAGGTTTCAAATCTCTCATTAGTTTGGTAAGATATTATGTAATGATCCAAAATCAGCGAAAATTGGATTAAATTTTTTTCCTTACTTATGTTTGCCTACGATCAACGTAGCACCTAATCACTTTTGTTGATCTTATCAAATCAACTCGATTAATATTTTCCTTTAGTCCTGCCCCATTCAAATGTGCGTGATGTGATTTCCTGATTAGCTCCAACATACATGCATACTATTCATCTATTTCATTATAATTATGTGTCATCCATCAATTGCACAACATAAAAACACGATTATACTTACATCACACTTTAGCTATATGCTATGACCCTATTCAGTACCTATTGTAGCCTAACATTACATCCTAAAGTAAATTTACATAGATTGTACAATAATTGTCTGAAATATAAACTAAAGATATACCTTTACATATACTTTTTCGATGAGTTAAACGGGTGACAGAAAGCAATCTCTGAGCCCACACAAAAGTGACACATTTGATGTCGGCTATAAAATTACCTTGGAGGAGAGGGAGGGGGTGAACTTTATGTCTAGTAAAAGTACATGCAGAGGGGAAGACAAAAAAACATGAATACTTAATTTAAAACATATTAAGGCAGTTCGTTTTCAAATATACTTAGTTCAAGATCTTACTTATTTCATAAAACATAACATAAGTATTCTTATAAAAACATAAGCATGCAATTAAGTCACACTCGATGCATTCTTGCAAAACATAACTTAAAACTATATGCTTACAAATCATAACTTAAAATCATGTGCTTAAAATTCATAGCTTAAAACCATAGGCTTACAAATCATATTTAAAATCATGTGCTTAATAAAACCTTAAACAAAAATTAGAAACTAGGCATTTGTTTCAAGTGTGTTATGCATCTTTTTACATCCTGTTGGCTCTACCGAGAGGGGGGGTGAATCGGTTTTCTAACAATTATGGCAGATTTTAAATTAATCGCAATTTAAACACAAATGATAATGAATAAAACAGTGCAATATAACAATTTTAATGCAAAGAGAGGGAAAGAGAAACAAACACAGCGACTTATAGAGGTTCGGCCAACTCTTGCCTACGTCCTCTCTCCTTGACCTTCTTGTCAAGTGGATTCTTTCTCTCTTTCAATAGAGTTTACAAAGTTCCTTTTTCAGGTTAAGGAATAACCTCTCTACCCTTCGCAATACAGAAAATGTATTCACCCTTTTACAATAACACTCACTGAGGAACAATCCTCTTTTCTTTTAAGGTGTGGATGAATACAGAATAAGGCTTTTCAGTGGGTAGGACTAACAAAGCTTGTAGTACTTAAGCTTGTACAATAAATCTCAATTAATGAGCAATAGGGATACAAGGAATGAAAGAATTAAAGCTTGAGAATGTTTGGAATGTTCAGTGATAGTCTCTCTCTCTGCTTTGTCTTCAATGCTTGGTTATATACTGAAGGTTGGGTAGTTGGAGCATTAAATGCAGTTTTTCCCGTTGAGATTTGAAGAAAATAGCCGTTGGGAACCTCCAGTGGTCAGACAGATCGATCTCTTATCTTGGCCAGATCGATCTCTTAGTTTTGAATCCTGCAAGATCAAAGCATAAACACACAGGGAGATCGATCTCATAGGTTACCAGATCGATCTCTCAGTTAGAGTATGAGAAGGCAGATCGATCTGTCGAATATCCAGATCGATCTCCTATCCTCTCTGTTTGAGGAAAGATCGATCTCTCAATACACCAGATCGATCTCTTAAGCTCTCTGACTTTGAGCAGATCGATCTCTTCCTTACCAGATCGATCTCCTAAGTTCTCTGACTTAGAGGAGATCGATCTCTTAACCCTGGAAGATCGATCTCTTTTTACCTTAAACCCTTTACACCGTTTTAAGGCTTGCCAGATCGATCTCTTCCATCATGAGATCGATCTCTCATCAAGTATAAACCCAGGAGATCGATCTCTCATACCCCAGATCGATCTCTCATCAGCAGAACTCTAAGTTCTGATCCTGATATCTTCTAAACATGTTTGTATACCATTTTAACATTATTGTATTAACTTGTTTTGTCATTTCAAAATACATTACTCAACAATCTCCCCCTTTTTGATATGACAAAACTCATCTAATAAACATGTTTAGTGATTTTGCAAAACTCCCCCTTTTTGTGAGCTTTTGACTTTGTTATGACTTTATTAATAACTTAACTCCTCCTCAGTTAAATCTTAACTCCCCCTCAATTAAATCATAACTCCCCCTCAATTAAATCTTAACTCCCCCTTAATTAAATCATTCTTTTAAACCTTTAACACAACCACAACACATGTTTCTTCTCCCCCTTTTTGTCATATCACTCACATACTAAAGAGAAGATTCATGGCATTTCACAATCAACATTTTCATTCATTCAAGCAAATTTTTTCACAGATAACATCAAGTAGCTTAACAGTGTTGTAACTACACTAAATCTAAGCGCCTAATGCCTATTGTGAGGGAGGATCACGATCCATAAGATTCTCAACATACGTGCGTGTTACTTGAAGCTCATCGAACATCGCCTCTTGAACTTCTTGAATCCTATCCACTCTTTGGGTTAAGGTCTCGATCAGACGCCGCTGAGTGGCAAAGCCGTCATTGATCTGCTGACTGAGGTCATTCATCATCGTCATGAGCATCTCCAAGTCAGCAGGAGACGATGTTGATGCAGTGGGCAGAGCCGATGGTTCCGGAGCTGGTGCGGCAGGTGGATGCACTGGCTCAGCAGTGGGGTCCTCCTCCATAGCCTCTGCAGGTTGCTGATCCCTCTTTTTCGTCCAATTGCCTCGGATATCTTTGTAGTATCCCATGTGATGGAGGGTCCCGATGTTGAGGACGCTCTTGGGAGAGGGCAGTTTTCCGGTTTCGCAACTGCTGTCTATCTTGAGGCGTTGAAGAAAGTATGCCAACGGTTGAGGAAACACTATCGTTGTCGCTTGGCCTCGGACTATTTTTAACCAGTCTTGGAAGATGAAGTGAACTAGATTGGGTTTTTGACTGGTGGTATGGATATGATGAATCCAAAACCTATCTAGCCTCCGAATAGTTGAGTGTCGAGTACCAAACGGACGAAGGTTCCACGAGATGATGAGATGGAGTAGTCGGGGATGCATCGGAAGTTCACTTGCCTTATCCCCGGGAATATCAAACTCTAAGGGAACCTCTTCATCTTCGTTTGTCAAACCTTCGTCACGTATGTCGAAGGCTTGGGCTAAAATTTCAGGGGTTACGGCAATTGATCGTCCCATGACAAACGTTGTGAAACCAAGGATTTGACAGGAATCAATGGGATCGTAATTGAGTTCGGCATTGGAAAAGAATGCACGAACGAGATTTTGAGGTACGGGAGTGTTTATTTTCAAAAAAGACATCCAACCAAATTCCTCAAATTTTGACACGTATGGAAAATCAATGCGATTTAGGAAAGAAAAATCTATAGTCCGCCAATGCTTAATTGGCATGGTTGAGAAGTACTCTTCGTATCGCTTCCTTTTTGCAGGTGTTTTAAAACACCTATTGAAAGAAGCGATGGAAGCGGAAGGAGTGGGTTGGGATGAGGAAACTGCCTCTCCTGTGGTTCTAGGGGGTTTGTTTGCTACTGACTTCCTAGGCATGATTCTAGATTCTAAATTCGCCTAAACAAATTCAACAGAGAGAAAAGCAATGAAACAGTACCTCGGGTTGCCCTAGAATGAATAACAACACAAATCAGAGAAAATTTTTGAGAAATTTGTAAGAGATGTGGGTTAAAATACCAGAATACGACACTGGGATGCAGGAATGACCGTACGAAGATCGATCTGAGAAGGATTCGAAGGTGATGGTGCGAGGGAATTTGAGAATTTGAAATTTTGGGTTTTGTGAGAATTGGGGATTTTTTGCGAGATTTTATACTGCAGGACACAGGAGATCGATCTGTCGAGGTGACAGATCGATCTGTCATTTCCAGAAAGCCAAGAAAGATCGATCTGTCATAAGGCCAGATCGATCTGGTCGCAAACAGAGGCTTAAGGAGATCGATCTGTTACTTGCACAGATCGATCTGAAGAATGCGGAAGCTTGATGAGATCGATCTGTCGTGTGGACAGATCGATCTGCCTCTAAACAGAGACGTAAGGAGATCGATCTTATGGTTAGAAGATCGATCTGCTTAGCTTAACCTTGATAATTTAGGCTTGTTTAAGGGATAGAGATCGATCTATATCTCAAGGAGATCGATCTCTCATCCTTTTTGCCAGAAAATCTTTGCAAAAACTCATTTAAAATCAATTTGAAACCAAGATTTTTGAAACACAAAAAAAAAAAAATCCTAAGGCTTATCCATGAGTCCTAATTCACCTCTAAGGATACAAAACCTATCTCTATCAAGGGGTTTGGTGAATATATCAGCTATTTGATGTAGAGTGTCAATGTACTCTAAACTTATATCCCCTTTTTGTACATGGTCTCTAAGAAAGTGATGTCTAATTTCTATGTGCTTGGTTCTGGAGTGTTGTATGGGATTCTTAGACAGATTAATGGCACTGGTATTATCACATTTAATAGACACTTGTTTCATGTCAATACCATAATCTCTCATTTGTTGTTTAATCCACAACACTTGAGCACTACAACTACCAGCTGCTATATACTCAGCTTCAGTTGTGGACTGAGCTACACTGTTTTGCTTCTTGGAGAACCAAGAAATTAACCTATTTCCTAAGAATTGGCAAGTACCTGAAGTACTTTTCCTATCTATTTTGCAGCCTCCAAAATCAGCATCTGAAAATGCATGAAGGGCAAAAGTAGAGTCCTTGGGGTACCAAAGTCCTAGTGAGGGAGTGTCTTTGAGGTATCTAAAGATTCTCTTAGTTGCCAATAGATGTGATTCCCTAGGGGATGATTGAAATCTAGCACAAAGGCACACACTAAACAATATATCTGGTCTACTAGCAGTTAAATAAAGCAAAGAACCAATCATAGACCTATAGAGTTTAGTGTCTACACACTTACCACTTTCATCTTTGTCAAGCTTGATGTTGGTGCCCATTGGAGTGGTTTGAGGTTTGCAATTGTCCATCCCAAATCTCTTGAGCAAGTCCTTGGTGTACTTTGCTTGATTGATGAATGTTCCATCCTTTGTTTGCTTCACTTGAAGTCCCAAGAAGAATGTGAGTTCTCCCATCATGCTCATCTCAAATTCTCCTTGCATGATCTTAGCAAATTCTTGGCATAAAGACTCATTAGTTGAACCAAAAATAATATCATCTACATATACTTGTACAACTAGTAAGTCCTTATTTTTATTTTTTATGAATAATGTGGTGTCTACCTTTCCTCTTGAGAACCCTTTTTCTATTAAGAACTTTGACAACCTTTCATACCAAGCTCTAGGAGCTTTTAACCCATAAAGTGCCTTAGATAATTTGAAAACATGTTCAGGAAATTCATGATTTTCAAATCCGGGAGGTTGCTCTACATAGACTTCTTCATTAATGAAACCATTCAAGAATGCACTCTTTACATCCATTTGATATAACTTGAAATCTTTATAACATGCAAAGGCAAGTAACATTCTTATTGCCTCTAATCTAGTTACCGGTGCATATGTTTCATCATAGTCTATGCCTTCTTCTTGTCTATAGCCTTGAGCAACTAGCCTAGCCTTATTCCTTACGATCACACTATTTTCATCCATCTTGTTCTTGAATATCCATTTAGTTCCAATTATTGAGTGATCACTAGGCCTAGGAACTAGTTTCCATACTTTGCTTCTCTCAAATTGATTTAATTCTTCTTGCATTGCTAGGAACCAATTATTGTCTTCTAAGGCTTCATTGACATTCCTAGGTTCAATTTGAGATACAAAAGCTATATATTGGCACATATTCCTTAGGGATGATCTAGTTCTAACTCCAAGAGTTGGATCTCCTACTATTTCACAATCTTTTACATATCCTAACTCTCTTGGTGCTCTAGGCTCTCTTTCTAAAACCTCTATTTCTTCTTCATCTTCTTTATTCAAGTCAAGCTTTTCTAGAAAGTCATCTTCTAAGCCTTCATCAAATATTCCAACATTTTCATCAATGGTTGAATCTTTAGATATATTATTTGATTCATCAAATATAACATGAATAGACTCTTCAACCACTAATGTTCTTTTGTTATATATCCTAAAGGCCTTTGAATTCAATGAATATCCTAGAAATATTCCCTCATCACTCTTGGCATCAAATTTTCCTAAGTTATCTTTTCCATTATTTAGAACAAAGCATTTGCAGCCAAAAGGATGGAAGTAACTAATGTTAGGCTTCTTGCCTTTGTAGAGCTCATAAGGAGTTTTCTTTAGCATGGGTCTTATCATAGCTCTATTAATTATATAACATGATGTGTTTATAGCTTCAGCCCAAAAGTACTTTGGCAAGTTATTTTCACATAACATGGTCCTAGCCATCTCTTCCAAAGTTCTATTTCTTCTCTCAACTACACCATTTTGTTGTGGTGTCCTAGGGGCTGAAAAATTATGGCTAATTCCTTGATCATTGCAATACTCATCAAATCCTATATTTTCAAATTCTTTGCCATGATCACTTCTAATGCTTGTTATTGTATATCCTTTTTCATTTTGAGTCACCTTTGAGTAAGTTATGAATTTCTCTAAGGCTTCATTTTTTACTCTCAAAAAGAACACCCAAGTGTATCTAGTGTAATCATCAACTATTACAAAACCATAGTGTTTCCCACCTAGGCTAGTGGTTCTAGTTGGTCCAAATAAGTCTAAATGCAGTAATTGAAGAGGCCTAGTGGTGGATACACTATTCTTAGGCTTAAAAGTGGTTCTCTTGTGTTTTCCTTTAACACAAGCTTCACATATTTCTTCATGATCAAAGGATATTTTGGGTAAGCCTATAACTAGGTCCTTTCTAGCTAATTTGGATAGCACATGCATGCTAGCATGACCTAGTCTTCTATGCCATAACCAAGATTCCTTTTTGTTGTCTACCATTAAGCATATGTTTTCATTTTTGAGTTCATTAAGGTAGACTATATATATGTTACCTTGCCTATGACCTAGAAGAAGAATTTTATTTGACTTAGGATCTATAACATTACATTTCATGCAATCAAAAATTACTTTGTAACCTTTGTCACAAAGTTGACTAATGCTTAGTAAGTTATGCTTTAGACCCCTAACAAGTAATACTTTTTCTAAAGAGAAGTGATCATTACCTATTGAGCCACTTCCTTCCACTTGGCCTTTGGAGTTGTCCCCAAAAGTGACTTCTCCACCAATTTTCGATTTGAAGGAATTGAAATGGCTTTTATCACCCGTCATGTGCCTTGAGCATCCACTATCTAAGTACCAAGCTTCCTTTGTTTTAGCTTTGTGGCTATGCTCAATCACCTACAACAAAAAAAAAAATAAACACACTCAAGTCTTAGGTACCCAAATTCTCTTGGGTCCTTGGAGGTTAGTAAATGAAATTCTTGATCCCATTGGGATCCATTTTGCTAATGCATTGCAGTCCTTGGAATGAATTACCTCTTTTGGAATCCATACCCTTTTTACAATTTTTCTTTTAAGATTCCTAATCTTTATATTGCAATAATGTGACTTATGTCCCTTCTTATTACAATATGAACAAGTAATTGCAGGTTTATTCATGCTCTTCCTAGCAATAAAACTCTTAAGATGGGTTTCCCTACTTTGTGCATTATACCCTAAGCCATTTTTGTCAAAAAATGCCCTTTGGGTTTCTAACATGCTATCTAGCTTTTGTTGCCCCATGTGAAATCTATTAAAGGAGTTATGTAAATTGCTATTTTTCTCCTTAAGATCACCAATTTCTAGATTTGCAATCTCTAGTTTCTCCTCACATTCCAATTTATCTTTTAATATTATCTCATTTTCCCTTTTTAATTTCGATATTAACTTTTTATACTTCATGCTCATAGATTCATACTCTAATGCTAAATCATCAAATGCATCTTGCAGTTCATCAAAAGAGTATTCATTGATATTAGAAGTTACCTTTTCATCATCATCAATTGCCATGAAGCATAGGTTGGCAATGTCCTCATTTGATTCATCATCGGAGCAGTCACTATCACTCCATGTTGCTACCATTGCCTTCTTTTTATGAAACCTATCATTGGATCTTTTGAGAAGAGGGCAGTTAAATTTTATGTGTCCAGGTTTTTTACATTCATAACACACAATAGAGTTTTTTCTACCTACTTCCTCTTGTTCTCTCCTATTGTTTCTCCTATTGCTATTGCTAGTTCTCATCCTCATGAATTTATTAAATCTTTTGGCAAACATTGCCATCTCAATATCCTCCTCACTGCCACTCTCATTTTTAATCTCCTTTTCAGCAGTGGATTTTAGAGCAACACCCACTTTCTTGGGTGGCTCTTCATTTCTTTTAAGCTTCATCTCATAAGTTAGCAAGGAACCTATTAATTCATCTAAGGATAATGTGTGTGGATCATTAGATTCCTCTATTGCTGTTACCTTAGCTTCCCATGACTTAGGTAAGCTATTTAAAATTTTCTTTACCATTTCAATGTTAGAATATATTTTTCCTAAGGATTTTAGTCCATTAATTACGTCTGTAAATCTAGTGAACATATCACTAATCGATTCTCCTTCCTTCATTCTAAAGAGCTCATAATCATGTGTGAGCATACCTACTTTTGTCTCCTTCACTTGGGTTGTACCCTCATGAGTTATTGCCAATTTATCCCATATTTGCTTGGCATTATCACACCCGGATACTCTATTATATTCATTAGGACCTAAAGCACAAAATAATGTGTGCATAGCTTTAGCATTTAGCTGTGCACATTTAATGTCATTAGAATCCCATTCATCTTCTTCTTTGGGAATATCTCTTCCCTCTATTTTCTTTGTAGGGATTTGAGGTCCCTTAACTATAATTCTCCATACTTCATAGTCATTTGCTTGAATGAATAGCATCATCCTAGTCCTCCAATATGAATAATGTTCACCATTGAACATGGGAGGTCTAACCGTGGAGTGCCCCTCTCCTATCAAACTAGTTGCAACATTGTTAAGAGCCATTTGATCGTTTTCTAACTCTTAGGAAGTTGTTCCTACGTGATTAAAGAGTCCTAACTCTGATACCAATTGTTGGCTCTACCGAGAGGGGGGGGTGAATCGGTTTTCTAACAATTATGGCAGATTTTAAATTAATCGCAATTTAAACACAAATGATAATGAATAAAACAGTGCAATATAACAATTTTAATGCAAAGAGAGGGAAAGAGAAACAAACACAGCGACTTATAGAGGTTCGGCCAACTCTTGCCTACGTCCTCTCTCCTTGACCTTCTTGTCAAGTGGATTCTTTCTCTCTTTCAATAGAGTTTACAAAGTTCCTTTTTCAGGTTAAGGAATAACCTCTCTACCCTTAGCAATACAGAAAATGTATTCACCCTTTTACAATAACACTCACTGAGGAACAATCCTCTTTTCTTTTAAGGTGTGGATGAATACAGAATAAGGCTTTTCAGTGGGTAAGACTAACAAAGCTTGTAGTACTTAAGCTTGTACAATAAATCTCAATTAATGAGCAATAGGGATACAAGGAATGAAAGAATTAAAGCTTGAGAATGTTTGGAATGTTCAGTGATAGTCTCTCTCTCTGCTTTGTCTTCAATGCTTGGTTATATACTGAAGGTTGGGTAGTTGGAGCATTAAATGCAGTTTTTCCCGTTGAGATTTGAAGAAAATAGCCGTTGGGAACCTCCAGTGGTCAGACAGATCGATCTCTTATCTTGGCCAGATCGATCTCTTAGTTTTGAATCCTGCAAGATCAAAGCATAAACACACAGGGAGATCGATCTCATAGGTTACCAGATCGATCTCTCAGTTAGAGTGTGAGAAGGCAGATCGATCTGTCGAATATCCAGATCGATCTCCTATCCTCTCTGTTTGAGGAAAGATCGATCTCTCAATACACCAGATCGATCTCTTAAGCTCTCTGACTTTGAGCAGATCGATCTCTTCCTTACCAGATCGATCTCCTAAGTTCTCTGACTTAGAGGAGATCGATCTCTTAACCCTGGAAGATCGATCTCTTTTTACCTTAAACCCTTTACACCGTTTTAAGGCTTGCCAGATCGATCTCTTCCATCATGAGATCGATCTCTCATCAAGTATAAACCCAGGAGATCGATCTCTCATACCCCAGATCGATCTCTCATCAGCAGAACTCTAAGTTCTGATCCTGATATCTTCTAAACATGTTTGTATACCATTTTAACATTATTGTATTAACTTGTTTTGTCATTTCAAAATACATTACTCAACACATCCTAAAATGGGAGCCCCTTAAAAAAGAAAGGTTAACTTATGGCCATGGCTAGGGTTTCCTTAGTCCGTGAGTGCTGGAAATGCTGTTGACTTGTTTAGGGCATAAAACTATAAACATAAACATAGAAGCATAAGAACATGAGGTAAGATTACAAACATAGCATAGATAGACGTTAAATGCCCTATAAACACATTACAAGTGGTAGCCTTATAGTCTCATAAAACAATTCATAAAACATACATGACATGATTTCATAGTTTAGGAAATATAAGCATAACTTTCAAAACATAATACAAAGGTGAGTGGGATGGTTATCCCATGGAATTATCTTTTTGATAGCTTAGACATAAATGATCCCACTTTAAAACATGTTAAATACATGTTAGAGAAACTGTTTTAATGTATGAGTTTGCTTTAAATACCTAAAATAAGTTTTATCATGCAATTTTTCAAAAATAAAGTTCTTTAATGCATTTTGTGAGATCTTCATACTTAAATCATAAAATCATAAGCTTAATAAATCATGCACTTATTTACTTTAAACAAAAATGGGTCAATTTGCATGAAAATGCACATTTTGGCACAAAACAAGGGAATGAGATCGATCTTACCTTTCAGGGAATCAGTCTCTTAACACTTGAATATACACTTCTAGGAAAACATAAATGAAGGATCGATCCCCTACCCCATGGGATTGATCCTCAAGTGTAAAATAATGCCTTTCATGGATTTCTATGTCATAAAATATACTTAAAAATTAAACTTGCATGCATGCATCGAAAGCAAATAGATACCATTACTCTACACATATCCCTTACCTCCAAGCAATCGCAACACTTAACCTTGGTCTTTATAACACTAACTTAGGTTAAGCAATGCATTTATCTTGCCCAACTTCTCTCAATAAGCTCTTAACTGCAAATACCAATCACACAACACTTAGTTTCCATATATTTTAACTTACTTAGACTTTTATAACTTAAACATTTCCTATTAGTTTCCATATATTTTAACTTACTTAGACTTTTATAACTTAAACATTTCCTATACTTATCATCACTCTTAATTTTCTCTAAATCTTAGCTTAGAAATTTTAACTTATATACTCTTATAGGCTAATCCACTAATTCATTATAATAAACCATACCATACATATCCTATATTCATCCTTAACAACATATCATCCATTAAATTCATCATTCCAACCTTTCATACATAAACCCCTAATTTCATCAACTTCAAACTCTAATTCATCATTCCATAAATTTCATATCAATAATCTACTTAAGTAACTCAGCATATTATATCACAAATCATAACATATAATTATTCTAGAATTTTAATTAGAATCATACCTTGTAGAGAGAGAAACCACATGTTTTGTCTCTCTCTAGCTTTCTACACCAACAATCACCTTCAAACCATAAAATACTCACTAATACAACAATCAATAATCATAAATAAACTTTACCCATCAATACAACAAACAATCACCTTGGTTCTCTCATTTTAAGCCAAAAAACCCACTTTTCTCTTTACTTTCTTCTTTCTTTCACTCCAATCTCACTCTAGAATTTGTATTCTTGAAGAAATGGAGGTGTAAAATGGGAATATGTAGAGTTCCTTAGCTTTTCATCTTTCTTTTCCCTCATTTTTTCTCTTTTATTTTCTCATTTTCCTTTTTTTTTCTCTCGGCTCCCTTATGTTTTTCGCAACTTTCCTATGTCCTTAAAACCAATTTTAAGTCATCAAACCTGAAGGGGATTGATCCTCTGTAAGACCCACTTTGTATGTATTTGTTGTTATATTCCTTATGATTCATGTGATGTACACTTCCATATATTTATTGAATCATAAGAAGAGCATTGACTAAATTAAATTTGTAAAAAAGAATAAAATGGAATATCGGTGAACGCCAGAAGTAATTAAATACGAGCCGAATTGGCCACAGGTCAAACGAAAATGATCAAAATGAAGTTAACCAAAAATACGAAATTAAAATAAGAAAAGATGGGGGATGTATGACGAAAAGTCAGGTTATATTGATTCCGAAACAAGAGCAGGGGTCAAATGGTCAAAAATACCGAAATCTGGTATTAATGCGATAAAAAAATTTTAATAAAAATAAGGATGTAAGATATCTTGATCGATAATGAGGAAATTATACAATTTTGAGTTCAATTGATCAAGATTCGAAATTTTTAAAAATACCGAAAAGTTACCTGGAGCAATATCTCGAAAATACGAAGGAATAATATCGAAAATTGGAGAAAAATGTATTTAATAAATTAAATTAAATAAATTAAATTAGAATAAAATAATATAAGTTGTAGATATTTTGGAATATTGTAGAGTATTTTAATGAATAGTATGGTAATAAAATAATTTATAAAGAATAATAATAATAATAATATTAATAAAAAAAGAGGAGAACTCTGAAAATCGAGATAAACCAGAAACAGAAAACTCGAAGGAACCGTGAGGAACCCGAGACCACCGAAGGAGCATCGGCGAACCTTACCGATGACGAGCAGCAGAGGTGTAAGAGGAGAGACTGACGATCTTCAGGACACCGGAGATGCGTCGTATACTGGCCGGAGGACACCGATCGGAGCGAAGGAAAATCCAAGAGGAAACAGGTTGATTCTCGACGAACCACCGTGACTGGGCTTGAACGGAAGCCAC
Source organism: Firmiana major (assembly GCA_033439115.1). NCBI lineage: Eukaryota > Viridiplantae > Streptophyta > Magnoliopsida > Malvales > Malvaceae > Firmiana > Firmiana major. Next base: position 2,580,487 of record CM065913.1, on the reverse strand, counting down.
CGACGCGTTCAGGGGGAGGAGCCGGTTCTTTTGAGACCGGTATCGACCGACAAGACCACCGAAAATGTCGGCGACGGTAAAGTGACAGAACGGCACCGTTTGGCCGGAAGGAAAGGGAAGGAAAAGGAGGGAAAAGGAAGGAAAGAGGAAAGGAAAAGAAAAGAAAAGAAAATAAAATAAAAGAAAGGAAAAAGGGAAAAGGAAGAAATTTACCGGGGACGACTCGAGATTTGGGTAAGTTGACCGATGATCGAAATTGACCTACGGGTAAATTTCAAAAATTTATTTAATATTTTATTTAATGAAAAATAATCCGGATTTACCTAATTGTGCAGCTTTTCGACAGAGACCGAACGAGAGCCGATTTAGCTCTGATTTTTATACCCCGCATCGTATCGGGTAAGTACATTTTAATTTTGACAATATGAGTTCTTTAAATACAGAGTTTTAATTATTTTACGGAATTATGGATTAATTTCGCATAGAAAGGAATATTTTTCGGAGTTGTAATATAATTGCCATAAATGGCATACCGGCTATCCAATGAGTTTGAAACGAAGCCCGATAATTATTGGTAAGCTGCATGAGCTCCGTATACCCGAAGAAGGGAATTAATAAATATAAAATGGGCCGAGACCCAATAAGGTAGATAGGGCCCAATACTTTAAAGTTGGTCAGTAAATGCGATATATTGATCAAGATAATTGAATTGACCTCAACTGTGTGGTTATATGCAGTTGCGTACATTTGGTTGGCGCGCATTTAGGCCGAGAGGTTCGGTATCATCGAGACAGGTTAAGTCTGCGCGTGATTCTAGGTAAGAGAATTTTACGAACTGCTAGAGATAGCTTTAAGAATTTTCGACGCCATTTACAGTCTTTTAAATTTTCTGAAGGGTCTAGATTTGAAGTAAAAAATTTTAGGGCCCCGGATGGGCAAATTACCAAAATACCCTCTCGTCAAGGGTAAAATTTCAAATTTTAGGAAAAAGTGTAAGGAGCAAGAAAAAAGGGTTCCTGCTCGTTTTTGAAGTATTTTGGTACATGCATGAATAGGTCGGCTAACTTTTAAATGAAATTGCACAACATTTCATATTTTCAACAAATGTTGATTTTCGTTGAAATCGATTTGAGAAATGTAGCCGCCTACGTGACTTTTCAGAAATGTGACGTGCTAGAGCTCAGCTCACACAAGTTTTGATTTTGTGCAATGCTTACATTAGTGCTGGAGCGAGAGCTCGCACTAGAGTTTTACATGATTTTCATGACAAGGTGCTGAAGTCTAACTCGCATCATATTTTTATATATGATTTTCATGACAGAGTGCTAGAGCTTAGCTCGCACTAGTTTTACTTGATTTTATGAGACTGCAGGAGCACCGCTCGCACTATCTTTTCTGAGATCATACGATAAGCCGTGCTTGGAGCAACGGGTGACTGTGTGGCACACCGATTAAATAGGCTCGCACGTGCGTTTGGAGACATGGCATGAGTATGCAGATATGATATGGGTCCACGGAGTACGTTGTATCGTGCAAGTAGCATGGAGTACGCTGTACCGTGTGGCATCTTCGGATGCGTGGTATCTTCGAATACGTGTGGTATCTTCGGATGCGTGGGGTTGGATAAGACCGACGGGATGGAGTGACCCACCTCCCGGGCGGTTCCCGATTGTGGTGAGACCCCGCACACTAGGATCCATGTGGTAGAGGGACTCCCGATGACACATAGCCATAGTCCTGGTTATTATCGATATACAGATATTGCCTAGTCTCGTGTTTCGTATATTTATGTTTTCTGATATTGATGTTTTCGAGCAACACAATTTTATGGATTTTGTGTGAGTCAGGGCTACCCGAGGGAAGGGTTGAGTCCTGATTCTTATTATGAAATTTTAAACGAGAAATAAATGATTTAAAAGATATGCATGTTAAGTTTTCATGCTTTTTGGGATTACATGTGAATTATTTTACATGACATTATAACATAGCATATGTTTTGAAAATGTGTGGAGAAGGGGTGGTTTATGCACGGCACTACGTTCATGTAGGTTGTATTGTTATCTACTTGTTCGTAGGATTGCCTTACTGAGCTTGATGTGCTCACCCCTTTCATTTTCTCACACAGATTTCTTCCAGTACATTGGGAGGCGACTGGGTACGGCATTCTAGTTGTCCGCTGCTGCCTATCTTTTTGAGGTATATACACGTTATATATGTTTCTTGTATCTGAATAACATGAGCACAGTACTATATTTTGTATGACACTGGGATGTATAGAGTGGGTACAAATATGTAATGAAATGGAAGAAGTTTAATGCAGAATATATGAACTTATATTTAAATTAAATTGTGCACTAATTGTAAATGTATGGAGATGATATGGGCACTGACATACAGTCCAATTATTGGTTATGGTTGGTCATAATCAGAGGTAAGTATGAAATAATAAAACGCGAAAAATTTACTCTGATTTTCGGGTAGTTTTGGGTTGTGACAATAAAGGTGGTATCAGAGCGGAATTGGTCTGATATATGTCAGTGTCAATAACTAGGAATTACATCCCTGTGTTACTGTGCTTGGTTAGATACAATCGTGTATATTGAGATGAGTTTTAATTAAAAAATGGTTGTGAATGCAGGACTATAGGCAATATGCCTGTTACTCGTCGCGGTAGAGGAGGTCGAGCACGAGGCAGAGGCCGTAGAGTAGGCCTGCGACTGATAGACGTGCCGAGTTACCTCATGAGACTCAGGAGGATGCTGAGGTAGAGACCGGGGTGGAGCATGCCCCACAGGGTCCTACAGAGAGAGATATTACAGAGCAGGGTACTGCAGAGAGGGATACTGCAGAGAGATCTGCTGAGGCGATTGAGGCGCATTTCGCTAGGATAGAGCGGAGCCTCGAGATGCTTATGGAGTTGGTTTCGCAGTCAGTACAGGGAGTTAGAGGTGGACAGGGTGATGCTGGACAGGCAACTACTCCTGATGCGCCTGCTCAGCTAGTTCAGGATACAAAGACTCCTACACCCCCACCGGTCCAGGACATGGATTCTCCTACCGCCCCACACCAGAGTATTAGAGATTGGGGTTACAGTTGTGATATGGACAGACTGCGGCAGTTCCAGAAGTTCAGACCGCCGGCATTTAACGAGGCGAAGGACCCCGTGGTAGCTGAGGATTGGTTGAGCGAGATGGAGAAGCTATACGGGTTCTTCGAGTGTACCCCTACGGAGATGGTGGCATTTGCAATTTTTATGTTTAGGGGATCGACGGAGCATTGGTGGAAGTCCACCAGATAGATTCTCAGAGCTAGACATACCGTGATTAGCTGGGAGATCTTTTTAGAGGCCTTTCGGAGGCAGTACATCCCAGATACAGCGCAACGGAAGCTACAGTCTGAGTTTTTAAACCTGACCCAGGGGAGTCGATCGGTGGATGAGTATGAGACGAGGTTCATCTCCCTAGGCAGATATGATCCGGACACTATGAGTAGTGAGACTAAGAAGGTCCGAAGATTTATTGATGGATTAAGGCTAGCGATCAGATCTAGATTGGTCCCTTTGGCTATTCCAACTTACGAGGAGGCAGTGAGTAGGGTGCAGCTGATTGAGCAGGACTTTGAGAGGACTACCTCAGAGTTTGGGAAGACTGGCAGCAGATATAGAGAGAGGAAGAGACTAGTGGGAGATAGAGGGTCTAGTTATAGAGGGGGCAGACAGTTGATTTGGAAGAGGCCGAGGATACAAGAGATTCGATAGAGGCCAGCTAGGCCTCCATTTTATCCGATCATTTCTTCTGCTCCACAAAAGGGTATTGTGATAGGTGGGCCACGACCTACGACTGAGAGATGCGGTAGGTGTGGTAGACATCATGGTGATAGACCCTGCTTTAGTCCTACAGTGGTATGCTATAGATGCGGGAAGCCCGGGCATGTGCTCAGAGATTGTCCCGAGATAGTTGAGAGTGCCCCTCAGAAGGGCAAGGGTTCAGAGAGGGCTTCTAGCTATACATCTGCGCTGCGGAGGAAAGCGACAGCGACAGAGAATGGGAAGCAAGCGGTTGGTACAGGGCGAGTGCATGCTCTTGACCAGGATACAGCGGATCAGTCATCAGATGTGGTGAAAGGTACTATTCTGATCTATGATTTAGAAGCATATGTGTTAATAGATCTTGGTTCTACGCATTCATTTGTATCACTGTTGTTTGCATTTAAATTGTGTAATTATGTGAAACCTACCCCTCTGAGTAGAAAGCTGTTTATAATGGCACCCATGAACACTAGCCAATTAGTGGAGTATGTATTGAGGGATTGTGAGCTGAAATTAGGTGGTAGAGTGATGACAGCCAATCTAATCTTGATGCACATGAGAGATTTTGATGTAATCCTAGGAATGGATTGGTTGGCTGCTCATCGAGCTGTTTTAGATTGTTTTGCCAAAATAGTCACGTTTCATACTCCAGAAAAATGTATTGTGCAATTTCCTTAAAGTAAATGAGAATGAGAATTTTATAAGAGTATGAATGAATGATGTACTAATTTGGTGGATAATATTGTGAAGGTTATATTGCGTACGTGGCAGATACGGTTGTGGCACGTCCGGAATTGACAGACAGTCCAGTAGTCAGAGAATTTTCAGATGTCTTTTCGGATGAGTTACTAGGGTTATCGCCAGTGAGGGAGACAGAGTTCAGTATTGATATGACACTCGGTACAGAACCGATATCTAGACCACCGTACATGATGGCTCCAGTTGAGTTAGAGGAGATGAGGAAACAGTTACAGGAACTGTTAGAGAAGTGGTTCATCAGACCGAGTGTTTTACCATGGGGAGCACCGGTTCTATTTGTTAGGAAGAAGGATAGGATTCTTCTATTGTGTATCGACTATCGATTATTGAACAAGGCTACCATCAAGAATAAGTACTCCCTTCCGAGGATTGATGATTTACTAGATCAGCTACGGGGAGCACAGGTCTTTTCCAAGATTGATCTGAGATCTGGGTACCATCAGTTGAGAGTTCGGGATGGAAACGTACCCAAGACAGCTTTTCGCACCCGTTATGATCATTTTGAGTTTATTGTTATGCCATTCGGGTTGACGAACGCTCCCGCAGCTTTTATGACATTGATGAATGAGGTGTTTCGGCCTTATTTGGATCGATTTGTGATTATCTTCATCGATGACATACTGGCTTATTCAAGGTCCAGAGAGGAGCATGAGCAGCACCTGAGGATTGTATTGCAGACCCTCCGTGAGAAGCGATTATATCCTAAGCTCAGTAAGTGTGACTTTTGGCTTGAGCAGATCTCCTTTTTGGGACATATTGTGTCGAGGGATGGTGTGTCAGTAGACCCATCCAAGATTGAGGCAGTAGTACAGTGGCAGAGGCCTCAGACAGTTACGGAGATCATGAGTTTTTTGGGTTTAGCTGGATATTATAGATGGTTTGTGGAGGGGTTTTCGAGATTGGCTGCTCCGTTGACACGTCTCACTCGGAAGAGTGTTGCATTTGAGTGAGATGACAGATGTGAGGAAAGTTTTCAGGAGCTGAAGCGTCGATTGACCTCTGCTCCGATTCTCACCATTCCTACCAGCTCAGGAGGTTTTTCTGTTTACACAGATGCTTCTTACCAAGGACTGGGCTGTGTATTGATGCAGGACGAAAAGGTAGTCGCTTATGGATCTAGACAGCTGAAGGATCATGAGAGGAACTACCCGACCCACGACTTAGAGTTGGCGGCAGTAGTGTTTGCATTGAAGATATGGCGCCACTATCTGTATGGTGAGAAATTTCAGGTATTTATCGATCACAAAAGCCTCAAGTATCTGTTCTCCAAAAGGAATTGAACATGAGACAGAGAAGGTGGCTTGAGCTTCTGAAAGATTACGACTGTGAGATCTTATACCACCCGGGTAAGGCGAATGTAGTGGCTGATGCGTTGAGTAGGAAGCATCTCTGGTTGGTTGCTTATATAATGGTACGGGAGCACGAGTTATTAGAGCAGTTTGCGAGCCTCAGTTTGGATGTGACCCCGCCTGATGCTGATAGTGGTTAATGATTGCTAGCCTGCGATTGGAGCCGAATTTGATAGATCGGATTCGACAGGTTCAGCGTGATGATCAGCAGTGTATTGAGATAATCAGGCAGATGCAGAGGGGTATTAAGACTGAGTTTGAGTTGAGTTCAGATGGATTACTGAGGTTTCGAGACAGGATATGTCTTCCTGAGGATCCTGAGATTAGGAGGTTGATCTTGACAGAGGCTCATTCGTCGAGGTATACCTTGCATCCGGGTAGTACAAAGATGTATCAGAATCTCTGAAAGGTATACTGGTGGTCGGGGATGAAGAGAAACATAGCAGAGTTTGTTGCGAGATGTCTCGTCTGTCAGCAAGTGAAGGTAGAGCATCAGAAGCCTGCAGGGTTATTGCAGCCTCTACCTATACTGACTTGGAAATGGGAGCATGTCACCATGGACTTTGTGATGGGCTTACCGAGGACTCGTAGAGGGAATGATGCCATATGGGTGATAGTCGACAGATTGACGAAGTTGGCACATTTCCTAGCGATGAGAGTCACCGATACTCTGAGTAGATTGGCGGAGCTATATGTGCGCGAGATTGTGAGACTGCATGGTGTCCCAGTGAGTATTGTATCGGATAAGGATTCCCGCTTCACTTCCCGTTTCTGGGAACACTTTCAGGAAGCTATGGGGACCCAGTTGAGATTCAGTACAGCTTTCCATCCTCAGACAGATGTGCAGTCAGAGAGGACTATACAGACCCTCAAGGATATGTTGAGAGCTTGTGTACTGGATTTTAGAGGTTCCTAAGATGATCACTGATAATTCTATATTTTTAGAATTATTTGTGCTTAATTTCGTAAGTATTTATTTAAATCCCCAATTTATTTTGATAATTATCCCTTTTATTTAATTAAAATTCTCATGTTTGCAGATAAATAAAATCCGGATGAATTTTGAATATTTCGGTAGAAAATGGACCGAAATTGGGCTAAAATCGAGATTGAGCCACGTGGACAGCACGAGTCATGCCACCGAGCACATCCAATTGGACAAGAAAATCGATGACATGGACATATCTTTTCAAGGAGCCAATGGTGTGAAGACAAGTGGCCAAAAAAATGCCAACTCATCAAGGATGTGAAAATTACCATTTTACCCCTAGTATGTTTATAAATAGGAAAAGATGACAATTGAAAGGATTATGTAATTTTTAGGAGTAGAAGAAGTGTAGGAGGGGAAAGTAGAAGCTAGGGTATTTTAGATTTTTTTTCCTTGTTTTTCCGTTAGCCATTTTCTAAACCTTTACTGTTCATTTTTCATGTTGGAATTTATTTTTGGCAATAGAAGTTCATGCTCTCGGTTTTCTTCTCTTTTCGATTTTGTTTCTTGTCCTGTGATTGATCTATATTTTCTAGTCATTAATCCTTTAGTTTATCAGCTTTCGGTTCTCTTTCTCTTAGCCTTCAATTTGTCAAAAGTTTATTTATACTCTTCACCATTCCATGTCTCGGCTCCCAGCCATTTCATTTAAGCTTGATTTTCTTTAATTTGTAAATCTCACTGGAAGCTCTCGGGTAAACTTAAGGGATGCAATCGGGTGGCATGATTTTGCATTCAAATCTTCACCATATGACTCTGTTGCCTTGATGTGGATTAATAATAGCTATTGGTTTACATCATGAGCAGATTGGAGTCTCGGCTGAAGATAGAATTGAAGCTAACCGAGAAGTTCCCTGTTTACAGCCTTTAAGTTTACGGATGGAGTGTTACTGGTTTTGTTGATTAAATCCTTTTGGTTTTGATATTTTATGCAGCTTTGCATCAGTGCTATATTCTGTCTTCATTCTATTTTTTTATTTGCTTATTGTTACTTAAATCAGTGCCCGTTTGTAGTTAGATTACAGTTCCCATTTTACTGTGTGTTCATTACATTCGGTAACCATATCATGTACTGCATTTCAGTTTACATCATAGTTGTTTACTCTTTCCTTTTGTTCGTGAATGATTAGTGTGAAGGTTAGGGTGAGTTGTCAGTAAACAATTTCATGAAGTAATCTGTAGGAGCATGAGTTCAGTTTTGGTTCCATTGATATTCTCTGTTCTGCTCTGTTTTGGTTTCTTGCTCACTGTTTCTATAAATGGTTAATCAAATGGTTGTGCCGCTGCAGTTCAATTTGTTGCTGATCATTAAATGTTCACCGAGGATGCTGAAGAATAGACTAAGCAGAGTGCAGCAACCCATGAGCATGCAGTGAACACGCCTAGCACGAACCAGAACAGCAGCAATTACAGAATCAGTGCAGGAGCAGGTAGCAGAGGACTGGAACCCGTGATCACCTGGGAGTAGCCTGGAACCGAGAGCTAACAGGTGCAGTCTGGACCCGAGAAGCAGCAGCACGCCTTGCCAAAACCGTGAAGATAGCCTGGAACCGAGACATGGACAGCAGCTGGAATTGTGGAAGAATGCAGGACCGTGCAGCAGAGCAGCAGCAGTGGACACAGCTGGCCGAACCAGCAGCAACGGACTAGAAGATAATAACGGAAGACCAGCGGGCAACAGCAGCACACCGAGCCTTTCCTGGAAATGGAAAAAGAAGATGACGCATGAACAGTATTTTGGTGGGAAACATTTAAATTTACTTAAGGCATTGTTTGGCTTTTGGCATTTTGGGCATTAACTCATTTTCATGCTTTTTAGTTTAGTTTATTTCCAATTCAATTAGTTAGCTTAGTTTAGATTGGTTAATTAAATTGCATGATTAGTATTCTAGTTTAATAGTTTAAAACTTAGTTTTAATTAGGATGATAGTTAATTAAATGTTCATTTAGAATTAGATTAGGGGTAAATTCATTTAATTAAGTCTTAGGTTAGTTTAAATTGCATTTGATTAAGTAGTTTAATTGCATTTTTAGGTTAGTTTAATTTTAGTTTAATTAATCATGCTTTGTTATTTCCATTTTTGCTTTTAATTTTAATTGCGTTAATTAGTTTTAACTGCTTTAATTTCTTTTGTAGGTTTTCGATTTTAATTGCTTGGAGTATTGTAAGTACTTCTTGCTCGGTTTTGTTTCCTTTAGTTTTTATTATGTTATTGCTTTCGGTATTTTCAATTCTAGATTAGTAGATCACACCTTTAATTCCATAATTTGCTAGGATATACTTAGGGTAAGATTAACTGGTAGTTAATTAGGCTAGTAAACTTCTCTGAGGGACGATAACTCGGGACTCAAAATCCCATTATTACTTGTACGACCCGTGCACTTGCGGATAGATACCCATTGGGCTCATCAATCACCTACCACTCGCGGAGTTCGCCTATAATAATAGTTATCATTCGAGTATCGGGATGGCACCATATGAGGCCTTGTATGGCCGTAGATGTCGATCTCCTGTAGGATGGGAGGAGATTGGTGACAGGCAGATATTCGCTCCCGATTTGATACGTCGGGCCTCTGAGGATGTCCAGTTGATTTGTGAGAGGTTGAGGACAGCTCAGAGTCGACAGAAAAGTTATGCTGACAGGAGACGTAGACCGTTGGAGTTTACAGCAAGGGAGTCAGTATTTTTGAAGGTTTCTCCTTCCAAGGGTATTACGAGATTCGGGAAGAGAGGGAAGCTGAGCCCTCGCTTCATAGGACCTTTTGAGATACTCGAGAGAGTGGGAGATCGAGCTTACAGGCTAGCGCTGCCACCAGAGCTAGCAAATGTCCATAATGTCTTCCACGTCTCCATGCTTCGGAAGTATCAGCCGGATCTGTCGCATGTGATTAGATACGAGCCACTGGAGCTCAGTGAGGGTATGTCCTATGTTGAGAGATCGATTCAGATTGTGGATAGGAAGGAGAAGGTATTGAGATCGAAGACGATTCCTCTGGTGAAAGTACTGTGGCAGCATTACACTCCGGAGGAAGCGACTTGGGAGTTAGAGAGTTGGATGAAAGAGAATTACCCGGAGTTGTTCAGAGACTGATTTGGCTCCAATTTGGAGGACCAAATTCTTTTAGTGGGGGAGATTATGTAAAACCCACTTTGGATGTATATGTTGTTATATTCCTTATGATTCATGTGATGTACACTTCCATATATTTATTGAATCATAAGAAGAGCATTGACTGAATTAAATTTGTAAAAAAGAATAAAATGGAATATCGGTGAACGCCGGAAGTAATTAAATACGAGCCGAATTGGCCACAGGTCAAACAAAAATGATCAAAATGAAGTTAACCGAAAATACGAAATTAAAATAAGAAAAGATGGGGGATGTATGACGGAAAGTCAGGTTATATTGATTCCGAAACAAGAGCAGGGGTAAAATGGTCAAAAATACCGAAATCCGGTATTAATGCGATAAGAAAATTTTAATTAAAAATAAGGATGTAAGATATCTTGATCAATAATGAGAAAATTATACAATTTTGAGTTCAATTGATTAAGATTCGAAATTTTTAAAAATACTGAAAAGTTACCCGGAGCAATATCTCGAAAATACGAAGGAATAATATCGAAAATTGGAGAAAAATGTATTTAATAAATTAAATTAAATTAAATAAATTAAATTAGAATAAAATAATATAAGTTGTAGATTTTTTGGAATATTGTAGAGTATTTTAATGAATAGTATGATAATAAAATAATTTATAAAGAATAATAATAATAATAAAAAAAGAGAACTCTGAAAATCGGGATAAACCTGAAACAGAAAACTCGAAGGAACCGTGAGGAACCCGAGACCACCGAAGGAGCACCGACGAACCTTGACCGACGACGAGCAGCCGAGGTGCAAGAGGAGAGACCGGCGATCTTCAGGACACCGGAGACGCGCCGTGTACTGGCCGGAGGACACCGATCGGAGAGAAGGAAAATCCGAGAGGAAACGGGCTGATTCCCGACGAACCACCTTGACTGGGCTTGAACGGAAGCCACCGACGCGTTCAGAGGGAGGAGCCGGTTCTTTTGAGACCGGTATCGACCGTCGAAAACGCCGGCGACGGCAAAGTGACAGAACGGCACCGTTTGGCCGGAAGGAAAGGGAAGGAAAAGGAGGGAAAAGGAAGGAAAGAGGAAAAGAAATGAAAAGAAAAGAAAAGAAAGGAAAAAAGGGAAAAGGAAAGAAATTTATCGAGGACGACTCGAGATTTGGGTAAGTTGACCGAGGATCGAAATTGACTTACGGGTAAATTTCGAAAATTTATTTAATATTTTATTTAATGAAAAATAATCCGAATTTACCTAATTGTGCAGCTTTTCGACAGAGACCGAACGAGAGCCGATTTAGCTCTGATTTTTGTACCCCGCATCGTATCGGGTAAGTACATTTTAATTTCGGCAATATGAGTTCTTTAAATATAGAGTTTTAATTATTTTACGGAATTATGGATTAATTTCGCATAGAAAGGAATATTTTTCGGAGTTGTAATATAATTGTCATAAATGGCATACGGGCTATCCAATGAGTTTGGAACGAAACCCGATAATTATTGGTAAGCTGCATGAGCTCGGTATACCCGAAGATGGGAATTAATAAATATAAAATGGGCCGAGACCCAATAAGGTAGATAGGGCCCAATACTTTAAAGTTGGTCAGTAAATGCGATATATTGATCAAGATAATTGAATTGACCTCAACTGTGTGGTTATATGCAGTTACGTACATTTGGTTGGCACGCATTTGGGCCGAGAGGTTCGGTATCATCGAGACAGGTTAAGTCTGCGCGCGATTCCAGGTAAGGGAATTTTACGAACTGCTAGAGATAGCTTTATGAATTTTCGACGCCATTTACAGTCTTTTAAATTGTCTGAAGGGTCTAGATTTGAAGTAAAAAATTTTAGGGCCCCGTATGGGCAAATTACCAAAATACCCTCGTTAAGGGTAAAATTTCAAATTTTAGGAAAAAGTGTAAGGAGCAAGAACAAAGGGTTCCTGCTCGTTTTTGAAGTATTTTGGTACATGCATGAGTAGGTCGGTTAACTTTTAATTGAAATTGCACAACATTTCATATTTTCAACAAATGTTGATTTTCGTTAAAATCGATTTGAGAAATGTAGCCGCCTATGTGACTTTTCAGAAATGTGACGTGCTAGAGCTCAGCTCACACGAGTTTTGATTTTGTGCAATGCTTACATTAGTGCTGGAGCGAGAGCTCGCACTAGAGTTTTACATGATTTTCATGACAAGGTGCTGAAGTCTAACTCGCACCATATTTTTATATATGATTTTCATGACAGAGTGCTAGAGCTTAGCTTGCACTAGTTTTACTTGATTTTATGAGAGTACTGGAGCACGGCTCGCACTATCTTTTCTGAGATCATACGATAAGCCGTGCTTGGAGCAACGGGTGACTGTGTGGCACACTGATTAAATAGGCTCGCACGTGCGTTTGGATACATGGCATGAGTATGCTGGTATGATATGGGTCCACGGAGTACGTTGTACCGTGTAAGTAGCATGGAGTACGCTATACCGTGTGACATCTTCGGATGCGTGGTATCTTCGGATACGTGTGGTATCTACGGATGCGTGGGGTCGGATAAGACTGACGGGATGGAGTGACCCACCTCCCGGGCGGTTCCCGATCGTGGTGAGACCCCGCACACTAGGATCCGTGTGGTAGAGGGACTCCCGAGGACACATGGCCATAGTCCTGGTTGTTATCGATATACAGATATTGCCTAGTCTCGTGTTCCGTATATTTATGTTTTCTGATATTGATGTTTTCGAGAAACACAATTTTGTGGATTTTGTGTGAGTCAGGGCTACCCGAGGGAAGGGTTGAGTCCTGATTCTTATTATGAAATTTTAAATGAGAAATAAATGATTTAAAAGATATGCATGTTAAGTTTTCATGCTTTTTGGGATTACATGTGAATTATTTTACATGACATCATAACATAGCATATGTTTTGAAAATGTGTGGAGAAGGGGTGGTTTATGCACGACACTACGTTCATGTAGGTTGTATTGTTATCTACTTGTTCGTAGGATTGCCTTACTGAGCTTGATGTGCTCACCCCTTTCATTTTCTCACACAGATTTCTTCCAGTAGATTGGGAGGCGACTGGGTACGGCATTCCAGTTGTCCGCTGCTGCCTATCTTTTTGAGGTATATACACGTTATATATGTTTCTTGTATCTGAATAACATGAGCACAGTACTATATTTTGTATGACACTGGGATGTATAGAGTGGGTACAAATATGTAATGAAATGGAAGAAGTTTAATGCAGAATATATGAACTTATATTTAAATTAAATTGTGCACTAATTGTAAATGTATGGAGATGATATGGGCACTGACATACAGTCCAATTATTGGTTATGGTTGGTCACAATTAGAGGTAAGTATGAAATAATAAAACGCGAAAAATTTACTCTGATTTTCGGGTAGTTTTGGGTTGTGACAATAAAGGTGGTATCAGAGCGGAATTGGTCTGATATATGTCAGTGTCAATAACTAGGAATTACATCCCTGTGTTACTGTGCTTGGTTAGATACAATCGTGTATATTGAGATGAGTTTTAATTAAAAAATGGTTGTGAATGCAGGACTATAGGCAATATGCCTGTTACTCGTCGCGGTAGAGGAGGTCGAGCACGAGGCAGAGGCCGTAGAGTAGGCCTGCGACTGATAGACGTGTCGAGTTACCTCATGAGACTCAGGAGGATGCTGAGGTAGAGACCGGGGTGGAGCATGCCCCACAGGGTCCTACAGAGAGAGATATTACAGAGCAGGGTACTGCAAAGAGGGATACTGCAGAGAGATCTGCTGAGGCGATTGAGGCACGTTTCGCTAGGATAGAGCGGAGCCTCGAGATGCTTATGGAGTTGGTTTCGCAGTCAGTACAGGGAGTTAGAGGTGGACAGGGTGATGCTGGACAGGCAGCTACTCCTGATGCGCCTGCTCAGCTAGTTCAGGATACAAAGACTCCTACACCCCCACCGATCCAGGACATGGATTCTCCTACCGCCCCACACCAGAGTATTAGAGATTGGGGTTACAGTTGTGATATGGACAGACTGCAGCAGTTCCAGAAGTTCAGACCGTCGGCATTTAACGAGGCGAAGGACCCCGTGGTAGCTGAGGATTGGTTGAGCGAGATGGAGAAGCTATACGGGTTCTTCGAGTGTACCCCTATGGAGATGGTGGCATTCGCGATTTTTATGTTTAGGGGATCGACGGAGCATTGGTGGAAGTCCACCAGACAGATTCTCAGAGCTAGACATACCGTGATTAGCTGGGAGATCTTTTTAGAGGCCTTTCGGAGGCAGTACGTCCCAGATACAGCGCAATGGAAGCTACAGTCTGAGTTTTTGAACCTGACCCAGGGGAGTCGATCGGTGGATGAGTATGAGACGAGGTTCATCTCCCTGGGCAGATATGATCCGGACACTATGAGTAGTGAGACTAAGAAGGTCCGAAGATTTATTGATGGATTAAGGCTAGCGATCAGATCTAGATTGGTCCTTTTAGCTATTCCAACTTACGAGGAGGCAGTGAGTAGGGTGCAGCTGATTGAGCAGGACTTTGAGAGGACTACCTCAGAGTTTGGGAAGACTGGCAGCAGATATAGAGAGAGGAAGAGACTAGTGGGAGATAGAGGGTCTAGTTATAGAGGGGGCAGACAGTTGATTGGGAAGAGGACGAGGATACAAGAGATTCGATAGAGGCCAGCTAGACCTCCATTTTATCCGATCATTTCTTCTGCTCCCCAGAAGGGTATTGTGATAGGTGGGCCACGACCTACGACTGAGAGATGCGGTAGGTGTAGTAGACATCATGGTGATAGACCCTGCTTTAGTCCTACAGTGGTATGCTATAGATGCGGGAAGCCCGGGCATGTGCTCAGAGATTGTCCCGAGATAGTTGAGAGTGCCCCTCAGAAGGGCAAGGGTTCAGAGAGGGCTTCTAGCTATACATCTGCGCCGCGGAGGAAAGCGACAGCGACAGAGAATGGGAAGCAAGCGGTTCGTACAGGGCGAGTGCATGCTCTTGACCAGGATACAGCGGATCAGTCATCAGATGTGGTGAAAGGTACTATTCTGATCTATGATTTAGAAGCATATGTGTTAATAGATCTTGGTTCTACGCATTCATTTGTATCACTATTGTTTGCATTTAAATTGTGTAATTATGTGAAACCTACCCCTCTGAGTAGAAAGCTATTAATAATGGCACCCATGAATACTAGCCAATTAGTGGAGTATGTATTGAGGGATTGTGAGCTGAAATTAGGTGGTAGAGTGATGACAGCCAATCTAATCTTGATGCACATGAGAGATTTTGATGTAATCCTAGGAATGGATTGGTTGGCTGCTCATCGAGCTGTTTTAGATTGTTTTGCCAAAATAGTCACGTTTCATACTCCAGAAAAATGTATTGTGCAATTTCCTTAAAGTAAATGAGAATGAGAATTTTATAAGAGTATGAATGAATGACGTACTAATTTGGTGGATAATATTGTGAAGGTTATATTGCGTACGTGGCAGATACGGTTGTGGCACGTCCGAAATTGACAGACATTCCAGTAGTCAGAGAATTTTCAGATGTCTTTTCGGATGAGTTACTAGGGTTATCGCCAGTGAGGGAGACAGAGTTCAGTATTGATATGACACTCGGTACAGAGCCGATATCTAGACCACCGTACATGATGGCTCCAGTTGAGTTAGAGGAGATGAGGAAACAGTTACAGGAACTGTTAGAGAAGTGGTTCATCAGACCGAGTGTTTTACCATGGGGAGCACCGGTTCTATTTGTTAGGAAGAAGGATAGGAGTCTTCTGTTGTGTATCGACTATCGATTATTGAATAAGGCTACCATCAAGAATAAGTACTCCCTTCCGAGGATTGATGATTTACTAGATCAGCTACGGGGAGCACAGGTCTTTTCCAAGATTGATCTGAGATCTGGGTACCATCAGTTGAGAGTTCGGGATGGAAACGTACCCAAGACAGCTTTTCGCACCCGTTATGATCATTTTGAGTTTATTGTTATGCCATTCGGGTTGACGAACGCTCCCGCAGCTTTTATGACATTGATGAATGAGGTGTTTCGGCCTTATTTGGATCAATTTGTGATTATCTTCATCGATGACATACTGGCTTATTCAAGGTCCAGAGAGGAGCATGAGCAGCACCTGAGGATTGTATTGCAGACCCTCCGTGAGAAGCGATTATATGCTAAGCTCAGTAAGTGTGACTTTTGGCTTGAGCAGATCTCCTTTTTGGGACATATTGTGTCGAGGGATGGTGTGTCAGTAGACCCATCCAAGATTGAGGCAGTAGTACAGTGGCAGAGGCCTCAGACAGTTACGGAGATCAGGAGTTTTTTGGGTTTAGCTGGATATTATAGATGGTTTGTGGAGGGGTTTTCGAGATTGGCTGCTCCGTTGACACGTCTCACTCGGAAGAGTGTTGCATTTGAGTGAGATGACAGATGTGAGAAAAGTTTTCAGGAGCTGAAGTATCGATTGACCTCTGCTCCGATTCTCATCATTCCTACCAGCTCAGGAGGTTTTTCTGTTTACACAGATGCTTCTTACCAAGGACTGGGCTGTGTATTGATGCAGGACGGAAAGGTAATCGCTTATGGATCTAGACAGCTGAAGGATCATGAGAGGAACTACCCGACCCACGACTTAGAGTTGGCGGCAGTAGTGTTTGCATTGAAGATATGGCGCCACTATCTGTATGGTGAGAAATTTCAGGTATTTACCGATCACAAAAGCCTCAAGTATCTGTTCTCCAAAAGGAATTAAACATGAGACAGAGAAGGTGGCTTGAGCTTCTGAAAGATTACGACTGTGAGATCTTATACCACCCGGGTAAGGCGAATGTAGTGGCTGACGCGTTGAGTAGGAAGCATCTCTGGTTGGTTGCTTATATAATGGTACGGGAGCACGAGTTATTAGAGCAGTTTGCGAGCCTCAGTTTGGATGTGACCCCGCCTGATGCTGATAGTGGTTATATGATTGCTAGCCTGCGATTAGAGCCGAATTTGATAGATCGAATTCGACAGGTTCAGCGTGATGATCAGCAGTGTATTGAGATAATCAGGCAGATGCAGAGGGGTATTAAGACTGAGTTTGAGTTGAGTTCAGATGGATTACTGAGGTTTCGAGACAGGATATGTCTTCCTGAGGATCCTGAGATTAGGAGGTTGATCTTGACAAAGGCTCATTCGTCGAGGTATACTTTGCATCCGGGTAGTACAAAGATGTATCAGAATCTCTGAAAGGTATACTGGTGGTCGGGGATGAAGAGAAACATAGCAGAGTTTGTTGCGAGATGTCTCGTCTGTCAGCAAGTGAAGGTAGAGCATCAGAAGCCTGCAGGGTTATTGCAGCCTCTACCTATACTGACTTGGAAATGGGAGCATGTCACCATGGACTTTGTGATGGGCTTACCGAGGACTCGTAGAGGGAATGATGCCATATGGGTGATAGTCGACAGATTGACGAAGTTGGCACATTTCCTAGCGATGAGAGTCACCGATACTCTGAGTAGATTGGCGGAGCTATATGTGCGCGAGATTGTGAGACTGCATGGTGTCCCAGTGAGTATTGTATCGGATAAGGATTCCCGCTTCACTTCCCGTTTCTGGGAACACTTTCAGGAAGCTATGGGGACCCAGTTGAGATTCAGTACAGCTTTCCATCCTCAGACAGATGTGCAGTCAGAGAGGACTATACAGACCCTCAAGGATATGTTGAGAGCTTGTGTACTGGATTTTAGAGGTTCCTGGGATGATCACCTACCACTCGCGGAGTTCGCCTACAATAATAGTTATCATTCGAGTATCGGGATGGCACCATATGAGGCCTTGTATGGTCGTAGATGTCGATCTCCTGTAGGATGGGAGGAGATTGGTGACAGGCAGATATTCGCTCCCGATTTGATACGTCGGGCCTTTGAGGATGTCCAGTTGATTTGTGAGAGGTTGAGGACAGCTCAGAGTCGACAGAAAAGTTATGCTGTCAGGAGACGTAGACCGTTGGAGTTTACAGTAAGGGAGTCAGTATTTTTGAAGGTTTCTCCTTCCAAGGGTATTACGAGATTCGGGAAGAGAGGGAAGCTGAGCCCTCGCTTCATAGGACCTTTTGAGATACTCGAGAGAGTGGGAGATCGAGCTTACAGGCTAGCGTTGCCACCAGAGCTAGCAAATGTCCATAATGTCTTTCACGTCTCCATGCTTCGGAAGTATCAGCCGGATCTGTCGCATGTGATTAGATACGAGCCACTGGAGCTCAGTGAGGGTATGTCCTATGTTGAGAGACTGATTCAGATTGTGGATAGGAAGGAGAAGGTATTGAGATCGAAGACGATTCCTCTGGTGAAAGTACTGTGGCAGCATCACACTCCGGAGGAAGCGACTTAGGAGTTAGAGAGTTGGATGAAAGAGAATTACCCGGAGTTGTTCAGAGACTGATTTGGTTCCAATTTGGAGGACCAAATTCTTTTAGTGGGGGAGATTATGTAAAACCCACTTTGGATGTATTTGTTGTTATATTCCTTATGATTCATGTGATGTACACTTCCATATATTTATTGAATCATAAGAAGAGCATTGACTGAATTAAATTTGTAAAAAAGAATAAAATGAAATATCGGTGAACGCCGGAAGTAATTAAATACGAGCCGAATTGGCCACAGGTCAAACAAAAATGATCAAAATGAAGTTAACCGAAAATACGAAATTAAAATAAGAAAAGATGGGGGATGTATGACGGAAAGTCAGGTTATATTGATTCCGAAACAAGAGCAGGGGTAAAATGGTCAAAAATATCGAAATTCGGTATTAATGCGATAAGAAAATTTTAATTAAAAATAAGGATGTAAGATATCTTGATCAATAATGAGGAAATTATACAATTTTGAGTTCAATTGATCAAGATTCAAAATTTTTAAAAATACTGAAAAGTTACCCGGAGCAATATCTCGAAAATACGAAGGAATAATATCGAAAATTGGAGAAAAATGTATTTAATAATTTAAATTAAATTAAATAAATTAAATTAGAATAAAATAATATAAGTTGTAGATATTTTGGAATATTGTAGAGTATTTTAATGAATAGTATGATAATAAAATAATTTATAAAAAATAATAATAATAAAAAAAAGAGAACTCTGAAAATCGGGATAAACCTGAAACAGAAAACTCGAAGGAACCGTGAGGAACCCGAGACCACCGAAGGAGCACCGGCGAACCTTGACCGACGACGAGCAGCCGAGGTGCAAGAGGAGAGACCTGCGATCTTCAGGACACCGGAGACGCGCCGTGTACTGGCCGGAGGACACCGATCGGAGAGAAGGAAAATCCGAGAGGAAACGGGCTGATTCCCAACGAACCACCTTGACTGGGCTTGAACGGAAGCCACCGACGCGTTCAGGGGGAGGAGCCGGTTCTTTTGAGACCGGTATCGACCGTCGAAAACGCCGGCGATGGTAAAGTGACAGAACGGCACCGTTTGGCCGGAAGGAAAGGGAAGGAAAAGGAGGGAAAAGGAAGGAAAGAGGAAAAGAAAAGAAAAGAAAAGAAAAGAAAGGAAAAAAAGGAAAAGGAAAGAAATTTATCGAGGATGACTCGAGATTTGGGTAAGTTGACCGAGGATCGAAATTGACTTACGGGTAAATTTCAAAAATTTATTTAATATTTTATTTAATGAAAAATAATCCGGATTTACCTAATTGTGCAGCTTTTCGACAGAGACCGAACGAGAGCCGATTTAGCTCTGATTTTTGTACCCCGCATCGTATCGGGTAAGTACATTTTAATTTCGGCAATATGAGTTCTTTAAATATAGAGTTTTAATTATTTTACGGAATTATGGATTAATTTCGCATAGAAAGGAATATTTTTCGGAGTTGTAATATAATTGTCATAAATGGCATACGGGCTATCCAATGAGTTTGGAACGAAACCCGATAATTATTGGTAAGCTGCATGAGCTCGGTATACCCGAAGAAGGGAATTAATAAATATAAAATGGGCCGAGACCCAATAAGGTAGATTGGGCCCAATACTTTAAAGTTGGTCAGTAAATGCGATATATTGATCAAGATAATTGAATTGACCTCAACTGTGTGGTTATATGCAGTTACGTACATTTGGTTGGCACGCATTTGGGCCGAGAGGTTCGGTATCATCGAGACAGGTTAAGTCTGCGCGCGATTCCAGGTAAGGAAATTTTACGAACTGCTAGAGATAGCTTTATGAATTTTCGACGCCATTTACAGTCTTTTAAATTGTCTGAAGGGTCTAGATTTGAAGTAAAAAATTTTAGGGCCCCGGATGGGCAAATTACCAAAATACCCTCGTTAAGGGTAAAATTTCAAATTTTAGGAAAAAGTGTAAGGAGCAAGAACAAAGGGTTCCTGCTCATTTTTGAAGTATTTTGGTACATGCATGAGTAGGTCGGCTAACTTTTAATTGAAATTGCACAACATTTCATATTTTCAACAAATGTTGATTTTCGTTAAAATCGATTTGAGAAATGTAGCCGCCTATGTGACTTTTCAGAAATGTGACGTGCTAGAGCTCAGCTCACACGAGTTTTGATTTTGTGCAATGCTTACATTAGTGCTGGAGCGAGAGCTCGCACTAGAGTTTTACATGATTTTCATGACAAGGTGCTGAAGTCTAACTCGCACCATATTTTTATATATGATTTTCATGACAGAGTGCTAGAACTTAGCTTGCACTAGTTTTACTTGATTTTATGAGAGTACTGGAGCACCGCTCGCACTATCTTTTCTGAGATCATACGATAAGCCGTGCTTGGAGCAACGGGTGACTGTGTGGCACACTGATTAAATAGGCTAGCACGTGCGTTTGGATACATGGCATGAGTATGCTGGTATGATATGGGTCCACGGAGTACGTTGTACCGTGCAAGTAGCATGGAGTACGCTGTACCGTGTGACATCTTCGGATGCGTGGTATCTTCGGATACGTGTGGTATCTACGGATGCGTGGGGTCGGATAAGACCGACGGGATGGAGTGACCCACCTCCCGGGCGGTTCCCGATCGTGGTGAGACCCCGCACACTAGGATCCGTGTGGTAGAGGGACTCCCGAGGACACATGGCCATAGTCCTGGTTGTTATCGATATACAGATATTGCCTAGTCTCGTGTTCCGTATATTTATGTTTTCTGATATTGATGTTTTCGAGAAACACAATTTTGTGGATTTTGTGTGAGTCAGGGCTACCCGAGGGAAGGGTTGAGTCCTGATTCTTATTATGAAATTTTAAACGAGAAATAAATGATTTAAAAGATATGCATGTTAAGTTTTCATGCTTTTTGGGATTACATGTGAATTATTTTACATGACATCATAACATAGCATATGTTTTGAAAATGTGTGGAGAAGGGGTGGTTTATGCACGACACTACGTTCATGTAGGTTGTATTGTTATCTACTTGTTCGTAGGATTGCCTTACTGAGCTTGATGTGCTCACCCCTTTCATTTTCTCACACAGATTTCTTCCAGTAGATTGGGAGGCGACTGGGTACGGCATTCCAGTTGTCCACTGCTGCCTATCTTCTTGAGGTATATACACGTTATATATGTTTCTTGTATCTGAATAGCATGAGCACAATACTATATTTTGTATGACATTGGGATGTATAGAGTAGGTACAAATATGTAATGAAATGGAAGAAGTTTAGTGCAGAATATATGAACTTATATTTAAATTAAATTGTGCACTAATTGTAAATGTATGGAGAATATATGGGCACTGACATACAGCCCAATTATTGGTTATGGTTGGTCACGATCAGAGGTAAGTATGAAATAATAAAACGTGAAAAATTTACTCTGATTTTCGGGTAGTTTTGGGTCGTGACATCCTCTCCCTTAAAAATGCCTTAAAATCATGTTTTGGAATGAGATGATCGATCCCTTTGTGCTTTCAAGTAGAAATTGGGCATTCTGCCTCCAAGGGATCGATCCCTTGCCTTAGAGGATCGATCTCTTACTTCTTTACTATTCATTTTCAGCTTCTTTCAATAGGAATCAATCCTTTTAATGTAAGGGATCGATCTATTGGCCTGCAACATCATTCTTTTAATTTTTAAACCCCTAAAACACTCAACTTTCAACTCTTAACTTCCATAAACACTTTAATACCTCAAAAATAATTCTTCAATACAATCATATGCATACACAAATTAACATTTACATATCCACAACATCTTATAAGGCTTAAATCTTTAACTTATACTTAATACGTCATACATGCATAAAATCAATGAATATACTTATCTCAACCTCAGTCATCGTAAGACATTACTTTTATAAACATTCATGACTCTCACAATTACATCCAACATTTCATAACATCTCCACATTACAAAATCAACTTATTCAACATTAAATCAAATTCATACAACGAAAATTTAGGGTTTTACATATTAAGGATAATAAAAGCGGGTTTGGTTTTCTAAATGAGTTTAGGGATTAGGTTTCAATGATAAAAAGTTGCCTTCGACAAAAACGTTTAGAGTTTTATTCTTAGATCTATGCAAATAGGAAACTTTTCTAGGAGATTTGGTGTAAGATTTAAATAAATGAGGTGGTAAGAGTCATTTCTAGAGATTTGGAGATCATCCGACCACCAGCGGTCGATAGTGGTGACACAAAGGTTGAGTTCAATTTTTCGGGGAAAAGAAAGAGGTTTCTAAAGAGGCATGGTTTTTTTTTTTGGTTGAAATAAGTTTACAAATAATAAAAAAAAATTCTTGGGCATTTAAATAGAAGGATGAATCAACATAACTTTGGTTCAACTTCTGATTGATAAAAATGACAACATTTTGGTATTTCATAGTAAAAAATCTGTGAAATATGCAAAACTTGAGAACACTTAGCCATTAGAGAAATATGCAAAACTTGAAATCTAAGCAAACTTCATAGCCACCTAATAGGCTGGCCGTTGTAGCCACCACTGCCATCTATTTACCACCACAGTTGTTGCTAAAAAATCACTTGAATTGTCCAAAAATAGCGTTTTAGTACCCTTGACCAGAATTCCTACATAAAATCTCATGTCTTGTGAGTCATTGTAGATCTAAGATCGAAATCTGAGCATCCACTATCTTAAAAGCAATGGCCACCGCTCGAAATACTAAAACCTTTTATTGGAAAACCCATAGAGCCTAAAGAACTGAAAACCAAAATATTCCCTCTCCCAAAACTCACTTTATTTTCTTTGCTCACAAAACACTCCACTTTTTAAGGATTTCTTGATAAGTTCAATTGTAGAAAACATTTTCCTTCACCTCTATTTTTTTTTTTTTTATAAAAAAAGCAAAAGCCTCCATTTCAAACATGCAATTGTCACTCCACCTTCATATCCTTCATCTTCACCATGTCCACAAGCTATTTCTCTAACTTTTTTGAGTTTGTCCATTAATTTCCTATCCCCCCTAAAAAAGTGTTTGGTAAAAGTCCTAAACCACTCTCTATAGGTAAAGTCACAGTCCTTGCCACCAAATTCCCTTTTCATATTAGAAAAATCCCTAAAACTATGATTGAAACCATTGCCTTGCTCAAGCACCATCTTGACCAGCAATATGTGACCTTTACCTAAAGCCAGGTTGCCTATCACCAATGTTCATCAATTAGTGAAATTCTTAATTCCATACCTCATCCATTTTAAGTTATAAGCAAAGATCTTGGGGATAATGCTTGGGATTATTTGAACTTTGTTGGGAGGATGTCTTTTCCTCATATTTCTATTCATAAAAAAATTTGGCAATATCATCATTCGAAGGTTTGACCTGAAATTGATAAAATCAATTTTCATTTCACAAAATTTATTGATGCTTGGAAAGTTGAACATTTTTATATTAGTGATGTTTACATTCCTACAAAAAAGAAATATCAGGGGTCAAAGAATTGGTTTTGTTAACTATAGGAACATTGATGATGTTGAGTGTCTATTAGCCAATTTGAATTTTATTTGGTTGGCAGTTACAAACAAAGATTTTATTAAGCTTAGTGTTCACATGTTTGTAATGCTAAACCTAAGAATTGTAGTCAAATGAATTCTAGGTCTATATCTAGTGTTTATATAGTTAAGGGTGTTGGTAAATCAAAAAAAAAATATTTTGTATTCAAATCACAATTGTTCTGAAAACTAGTATTGGGAAAACTATTAACTCTTGGTCATTTTTTTATGGAAAAAGCCCCATTGTATTATTCTACTATTGTTGGTGATCAATCTATATCATATTCTTGCTTATATAGAAAAGAGAGTTTTAGTGATCAAAGTTAATTTGGATGATTAAATTCGCAAGAATCTGATAGGTCTAAGGATACTAGCCTTAATGTCGATGTTGAATAATCCTTTGAAAGTCAAAATGTTGATGGAAAACAACAAATGTTGATATGCATATTGTTAATTGGTCCAATGTTTTGTCAAAGAGTCCTAATACGTCAAAAAAAGTGTTAGTTGCTCTTTTTCCTTTGGAGACCTATAAACACTTTTCTTGGAATGATGATCTTTTGGATGATTCTAATGCAGTCCTTATACTAGGTTGTGGCTATGGGATTGTTCAAAATGAGAATAGTGAAAGGGGAAGTCTTTGTTATACTGTGTACATTAAAAGCTCCAATGGAAGCTATTTGATTTGCGACGTGGCTATAATGAAAAGGAAGTGTCAAGGTAGTTAGGGAGTGTTGTTGGTGACCTATAATTGACTGAATGATATGTATGTGATGTCTAGGGATAATATGAAATTGGAGGTTTTTGCCAACATCAATCTTTTGTGCTTTGTTATGGAAGTTATTGGCAAGAAAGATAAAAAAAAATGTTTATGATGGTGAATGTGTTGTTGAATATGAGTTTCATGATGGATGTCTTGATTATGTTAACTTCAAGAATTGTTTACACCCTCAACAATTAGTGTTCTTATTAAAAGTCAAACTTAAGGAAGTTTCTCTTTACGTACTGTTGCTCGAACCATCTTGAAAGGAGATCAAGGTAATTCAAACAACAATATCCCTGTTACATCAACTATGTTGCTAATAAAGAAAGTTAGGGAGCAAAAAGGCTCTAGTCGTGCACTAAGAAGTCGCACTCACCTTTTTGATGGAGTGAATGTGGAGGCAATTGCACCTCAAAGAGTTGAGCCACAAGAAGTCAATGAAGAATTGCAAAGTTTTTTACATTCGAAAGGGTTAGAGAAGGACATTAACTTTAGCACATTTATTGTTTATCCTAGCCAAGGGAGAGAGATGAAAGAGATTATGAAATAAGTTAGCTAATAAAAGATCCTCGTAACTTGAGCAAAGTCATCAGGGATCATGTGATGGCATAACTTACAGCCAACTGAGTAGAAAGGTAATGTCATACATCGCACTAAGGTTTCTCGCCTAGCTAGTTTTGAAATTGTTGTAATGAAGAGAATGAATATAGGAGATCCATAATGGGAACCTGATGACACTGCATACTCTTACAGCTCACCCTCGATATCTTTGATACCCATGAGCTCATGTAAAAAGGAGAGTAAGTCACAAGAAGAGAAGTAAGAATGATGGAATCTTGCAAGGATTAATGTCAGCAATAAATTTGAGAAAAAGAAAGCCATAAGGAAGTTCAATCAAAGACTCAATAAGAAAAAGCTTGTCAATCAAAGGGAACTCATGAATTTTGATTAGAAATGCCAAAACATGCAAGCCAAATTGGAGAAAATGAAATGAAGAGTGCTAGAAAAGGCCACACATATTTAGATCTTGATACTTTGGGAAGCTCTTCTTTTACTAAGAAGGTAGATACGGATAAACCACTTAGGGGATTCAAGTTTCCTACATGAAAATGTATGTCAAAACCTCAGACAGAATCGATCACCTAAAAATGTTTTGCACAAGCATGTTAATCCAGGGTGTGAGCAATGCTATCATGTGTAAAGCTTTTCCTGCTACCCTAAAAAAGGAAGCAAGGTTTTGGCACTTTTCACTCAAACCAGGCACGATAAGTTTCTTTAAATAGCTCAATGCCGAGTTTTTGAGTCATTTGTTTAGTAGCATTGTCCATAAAAAAACCTTCATCACTTTGATATTTATGAAGTAAAAGGAATGTGAATCCTTGAAAGAGTATGTCACGCTGATTAACCAAGAGACAATTAGCGTCAAGAACCTTGAGTGTAAAGTCACCATTACTGCATTTCACCAATGGCTTAAAAGATAATGATTTCACTAAGTTTTTTAACAAAGAGGCTACCAAAGGTGTTTGCTGACTAGCTTATGAGAGTTAAGAAGTATTTAAATGCCGAAAAAGCAATTGCATTAAAATGTCAAGCAAATGAAAACGTAAAGGGAAAAGCAAAAGTGGTAGGGATAAGGAATCCAAGACAAGATAAGCTTGTAAAGAGAATAAGCCTTCCAAGGAAGATGTATCAATTCTACACCTCGGTTAGGAGGCCAAGGTGTAAAATCCTCGCCATCATGGAAAAGAAAACTTGTAAAACCTCTATGAGAGGCTGAGAGGTTGGGGAGAGATACTACAAGTTTTACACCTTTCATGGGAACTATAGACACACCACCGATAGATATGTGGAACTCAAGAGCCAAATAGGGGATTTGCTAAGGAGAGGCTTTTTGGAAAAGTTTGTTGCAGAAAAAAAAATGTAAATGGAAGGGGTTTTCGAAAACATAAAGGATAATAGGCGTGGATACTACCAAAGATGGGGAAGACAAACTTATTAAAGAAAATATGGAGAAGAATCAAGAAGAAGAGATGAAGGAGAAGAAAAGAATGAAGAAGTCATTCTTGCCAACCATTAACCCATGGCTTGGGTCATTAACACAATTAACGGTGGCTCTGCATCAAGAAGACCTAGCTCTTTTGATCGAAAGAAGCATATGGGACTTTTTATCATGGCAGTATAAGAGAAAAGGATAAAGACATAGAGCGATAAAGCCATCTCTTTTGGGCGATAAAATTATCGAACAATCTAATATCCCCATGATGATGTGCTTGTGGTCAAAACCACCATCTACAATCATGTTGTCAAGAAAATCCTTTTCGACAATGGAAGTACCAATGACGTCTTCTATTATGATATGATGAAGAAGTTGAGAAATTTAGATGATTTACTAAAGCCATTTTCTACGTGGCTTATTGGATTTGTTAATGAAAAAGCAAGGGTTAAAGGAGTTAAATCTTTGCCACTCACTTTAGGAGAGGAACATAAAACAACTACCGCCATGGTCAACTTCTTGATAGTTGAAGTCTCATCAGCTTATAATGTCATTCTCGATTGACCAAGCCAAAACACTTTAAAGGCCATTGGGTGTTCACCTCATTTGGAGATAAGAGATTTTAACTCTCAAGGGAAAAAGGGAAGGGAGATCAAGTAGCTAGAAGGTCGTGTTTCAACACTAGTGAAGTAAAGAGAATTGGATGGCGAAAAAATCCTTAGTGTAGTAAAGGGACTTGTTTAAATACCCAATAGAGACGAAAGTTAGCATTATATTTTGAGGGGTTAGTTCAAGTATACCCGGTTTTGTCGTACAATAACCAACTATCATCCAACGGATCTTCTTTAATTTGTGTCTAAGGAGTTTGCAACATGAGAAAGAAATTAGTCCCAGCTTCACCTTTTTTATGTTTTTTTTTTCTTCAAAAGAAAGAAGAATAGTCTCGAATCCGAGGAAGAAGTCAAGTTTATTTTAATTTACTTTTATTTTTAGCTAGTTACTAGCATGTCAAGCTAAGGTCTGATACCAATTGTCACAGACTAAGCTTTTCAACACTCAAGCAATAGGTTGTGTGGTACTTGGATGGTTTTGTCTAAATAAGTCAGCCAAGAACTCTCGATTATCAGATTAAGCAACAAGCAATATAAAAGTAAATATTGCGTACATGATGATATTGCGGGGCACGGTCCATACCGGGTTGATCCCCAATGCCCCCAAACAAAAAATATTTTATTAATTCAAAAAAGATTACAAAATAATAGCGAGTCTTCCACCGCATCGTCAGGGCCAAAGGGGTAGCCCTAGATTTGTGTGCTAGCACATACTTTAACCATTGAGGCAGCCCAACATTATCGACTGCTCACCCCCTATAGTAGTAAAAGAGTTTTTGCAAGAGTGCTACCACTAACCATTATAATGTTTACACTTTTCCTAAGTACATGGATTCTAATCCCTTCCCCTATGACAACTTTACTCGGTCATAACAAGGTTGGCTCATGACACTGTGTGTATGCTGTTAACCTGAAAAACTTTGGACCCGCTAATTCCGTTGGCCATAACTTTTTTTTCTTTTTTATTTCATTGCTGAATAAATTGATTTTATTATGTTATTAGTTGAAAATATGATTAAAATTTTTGGTTTAATAAAAAAATATAACAAAAAATTAAATTTTGTTTAAAATATGTTTTCTTTAGGATTTGTTCAATAAAAAAAATAATAAAATAATTCTTAAAATAATTGAGATAAATGATGATTCTACAAATTATGGAATTCTCGGTATTTGAGTGTTAATAATCAGGAGATTTCTAGGTGAGAAATAATTTTTCTAGGTCCAATCAAAGTGTTCGGGGATTTAGAAACTTAATTTCAAAACTAAAAGAATTTTTTATTTATTCTTAAATATATTAATATAATATAAAGATAAATGGTTCGAGTAACAAAAAATAATAAATAAGAAATTTCCTTTAATAAAAATAAGTGAGAGTTCTACCGATGATGGAATTCTTCGGTGTTACGAGTGTGCAATATTTGAGAATTTTCTAGTTGATAAATAATTTTATAAACTCAATCAGAGTATTGAAGGATTTAAAAAAAATTCAATATTAATAGAATAATCATTTATTCTCAAATATGCTAATATTAAAATAATAAAAAAAGGTAAAAGACTTTTAAAAATTAAGTATAAGAATATTAAAATAATAATAAAATATATTAATAAATAAAAATTAGAAATGAATTAAGATATTTTAGTGATAAATTCTTTAATTTTGCAAGTGTTTAATTTTTGAGAAATGTTTTGGTAAGAAAGAACTTTTCCAAATTTAATCAATGTCCTGAAGGATTTAAAAAACACTTTTAATACTAAAATTTCAATTTATTTCCAAAATAAATATAAAAATAAATTTTATAAAATTAAGATAAAGAATAGTAAACAAAAATAAATAAATAAATTAGATTTAAAAAATTTAATAAAATATGATAATGAAGGCTCTTCATAAAAAGCGAATGTGTTCTTGTAAAAACTCTTGACGTAAGAAAATTCTTCTAAGAATTCAGTCAGAGTATTGAAGGAGTCCTAAAGAATTTTCATTAGTTACAATAAAAAATAAAAAAAATTAATAAAAACCATTCAAGTGAAGGCTAATAAAATATTACTTGGTACCTGTGTAGACAATTATTGTGTGAATGCTAATCTTTTCTTACTCAAAACTAAACTCTCGAACTCAAAATCTTGAAAATATATATATATATATATATATATTCGTTAATTTTTTTTCACGCGCAACCGAACTCGAGAACTTAAATCTCTTAAAAACACATACCAATCTTTACTCTCTAAAATCAAATTAAGCGGCCAATCACACTTAGGTAAAAAGGATTGGTGGCAACTACTATTTTTTAGTTTATTAATTAAGAACTAGGTATAAAATTATTATGAAACTCTAATTCTTATCGGCCACAAAACTCTAGACATTTACCGTCAGAAGGATTCTTTACTTCTCAGGGCTGCCCAAAGCTCTTCCACTGTATTTTTCCTTTCCTCGAGCTGCTGCTCCTTCCAAATACCTTACAGTACTAATCCCATAAAAGAAATTCAAACTTTCTCTCCAAGCTAGCTATTTTTGCATTAATATTCCCAAACACCTCATTATTCCATTTCTTCATGAGTATTTTTAATTTACCCAGTTTCACCCGAAGACAGTACCCAGTTTGACGATTCACCTCGAAATTATTCCACTCCAATTCTATTTTTTTAGTAAAGCTATTATTTGAAAACCAACCATTTATAACCTTAAAAGGTTTTGGACCCCATTCCACCGTATCTGAGAACAGGAGGATCAAACAATGATCAGACACCGACCTTTGTAAAGCCCTTTTGCATAAGTCCTACAAAATTCTAATCCACTCTGTTGACACCAAGAGCCTATCCAGTCTACTCCTTTCTATTTCCATAACCATACCACGTAAACTTTTCACCTTATTCTATACAAACTTAATAAATTGCAAGTCCTCAACATTGCACCAGCAACCCCCCAAGTCCTCTTTAGTTTTCAAAATTTCCTCCCAACGAACTTTTTTACAGGACGTTTCTATGGTGCATACATATTATAGATTACACACACTAAATCCCTTTTATGCCACAAACGCTTTACTACCAATATTCGATTAGCTATCACTATTTTTTCCATTACAAATCCCCCTTATCTCACACTATCAACAAACCACCAAAATTCTCTTCAGCAAGAGAAAAAATCCAGTCCATATTCATCCCCCCAGATACTCGAGACTTGGACATCCTTAATCACTTCCAACTTTAGTTTCTTGTATTAGCACCATAGCAACTCTGTAACAAGAAACCAATTTCCTCAATATCCTTATTTTAGATGTATTACCCATACCCTAATATTCTAACATAGAATTCACATTCGCAAACACCCAAAAAGAAATTTTGACATAGTTTAATCAATCCATAACACCAAATTCAACCCTAAACACTTTTCTTCTAATATCACTGCCCAATCTATTCTTTTCGCCTTACTCTCAAAACCTTTAGTCTTTACACAACAATATCATCTTCATAATCAACAAAGAGATTTAAACTTTTCCCCAGCTTCCACGTCTCCTCGATAATAACGACTCATTTACAACCTCTTTCGAAGCTTTCACTGTTAATTTGTCCAACATTTGACAAATTTGTTGTCCAGGTAGCTCACATACAAAAGGAAACTCATTTTTAGCTTCTTGATCTTCAATATCCACTCCACCTTCCACGTCTATAATGTCTAGCCCACCTTTATCTCCATAAATATCTTTTTCACTGAGCCCAAACCCATCTAAAGAGCCTGTAATCTCAATACCCTCTTCATTATTCACACCATCTACTATCCCTCTAATTCTTTATGCTCTTCCTCAAGCTCCAGACCCTCATTATTATCGTTACTTATGTCCAATATGCAGCCAATATTTTTCCCAATATCCATGCCTTCCACCTTGGAATCAATCTAAACCTCGTAAACCTCCTCTTTATTGTCGAGCCTCCTGCCATCGTCAACTTTTCCATATAATGATTGTACTTCCTCCCTACCAACAGTTCCATACCATGACTGTTCATCTCCCTTTCTTCATTTTAAAACCCAGGGATGCTAGAAGCATCATGTAGAATTTATTTGACAACTTTTTCCTCGTGCTTATGAGTTTTACAACAGCAATGAACAAAGATATCATTCTGGTCCAACTTTTGTCACCCTAACTTGAACTTCTTACTTTTAAATTCAAATTCTATTCTCTCATTAATTATTTCCACTTGATCAATCATTATCAGCACAAATCCTCTACTAGAATCATTAAATTTAAGGGTCTTACCAACCACTTTCTCCCCATTCATAGCTGTATTATGAAATATAACTAGATTGCAACCATGAAAAAGGACTCCAAAACACATAATCTGTGTGGTTTTGTTTATCAAACCATATTTTCAAACTAGTTTTCGTCTTCCACGAACCATTCCTTTAATGATGACCAACTATCCTTGTTCATTTCCTTCGTGGTCTCCCTATCGTCAAAGGATATCACGATTTACTTCCAAAAATTTTCTTAACCAAAATATTAAAGACACCTTACATCTAAAAATTTTCTTCTAACTTATCTGCCTCATGTAGCCTTTGGTATAGCCAATGACAGTTCTTCAGATTATGGATTGCCTCCTGAAATGCATGTAACTGACAAACTTTTCTCTAAACCTTTTACAATCTCCAATAATCCTCATGTCCTTCTCCCCTACATTGACTTCTTTTTCCTTTCCCCCATCGATTAATGCATGTAATTCTTTTTTTCCCCATTATAAACCACATTCTCAGTATTTTTTTTTTAACTTACACAAGTAACCGAACTAGTATTTTGATTAGCTCTCTTCTCCATCGCCAGTGCTTTTCCTTTTTTATCTTTTTGACTGTCTCCATAGGATTGACCTTCCTCCGATAAGTTTACCTCCCAAATGAGTCTCGCAAAGTTGACACCAATCTTATAATCCAAAAGCCATGTTCCATCTAGATTCCTAGTAGCCTTTCTAGCATCACCATAATCCTCAAATCATACAAAACTGAATTTTCTTCCTTTCCACTCATCTTCTGTGGAATAAAGACATCGTCCACATTTCCGTGATCTTGAAATATAAGTAGCAACCATCTCCAATGAACTATGGACAGTATATTACCCACAAAAACTGAATGAACCATACTACTACTTGACAAGCCTTGAATTGCGCCTTCAATATTCACAGTATTCGAATCTATCATGTATATAGAAGATCTATAAAGTATTTCAACAATAGATTCAAAATATAACTACGAAAATTTTTCTAGTGTATGTCTTAGATGCACAGAATTTATTGGGATACTAGGGCTTTACTTAACAGACTGGAAAAAAAAATGAAAATACAGAAACCTAAAATGAGGGAAAAAAAAGATGAAAAACATATTTTATTCAATTGATGTGCTTGGTAGGGAAGATAGGAAAAGTGAAAGAAAATTATATATTTTTTTTCCTACCATTACTTGATAGAGTTGAAAATAAAAGGGAAAAAAAATTATATTGTTTTACCAATGTAACTTTAACTAATTAAGATAACAAAGTAAAACTTAATAAATAAAAGAATTGTATTTGGAATGATTTGCTTTTGTTAATAAGAAAAAAAAATCAATTTCTTTTCACTTTTTGTAACGCCTTGAAAACGTGAAAATTAGAACTAATATAATTTTTTTCTTTAAAACTTAATTTCTTACTTAAGGTGTATTCATGTTCAATATCAGTTTATAACTTATCATTTATTTGTTAACCTTTCTTATATTCGACAATACAGGATATGCTTATAATTTTCATTCATCCCTTAATCTCATTACATCCTGTATCATCATGGATTACATACATTTTCATTCACACACGAATACAAAAAATGATTACATCTCATAATGCTTATTTACATATAAGTATCTGTACTGTATAAGATGTACGAGTATAAAATGAAATATACTTTTGTAAATATTCCAAAATTTTCATATATTGGATTTTATCAATGAGTAACTATTGAGCCATTGGGATTGAAAACACGTTCCTGGTATACGATTTAACCGAACTATATTTGAGATATGAGGTTACGGGAGAATAGTTAATTCGGTTTGCATTTTTGATATAAGAACTTGGGTGAAACAATTTAAGTGCAAATCTAAGATTTTTACCTTATACTACAAGGAAAATTTAATCAAGTGCTAAGACATGCATATTTATATTAAGATAAGTGATATTTTATTTATTCACCAAGTAAAATGTGAAGATTATATATATATATATATATATATATATATATATATATATATGACACACATGAGCTCTTGGAAGTCCCCTTAGTGGCATAGGTATATGTACAAAAACCTTAGAAATAATAATAATAATAAGGGCTCGGCATGAAGTGATGCAATGGGGATGATGATGATCGGTTGTGAAAGGAAAAGAAGGAAGTGTGTGGGCAAGGCCAACCGAGTGGGGGAATGGCTTCCGTAAACTGTAGTAGTGTTGTGCAACAGCTGCTGTGCCAGTAGTAACTAGAGAGAAGTGTAGCAGTAGTGGAGCAGGTGATATGGAAAATAGACAAGGAAATGGGATAGGGAGCTGGAAAACTGAGAAACTTGATTTGCAGGGCATGGTGTAACTGAAACGTGAGTGGGAGGTCTGAAGTTTGACAAGACAAAAGCAGTAAAATATGGCCAAAGGCTGGCCAAGGACAAATATATATATATATATATATATACACACACATAGAGAAGCTGCAATGAGGTGGCTATTCTTGCCAAAAAAAAAAAAAAAAAGAAAAAAGAAAAAAAAACGTGAAATAAGAGAGGAAAGTGGGGCTATCATAACTCTGGCAAGGGAATTCTGAAAACTTCAATAGTGAAGGAGAACAAATGAAGCTCATGATCCAAGGGATTTAGAAACAGAAAACGAAGAGGAAGTCAGTAAAGAGGAGAGCGTGGGATAGATCGAGAGGGAGAGTGGAAACTGAAGAAAGAGAACGAGAGATAGAGAGCAGCGTGCACGGTAAAATGATTTGGTCTCCATTCCTTTTCCCTCCGTACTGAACAGAAGAGGGAAAGCTTGAAACCGAGGCATGCACAAGAGGGGCAGTGAGCTGGAGAGTTGGGCTGAGAGTGAACAGTGAGGGAAACAAAACAGGGGAGAGCATAGATTTGCGAGAGGAGATTATGATGAGGATGGTACTGGAAACAGAATGGTGGAGACAATGATGGTGGTGAAGGTGATGGCTGAGGGTGGCCGAGGGAAGTGAGGAGGATGGAGAACCGAGAAGCAAGCTAGAGTAGTCAGTAATGGTAGACTGGAAATGGAGAACCGAAGCTCGCGGGAGGCGACGACGACGATGATGATGATGATGATGATGGTCGGAGCAAGGAACGGAGATGATGAGAATGATGGTTGCGCCGAGGAGAGGAAGGAGGTGGTGAGCAGCTCCTCGGGTGACCGGTGGAAGAGAAAAATCGAGAGTGGAAGGCGTGAACCCGAGAGCTTGAGATCAGGGGACCTTGCGAGGTGGCCGGAGTTGAGGTTGGTTGCCGGAGTAAACAGAGGAAAACGGAGGAGAGGCAGCACTAGAAAAAAGGTGGTAACGAGGACCAAAACCGTGGCTGGTGATGATGAATATTAACGAGGTGAAACTGAAGAAGAAAGAAAAGAAAAGGGAGAAGAAAAGAATGGCGGGAAAGGAAAGTTAGTTTAAAAAAAGAAGAAGAGAAAGGTAATATATATATATATATATATATATATATATATTATAGAAAATAGAGAAAAATTGAGGAAGGAAAATAAGTGTACTAAATCTTAGAAATCCCGAGAAAGAGCTCCGAAAAATTAACCGAGTGGATCGGATCTATCAACTCGCTATGTCGAGACAATCGAGGACTACGGACAGACATTGAGGTAAGGAATTTATGCAAGTTTAATAGATAACTGTACGTATTTTATAATTTCAAGTAGCTAAATAGATGCCGTAGAGATAGAAAACTCGATATTACCCCTACGTATAGACTGAATTGAACTGAAAAATAATTGAAAAAAATTTATAATTGCATAAATTGCATGTTTCTGTGTTTTCATCGTCGAAATACTGTTTCTAACGACATATGGATAGGTTGGTTTTTGTTTTTATTGTCTGCATTAAATAACACGTTTTACAGAGTTAAGTGTGCTTAAGTGGGAAAAATTTCATGATGGGTGACCTATCGAGAAGTCTCCACTCTCATATTGTTTATGAACTGTTTTTGTACTAAATACTGATTTTTATATCATTTTTGAAAGAATTGAACTACCTATCTGATTTTCGATACGAAACAGTGCTAGAGCCCTCGTGTAGATTGTGTGTCACACTAAATTGCTCGCACTGGATTTTTATATGATTTATAAGAAAAACCGTGCTGGAGCCGTCGTGTATTGCTGTGTAATCTTGCACTGACTTGTTCACACTGGATTTTGAGACTAAGGTGCTGGTTGATATTGATGCTGAGAGGTAAATCCTTGACACTACTCGGTACCCTCAGTTATATTGTACTGTATCGAGGTCCATAGAGCACGTTGTACTGTGTTACGCACATAGAGTACGTTGCACCGTGTATTGAGTCTTCGGACTACTGAACTGTACTGATTGACCGATGGGTTGGATTGACCCATCCTCCTTGAGGCGTATGACACTCGCGCACACCTAGCCCGTGAGGCGCGGGGTCACTGACTATGACCATATGTCGACCGTACTGTTATTGGCTGAATCCTACTGTTATTGATCTAATCCCAGCCTAGTCTTAATGAACTGAACTATTTATTGATAGAAAGGAAGCTGAACTGAGCTATTTCTTGATTTAATGAATTGTTTTAAGGAAACGAATTCAAGTGTTTTACTGCATTGATTGAACAGTAAATGTTTTTATCGTACCAATCATATTGAATGCATATGTTTTGCATATGGTAAAGTATAATATCGGAAATGGAGTGTGATTGAAAGTATTTTTCAAAGAAAGTGCATCAATTGTGAATCGTTTTTAGTATTAATGAATTGATTTATATGCAAGTGTTTTACAGTGTTTTATAACTGATCATGACATACATTATAAGCATGTAGATAGTATGGTTGTCTACTGCTTACATAAGTTTCTTACTGAGCACGTTAAACTAACTCCCTACTTTCCTCCACAGAGTCCTATCAATAACTTGGACGCTTCCGTTAGTAAGGCACGTCGTATAACTATGGTTCCGCGAAATATTTTTTTGTGTTGAAGGTATACCCAATTGTAATAAATTCTTTTGTATCTAAAATTTTTATAAGTACAGTAATGCATACGAGATGTATATGGGGAATGTGAAACATATTTTGTTTAAATTTGTTACTAAGAAAGAAAAAAATTAATCAGACTGAATACTGTTCTGACCTAATATCGATTTGTAGCCCAACCAAATTGTCTGAAAATTTGAGTCGTTACAACTTTAGATGTGTACAAAAAGATGAAAGACATTTTATTCCATTGATGTGCTTGGTAGGAAAGATAAAAAAATGAATGAAAATTATATTCTTTTTTTCCAACAATTGCTTGGTAGAGTTAAAAAACGAAAAGAAAAAAATAAAATTATATTGTTTTAACAGTGTAACCTTAAGTAATTAAGATAACAAAGTAAAACTTAATAAATAAAAGATTTGTATTTGGAATGATTTGCTTTTGTTAATAAGAAAAAAATCAATTTCTTTTCACTTGTTCTCTCATTTTTATCCATCTTTTAATTTTTCACTTTATCAAGCACAACTTACGTGTAAAAGTGTTCATGTGTCGGGTTCAACTTAGACCTAAGTATTGAATGTGAGTTCAAGCTTGATCAGGCCTAACTTTTTGAACTTAATTTTTTTTTTTATCTAATTTCATTTTTGCGTAAAATGAGTAAGTCCAAATTCGTCGAAACATGTCCAAATACAATTAATGTGTTTAAAAAAATAAAATTTAAAAGCATAAAATGCACATAATTATTAATAATTATAATACAATAAGTTCAAATAAATTCTTAAAAAAAGACTTAAAAATGAAAATCTAAAAAAAATAACACAAGCTCCAATAAAATTGCACAAAAAAAAAAAATAGAGCAACTAAAAATGCATTAGTAATAACATTCTTATTTGAAATATCTACAAAAATCTATCTAAATTTTACAAAGTACAACGTTATATATGAATTAAATATCAAATGAACTAAATTATAAAAATAATAAAAAATTATAACTAACTAGTCGAGCCAAACTTTGACTTTGTGAGCTCAAGTCTAATCCAACATTTTATCGAGTCTTAATTTAAAAGTTCAAGTTCCTGTAATTGGTTTAATATTTTTGCCCAAACTCGTTCAAAACTTGGGTCGTGCTTCAAGTTTGAACAGGTTGCCCAACCTAAAAGCAAGTCTACCTATGTGTAAATAATTGAGGAAAAATGGAAGTTTGAGATGAAGCTATTGAGTTAGACTTGTTAATAAGTGATGTTTTGAGTTAGACTTGTTAATAAGTGATGTTTTGATAATTTATTTGTTTTTTTTTTTAACTGGATCAATTTCGTATTAAACTTGGTTCCATGTGTAAATAAAATCATATTGAAAATTATAAGTTTGTTTCATGAAAAATGATAGTTTATAAATTCTCAAATCTCTTTGTATTTTAGGCTGTAGCTTGAAATTCAATTTGTTGTTTTAATTTGAGTTTGAAGTATCTAAATTAAAGGCTAATGGTAATTTAAAAGAACAAAAGCATAAAAAATAAAATTACATTTAAATGCAGATTTAAGTGTCAATGTAACATAATCAATGAATATGAAAACTTTAAATAAATGATATTTTTACTAGTACTTTAAATTACCTCCTAAGGTGTAATGTCAGCCCCAAAAATCAGAGTAAATTTTTCATCTTTTTTTCATATTTAATTCTTACCTTCATCTCATCGTGAACATCCTACCAACCATTGGGTTATGATTCGGTGTTAGTCCCCTCACACTACTTACCATTCCATTTCCATGTTACATTCACAATTTCATTCATATAACCTTACATCCCCGACGTCATATACGTTTACAGTACTGTGCATTTACATATTTAGATACGAAAACCATACAAGTGTGTATACCTTTTCTCGATGATGGGAAGCAGTGGATATTAAGAATGCAAGTCATTAGCCGCTCACTATCTACTACGAGTGCTCTGAAAAGAGGAAAAAATAAGGGGGTGAACAACCACACGCTCAGTAAGGCAATTATGCAAGTAAGTAGATAGCTCCACTATCTACATGCTCATAATGTCATGCCCTTAAATCCATTTCTTTTCGTTTAAAGCTCATGCACACATCAATGCCATAGTCTATAAAAATTGTTCGTGCTTATGGAAATTACGCAACTCATGCCTCAATGGCATCTCATGTAAAATCATAAAACGCATGAATTAAATGAAAATCATGCATTTGCAATTAAAGCATGGATAACCTCCTCATGCTAAAACCTTTCATTGCATGAATTATAAATAATTATGAAAAATACATCATGCTGAGTTTCCACACAAAACCTTCACGCATACCCATATGCCACACCATGAATGTCATGTAAAACCAGTTTACCTCACGCATGGGTTTAAATAGCATGGAAATAACATCATGTAAGTTCAGTTTAAATCTCATTTTCATTCTCAACAAATCACATCTCAGTCACACTCATCAGGACTCAACCCCTCCCTCGGGTGATCTTGATCCACATAAAATCATTTATTTCCAAGTATTTTCGAAAACATTGAAAATTTCATTTATTCACAATAAAACCAATATCATCAGTCAGGATCCAACCCCTTCCTCGGGTGGTCCAGACTTACACAAAATCCACATATTCTCAAACTTTCAAAACATCAGATAGTAACATGCGAGACTAAGCAATATATATATATATATATATATCTCAGGCAAATAATCAGGACTATGACCATATCCTCGTGATCCCACTGGTACACGGATCCTGTGTGCGGGGTCTCACCACTATCGGGAATCGCCCCGGGAGGTGGGTCAGTTCATCCCGTCGGTCTTTCCCGATCACTCGCATCCAAAGATGCCACATAATCAATCCTAGCACGGTACAGTATACTCCATGCTACTTGCACGGTACAACGTACTTCGTGGACCCACATCTCATATCAATAATCGTGCCTGTCTCAAAACGCACGTGCGAGCATATTTAATCGGCGAGACACACAGTCTACCCAACGCTCCAAGCACGGCTCATCGCATATCTCATAAAATCAGTGCAAGCGATGCTCCAGCACTCTCATAAAATCAAGAAAAATCTCGTTTGAGCAAAGCTCCAGCACGCGTTTCATAAAATCTGATAAGATCTAGTGCGACCTAAGCTCCAACAC
The DNA here is from genome assembly GCA_033439115.1 of Firmiana major. NCBI lineage: Eukaryota > Viridiplantae > Streptophyta > Magnoliopsida > Malvales > Malvaceae > Firmiana > Firmiana major. Next base: position 2,540,786 of record CM065913.1, on the reverse strand, counting down.
TCTGTCAAAATCATGTAAAACTAATGCGAGCTAGGCTCCAGCACTGTGTTATAAAAATCAAGTGAGAATCTGGTGCAAGTTAGACTCCAGCACCCTGTCACGAAAATCATATAAAAATCTGGTGCGAGTTAGACTCCAGCACCTATGCATGTAAAACTCTAGTGCGAGCCATTGCTCCAGCACTAATGCATACATCACACAAATCAGAACTTGTGTGAGCTGAGCTCTAGCACCTCTCATTTATGTCAAATCATTAAAACTAGTGCGAGCTTCGCTCTAGCACCTTTTTATGCATATCATGTCACACAAATCGATGTGAGCAACCGCTACAGCACTATTGTGCACACTCACAAACTCAGATATAGTGCGAGCAAGGCTCCAGCACCATCTGTTTCCATATAAACTTGATAGTTAGCCATTTTTCCAAAGGAATTTTATTTAAATCTAAATAACACTTACGTAGTGTTATCTTGTGAAATTTATGCAAATACTGGCCAATCTACCAATTTACTTTGCTAAAAAGTCACAAAAATTCTTCAAATCATACATTTCACGCATGTCATGCTTTCACCATCCTCTGGTAAATTTCTCTCAGTAGGGGTAAAATAGTCTTTTACCTATCTCGACTCCTTAAAATTTTTAATTCATTTTTAGGACCTTTATAAATTTTCAATGTATACAAAAGCTATTGAAATACGCGTAGCTACCTCTAGCTACTCGCAAAATTCCCTTACCTCATTTTTCTGTACAGTTTGACCTTTTCACTGATGTCTCGTCACACAGTTCGATTTGCTCCCAATCAAATCTCCGGAGCTACGTATAATTATTTATCAGGTCAAAAATCATTCAATTAACTGTATTTCATCATTTCTGAGCTTAATTCAAAGTATTGGGCCCGTTTACAATTTTGGGCCTGATTGCACCTTAATAGGCCTTAATCGGCTTTAAGCCCATTTTTCACTTACTATTCACATTATCGAGACATATTGGGCTCATTAGACCCATCAGTATTTATTGAGCCTCGTTTTAAACTCTTAGATAGCTCAATTAATTATTTACGATAATTTATCTTAAATTTCAAAATTTAATTCATTTTATACGAAATTAATCCATATTTTTGCGGTAAATTTCTAACACGCATAACTTTGCAAATTGTCATAAATAAGAGTTACTTACCCTAGATTCCACGATAGCACACAAATCGAGGCTGACTCGAGCTCTCATTTGACGTCAATTGTAGAGCTACACAATTACATATTTTTTCGATCAATTTTCAGTCGGATATTAATCAACTTAAATATTCTGAAATTTAACTTGGTTAATTTCGACCGCTTACCGGTTTACTTGTAGCTCGATTGCATCACTGAAATTTTTCTCCCATTTTTTTCTTTTTTCTTTTCCCTTTTTCTTTTTCTTTTCTTTCTTTTTATTCTTTTCTGGCTGAACCGGTTCGATCCGGTTCAGCCCGGTTCAGTTCAGCCCGGTTCAGTCCGGTCCGATTTTTTTCTTCACCGTTCGGAGCTTCGCCGGTCGATTCTTCGTCGGCTTCCATCTCCAGTAGATCCGCGGGGTCGTCCGATGCACGAATCTGGTGTCGGTTTCACCAGGAGTGGCCTGGAAAGTGGCCGGTCTAGCCTCTTCTCCCTTCGGCGTCAGTACCGTTTTTCTTCTCCCACCATTGACGGTGCTACTGGCCATTTCACTGGCCGATTCAGCCACCGATCGGTCGATCTTCGCTTGGGGATCCTTTGGCTGGCGGTGGTCGGGGCTAGATCGACGTCAATGCCGACGAAATTCTCTTTTCTCCCTCGATTTCTCTCTTTTCTTTCTCTCTCTGGCCGCTCGCCGTTCGCCGCTTTCTTCGCCCTCCACCAACGCCGACAATGGCTCGGCCGCCACGTTGGGTCTCCTCGGCGTCTCCGATCGATGAGGCAGAAGGGGGAGGCCCTCGGCTTGCTTCCTCGTTTGCCTTCTGTTTTAGAATCGCGATTTCACAATTCTTTTCTTTCTTTTTTACTTTTTTTTAATTATTTTTTTATTTTAATTGAATAAATATAATATTTTTGCCAAAATATCCCAAAATATTATATTTTATTCATTAAATCAATTAATGTATTTATCTGTCTGATTTTATCTTTTCATTATATTTTTTCAATATTTTCGGGATAATTTCTCGAGGTGAAAGTTTCGATTTATTCCAATAAATTCATATCTTGATCAATTTAACCTAAAATTTAATTACTTCTCCTTCATTAATCAAGATTTCCTGAATCCATGTTTACAGTGTAAATTTCTTACCGAATTGACATCGAATTTCGAGTCTTTTGACCGTTTTGCCCTTTAACGTGTTCGGAACCAAATCAACACAACCTCCCTTCACGAACCCTGTCTCATCTCATGTTTTAAATTCTTATCTCCAGTCCGAATGGTTCGAATCTCATTCGTTTAATATATGGTCATTTCAATCCTTCATTTGATCTTTAAATGCATTCGAGAATTTTTATTCATTCAATTTGCATTTTTCATTCACGTACAACTCTTCTTATGATTCAATTTACATCCAACCATGTTTACATCATATGAATCATAAGGAATTTCGATAAAAAAAATTGGGTCTTACATAATCTCCCCCACTTAAGAAATTTGGTCTTCCAACGGAGAACCGAGTCAAATAGGTTTATAAACAACTCTGTGTAGGTCTATCGCATCATACTTTTTAATTCCCATGTGACTTTTTCCGGAGTATAATACTACCAAAGGATTTTAACTAGGGAGATCATCTTACATCTCAACACTTTCTCTTCCCTATTTAATGCCCGAATCGAGTTTTCAACATACGACCTACTCTCTTTGAGCTTTAACGGTCTCCGTCTCTTGTCAGCATAGCTTTTCTATCTGCTCTGAGGTATTCTCCATCCCTCACAATCAACTGAACACCTTCAGAGACTTATTATACCAATTCGAGAGCAATTCTATATTTGTCACCCACTTCTTCCCATCGGATCGAGGAATAACTCCTACGGCCATACAATGCCTCATTTAATGTTATCCTGATACTCAAGTGATAACTGTTGCTATTGGGGAATTCAATTGGTAGCAACTGATCATCCTGAGAGCTTATAAAATCAAGGGCACACGCTTTCATCATATCCTCCAGAACCTGTACAGTCCTCTTTGACTGACCATCTGTCTAAGGACTGAAAGCTGCGCTAATACTTAATCGGGTTCCCATAGCTTCCTGAAAAATGTTCTCAAAAGTGAGAAGTGAAGCGAGAATCCCTATCTGGTACCATGCTCCCTGGAACGCTACATGGTGTTCCACAATCTCCCTTATACATAAATCCGCCCACGCACTCAGAGTATCAGTAGCTTTCATAACAAGAAGGTGGGTAGACTTAGTCAATCTATCGATTATCACCTAGATAGCCTTGTGATTCCTGTGGTCCTCTATAACCCATCACGATATCCATGGTAACTTGCTCCTATTTTCGTGTCGATATAGGTAGAGGCTGCAATAACCCTGCAAACTTCTATTGCTCTACCTTAATTTGCTTACATACGAGACACTTCTCCATAATCTCTACAATGTCTCTTTTCATATCTGACCACCAATTCCCTTTTCAGAGATTCTGATATATTTATTACTTCACGGATGCACTGTATATCCCGAAGAGTGAGCTTCTGACAATAACACTATCTCATCAACTGTGGTCATGGGAACACTTATACTGTCTCTAAACCTTAGTAAGCCATTATCACTCACTGTGAACTCTGTCACTGTACCCTTTTGAATCTGACCCACACTATCGATACCCTGTCGATCAACACGCTAAGCCTGTCAAACCCGGTCACTCAAATCCGATTCTAATCTCAGGCTAGCTGTCACACAATCACTGTCATCATCAGGAGGGATCACATCACTACTGAGGCTCACAACTGCTATAGCAGCTCACGCTCCCTCACCATCATCTGTGATACCATCCCAAAACTCTTTCTGCTCAAGGCATCAACCATTACATTAGCCTTTCTTGGGTGGTACAATTTCCACAATCATAATCCTTTAGAAGCTCTAACCCTCTATGTTATCTCATATTCTACTCTTTATGTGAAAACAGATACTCGAGGCTTTTATGATCAGTGCATACCCGAAATTTCTCACTATGTACATAGTAGTGCTATATACTCAGTACAAACACTACCGCTGCCAACTTTAAATCATGGGTCGGATAGTTTCTTTCATGATCCTTGAGTTGTTTGGATCCATAATCGACTATCTTCCCATTTTGCATCAATATACAACCCACTCATTATTTTGAGGTATCCATATACACTGAGAAACCTTTTGAGCTAATGGGTATAGTGAAAATAATTACGGTGGTCAGTTTATACCTCAATACACCAAAACTCACCAAAGCTACTTTCATACTTATCATTCCACTCGTATGCAATCTTTTTTCGAACGAGATGTGTCAACTGAACAGCCCATTTCGAGAAACTCTCAACAATTCATCTGTAAAATAGTTTTCAGTTGCTACTCATGCTTTTCCCTGGACTTCGAATACATCAAAATATCATCGCTAAGGATGACCACAAATTAGTCCAGGTAAAGTTTAAATACCTTGTTCATCAATGCCCTAATGGTTACGAAAATCATTTTGGGCACATTCATATTCCGAATTCTTAACGGATGTTACCTAGACTTCAAACCGATCTCTAAAAAGATCATATGAACTTTTATCCAATCACTCCTATAATTGCTTCTTTAGTCCTCCCAGTTCCACTAGTACCATTTTATACCGTGGTTAGGATATCGGCTCTGTACCAGGTACCATATCAATACAAAACTCCATTCCTTTAACGAATGGCGACCCTGGTAGATTATCCGGGAAGATATCAGGAAACTCACTGACCATAAGGAAATCTGTTGACTCCGGATGTGCCTTATCCATACCAACCACACAAACGAGAAAACATTCCCATCATTACTCATTTTGTGAGTACAATCATTTACTCCTTTAATTTCAATCACTACACCCCTTTTCATTACTTGTCAAAACTTACAGTATACTTTTCAGGGATAACCATATCACTATCTTAGGATAGAAATCTGAACAGCATAGTTTGCAGCCGACCAATTTATTCTCAAATATTACTTCAAAATTATTCAAATTCCATTGAATAAAATTGGCTGACTTATACTTCTTCCCCCGTTTTTGACTTATAATTTATCCGTAATTATTCCGTTAGTTAATCCTCCTTCATTGGGGTGCTAACTATCAGCATTGTGCCCAAGGGTGTAAGCATTCACGTCTTTCACTAACTTATATGCAAATGAGGGCGGTATGAATAAATGCATGACACCAGGATCAATTAAGATAGTTGCTTCATTATTCACAATCAAGGTGGTACCCTCCACCACAGCAGATAAAACATCAATAGTGTCCTAGTCCAAGGCTTACACTCACCCTCGTCCAACATCTTATTTTCGTGGTAGCTACCATATATCCAATCCTGCTTATTAACAGGTCGGGGTCTTCCACTCACAATACCCCTCGTAAGTGTTGATACTGAATACACTAGGGGTTACCAATCATCTTACCCCATGACTCGACAGCTCTAAATCTTTTACCAAATGGTCTCTTTCCCGCACTGACATCTCTATCATCCACTATTCTCTTTCTGTCTCTATTTCGACCCTTACTACCTTTTCCAATCTTAGAGGCGTGCAACTCATAATCTTATTCACACAACTGTAGTCTGCATACTGTCTCAGCCTAGGTAGTGATATCTAATGGGGCCAAGCAAACTCTAATTAATGGTCTGAGCCCTTTCATAAACTTTCAGACATTTCGACTCTCATTGTTCATAGTGTCGGGATCATACCTGCCCAGGGATATAAACGGAGATTCATACTCATCAGTCAACCAATTTCTTCTAGGTCAGAGTAAAGAACTTTATCTATAATTTCCTTTAAGCAGTGTCCAGGATATGCTATCACCGGAATACATCCAAAATTATCTCTCATGTCAGCTCTGGATGTCTAACTCTTAAAATGGGTCGAGCGGACTTCCACCAATGCTCCGACTCGCTCTCAAATCCCATGCATGCTCTGAGCAAATAAGTCCCAAAATATTCTTCACACTCCGCTCTAACCTCGCGAAGCGTGTCTCAATACTGTCCGGTCTCTCTGTCGGACTCTGTGGGGCATACACAATACCAGCCTCCACTTCAATCTCATCCTGAGTCTCGAGCACATGTACTCTCGGCCCTCTACCATAGCGGCTATCAGTTATAATAATTAGATTCTTGCATTCAAAACCAAATTCTTAGTTGCAATTCCATCTCGATATACACAATTATATCTAAGCAAAGCACAATACATGGGGATGTAAACTTCCTTAACCGCTAACACCGACTAATATCTGGCCAACTCAGCTCTGATACCACTATTTTTCACGCCCCAAAAATCAGAGTAAATTTTTCATTTTTCTTTCATATTTAATTCTTACCTTCCTCTCATCGTAACCATCCTACAAACAGTTGGGCTATGATTCAGTGTTAGTCCCCTCACACTACTTACCATTCCATTTTCATGTTACATTCACAATTTCATTACATAACCTTACATCCCCGACGTCATATACGTTTACAGTACTGTGCATTTACATATTTAGATATAAAAACCATACAAGCGTGTATACCTTTTCTCGATGATTTGAAGCAGCGGATACCAAGAATGCAAGTCATCAACCACTCACTATCTATTGCGAGTGCTCTGAAAAGAGGAGAAAATAAGGGGGGTGAACAACCACATGCTCAGTAAGACAATTATGCAAGTAAGTAGATAACTCCATTATATACATGCTCATAATGTCATGCCCTTAAATCCATTTCTTTTCGTTTTAAGCTCATGCACGAAATCATGCACACATCAATGCCATAGTTCATAAAAGCTGTTCGTGCTTATGGAAATTACGCAACTCATGCCTCAATGGCATCTCATGTAAAATCATAAAATGCATGAATTAAATGAAAATCATACATTTGCAATTAAAGCATGGATAGCTTCCTCATGCTAAAACTTTTCATTGCATGAATTATAAACAATTATGAAAAATACATCATGCTGAGTTTCCACACAAAACCTTCACGCATACCCATATGCCACACCATGAATGTCATGTAAAACCAATTTACCTCACGCATGGGTTTAAATAGCATGGAAATAACATCATGCAAGTTTCAATTTAAATCCCAATTTCATTCTCATCAAATCACATCTCAATCACACTCATCAGGACTCAACCCCTCCCTTGGGTGATCTTGATCCACATAAAATCATTTATTTCCAAGCATTTTCGAAAACATTGAAAATTTCATTTATTCACAATAAAACCAATATCATCAATCAGGATCCAACCTCTCCCTTGGGTGGTCCAGACTCACACAAAATCCACGCATTCTCAAACTTTCTAAACATCGGATAGTAACATGCCAGACTAGGCAATATATATATCTCAGATAAATAATCAGGACTATGGCCATATCCTCGTGATCCCACTGCTACACGGATCCTGTGTACGGGGTCTCACCACTATCGAGAATCACCCCAGGGAGGTGGGTCAGTCCATCCCGTCGGTCCTGCCTGATCACTCGCATATGAAGATGCCACTCGCATCCGAAGATGCCACATAATCAATCCCAACACAGTATAACGTACTCCATGCTACTTGCACGGTACAACGTACTCCGTAGACCCACATCTCATATCAATAATCGTGTCTGTCTCAAAACGCACGTGTGAGCATATTTAATCGGCGTGACACACAGTCTACCCGACGCTCCAAGCATGGCTCATCTTATGTCTCATAAAATCAGTGCGAGCGATGCTCCAGCATTCTCATAAAATCAAGAAAAATCTCATGCGAGAAAAGCTCCAACACGCATTTCATAAGATCTCATAAGATCTAGTACGAGCTAAGCTCCAGTACTTTGTCAAAATCATGTAAAACTAGTGCGAGCTAGGCTCCAGCACTGTGTCATAAAAATCAAGTGAAAATTTGGTGCGAGTTAGACTCCAGCACCTATGCATGTAAAACTCTAGTGCGAGCCCTTGCTCCAGCACTAATGCATGCATCACATAAATCAAAACTCGTGTGAGCTGAGCTCTAGCACCTCTCATGCATGTCAAATCATTAAAACTAGTGCGAGCTATCGCTCTAGCACCTTTTTATGCATATCATGTCACACAAATCGATGCGAGCAACCGCTCCAACACCATTATGCACACTCACAAACTCAGATATAGTGCGAGCAAGGCTCCAGCGTCATCTGTTTCCATATAAACTTGATAGTTGACCATTTTTCCAAAGGAAATTCATTTAAATCTAAATAACACTTAGTATTATCTTGTGAAATTTATGCAAATACTGATCAATCTACCAATTTACTTTGCTAAAAAGTCACGAAAATTCCTCCAATCATGCATTTCATGCATGTCATGCTTTCACCATCCTCAGGTGAATTTCCCTCAGTAGGGGTAAAATAGTCTTTTACCTATCTTGAGTCCTTAAAATTTTTAATTCATTTCTAGGACCTTTATACATTTTCAGTGTATGCAAAAGCTATTAAAATACGCGTAACTACCTCTAGCTACTCGTAAAATTCCCTTACCTCATTTTTTTGTACAGTCTGACCTTTTCACTGATGTCTCATCACACAGTCCGATTTGCTCTCAATCAAATCTTCGGAGCTCCATATAATTATTTATCGGGTCAAAATCATTCAATTAACTGTATTTCATCATTTCTGAGCTTAATTCAAAGTATTAGTGTCACACCCCACTTCTGAAAACCCTTCTATCCATACATTCTCTACTACGGTTGGGCTGTGAGAAGATGCAATTACTAAAATTTCATTCATTTACAGCAGAAGATTTAAATCTTAATTCACACTCCCAGGTGTGTGTGTAGATATACAAAAATCAATTGTATAAATACCATGTGCTTACATATCATCCCCATAATACTGTTTACAATTCCAAGATATAACTGTGCGATACGATAAATTAGATACAAAATACTCTTATATACACATCTTATACCTTTATGGAATTGTGGGAGCTGTTCAACACAAAAGACCTAGAGACCACCGCTCTCTTACTTCTCAGTACCTGGAGGGGGAAAATAGTGGGATGAGCAAACCACAGCTCAGTAAGGAAATGTATGCTAGCAGGTAGATATCGTACTACCTACATAGCCCATGCATGCATAAACCAAAACCATGTTTTCGTTATAAATGGAAATATCATACAAAAAATGCATTTAAACATATATTTCTTAATAGCATTTTTGTGTAAATCAAATATCAAGCTTCCATTTAAAACATGCTCATAAATAGTGCCCTCACGGCATGAATGGGAAATTAGAGATTTATCAAAACACAAAATCTCTTTCTTTTCTTAATTCACTTTTTCTGCAAATCTCTTTCTTTTCTGAGATTATCTCTGTTTTTCGAATCTCTGAGACAGGCATGAAATTTTCGGCAATCAAATATCCACGACATATGGCCATAGTCAGTGATCCCAGGCCTCACTGATCAGGTGTGCACAGGGCATCACTTCGCCTGAAGGGGAATGGGTCAGTCCTGCCCTCCGGCTCATCTCAATCCACCTCATCTCCTCGTATACTCACGGTGAAGATACGTCGTGTGTCATCTACGCGATACTCGTACTCACGTGCACCCAGCACGGTACATAGTGTACCAACGGATAACTACACTGTTCTACGTACGACCGTGGACCCAAGTCCATACTCCAACTTCGATGGACCTTTCATCCTAAACCATGTCTCATATATCATGCGAGCAAGCAGCGTGACACACAGTCAATGCAAAGCTCCAGCGCGGTACGATCTATCGTTAAGGCCCAGCCCGTTCAAATGGCCGTCGGCTGGTATCCCCTTGGGTCCCAGACCCCCAGGTTTACCTCAACTCAACAAAACATGTGCGAGCAAAGTTCCCGCACTTTCTCAAAACCCTCGCGCGAGTTAAAACTCCCGCACGGTACATCAAGGCATTAAAACGGGTGTGAGCTAGCGCTTCAACACCAAATCTCATCTCAAAACTGATAGATGGCTATTTTCTCTTTTTAAAACTCCAAAACATGTTTATTCATACAGCATGCCTCTTCATGCTAAAACATGTAAAATTAGTCAACCTATCATCAACATTTCTCAATCATCAAGATAAATGTAAATTAGAGAAAAACATTGAAAACATGCATATCATGCTATTTCCTTACCCTATCCCATTTCTCAATACATATATACATCATAGTACTTTTCATGCTTCCATATCATTTCATAGAATTATAATATCGTACTAGTTCTAGCAATATATCTACGAAATTGTTGTAAAATACGCACAAACATCTTTATAGCTAACACACAGTCCCTTACCTCACTTTATTTGTGTGCAACTATCCTCCTCTACGCTTCTCGCATTCTCATCTTGACTTGCTCCGGCGTATCATCCGAAACTGAAATTCATCCATCAAACACTCGAGTTAACGTTTCTAACTCTTGTTCAACTAAGCATTTATCCAATGCCTTAAATATACATTTTACCCCTTGTGGTAAATCTCACAATTTTATCCCAATATCAACATGCCCAAACCATGCCCACAACATAATCATCCTCTCAAGATATCTCATTCATCATTAACACTTTTACATTCCACTTTCTCACACTAGACCATTCTTAGGTTATGGTGGATTCTTTACTTTCTAGGTAGTTTCTATCATATCTATGCATACTAATCACTTCCCATATCAATATCCAAACAAATGTACTTGGGTATTTGCATTAGAAACTCACCTAGCTTGATTTCCTCATTGCTCCAATGGAAATACACCTTGTTGCTTAAATCCAACAAACGGAGAAAATGCCTCCCAACTATGTTGTTCTTCTCTTTGATGTGAACAACTTTGTCTCTAATAGCTTTTCCTCAATTCTTACTGAAAATGGCTTGATTTAGGAGTGAGAAAGCTAGTTTTCTTTGAGTTGAAGTGAAAGGAAATGGTTATCCCGAAAATCTGCAGATCCAACTGCTCCCATTTATAGTTTTGACTTGATGAGATCGATCTTCCTTGGGTGGAGATCGATCTGGTCCTCTAAAATCCCTCTTTTCTAAGACATTTTAAAGGCAGGAGATTGATTTGTCGAGGCTTGAGATTGATCTGCTGTCAAACAGAAGCTTAAGGAGATCGATCTGGTCTTAGGGGAGATCGATCTGCTTCCAACCCGAGAGTTAAGGAGATCGATCTGATCCCTTTGGAGATCGATCTGTTCCCTTCCATTACTCACATAAGAGCATTCTGGCTCTCCCAGATTGATGTCTCATCCTATGAGATCGATCTGGCCTCCATATTTCCAGATTTTCTGCAGTTTTTCTACAACAACTCCTTTCAAAACTTCCTCAATTTACCTCTATAGTCCTTTCCTCATTCATCGCTCCTTGAGACTTAAAAATGTCATCCAATCACACTTAGTATATATTAAAACTTGTGGGAAATCCTTGTACAACCAAATTTTCACGATATTTCCCGAATGGAAGTATACAACTTATAAAAATCTTTCCTTCCATTTTACTACACTACTCATATACCATTTCAATCACATTCTTCTCGTGTTTAAGTTCATTTCTTCCTACTCATTCTTAATGCAACTTGTACGTATAATCGCGATTCTAATTACAAGTGCGTACATAGTCTTATGAACTTACACTGTATATACTTCACATTACATATGTATCATTATACTTATGATTTTATTTACATTCCCATGTTCCTATATACAGCTATACATATACGGGGTCTCACAATTAGGCCCGCTTATAATTTTGGGCCTAATTGCATCTTAATGGACCTTAATCGGCCTTAATCCTATTTTTCACTTACTATTCGCATTATCGAGGCATATTGGGCTCATTGGGCCCATCAATATTTATTGAGTCTTGTTTTAAACTCTTGGATAGCTCAATTAATTATTTACGACAATTTATCTTAAATTTCAGAATTTAATTCATTTTATACAAAATTAATCCGTAATTTATACGTTAAATTTTTAACACGAATAACTATGCAAATTGTCGTAAATAAGGGTTACTTACCCGAGATTTCATGATAGTACACAAATCGAGGCTGATTCGAGCTCTCGTTTGACGTTAATTATCGAGCTACACAATTACATATTTTTTTCAGTCAATTTTCAGTAGGATATTAATCAACTTAAATATTTCAAAATTTAACTCGATCAATTTCGATCGCTTACCGGTTTACCCGTAACTCGATTACATCACTGGAATTTTTCTCCCAATTTTCTTCTTTTTTCTTTTCCCTTTTTCTTTTTCTTTTTCTTTGTTTTTCTTCTTTTCTGGCTGAACCGGTTTGGTCCGATTCAGCCAAGTTTAGACAGGTTCGGTTCAGCCCGGTTCAGTCCGGTCCAGTTTTCTTCTTCACCGTTCGGAGCTTCGCCGGTCGGTTCTTCACCGGCTTCCGTCTACGGCAGATCCGCGAGGTTATTCGGTGCATGGATCTGATGTCGGTTTCACTAGGAGTGGCCGGAAAGTGGTCGGTCCGACCTCTTCTCCCTTCGGCGTCTGTGCCGTTTTTCTTCTCCCACCGTTGACGGCGTTGTCGGTCGTTTCACTGGCTGATTCAGCCACCGATCGGTCGGTCTTCAATTGGGGATCCTTCAGCTGGCGGTGGTCGAGGCTAGATCGACGTCAACGCCGATGAAATTTTCTTTTCTCCATCGATTTCTCTCTTTTCTTTCTCTCTCTCGTCGGTCACCGTTCGCCGCTTCCTTTGCCCTCCACCAGCGTCGACGATGGCTCGGCCGCCTCGTCTAGGTCTCCTCGGCATCTCCGATCGGTGAGGCAGAAGGGGGAGGCCCTCGGCTTGCTTCCTCGTTTGCCTTCTGTTTCAGAATCGCGATTTCGCGATTCTTTTCTTTCTTTGTTTTACTTTTTTTTATTATTTTATTATTTTATTATTTTTTATTTTAATTGAATAAAATATAATATTTTTGCCAAAATATCCCAAAAATATTATATTTTATTCATTAAATAAATTAATGTATTTATTTGTCTGATTTTATCTTTTCGGTGTATTTTTTCAATATTTTCGGGATAATTTCCCAAGGTGAAAGTTTCGGTTTATTCCAATAAATTCATATCTTGATCAATTTAACCTGAAATTTAATTATTTCTCCTTTATTAATCAAGATTTCCCGAATCCATGTTTACAGTGTAAATTTCTTACCGAATTGACATCGAATTTCGGGTCTTTTGACCGTTTTACTCTTTAACATGTTCAGGACCAAATCAACACAACTTCCCTTCACGAATCCTTTCTCATTTCATGTTTTAAATTCTTATCTCTAATTTGAATGGTCTGAATCTCATTTGTTTAATATGTGGCCATTTCAATCATTCATTTGATCTTTAAATGCATTTAGAAATTTTTATTCATTCCATTTGCATTTTTCATTCACGTACAACTCTTCTTATGATTCAATTTACATCCAACCATGTTTACTTCATATGAACCAAAAAGTAAATTAATTCCTAGGGTTTTTTACTTATAACAATAATTTAAAGTGTTGAAAAAGGTTTGGTGTAGCGGTTGTTACGTTTCTTTAGGAAATATTAAGTTCAACGTTCGAATCCCCCTTTCTCTCTTTATACCTCTTATGAATAAGAAAAACTTTAAAGTATAGAAATAAATCAAGTTGGCAAATACAAATATTATTTTGATACTAGTGAGTCAAGAAGTTTTCGACGGTAATCACTTAACTGACAGTCAACCGATTGTCATGGTGACTTTTTTTTTTTGGTAAGGTATATATTTTGACGTTAATTGGTTATCTATTAATGTGAGAACCCTAAATTTTGGTTTTTCCTTCTCTAATTAATTTAAGGAATTAATATGATATTTTATTTGGATGATTTTAAGGCCGAGCCTATGGCTACGTAGAGCAAAGATCTAAACTCGAAGTCCGAGATGGTTAAGTAACCCCAATATTCTCCCATGTATAACTATGTATTAAGTAAAGAAAAAAACGATTTGATGTAAGTATTAACTGTAGAAGTATGTAATGAAAAGGAAGTTATATGATTGAAAATGAATGTTTATGGTTATGGACAAAAGGATAAGAATAACTAAGTATTTAAGTTAACAATGTAGGAGTTTGAGAGCTTAGCTTGAAGAATAGAGTTTAAGCATGCAAAATGCTAACTTGATAACATCCAACGAATGACTATCTTAATGTACATTGAGCCTATAAGGTTCTATAAGAAATTCAGAAAGAAAAATGATATGATTAAGTATGATTAAGGGCTAATTTTAAAGCTTGTAAACAGCCAAGCATAGTAGGAGTATGATTGGAGTTTAGGTGCATAAACATGGCCAAATGATGATCAAAGGAAACTGATATATAATCAAGAAAAATATATGATATAAGTAATTCAATTAAGAGATGAAATGAGGTTTAAAGTGATTAATTAAGTTGATCAAGTGGCCAAAATTGTGAAACTCAAGTGAGCTATGCCAACAAATGCACCCAAATTATATGGGAATTATTCATATTAAAATTTGGGGTTAATTTAAACTTAAATTAGACTTAAAATGGAAGAATTTGTTGAGGAATCATGGTAAAATTTGAATGGCAAGGCTGAGAAAACAATTTCCAAAGTAGTGTACAGGTTTACCTACCATTACCAGTAGATGAGCTAACATGATTCCATGATTTAAGGGGTAAGTTTTCATTTTAAATCTTGATTTAATAAGACCTTAGACTTCAACTCCTTTATGTATTATGTTTATAGTAAATTTAGGGTCATGCCCCTTCCTTCTTTTGGCAAAAAATGTGAGAAAACCAGCTCTTAGGTCTAAAACCCCAAAACCCGATGTATCTACTATAGCCATTCCTTCCTTTTTTTTTTAGCCCCCAAACGACTTGCTTTGGCTTGGGTCCTCTAAGACTGAATTTTCCTCCTTAAGTTTACTATAACATATATTTTTAATGGGAATTAAGAAGGCCATTTAAGAGGTGTTTCCTAGCCTGTAAGAACAGGGCACAAAAACTGCCCTGCCTCAAGATAAGTCAAGTTTTGAGGTTTTGTAGCTAGGGTAGCTTGGCTTGTCAATTTGTGAGGTTTCAAGAATGTTAAATTACAATTAAAATCTTGAGGAAAAGTGGTGTTCAGGGCTAGTCCAAGATCGAGTTTAGGTAAAGGAGATCTCTTACTTGAAGTTGGATGATTATTTGATGACTTTGGCATAATTTAATGTTGCTTGATGTTGTGATTGTGAAATGGAATATTAGGACTATCCTTTACGGTTTCGTCTGAGGGAAATATTTTAGGGTTAGAGTATGTCAATTTGGGGTTTAATGTGTTGGGTTCATTATAAGGTTAATGCATGTAAACTTAAAATAATTTGGTGGTGACATGGAGTAGAAATCTTGGAATGCCTTGTTTTGGAGTCTTTAGCCAACATGTAAAGTGTAAATACCGTAAATTTTTATATACTTAGTTTTATCCATGATTAACAAAAATAGTCCTCGAGATTAAAGATTTCGATCCATTAGTCAAGGATTTAAATTAAAATTTATTTTACTCCGTAGTGAGACTTAGGGAGAATTAATTTAAAAAAATATATATTTATATAAATATATATATTAATCTCACAGAGGAATATGGATGGAGATAATAATAATAATAATAATAATAATAATAATAATACGGAGATACATATATATATATATATGTATATACGTGAGTGAATAATACCATATTTATCATGTATTTAAGTAATGGATGAACGAATAAATAAATAAATAAATATATATATATATATATATATATATATATATATATATATAGCAAAACCTATACATATATACATATATGTAGGCACTATGTCCACACATAAATAGATGTACACATACATAGAGGCAAGTATGTATGGTACAAATATAGATATAATTGTATATGTAAGGCCTCCAATCGGGAATGACATGTATAGCTACTGGCCATAACAACTGAAAACACGAGAGGACAAGAAGCTGCCGACTATAGATGGATGATTGAGTAAAAGAAAAATAAAACAGAAGAGGCAGATAAAACTAATAACTGACTGAATGCAGGGGATGATGAAAGTGTATTGGAAACTCCAAATTTCTTTCTCACGTTAACTGCTGAAAACGACAGCAGCAGGTTGGGGGTGGAGCAAAAACGTGTATAAGCTGGCAAGAGAATAAAACATAAAGGGCAGTAAGAAGAGAGATAGATGAAAGATTGAGAAAACCAAAATTTGAAACAATAGAAAAAGACGTGAGAGAGGGTAGAGTAGGGTGCAGTAAGGTAAATCCTGCCTTCATTTCTCTTCCTCGATGTCGAATAGAATGGAAGAGTGTGACGCAGCAGAAACTTAGCTTGAACCAGAGAGGGAGAGGAGTAACTAAGAAGTGGTCCTCTTCCACCCCTGTTTTGTTACTGAACCGAGAAAGTCTGCCGCAAAAACAAGTTGTAATGCGGAGGGCTGTACACAGTAAGGCTTAAGGTATAAACCAGCTTAAGCAGTGGCATGAGATGACGTTATTGAAGTAAGAAAAACCAGGGATCGAGACCGGGTGTGAGCAAGAGAAGCAGGAAGACAGATATATAGAGATGTTGGGGACGAACACACAGCAGGAGGAAGCTGGAAAACAGGAGCTGGTGGCTGGTAACTCTCAGCCTTGTGGGACGCTGGGTAACTAGTAGCATTGTGAGGTAGATGGCAGGAAACGAAAGGAGATGACGATGGAGGAAGAAGGCGAAGAAGAGAACCGTGTGAAGACAATGCTGAAACAGAGGAAAACAGAGGAGAGACAGCACTGGCAAGAAGGTGGTAACGAGGACCAAAATCGAGGGCAGAAGTGAAGACCAAAACAAAGCGAGATGGTGACAGAGGAGAGGACTGGTTGAAGGCTTGGAGAACAGAGAAAAATGTAGAGGACAGTGAAGGCTTGGCAGAGACCGAAAATGGAGAGAAAAAAAACTGGAAACTAGGAACCGAGGGAGAAAAGAGTTGATGATGGTCGAGATGGGGAGTGATGATGGTGGCCGGAAGTGGAAGATGAAGGGCAGCGAAACTGGGAACGATGAAGGAGGAGAGGGCAGCCGGTGATGCTAGGAACGGTGTTGAAAATCGGAAACAGAGAAGAAAAGGAAGGATAAACAGTAGTCGTGCCTGAAGAAATGAAGGCGAAAAGAATTTGGGGGGAAGCCAAATTCGAAAAAAAAAGTAAAGTAATATTTATATATAAATATATACATATAAAATTATATCTATGTATATTTGGAGGAAGGAAAGAATACATCGAGAATTTGAGAAAAAAGAATTTTTGGGGAAGATAATTTGAGAAAAAAGAATTTTGGGGAAGATAATTCAGAAATATTTATTCGAGAATATCGGTTCGGAATTTTTGAAATATTGGTACAAAATTTCGACGAAAATAACCCGAGTGGACCATACCCGTAGACTCAGTACGTTGAGACAATTGAGGACTATATATAGACATCGAGGTAAGGGAAATTCTCGTCGCTGCTAGAGATAAATATGCATAATTTTTGTATATTTGTAGACATAAAATTTAGATTGAATTTCGCAGTATCGAAATTACCAAAAATATTATGTTGAATTTTATGACTCTGAAAATTAGATATTTTAGCTTAGTTGAACAATCAAATTTTACGAATTGAATTTAAATGGTTTGCATAAATTATGATGTGACTTGAATTCTGTTTTAAATATCGAAAATTCTAAATTTTGAATTTTCATAGACTGTTTTCTAAGATTTTTTCAAAAAATGGCTAGTCAGCCTGTTTTGAATGATTTCATAAAACAAATGAATTTATATGTGATTTAAGGAAAAAACGATCTGTTATAAAGTTATTCTGATGAAATGTGCTTGAGCGCGTACTGATTGTGTGTCGTACGATCCATCTCGCACTAATTTTGAGACAAAAGCGTTGGTGAGATCATGCTGCATTTCTGTCTGTTTCTGTATCTGATTCTGTATCTGTGGTCCATGAGTACAATGTACTGTGCTTCTGATTTTGTTTCTGGTCTTCGGACATTCTGATCTGTAAGCCGTTTGGGTAACTGATCACTCTCACGACGATTGACATCCCGGCACACCTGGCCAGTGATTTTTTCGGAGTCACCGACATTGGCCAGTAGTCATTTCTGATATCTGATATAGCATGTCTGCCTTGTCTCGTCTATTTGAACTTCTGAATTGAGTCATGATTTTATATAGTATGGAACTGATTATTTTGTTGCAAAAGACCATGGGGGCCACCTCTTGCTTCTTGCCCGAGCAAAGTGCCACACCGTCGTTGCTTTTAAAAGCTGTTTAAGGTTGAAAAAAATGGTATTGATTTCAGTTCCATTTTCATACTAAATTTCCCATAGATTTT
Organism: Firmiana major; assembly: GCA_033439115.1. Classification (NCBI taxonomy): domain Eukaryota; kingdom Viridiplantae; phylum Streptophyta; class Magnoliopsida; order Malvales; family Malvaceae; genus Firmiana; species Firmiana major. Next base: position 2,522,260 of record CM065913.1, on the reverse strand, counting down.
TCGAAACAGACAATGCTTCTGTGTTTATTTGAAATATTTTTCTAAATTTGTCTGCTTGAATTGAGATATCTGAAAATCTGTTTATTTTACTACTAGAAAACTCTGAACTTCTGGATTTACAACAGTAGCTAAATGTATTATCGATACATATTCTGTTTCTGAAAATCTGTTCTTGCTATTTGTGTTTTTGCTGATACTAAATCTGTTTTCCGAATTTCGAATTTGGTATCTGAGAAATTACCAAATCATTTGTATACCTTGGGAAAATATTCTGATTTGGTAAATATAAAAATATATATTTTTATAGGTAGTGTATTTATCTACCTGCTATGGGGTTTTTCTTACTGAGCATGTTGAGCTCACTCCCTTACTTTCCTCCACAGAGTCCCTCTGTAGCTGGGATTGCTTCCGTTAGTAAGGCATTCCGCATAGTTATGATTTTGCGGAGCATATTTATGCATCGGAGGTATACCTAGTTGTAAGAAATTCTTTTGTATCTAAAATTTTTGTAAGTACGGTAATGCATACAAGATGTGTTTGGGGAATGTGAATATATTTCTGTTTAAATTTTGTTACTAAGAAAGAAAATTAATCAGACTAAATTATTGTTTTGACATAATATCGACTTGTAGCCCAACCGAAATTTTCGTAAATTCGGGTCGTTACATAAAGTTTAGGATTAGTGACTTAAATTTTCAGTTAAGGTAATGTGCTAAGTCAATTAAGGTTATAGTAAGACTAATTTTCAGGTTGAAAATTAAAAAGAAATACTATAAGGCAATATGACACAACTAAGGATTAAGTGAAGAGTTTAAGGAAAATAAATCTATGTTGATGAAAATTTAAGGATATTAAGGATTTATTTAGCTAATAAAAATGCGCCATGGTACTGATGATGAAGTATAATGGAAATTAAGCATTATGGGCCAACTGGCCAAGTTAAGGAAATTAAGGAAATAAACTATGAAAAGTAAGCTATCTAAGCATTATGTTTAAGGAAAAAGAACAAGTTATGGAAAATATATTGGGAAAAATATATTTTCAAATAAGAAAAGGAAATAAATTATTTAAGTGTTGAATTTATTAAGTAAAATTAAGGTGAAATTAAGGATAAGAAAATTAATTAAGGATTTAGTTTGGCAATGCAGATAAGACTGATCAAACATGAGTGACGAAGTAATCTACATGTATGGTAGTCTAGAGTAGTCTTGGAGGTCAGATCAATATCTACACTACAAATATTAGGTAAGGGACGTGTGCAGGAGATATCTTTATCTCAGAAACACACGATCTTCAATTGAGTATTTTCAATTTAAATTAAATTCGATTTATTGGAATTCCTGTTAATTTCTAAGTAAGTTTATGATTTGAGACGTAAGATAAGTTCCTTCTGCATGAACAATGCATAAGTATAAGAAATTATTTTAAGCTAAGTTAAGAGTTTTGAGAACTCTATTTTAAGAAAATCGAAAATCTCACTAAGTGCATTCAAAATAATTATATTTTTAATAAATTGCATAGTTTTAAATAAAATTACATAAATTATGATTTTTAAATTGATTTCAAATAAATTAACTATTTGATTTCTTTATTCGGTTTTAGCATTGTTTTCTTAGTGGGACTATCGGAATAAGATTATGAACTAAGCTAAGAATTAAAGGGACGATGATCCCAATTTCTAAGTTTTACGCCTCATCTCATCTATGCTATGATCATGGTTTTTATGACTTTATGATTATGATTTATGACTTTATGATTATGATCTATGACTTTATGAATATGATTTGAGATTATGTTTTAAGTATGAAATTTTTATAATATGAACTATGATAAGCTATGTTTTAAGTATACTTTATGAAATTAAGAAAATTAAATAAATTATGAATTTTGCTAAGTTATGATTTACGAATCCGATCCCTTTTAAAGAAAATCTTAACTATTTTTAGATCAAAATCCTATTAATGATTTAATCTACATTCATTATGATGCATAGCATGGTTTTACGGTTTTTCGAGCTTGCCCCATTACGTTATTTTACTTGGTAAAAGTACCTTATTGGATATAAGCTTACCCCTTTCCTTCTTTCCTTTCAGACTATCTGCAGTAGATTCAATTATCTTTTGGTGTAGGGCATCAAAGGGTGTGTCTTCCACATGCCACTACTATTTTTGTATACAGGTATATTAATCCTCATGTTTAGTTCAGTTTATTACTTTAGATGTTTATAATGCACAATTTTATGTATTTATGTTGGGATGTAAACACCATTATATTTTTAGATGTATTATAGGCTATAATGGATATCTAATGCGGTATGTTTAACTGTATTGGATGTCAATTATAGTCTCATTAAGAAGTGATGTGATACATATGATATTTTGGAATTTATGATTCCATGATATATATTTATTCTAAGGATTGAAGTTTAAGTGTAAGTTGAAAAGTAAATCATAAAATTATGAAAAGATATTACGAGATTACATCACACACTATGACTGAGACCAAAGTAATAGCGACTTTAATAAATAATAGGCTAAGTAAGAATCTACACTGGACGTAGGTAAACCTAAGTAAAGAACAAAAGAAAAATTTGTGCGAATATTTCAAGAAAATCAATACATGACAAAGTTGGTTTCAAAGCAGTGTTTGTCTAGAACGGTTAGTATAGATAATTTAAGTTTACTTCCCAAAGTCTGTTCATGTTTGGATGTGAATTGTGAATTTTTGTTCACTTTAAGCTAAAAATTTTGGTTTCTGTATAGGTCATTATTTTACGATGAGAGGAAGCCATGGGAGACCATGGAGACAGGCTAGCCAAGCACCACTTATTTCGCCACCAGAGAGCCCTACACCCGTATTGCTTGACTTGAGCAGAGCATTCAAACATTGACTGCAAGGCTGACGACCTTTATGGCACAACAGATGACTAGCACTAAGATCACTAATGGTCTTCAGGCTACTCCACCTCCTCCTCCAGTAGTGTAACGACCGTGTGACACTTTGTTCCCGCAGGATTCAAGAGTTGGCCCTCATAGTCTTACTCATACGTACTGTCCGCTTTGGAAGCCCTACAGGCCCCTCACGATTTTATTGAGGTAAATATCTCAATTTGCGTCCCACATGGTTCGAACCTAAGACCTTAAGAACTAAGACTTTAAGGTCTAAGGTTCGAACCACGTGGGATGCGAATTGGGGTATTTACCTCGATAAAACCATGAGGGGCCTGTGGGGCTTCCAAAGCGGACAATACGTATGAGTAAGACTGTGGAGGCCACCTCTTGAATCCTGCGGGAACAAAGTGTCACACGGTTGTTACAATAAAATGCACGTTTATTGTGACGACTGTGTGACACTTTGTTCCCGGAGGATTCAAGAGGTGGCCCCCACAGTCTCACTCAACATATTGTCCTCTTTGGCTGCGCAGCGGAAGCCTCAAGGTTTTGTTCCCTCAGGACACGTCCCTATGGATTCCTTAGGTATCCAAGCCTTACCACAATGGTACCAATTGATCCACACGACCCGAATTATACACATTTTCGGTTGGGCTATAAGTCGATATTATGTCAGAACAGTATTCAGTCTGATTAACTTTTTTCTTTCCTAGTAATAAATTTAAACAAAATATGTTTCACATTCCCCATACACATCTCGTATACATTACTGTACTTATAAAAATTTTAAATACAAAAGAATTTCTTACAACTGGGTATACCTTCAACGCAGTAAAATACTCTGTGGAACCATAGCTGTGCGTCGCGCCTTACTAACAGAAGTATCCAAGTTATTGATAAGACTCTATGGAGGAAAGTATGGAGTGAGCTTAACACGCTCAGTAAGAAACTTATGTAAGCAATAGATAATCATACTATCTACATGCTTATGATGTCATATCATGCAGTAAAATATTCACTTTCAATTAAAACAGTATTAGTAAAATCGACATTCAATCTATGCCATATATATTGTTGAGTTAATATATTTTGAAATGACAAAACAAGTAAATTCAATAATATAAAAATGATATAAAAACATGTTTAGAGGTTATCAGTACCAGAAATTAAGTTCCTGGAGATGAGAGATCGATCTCCTGAGTTTTCTAGGATGAGAGATCGATCTCATGAGGATATGAGATCGATCTGCTAAGGTTTGAACCTATACAAAGGTATTGAGGAAGCTGAGATCGATCTATAAGGGTTATAAGATCGATCTGTCTAAATACAGGACGTTGATGAGATCGATCTGTTATAGGAATAGATAGATCTCCCCTAAAACAAAAGGTAAAGGCAGTAGATCGATCTGTACGCAAACAGAGAGTTCATGAGATCGATCTGGTATAGGAAGAGATCGATCTCCTCAAAGTCAGAGAGCTAAGGAGATCGATCTGGGTTGATAAGAGATCGATCTATAGATCGATCCTGCCTCAAACAGAGAGATTGGAAGATCGATTTGCCTATTCGACAGATCGATCTGCTCTAACATTTTCAAATTGTGAGATCGATCTGCTCATATATGAGATCGATCTCCTTACTTCAAATTGCCTTGATTTTACAGGAATTATAACTAAGAGATCGATTTGGTCAAGATGGCAGATCGATCTGGCATTCTACTGGAGGTACCCAACGGCTATTTCTGTAAAAATCTCAACGGGAAAAACAGCATTAAATGCTCCAACTACCAATCCTTCAGTATATAATCAAGCATTGAAGACACTGAGAAGAGAGACACTATTGCTGCACATTCTGTACATTCTCAAGAGTTTAATTCCTACATTCCATTTGTCTTCAATCCTCATTTATTGAGTTTGTTGTATAAGCTTGTGTGCAAAAGCTGTATTTGTCCTACCCACATAAAAAGTTTGATATGTATTCATCCTTGCTTTAAGAGAGAAGAGGATTGTTCCTCAGTGAGATAAACTTTGTAAAAGGGTGAATACATCTTTGTATAAAAAGGGTAGAGAGGTTATTCCTTAACCTAAAAAAAAGGGAGTGTGTAACTTTCATTGAAAGTGAGAAAGAAAGCTCTTGACAAGAAGGTCAACGAGAGAGGACGTAGGCAAGAGATTGACTGAACCTCTATAAACTACTGTGTTTGATATTCTCTTCCTTATCTTGCTTCAATTTGTTTCATTACATTATATTGCTTATTCATTATTTGTTAATTAAGTTCAAATTAGTTTAAATTTGCCATTAACATTAGAAAATCGATTCACCCCCCCTCTCGGTAGAGCCAACAATTGATATCAGAGCTAGGACTCTTTGATCACATAGGAATAACTTCCTAAGAGTTAGAAACGATCTAATGACTCACAACAATGTAGCAACTAGTTTAGTAGGAGAGGGGCATTCTACGGTTAGGCCTCCAATGTTCAATGGGGAACATTATGCTTATTGGAAAACTAGGATGATGTTATTCATTCAAGCAAATGATTATGAGGTATGGAGGATTATCACTAAAGGACCTCAAATCCCTACAAAAAGAATAGAGGGAAGAGATTTCCCTAAAGAAGAAGATGAATGGGATTCAAATGATGTTAAATGTGCTCAGCTAAATGCTAAGGCCATGCACACCCTATTTTGTGCTTTAGGGCCAAATGAATACAATAGAGTCTCCGATTGTGACAATGCCAAACAAATTTGGGACAAATTGGCAATAACTCATGAAGGTACAACCCAAGTAAAGGGGACTAAGGTAGGAATACTCACACATGACTATGAGCTACTTAGGATGAAAGATGAAGAGTCAGTCAGTGATATGTTCACTAGATTCACTGATGTAATTAATGGATTAAAATGGTTAGGAAAAATATAGTCTAATATAGAAATGGTCAAGAAAATATTAAATAGTCTACCTAAATCATGGGAAGCTAAAGTGACTGCAATTGAGGAATCCAAGGACCCTCACACATTGTCACTAGATGAATTAATAGGATCACTACTCACATATGAGATGAAGTTGAGAAGAAATGAAGAGCCACCCAAGAAAGTGGGAGTTGCTCTAAAATCTACTACTCAAGAGGAAAATAAAAATGAGAGTGGTAGTGAAGAAGATCTTGATATGGCAATATTTGCCAAAAGATTTAACAAATTCATGAGAATGAGAGCAAGTGGTAGTAATAGGAGAAACCACAAGAAAGATCAAGAAGAGGTAGGTAGAAAAGATACAATTGTGTGTTATGAATGTAAAAAACCAGGACACATTAAGTTTAACTGCCCTCTTCTTAAAAGGTCCAATGATAGGTTCCACAAAAAGAAGGCAATGGTGGCAACATGGAGCGACAGTGACTGCTCTGATGATGATTCAAATGAGGACAATGCCAACTTGTGCTTCATGGCTATTGAGGATGAAAAGGTAACTTCAAACCTTAATGAATACTCTTTTGATGAATTGCAAGATGCCTTTGATGATCTTGCATTGGAATATGAATGCATGAGTATGAAATATAAAAAGATAATATCTAAATTGAAGAGAGAAAAAGAGTTAATGCTAAAGGACAAATTAGATTGTGAAAAGAAACTAGAAATTACAAATCTTGAAATTTGTGACCTAAAAGAAAAAAATAGTAACTTACATAATTCTTTTAATAAGTTCTATATGGGTCAACAAAAGTTAGATAACATGCTAGAAACTCAAAGGGCATTCTTTGATAAAAATGGGTTAGGATATAATGCAAAAAGTAGAGAGACTCATCTCAAAAGCTTCATTGCTAGAAAGAGCATGAATAAACCTTCAACTATTTGTTCATATTGTAATAGAAAGGGACATGCATCACATAATTGCAATATGAAGAAGACCACTCTTAAGAGAAAAATAATAAAAAGAATTTGGGTTCCAAAAGAAGTAATTAACTCAAATGATATTAATGCTTTAGTAAAATGGATCCCAAAGGGATCAAGAATTGCATTCACTAACCTCAAAGGACCCAAGAGAATTTGGGTACCTAAGACATAAGTTTGAATTTTGATTGTAGGTGATTGAGCATTGCCACGAAGCTAAAACAAAAAAAACTTGGTACTTGGACAGTGGATGCTCAAGGCACATGACCGGAGATAGAAGCCACTTCAACTCATTTAAATCGAAAGTTGGTGGAGTAGTCACATTTGGGGACAACTCCAAAGGTCCAGTTGAAGGAAGTGGTTCAATAGGTAATAACTACTTTTCATTAGAAAAAGTATTGCTTGTTAGGGGTCTAAAGCATAACTTACTAAGCATTAGTCAACTTTGTGATAAAGGTTACAAAGTAATTTTTGATTGCTTGAAATG